>OY821517.1:177832863-178519113 GCA_963682025.1 Cordilura impudica
TAATATTATTAAATTTTATAATTTATTTTCAATAAAAGTAAGGACCATTGTTAAACTTATAAATATTCTCAACAAATAGGAAAATCGTTTAATTAACTTTAATAAGTATGTAATATCAAGTGGTGGGGTAAAACATTGGCATAAATAGAGAAAAGAAGTGGCCCCAGAATTGACCCTTGGGGTACACCTCTACTAATAGCTAATGGTTCAGATATTGTATTATTTACGGATACTGATTGTATCCGTTCTGAGTGGTATGTTGATATTAGCTGTATTGATGTTGATGAAAAATTGAATAATTGACTTAGCTTCATACACAATGTAGAATGATTGACAGATTGACAAAAAATTAACTTTACCGTCACCTAAATCAGGTCTTATATTTTCGGAAATATCAATTAGGGCAGTAACGCAACTATGGTTGGGACGAAAGCCGGATTGCTTGTCAGTCAATAGTTGATTTACATTTAAGTATGTGCTCATTTGCAAGTGCAGTATTTTTTCCAAAATTTTCGAAATAAAGCTAACTATGGCAATTGGACGTTATTCTGAGTTTGATTTAGGTAGTGGAATTATCTCTGCATATTTCCATTTTGTAGGTAGACGACTCGACGTGATGATGGTGTTGAACAGATGAGTAATACAAGGCAAGATTAGTGGTAAAAGAATTTTAATAAATTGGGGGGTGTAAGTTATCATATCCAACAGCACTAGATTTTATTTGCGAGATACAAGAGAAAACATCAGACTGGTTAACGGAGGAAAACTCAAATTTGTTTTCTTCTACAAACAAATTATTATTGACGTTTGCGAAAAAACCATTACGGCTAGTATCACCCACAAAAATATGGTTTATAAGTGTGCTGTTGGAGATTGCAAAACGTGTTGGGGTGGTAATATTGACTGTACTGAGTCCATGTGTCAACATACTGTCCTTAAAGGAAAATTCAACGATGAGGTTAGAATTGGAATCACCTATATCGTTGCTATATCGTTATATGCCACGGTGTATGTTTGGATAGTGTTAATTAGTTTTGAAAAATCTGTACGACTATTTGTTCTATAAACGCAGCCAACTCTTGTTCTTGCCCATATTTGTTATATATTAATCTATATGTATATATGTATATATATATATATATTGTATATAATTATATAAAAATTAAAATTGGTTAGTTTGTGAGTTTGTGGGTTTGACATTAAGAGGTGGCTAAACCATAGGACCGATGTTCTTGAAATATTCACAGTGCATAAATTTTTATCGGGAAAGTAAAATAGGATATATTTTTTTTTAATATATGAAGTGGGCGTAGCACCACCCATATATAAGGTTTTTTAACATCATATATCTGGAGCTCTATAAAAGTAAAAGTCCTGAAACTTTGTAGATGTACATAAGTAATCTGAGAAATCGGGCTAAAAATCGGCAAGATCAAACAAGTGAGTGTAGTACCTCCCATACATGGTTAATGTATCTAGAGTGTTATTGTGGCCATCTTTAAACTTTCTGCACGTCAAACAGTTGTTAATGTGAGTAGTCGTTTCAAAAATGGGCAAGATTGAGTTAGTGGGCGTAGCACCTCCCATACAAAATAAAAAAAATTATCTGGAGTACTATAAACCCGACAGTCTTTAAACTACGTGTGAATTCATGAACGATGAGTGTGAGAAGTTGTTTGAAAAATGAGCGGGATTAAACCGGTGGGTAATTAACATCAAAAATATTCATTAGAAATAAGTTTTATGGCAAAACAACGTTTGCCGGGTCAACTAGTAAAAAATATTTTTAAAATCTATTTTGGTAATGACACAAGTGTTGTTAATAATTTATTTTAGAATATGAATGTATAAATTCAACGAATACCATAAATATTGCAATTATATGAACACAAGTGTACAGTTATACCTGCTAGAAAAAGTATCCGTCAACCTAAAATTTAAACTGAAATACTACGAAAAAATAAAAAAAATTTACTAAGCTGAAATTTTTCTAATAAAATATTTAGCTATTTATTAGTATTTTAATTTATATGCGGTTTATTGCCTTTAATAAACATATAATAAAAATAAAAAAATCATAAGAAAAAATTTTCGTACAATTTAAATATTAATACGCAAAATTTACATTAAATATTGCTTAAGTTACTAAGTATTAGGATATCGTTTGCTCTCTAGGACCTTTTTTAGCCGACTTATCCAACCAACTTTAAAGTAACCTCATTACTTGGGGTGCTGATTTAAATTGATTTGTAGTATTATGGAGCAACCACAGCTTTAAATTATGCAGCTGTTGGAAACAAATACATATATTCTCCAAGACAAACTTGCTATGCGTTTTGTTTTATATAGTATTTTAAAGACGAGTTCCAACATTTTTGCTTATTTCTAAATTTCTAACCGAAGGAAAATTGTAAGATTCATATTCGTCTCTAAATACTGACAGAAGATAATGAAATTATAAAAAATAACGACTATTTTAATTTTTATGAACAAGTTTTTAGAACAAGTTAGATACACAGAAGAAAAAAATAATTGCAACCGAATTGTTTCAAAGTTTAAGAACTGTATTTTCGATTGTAGCAACAGAAATTTTATAGTAGTTAATCATTTTCTGTTCTAATAAAATATTCTCATTTAAGCCACAGAATTTTGATCAAAATAATCCCGAAATTCGGTTATAAAATTTATGGAAATTCGGTTGGTAATAAATTTGGTAGTCACAGTGAATCTGCGTTTTGTTAAATGGTCTACAATGGTACCCTGATACGACAATATTTGCTAAAAGCGTTTAATTTTAGAAAAAACATATACGAACAATATTTGAGAAATTTCGATAGAATTAGTTGAAAGTCGGCAAGCAGTTCTGTATAGGACTTTGACTAAAAATGGACGTAATAACTACCACACACACACACACACCAAACTTAACTGAGATGTATTCATACTTACGACCTGTAATTTGATTACAGGGTTTAAATGGACTCACAGACAGACAGACGCACCAATATCACTAAATCGATCGGTATGATAAAAGCTGGGTCTTAGCAAGATTCTTTCGGTAGGACAAAACATCAGCACAGTGTTGCCATTTTAGCATTTTAGTTGCTAGATTTAGCATCTTTTATTAATAAAAAGTTGCATTTAGCATCTTTTTTGATTTTTTTCATTATTTTTGAATATACAATTTTAATTTTAATGGTATTGATATGTGCTAATTTCTCAAAGTGTAATACGAGAATTTTGTGTACTACTCTTTTTACCAGTCTGCTCGTTTCTTTCAACAAATATAACAAAATATTTTGAAATAGAAGAATGTAAACACCAACATCAGTTTTTAATGAATTAAAAAGTCGATTGCCAAAAAATATTATTGTATTAAGCAAGAAAATTATAGTCGGTCTAGACCGACTATATGATACCCTATACCATGCGCTTAGAGACCCTATCTCATAGGCCCAACTAGCTGGACATAGAAAATAAGCTTAAACCAAATTTGAGTGGGATTATAATTAATTTTTTTGGCTGCAGATATGAAAAAGTTCATATCGGATGCTATATCTATATAGGGACTAGGCCCAAAAATGGACCGATGCTGACTATGTTTCGTAAAATCTCTTGTATTTTGCAAAAATATATACAATATTTTTGTTTTTTGATAGATTTAAGTGAAGATCGGGAAGCAGCTCTATATAGGGCCTATGGAGTTGTCCCATAGGGAAAATTTTTGGACTACTCATTAATGGATGTAATATATGCATACAAACCCAATTAGAGTTAGATCTATATGACAATTTGGATCTTATGGCAATTTATGTCGATTTCATAGGGGTCATTTGTATGGGGGCTAGGTCTGAACATGGACCGGTTCTCAGCAGTTTTAATACCTATGGCCGATAAAAGCTTATAACCAAATTTCAGCAAAATATATTCATATTGACGACCTGCAGTTTGATTACAAGGTTTACATGGACACACAGACGGACGGACGGACGGACATCGTTAAATCGAATCAGTTAGTGATTCTGATGGATTGAAGTTAACAAAAATTCTATCGGCGAAAATCCATTTAAAGAGTTACCAATATTTGTATTGTCTTTATTATTTCTGTCCCTCTCAAAAGCCGAAGTTGAACGTTTGTTTAGTTTAATGACTTTAGTTAAAAGCAAACTTTGAACTGAATAAAATCCGAGTTGTTATGTTCTGTAATACGTATAAAAGAAGGTTTCAAATTGAATAATAGGAGCTGTTACACTTAGAATATACCGAGCGATGTCGTTGATAAAAGTTGATCGTCAGAAAAATATCATAAGCAAGAAGAACTTGAAGATGAAGACATCACAGAAATCTTAGATTCCATAACCAATTATTGTAATATAATCGTATCTTTTGATAATGTAAATTCTGTTATATTTGAAATTAAAAAAAAATCCTTCTAGTTTTAAAAATATTTAATTTAAAATTAAAAAAACTCAATCTGATGTTAAAAAAATTACAGATGAAATCCAAAATAATTTTAATTAAAATTTAAAAAATACAAATCGAAACTTATGTTTTACATCAATTTTTCGATTTAAAAACCAAAGAATTTATTAATAAGTATTTAATTTTTCAATATAAAGGTAATGAAATTTGAAAAAAAAAAAAAAAAAAAATAGCATCTTTTTTTTGACTCCAGTATGTTTTAGCATCTTTATTTTTTGCAATTTAGCATCTCTACAATTTCATATTATGGCAACACTGCATCAGCACAAACTCTCTATAGCCTGGTATTATCTATATATAAACAAGTAAGAAAATTAAAGTCGGTCTAGACCAACTATACGATACCCTATACCATGCGTTTAGAAACCCTGTCTCTTAGGCCCAACTAACTGGACATAGAAAATAAGCAAAATCCAAATTTGAGTGGGATTTTTATTAATTTTTTTGGCTGCAGATATGAAAAAGTTCATATCAGATGCTATATCCATATGGGGACTAGGTCCAAGAATGGACCGATCCTGATCATGTTTGGTAAAGTCTCTTGTATTTTGCAAAAATATATACAAACAAAATTTGAGAAGAATCAGTGCAATATTTTTGTTTCTTAATAGATTTAAATGAAGATCGGGAAGCAGCTCTATGTGGGGCCAAAGGGATCATTTTTGGACTACTCATGGATGGATGTAATGAACGCATACAAACCCAATTTGAGTAAGATCTATATGACAATTTGGATCTTATGGCAATTTATGTCGATTTCATATGGGTAATTTTTATGGGGGCTAGGTCTGAACATGGACCGATTCTCACAAATTTCAATAGCGTTCATCCCATGGCCTATAAAAGCTTATATACCAAATTTCATCAAAATATATTCATATTTGCGACCTGCAGTTTGATTACAAGCTTTACATGGACACACAGACGGACGGACGGACGGACGGACGGACGGACATTGTTAAATCAACTCAGAAAGTGATTCTGATTCGATCGGTATAATTAAAGATGGGTCTAGGTCAAATATTTTTGGTTGTTACAAACAGCAGCACAAAGTCATTATACCCAAACCACATAGTGGTATAGGGTATAAAAAGCGAAAGTGTGCATGTTTGCTGCTTATAGGAGGCTAAACCATTGGACCTATTTTCCCCAAATTTTTACGGAGTCTTACTGTGTATCTGTAAAGAACTATACTTTGTTTGATATTTTTAGTGGGTGTGACATTTGAATTTTTAATTTCATATATATTTAGCACTATGACAGGGAGAGCTTTGTAAATTTGTCTGAGGTCATCTGTTATTAATTTGAGTAGTCGAACAAAAATTAGGCGGGATCAGACCATTGGCATGACAAAGTAAGACATGACTAGTTAAGTACCCCGGTAGGTGAGTAGGTAGCGTGCTCGCCTATCATGCGGGGGTCGTGGGTTCGAGGCTTTGGTCTGTCGCTGCAAAAAAAAAAAAAACAAGTAAGAAAATTATAGTCGGTCTAGACCGACTATAGGATACCCTATACCATGCGTGTAGAGACCCTACCCTATAGGCCCAACTAACTGGACATAAAAAATAAGCATAAACCAAATTTGCGTGGGATTTTTATAAATTTTTTTGTCTGCAGATATGAAAAAGTTCATATCGGATGCTATATTTATATGGGGACTAGGCCCAAAAATGGACCGATCCCGACCATGTTTGGTAAGGTCTCTTGTATTTTGCAAAAATATATACAAACAAAATTTGAGAAGAATCAGTGCCATATTTTTGTTTTTTGATAGATTTAAGTGAAGATCGGGAAGCAGCTCTATATGGGGCCTATGACTAAGTTTTGTCCCATAGGGATCATTTTTGGACTACTGATTAGTGGATGTAATAAACACATACAAACCCAATTTGACTAAGATTCATATGATAATTTGGATCGTATGGCAATTTAAGTCGATTTCATAGGGGTCATTTGTATGGGGGCTAGGTCTGAACATGGACCAATTCTCACCAATTTGAATAGCGTTCATCCTATGGCCGATGAAAGCTTATATAGCAAATTTCATCAAAATATATTCATATTTGCGACCTGCAGTTTGATTACAAGCTTTACATGGACACATAGACGGACGGACGGACGGACGGACGGACGGACGGACATCGTTAAATCGAATCAGATAGTGATTCTGATTCGATCGATATAATTAAAGATGGGTCTAGGTCAAATATTTTTGGTAGTTACAAACAGCAGCACAAAGTCGTTATACCCAAACCACATAGTGGTTTAGGGTATAACTAGCCAAATTAGAATCTGCAGACAAGCCAATCGGCTTCGCGGAACTAGGCTTAAAAAAAATAAGTAAATAAATATAAAATATAATATCGTATAACTGGAGTACTATAAAAGGGAAAGCCTTGACAATTTATACGTGTCCATCAGATATTAATGTGAGTAGTCAGATAAATGTGGGCGGGGTAGGATTAATCTAATACACAAAATATATGAAGTAATGTGAAAGCGACAGGTTCAAGCTTTTGCCAAATAATAACTTGTCAAATGACCAAGTATACATTGTAGGTCTAGCTGAGTGTATTGTATAACCGGCTTTAAAAGTTGAAATATACCCTCAAATTTTATAGATATGGAGAAAGGAGCATTTTTTGGCATTGGGCACTTAAGCATCTGGAACTCAGTCATTTTTAAACCGATTTCGAAATATATGATTAAACAAAAAGAAATAATTTAAAGTACGAACTATTTTTTAATTATGTTTATTTTTTAAACTCTTTCTTTTAACTCATACTCTCTGTCCGCCTGTCTGCCTGTCTGTCTGTCTGTCGTGGGTCAACCCCATTACCCCATATCCAATTGATCTGAAACTTGGCCCATAGTCAATTTGTGAATACAAATTAATTTTGTGGTACTCACAGACAGTCAGGCATAGTCACGCACAGTCACGGAGTGATCTAAATGTCATTTCCCCCCATCCGATCGACCTGAAACTTGGTGCATACACTTGCTCTAAAAAAAGATTAACTTTGACATAGTCACGCATAGTCACTCATGGTCACGCACAGCCACGGGTGATTTAAAACCCATTTCCCCTTATTCGATCGATCTGAAACTTGGTCGATAGACTTGTTGTGAAAAAAGATTAACTTTGGCGGAATTAGGCACAATCACGCAAAGGCACGCACAGTCACGGAGAAATTGAAAACTCATATGCATAAGAAAAGAAAGAGTTTTAATAAAAACTAAGTTTTTATGTTTACTTAATTTGTTACGTTTGTAAGACGTATCATCACTTTCACGTTTTAGCGACCAGCAGTAATTCGATAGCATTCTGGTCTGACTTTTTCCTTCGAACCGCTTTTCCATTGTTGATAGCTCTTGGTGGAAGAGTGCGCCTTGCTCGTCAGCAATTCTTAAAACAACTAGACAAGGACAGAAAGGCTTTTTCACACTTAAGATCTGTATTTCCAGAACTAAGTGAAGCCATAATTGAAAAAATCTCTACATATTTATATTAATTGTATAGTGAAAGTATATACACTTGGAAATACCACGTTCATTTCTCTTTAATACTGTTTAAAAATTCGAAATCAGTTAAAAAATGATTGAGTTACAAATGTTTAAGTGTACCAATCCCAAAAAATACTCTCGAAACTCTTAGGGTGTATTGCCACTTTTAGAACCGGTTATATAATACACTTTGCTAGATCTACAACCTACACTAGGTCATTTGACAAGTTAATTTTTAATGCAGCACCGTGTTATCGATGTATATATATATATGTATATTCAAAATCAAAAGTTACCAAACAAATATTGACAAAATCAAGTCACCAAAGCAAAAGTTGTCAAAATCAAAAACCGTTAAAATAAAATATTTCCAAATAATATTTTAAATTCAAGGCAAATCTTTAAGTGTTGTCGAATTTAATTGGGGAAATCCAAGTTTTTCTAATGAAATGAATGAAAAACAAAAAATATTGTATATCAGCAAGCATTGTTTTAACCCTAGATGGTTATTATATTTTTACCCTAAACTAAGGTTATAACTCGTCGAATCGACGAACTTTGTTTTTAAGAAATTCTTATAGGCGAACTATGCAAGTCAAAAATACACCAAAATCATTTTTAATAACGTTTTTTATTTAAGGGTAAAAAAATAAATAAAATATAAAAAAATTTTTTTTTCTCGCGTTAATCTTTGCGCTTGTTTTCAGTCATTTCTTTGGCTATGAGCTAAAGAGTAAGAGTGCGTCGGCGATTCGGCGAGTTATAACCATCTACGAAAACAAACATTGAATACGTCTCGGTAAGTCATAGAGAAGCAGGGCAGGGCATTCAAGTGTATAATAAAAGAACTTAAAAAAATATTTAGATGCTTTAAGTTCAAAATTGTTTACATACTTAAAAATAAATATACTTAGGGCTTCGCTTCGTAATGAAAGGGCTCACGCAAAGTCCCAAGGCTCTCACTATTACAGTAATTCAAATATATCACATTCAATATTTAGTTTGTATGGGGGTGCCACGCGCATTCGTCCAATCCAGCCCATTTTTTTGTCTGACTCTATCATAATACTTAATATACATGATATTAAAAATTTACCTTGTATGGGAGGTGTCACGCCCACTAAAAATATTTTTACAGCCTGTACCACTTCCCATATCAGCAGTAAGAATCTGTGAAAATTTCAGGAAGATCAGATGAGTAGTTACGGAGATTACCTCCTACAAACACACAAACACACATTACATCTTTATTATGCTAGTATAGATTATTACTATAAATTTTTTTTATTTCGATACTTGCTGATATAAATACATACAATGTTTTTTTGTTTTTTCATTCGGTACAACAATTATCAGATTTTTCGGCGTTACTACTCTGGAGCAAGGTACATATAGCTGCCCATGAGAAGAACATGGATTTTCCAAATTAGATCTGGCAACACTTAACTATTGGCCTTGAACTTAAAATATCATTTGGAAATTTTTCTTTTTAGCGATTTTTGATTTTGCCCATTTTTGATTTTTAAGATTTTTGTTTTTGGGCGATTTTTATTTTTCGCGATTTTTGGGTTTGGCGATTTATGATTTTGGCGATATTTTTCCACAACAAATCACATTGATAACTAATGTACTTGTCAAAAGACTGTCCCTTTCGTAGTACTTCATATTTTTTATATAGCAGGTGCCACGCCCACTAATCCCATCCCGCCCAATTTTTATTGGACTTCTAACATTAATATCTGATGGATTCGTGCAAAATGTCAAGTCTTTCCCTTTTGTAGTACACTAGCTGTATCATAATAGATATCTACTTTGCATGGGCGGTGCTACGCCGACTGCTTCGAATACGCCCATTTTTTTGTTCGACTAATCATACAAAGTACCTAAGCTCTCCCTTTTACGGTACTCCAGATATATGAAATTAAATAGTTACTTTGCATGCACTTTGCACTCCCACTGCTCCGATCACGCCCATTTTTTGTCTAATTAATCACATGAATAACATATGGGCTCACACAAAGTCCCAAGACTCTCATTATTACAGTACTCCAGATATATGCACTTTATATTTACTTTGTGTGGCATTAATATTAACAATAGGTGACCTCAAACAAATTTGCAAAGCTCTCCCTAACATAGTACTCAATATATATGTTAATAAAAATTTACTTTGTTTGGGAAGTGCTCCGCCCACTAAAAATATTTTAAAAAAATACAGCCTGTAGCACTTCCCATATCCGAAGTAAGATTCTGTGAAAATTTCAGGAAGATCAGATGAGTAGTTGCGGACATGACCTCCTACAAACAAACACACATTACCTCTTTATTACATTAGTATAGATAACATTATTAATAATATTCTCTGTATTCATTCGAGGTGCCCTCACATTTTCTGAGAAGTTACTGATAAAGCACTCGTGCAATAAATCGTTGAGGATGTGTAATTTTGTTTAAGGGATTCACATAATTTACTCTTATTAATCCATATCACGAAAGATCGATTTCCTTATGATCGTTTGTCTTCCACCTTTCATTATTTTCTCAATTGGAGCATGTGTGTACCTAAAAAAGTAAATCTCCAGTGGTCATTTTATGATAGATCGTAAAATGTACCACGTCTTAAAAAAAATTCCTTCCTCAATGCACAGGCGGTTTGGGGCTTGTTGGCTTCAAATAACCTTAGAAATTAAATCCAATGTTGTTAAATCGTACGACCTATTCTGATCACCGACATGAGAATGTACAAAACCAGGAAATGTCTCTGTACACACAGAATAAAAATTCAGCAACCGAATTGTTTCAAAATTGAACAACTGTATTTTCGATCATATCGATAGAAATTTAATAGCAACTCATACATTTCTATGTTGGTATTACATTTACTGTTAAGATAGTAGAATTGGAATCTTAATCAATCGGAACTTCGTTAATGACCAGTATATGATTTTTTTTAGTAAAAGTTGCGGTTATTTTCACCAAATACGTTTGCTTATGTTATAGATTTCTGAACATTAATTACTTCTAAGTTATAACGCATTATAATGTACTTTGGGAATTGTATTGCAATTTATTTGTTATATAGGATTTGTTTATTTATTTGTTTATTTTAAACTTTTCATTGGAAGAGTAAAAAATAATAATATAAAGCATTTGTATTATTCTAAACCTACTGCGGTAAGTTCATTAAATGAAATATATATTCCATTTTATGAACTAACTTCATACTTATACTTTGTATGGTAATTTGGAAACTATAATTCAGTTATTACAAGAGAAAAATGTAATATGTAGTGCATATAACTATCAAAATTCGGTTGACTATAAATGCAGTTAATAATATAATATTTTGGTTTGTCAGCA
This sequence comes from Cordilura impudica, assembly GCA_963682025.1. Taxonomy (NCBI): domain Eukaryota; kingdom Metazoa; phylum Arthropoda; class Insecta; order Diptera; family Scathophagidae; genus Cordilura; species Cordilura impudica. The sequence goes on from OY821517.1 coordinate 177,844,210, forward strand.
TTGTTAGAAATCCATATTTTTTGAAAATTCTTGATTTTATTCTTCGATATTCTGCACAGCTACTACAATAATAAAAATTCTGTATATGTAAACAACTAGCTATTTTTACCCGGTCTTGCCCGGGATTCAATAGCCTTTGACTTGAAAAATGGTTCACTATGCTTAGCAGGCGCTAAGTACTTAATCCCCAATGAACAAATTCCCTAAAGAAATTATTTTTTTTTTACTTTTTTTACTTCAATTGTACCTGGCAGAGAAGAAGAAAGCATATATTTCAACTTTCATCTGCGATTTTTTTTTTTATTTAGAAGTGTGGGGACAAAATTCATTTTTTTATAAGATGCTACAGCAAAAATGCTTCAAAAATAAGCTACGAAACCGCTTTAAGGTTTTTTTAAGTTTATTTATTTTGTAAACATCAAATATAATGAAATCGTTTGCAAATTAAAGGAATCAGAACTTTAAAAAATTTATTTACTTCATTCAATAAGTGATCATCATTGAGCAGAGACGTCAAATTTATAGAAGTTCCAAAAATGGAAAATGAATGCGACGTTTAAAATTGTACCGCAAGTTTGCTTTAAGCAACTGCTTATAGTATATGTATAGTAATTATTGCACATCCATAGATAAAATTTATCATAAGACTTTGCACTGAGCTGTGTTACGCGAGCGAGTCGCGTCCGCATTTGCGCGTTTGGCAACTACACCCGTGCCGCCACGCAGTTGTCGTTTACTTATTTTAATCGCCAGAATATATTTTTCAGATTATTCCGATATATAAGTTGAGATGTGTTCCGAGAGCGCGTTGCTTCTGCACGCCACTTCCGCGCACCGAAATGATGCTATTGAAAAGAATACAGATTTTAAATACGTTTATTGCAGGAGAGATATTAAGAGCAGTATGGGGAATTTGCTCATTTCTTTTGGGGACATTTTTTTTAAAAATTTAGGGAACTTATTTCTCATGAAGGTATTCCTCAACTGTTTGGAAAATAAGTTCATTTTTTTTTTTGGGAAAATTCGTTCATTTGGGACTAAGTACTCAGCGCCTGCTTACCATTACAACTAACTATGTTTACGCATAGATTATTTTGAGTGTATGATGTGTAAAAGTTATAAATTTTAGTTATTCTAGAGCTTTGGGATATACAACATTTCTAGTTTTTCCTTCTGGTGCATACACGACAAGATTGTGTTGGCTCCCGACTCTGGAGCAGGCTACATATAATTGTCTACGAGAAAAACATGGAGATTCTAAGTTGATACCTGCTAACGTAAGAGATTGTCCGCTGGATTTCTAGACGCACTTGAGTAGATTCAGGCATTTCCGCTTCTCCTAACAAAGCTTGTTTTGATTTTTGGGCTACAAGACGTTATTGGGTTTGCTCAGATGTTTCAGCATTTCCCAACTCAGATTGTCTAACGTGTTGAGACTCGATACGAATTTGGATCTGATCAGATTCTCTAGAGTTCTGTATAAGCCTGTTTGCATTTTAGGTAGTACGCTATATGCTACGCTTTCATGTGTAAGTCACAATTACAAACAGTTTTTTTTCCACCTTTACAACTCATTTATATAGTGAAAAAGATGAAATGGTGTATGTTTCCATGGAACAAACATACAAAAAAAAAACATAAAATAAATTGTATATAAAAGTTGGTGCAAAAGTGTGCGTTTCCAGTAAAAAGCATATGGCGACCTTCCCTGGAGTGTAGAGATACCAAATTTCAGAGAAACCCGTTAACAAATAAAAAATTTTATAGCGAACAAATATACCAAAAAACAGAAAAAGAATTGTACGCAGAAAGTAGGCGTAAAAGCAGGCATGGTCGGTAGGAAGCATATGGCGACCTTCCCTGGGATACAGAGATCATGTGTATTAAATTTCAGAGAAATCCGTTGAAAAATAAAAATTTGTATAGCAGTCAAACAAACAAACTAACAAGCAGAAAATGAATTTTATATATACACTAGATGTAACCCGGTGCGCTTCGCTACACCCTCCCCTCCCCCCCCCCCCTTCCGAATTGTTACGAAAAGGCTCACGCAAGTCCCAAGGCTCTCACTAACACAGTAATTCAGATATATCACGTTTAATATTAAGTTTGTATAGGGGTACCATGCGCATTTGTCCAATCCCGCCCATTTTTTTGTCTGACTACTCACGTTAATAATAGATGACCTAAGATAAATTTTCAAAGCTCTCTCTATCATAGTACTTTATATATATGATATTAAAAATTTACTTTGAATGGGAGGTGCCACGCCCACTAAAAATATTAAAAAAAATACAACCTGTAGCACTTCCGATATCCGCAGTAAGAATCAGTGAAAATTTCAGGAAGATCAGATAAGTCGTTACGGAGATTACCTCCTACAAACAAACAAACACATTACCTCTTTAATTCTTTGTTTTTGATATTTACTGATATAAAATTTTTTTTGTTTGTTTTCGCGATTTTTGATTTTGACAATATATTTTCCACGACAAATCACATTGATAACTAATGTACTTGTCAAAAGACTGTTGCTTTCGTAGTACATCATATTTTTGATATAGGAGGTGCCACGCCCACTTATCCCATCCCGCTCAATTTTTATTGGACTACTCATATTAATATCTGAGGGACTCGTGCAAAATGTCGAGCCTTTCCCAGTTATATGATATTAGATATCTACTTTGCATGGGCGGTGCTACGCCCACTGCTCCTATCACGCCCATTTTTTTGTTCGACTAATCACACAAAGAACCTATGGGCTCACGCACAGCCACAAAGCTCTCTCTTTTACAGTACTCCAAATATTTGACATTTAATAGTTACTTTGCATGGGCAGCTCCACGCCCATTGGTGTGAACCCGCCAATTTTTTGTCTGACTACTCATACTAAGATCTGATGGTGTCGTGCAAAGTGTCAAAGCTTCCCTCTTTTAGTACACCAGTTATATGATATCATATATTTACTTTGTACGGGCGGTGCCACGCCCACTGCTCCGATCACGCCCATTTTTAGTCTAACTAATCATATGAATAACTTATGGGTTCACACAAAGTCCCAAGACTCTCACTATAACCGTACTCCAGATATATGGCATTTTATATTTTATTTGTATGGCAGGTGCCACGCCCATTGGTCCGATAGTGCCCATTTTTTGTCCGACTGCTCACATTAATAATAGGTGCCACCAGACAAATTTTAAAAGCTCTCTCTATCATAGTACTCGAGATATATAACATTGAATTATTACTTGTATGGGAGGTACCACGCCCACTTCTCCGATCCGGCCCATTTCCGGCGCGGATACTAATATTAACAATAGGTGAGCTCACACATATTTGCAAAGCTCTCCCTGTCATGGTACTCAATATATGTATATGATATTAAAAATTTACTTTGTGTGGGAGGTGCCACGCCCACTAAAAATATTAAAAAAATTATAGCCTATAGCACTTCCCATATCCGCAGTAAGACTCTGTGAAAATTTCAGGAAGATCAGATGGCTAGTTACGGAGATTACCCCCTACAAACAAACAAACAAACAAACAAACAAACAAACAAACACACACTACCTCTTTATTATATTAGTATAGATACATATGTGTAGATATACTTAGATTTTTAACCAATGAATGTGATAAAATATTTAATGTGATAAAAGCTTAAAAATAAAACTAAAACATCATTGTGAATGTTGTAGTCATCATAATTATTATCCTAATAAAAAAAAAAAACATGAACGACAATTTGACGTGTTGCTTGAGTACTGTTCAACTGCCATCAGCATGAAAATTTAAGAATGTGACGCGTCAACATAATCAACTTTGGTCTAGGTCAGGTACAAAAGCAAATACTTATTAGCGTACTCTCGTAAAATATAAAAAAAATGGATGGCATGGAATATGTGTGAGGAGTAATATAAAAGAAACAAATACAAGAACTACAACTAAATACATGTGTTTTACCACATGATGAAGTAAATATACAAAAAAAAAAGATAAAAACTGAAACACACTGGTTAGAAGTATTCTTCTATGTGAACGACACAATCTTTTAGGTAAAACATATTTCTATATAATGTCTGGGCCAGTGTGATGGAAAAAAAACAAATGAAAAACCTTACAAGTAAATTTTGAAGAATTTCAAAAAAAAAAATGTTTTTTTTTGCATATTTTTCATCTAAAATGTTGCTCTTGTGAATAACTGCATGCGGGGAGAGGCATAAAATTTATGATGTGATGTCGAGTTGAGGAGCAATATATGTTATTCAACGTGCTAGTAGTAACTAGCAAACATTTGTTAAATTCAAGAGTATTCGAGTAGATAAATTTGCTACACATAAAGAATATTCATTAAAATTCAGTCCGTGTAAAATAAATAAATTAAATTTTATGAAATAGTTTTATGTTTTATGAAAACATTTATATCGTGAATTAATATTCAATAATGTCGATTAAGTTTTGACGGCAAACTTTTTAGTAATATGTCCACTAAGGTGGTTCGTCAAAAAAAGTTGAGCTTGTCCTACCCTATGATTAAAGGTTAGTTAAAGACGATTCAGAAAAATATTTTTTTATTTTTTTTCCACGCCCCTGGATAACGCCCTTTTAGTTTTTTGTTCACTGAAGCGCCATTTTTGGTCCTATCATAACATGGTGCATGTCGTTGTGCATGGTTTCATTGTGGCTACATTTCTTTCTTTAGTATGTTATGGTCTAATTTTTGAGAAGCAAAAATAATTCTGCCCAAATACCAAACTTTTTTTTGCGATAAGCTATCTACTCAATTTCTCTTTGCTTTTTTAAGTACAAAACACATTTAATGCTCTATACTAAAATATTTTTACAGCGATTTACACATTTGTATTCGGTGGTAGAACATTTGTTTTCTATCACCTCATAATGACGAGGATAGGGTAAAGTAATAATTTTTACTGAAAAATAGATCATTATTAGCACAGTTAAATAGCTAAATCGGAAATAATTAATCTTTAAGAGCTTAAAGTGTCTTGTAAGTCTCGATGGAATATTAATTTGAATTCTACTTAAGAAGTAATTGGAGTCAATGCCGGCATGGAATAAACTGAGCAGAAAGGAAATGCTAAGCATAGTTCTACGACTTTTCAGTGTCGGTAACCTGATTAGATCAAGCTTGGATTTATAAGAGGGTAAGACGCGGAAGTTTTATACAGGGCCACGTAGACAGAATGAAAGAAATTGTTTCTGGACAGATCCGGCGAAATTTATATGAATAATGTAACAAGGATCCCATATTGATTACATATGGATCAGAAAAATATTTACTCCATCGCCTCATAAATCAAAGAATGCCATAAGCTTTGTTTAGTGTCAAAGATATATGGGGAGGAAATTTTAATCTATGATCTAATAGAATGCCAAGATCTAAAAATGGACGCTGCGAACTTAGACCCCAAGCAACAAATGCCCTAAAAAAATTAACAAATGCCCTAAAAAATTAAGGCGTAAGTTCGCGTTGAACAAAAGTCCCAAAACCTTAAAAAAAAGCCCCCAAAAAATTAACAAATGCCCCAATTTTTCAAAAATCAAATAAAAACAAGTAAGAGTGTTAAATTCGGCTGTGCCGAATCTTTGATACCCTCCACCTCGGTTTGAGTATTGATAATAAATGTAAACAAAATATTGGAAAAATATGCATGCGTTTCCGGTTATATGACATAACTTCTCGTTTAATTTAGTTTTTGCTATTTAAATAGCTCGCCTTAACCTCCATTGCAAAGGTAATGGTTGTGTAGGGTGGCTATATGCATTAAATCGTGCTAATTGGAGATGGCTGTATAGTTTCTTTTAACTGTCGAAATATTTTTTCATTGCGGCCATATAGGTCGGATGGAGTAATAAAATAGTAACCAAAAAAAGCTCTCTCAATTTTTTTATTAAAATATTGCCATGGAAAACATAGAGAATAAATTTATAATAATTAATAATTAAATTAGGGATGCCAAACGCAAAAAACCAAATGTCCCAAACATTTTAAATAAAATAATTTGCTATCTTTATTTTCTGAAAAACTTCAAATATTCATCCAAAAAAAAATTGTGAAAAATAATATATGTCTAAATAACATTCTCATCAAATTGCGTTTATTTATGTAACAATTTTGTGTTCGCAATTCTTAAATATCATTTGAGGTTTTCTAAAATTCACTGAATTTAAATTAATGTTTTCTGTAGTGCGAACTCAACGATCCGACAGAATTTCAACGATCCGACAATCGCAAAATATATCGACAGCTATTGTTGTTTGCACTGAGTATTAAGTGATTCACTAATTACACACATCTTAACGACAGTCGACAAATCTATTTTTCTATTTATTTAAATTGTAAACGAGTGGCATCTCTGTTAAAATAAGCGAAAAACACAAAGAAGAATAATATTTAATATCTCTATTTTTTTACTAATATTTCTGTGTATTTATTTGAAAATTAAATAGTGAATTGAATATGCTATTTAATTTTTTTATTTATATAAAAAAGTTTTTTAATAGAAGCAAAATATTTTCACTATTTTATGATTTTTATTTATGTATGACGACATTTCAACCTAAAAATTTAAGTTTTTATCGATTGAATAAACAACACAAAAATGGTTGTCGTTTAGATAACAACAACAGCTGACTTTAACAACAGCGAATATCGTTTAAAAATTTTACTGATAATTTTGTTTTTCTTTTTTTAACGATTCGACTATCGTTAAAAGAAGTTACTGAAAAGCTATTAATTTCTCCTGAATGCCAATATTTTTTTTTTAATGTAAACATTTTTTAAATGTAAACATATTTGGTGTTTCTTTTGGAATTTCAATTTGTGTTTAACGAATAAAATTTATATGTATATTAAAGATGCAATTGATGTCTTCTAAATTTAAAATTATTATTTCCGACATTTTGATATGATTTTCTGAAATTCAGTTAATATTTTCTAATTTATAATTAGAAATTTTAATTTTTAGAATTGATATTTTCTTAAATTTGAATGGAAAATTTAAAAAGTGCAATTTTGTATTTATTTGAATAATAATGCTTTAGTAATTATAAACAATTTTTAAAAATTAGATGTAATCGCAATCAGATATTTTATAGGTAAAGCAGAATAATAATTCCATATAACTATGTAGAACTTTTTTGAAAGCAAAAAAATAATTGATAACTCGGTAACTCTATAGGAGATAAGTAGTAGCAGTGCTACAGGGAACCTGATGCGTTCACATAGCATATATCCATTATGCATTAGCCTCTCAGTTTTCAAAGACCGTCCATGCATGGCGAAGAGTCATACCCTGCAAGAGGTGTCTCTGCTAATTATAACAGAACATGGCGGATCTAGAGCGGACACTCGATAAACACCCGTAATCCCCGGTGTTATCTGAACCGTGCCTATGGGATGAATAGCACTACGTTAGTGTGTTTTCTAACGGTAGCCTCCAGGTTGTGGCGAAAGCTGGTTGTATATAGCCCGCCGGTAGCAAAAGGGCTCTGCTACCTGTGCGTATCTCTTTAACCCCTTTTTCTTCTTTATTTACAGATGGAAAATTTTAATTTAAAAATAACCACCCCAACAGACATGGTCAATATGGACCATTCGGATGTGGCTAATGAGGTTCAAGGTCTCAAAAGCAAATCCGAAAAAATGGATGTGGTAGAGCAACAAATGGACGCAGGTCCAAACGTTGCTACTACTAATATCCTGACGGATGAAGAGGACGAGCTTTTAAGATCTCAGCCTGAAGAGTCCGTAGAACCTAAAACACCTGGCGTAAATAGCAAGCCTATTTCTGAGAAGATAAAGCTCTCTGGAGCCGCTCGGAAGCGCCTAAAGATGTACATTGATGAAGGCATCGACATCGAAGTGGCTCGCAGGCTTTGCAAGATGCCTATGCGTGAAGCCCGTGTTGAGGTGCGCGAGCTTTCATCAAAGCGCAAAAGGGCACGATCGGATGGATCCACTCCACCTGATACTAGGCACCCACCAAAACGCACTACCGAATTGTCAAATAGTGGCAACACCTGCACTGCTGTAAGTGGCACTGCGCTGCCAATCGATCCACAGCAACAGACAGCTGCATCTTTTAAAGATGCATTAAAATTGGTGAAAATTGGCGTAATACCGCCCGACTTCCCACACACCAGATGGTCAAACGAACAACTAAATACCATACAAAAAGCTGTTCTTAACAAGATAGTGGAGCTGAAGAAAGGGTCTGTTAAACCCAGTTTCTCTGGCTGCTCCTTTAAACCAGGATGGCTTAATTTCGTCTGTCGGGACAACGATACGGCACAATGGCTCAGGACTCACGTCCCGGATTTAAAGCCATGGAGCAATGCCGTACTCAAAGTGGTCACAGAAGACGAAGTTGCCAAGACACAGATTTTTGTGGGTTATTTCCCCGAAAAGGCGGACACGTCCACGGAAACCATCTTTGGACTGATCGAGGGCCAAAACAGTGACCTTTCGGTTGAGTACTGGAAAGTGCTTAAAAGGGCGATAAAAGGAGGTGTAATAGAACTCACCCTATCTATCGACCCAATATCGGCAGAAGTGCTCAAACGATTGGAACACTCGGTAAACTATGGGTATGGATCAGTGCTTATAAGACCCACCCGTCCACAAAATGAGGCAAGGCACGTCATACCCAAAGAGACGAAGACGGCTACATCAACAACTACGGCCAAACACCAAACGGGAGCATCCCAGAACTCCAAACTGGATGCGACGCCCGGTTGTTCGAAAGATGCTGTCACGTCTCGAACATTCAGGCCCCCGCTCAAGACGAAAGCTGATAGAACACACGACAGGCCGCTGACCAGCAAACCTAAAAAGTGTGAGAGATCAGCCGAGGAAGCAGTTCTGCTTACTTCCAGCCGAAGCAGAAAAGTGGCGAAACGTGCCTCAAAACAGTCGCGGTCATAATGCCTTCCTACGGAGGCAATCAACAAAGGTACCTTAAGTGCCTACAAGTGAACCTTCACCACGCAAAGGCTGCATCCCATGTGGTCAGCCGAAGGTTCACCACTGACATCCTGGATATATTATTTATTCAGGAACAATGAGTAAATGCCGGAGTCATTAAGGGGCTCAACGCCAACCAAGGTAAGCTCATATACGATTATCGACAACCAAGACCCAGAGCGGCCCTGATTATTAGAAGTGGTATTACTTTTCTTCCAATTTCAGAATTCGTCTCAGGTGATCTGGTCGCCATCCGGGCTGAAGTGCCCTCTCTTGCTGGCGAACATGAGGTAGTGCTGGCCTCTGCCTATTTACCGGGCGAGGCGGAAACAGCACCCACCACAGAAGTGACGGCCCTCGTGGAATATTGCCAGGCACGTAGCCTCAGCTGCATCATATGCTGCGATGCCAATGCCCATCATACAACCTGGGGAAGTGGTAATGTTAACAAACGTGGTGAGTCTCTTCTTGAATTTATCTGTAAATATAATTTAAGTATTGCAAACAGGGGTGACGAACCGACATTTAGGAACTCAATCAGAACAGAGGTTTTAGATCTTACTTTGACTAGTTCTAATCTATCTTTCGCCATCTCAAACTGGCATGTTTCTAGTGAACTCTCTATGTCAGATCATCAACATATAGTTTTTGACATAGTTAGTTCTATGAACACTGATCAACACTATCGTAATCCTAAAAAGACTAACTGGGATAAATTTCGATACCATTTAGGTAACAATGCTAATTATTCGGAAGGGCTAATAGAAAGCACTAGGGTAATTGATTATGAAGCATCTGAATTACAATCAAGCATATCATCAGCGTACACAGAGAGCTGTCCATTAAAGACCAGGAGGACTAGAAGAGATGTTCCATGGTGGTGTGATGGACTAGAAGGGCTCAAACGTAACGCTCGAAGATTATTCAACAAGGCTAAAATTAATGGTGACTGGAACGCCTATAAAATAGCCCTCACTGAATACAACAAGACACTACGAAAATCCAAAAGGACCACGTGGCAGAGCTACTGTGAGAAGATCAATGACCTTCCGGAAGCTGTGCGACTTCAAAAAGCCCTCTCTCAGGATCACACAAATGGTCTATGTACTTTAAAGAGACCAAATGGTTCATACACTGAATCTCCGGAAGAAACCTGTGAACTTCTATTGGAAACACACTTTCCAGGATGTGTCCCCATTAACAGGTCCCCACCAGTCATCGGGATACTCTCCCTGACTAAAGGGAACATACGTTTGGCGGACAACATTTTTCAGAAGAACCGGGTTAAATGGGCGATAAATGGTTTCTCTCCACTAAAATCGCCTGGGCCGGACGGTATATATCCATGTCTACTACAGGAAGGGATGGATATCATCATCCCACAACTGACTAGACTTTTTAAATCTTGTCTTCTACATGGCTTTGTGCCATCGACATGGAGAGAAGTAAAGGTAGTATTTATACCCAAGGTAGGCAGAAAATCTGAACAGTTACCTAAATCGTATAGACCGATTAGTCTAAGTTCTGTTTTCCTAAAAACAATGGAAAAAGTTCTGGACCATCATATCAGGGACACTTAGCTGGCACGCAAACCTATTCACGAACTACAGTTTGCGTACCAACAGGGTAAATCCACAGGATCAGCTGTCCATAATGTTGTCACAATGATAGAAAAGGCATTCGATGCCAAACAAATATCTCTCTGTGCCTTCATTGATATACAAGGCGCCTTCGATAATACGTCATATAGGGCAATTGAAGAGGCCATGTTGAGAAAGGATATTTCTCCAATCATAATTAACTGGACGCTAGAGATGCTCAACTCTAGGGTCATCACACTGAATATAGGCAGCACATTTAGGACCATAAGTGCCACTAGGGGCTGTCCTCAGGGAGGCGTTCTATCGCCACTGCTTTGGACCTTGGTCATAGATGAGCTGCTGAATGGCTTGAAAATAGGGTTCTCGGACGAGGTCAAATATCTTGGGGTCACCCTGGATAAATCCCTCACATGGAACGGCCACTTAGATCAAATTACCAAAAAGGCCACCAGGGCTTTATACGCCTGTCAAAGGCTATTTGGTAGAACATGGGGCTTAAAGCCCCACATGATCTACTGGTCGTTTGAAACTATTGTGAAACCAATAATTACCTACTCGGCCCTTGCATGGTGGCCGAAGGTTGAGCAAACCAAAGCAAAAGCAATCCTGAACAAGGTGTACCGCATTGCCTGTATTGGTATCACAGGGGCGAACAGAACGTGCCCAACAGATGCTATCGGCATCATGCTTAACATTACACCACTTCATATTTCGATCATTGAAGATGCGTGCATGAGTGCCGTACGACTTCAGGATTTTGGTAGCATGAAGGACGGTGACCTAAAGGGTCACATGAGAGTCGCGAGGCTCTTCATCCACGACCCGGTGGCGAGAGTCACGGGCAGAATGTTACCAAAAAATATATTCATCAGGGAATTTGAAACCATGATATTGGAACGGAGCACATGGACCAGTGGGACCTGGGAACCAGAGCAAGGTTCTCATGTGTGGTTCACAGATGGCTCAAAACAAACAAATGGGGACACGGGCGCGGGCATATTTGGTACCAACTTTCAACGTGCCTTATCCATGGGTAAATACCCATCCATTTTCCAAGCGGAGGTCTTCGCTATTCTTACATGTGTGACTGAATGTCTCAGAAGAGAGACAAAAAGGGCACTCATTTATATACTATCCGACAGTCAGGCTGCACTTAAGGCAATAATGGCCTACAAAGTGACGTCCAAACTGGTGCGGGAGTGCATCGAAAAGCTAAACGAATTAGGTAGATGCAACAAATTAACTCTATGCTGGATTCCGGGACATGAAGGACATGCAGGGAACGAAAGGGCCGATTGCCTAGCCAATCGAGGGGCCCGTCGTCCTTTCATCGGTCCGGAACCTTTCTGTGGTGTTCCAATGGGACACACAAAGGAAAAAATGAGGGAGTGGAGAAAATCACAAATTGCCGAACACTGGGACAAAAGTCCAGGTCAACGGCAGGCCAAGAGATTCATAACTCCATCCAGTGTTCAATCGGAAAGACTACTTGCCCTTGATAAAAAGGACTTAAGGACCTTAACGGGATTCTTTACAGGACACTGCAATCTTAGATATCATCTACGAATGAAAGGACAATCTGCTATAGACACATGTAGGTTCTGCGAGCAGGAGGTGGAAACAGCAGAACATATTCTCTGTGAATGTCCAAGACTAAGTGGTAAGAGAATCCTTGCACTTGGAGGATACATTGTATCCCCCCGGGACATATGGAAACTAATGCCAAATAGGGTAATTGGCTTCATAAGAAGCCTTAATCTTTAGGACAACCATGGGCTGCACAAAAGATCAAATTGGTCGCAGTGCGTTTAGCCTTCCTTATCTTATCTTATCTTATCTTAACGCTATTTTGTAAAGACAACAAAAAGTTAATATGCCAAACTTAAATATGTTCATATTTGTAGAAGAATAATGAAAAAACGTATGAAATAAAAGACCAGCCCGTGTATGCTCTTAACATTGTGCTGTATGATATCTATTTGAAAATATTGACATTCATGATAAAATAGAAATAACTATTGGAAAGCTAATTAGGACAAAAATTGTGGCGCCATCTACTGTGGCAAAGTCACGTTGAGCAAAATGAAGTGACACTCTGTTAATGCAAAAGAAATGTATTTTCCCCACAACAAAATATTGCAGAATTTTATGTAAATAAAATAATATACCGATTTATTTCTAACATATATAGAATATATGTACATATATATACATATATGGAATATATGTAAATATATTATTTGTATTATTTAATATGTGTATGTATGTATGTATATGTAAATATTACACACAAAAAATACAACATCAAACGTTATTTTTGTGTTTTTCTCTTTAAATAAATTAATACATAAAATTTTTTTTGCTAAATTTACATTGTTTTCTTTTTATTAACAACTAGGTATTTTAGCATTATTTGCTTTAGATGCAGGTGAATTTTTACTCCCTTTATATTAACTCGTAGTGTCTGCTTGTCGAAAAAATTTTGGATCGATTTGAACCCCTTTCCCGTTACCCAATCGATCTGAAACTTTGCAGGCAGGCTCGTGGTAATGACAGAAATGATCTAGTAAAAAATTTTTAGTGATGCCAAAACAATGGAAACTTTTAAATTTTTCTACCAGAGTTGATAAAAAAAATGTACAAAGGATTAGTTTTTATTATATTATTACCACAACGACCACAAAAATAACAAGTCTAGCTATGACAACAATATAACATTTAGAATAACAACAAGAACACTATAGAAACATCATATTTTTAATTTTTCACAGATTTACCTGGACCTGTTCAACCGATTTTAATGATTTTTGAAACAGAAATCTTCCCATGAACATGGAGAATCATTCTCACTAAAAATGATCACCTTAGCTGTCCTATTAAGGGCGTGATCGTGACAAGAACAACATAGAAAATTATATTTTTTCAAGACTTTTTTTTTGTTCTTTATTCAAATCTCGGGCCCTAATCGACCGATTTGGGCGATTTTAAATAGCAAACTTTTGAGGATGTTAGTGAATCATTTTTTATATCAGCGAGCACCCTAGCTGCCCGATTGATGCCACCATCGTGATTTCCACAGACGGACAGACGGACATCGCTATATCAACTCCGGTTGTTATAAGGATCACAAATATATATATTTTATGGGGTCCAAAATAGTTTTTTTCTAATTATTACAAACGGAATGACAAACTTATATATACCCTCTGCACACTGGAGTGGAGGGTATAATGAACTTACGCCCCAGAAAACATTCCACGCAAAATTTTACACATATTTTTATTTAATTTTTTTTTTTAATTTTACTTCTCTCAATATTTCTCCTACAATAAACGCATTTAAATTCTGTTTCTTTTCGGCAGCATCTTTGCGGAGCTTTAGCTCGCAACCCCATAGCATATCTTGCAATGTTTGCAAAACTTTCATAGCATTTTTGCGTTTTCTTATCCATCAAAATGTAAAATATCAGAATGATCTGCAAAAAATATGTCTTGAAAAAAAAATTAATTTAGTCCCCAAACTTACAAACTATAAATTGCAAAATGCCCCAATAGTTCAAAAAACATAAAATGCCCTAATCCCATACAAATTTTTTGGGGCATAAGTTCATTTTTTGGGGCATTTGTTCCTTGGGGCCTAAGTTCGCAGCGCCTAAAGAATGTGTCGATCGAGTCCAGTTCACTATCATTCATAAAATAAGTAGTATGTAGATTTTTATATCTGTAAAATCTTGCATTTTTTAATATTGAGCTCTATTAGGTTTATATCTCAACATCTCTGAAAATTCTTTAAATCGGATTGTAACAAAAATTTTTAAAGAAATTTTTAAGAGAATAAAATAGTTTGACACCACCAGCATATAAGAGAATTTTAGAATACTAAATAACAGAAGGGAGACCGTTGATAAATAAAGCGAAAAGCACTGGATGAAGAGGACTTTCTTGTGGAACACCAGAAAATACTTTGATTTTGTAGAGACAGCGTTTCTAATTTTAACCCGCTGAGATCTGTTCGTTAAATAACATTTTAACCAGAAAACTAAAGAATTACTTAAACCTATAGAATTCCGCTTGTATAATAATACATCATGATTCACCTTAACGAAGCCTTTACTGAAGTCGGTATAAATTCCATCGGTTTGCATACGATCTCTAAATACTCCACTTATAATTGTAGTAACTACCGGAAAGTTGGTGATTGTAGAAAGAGATTTACGAAAGCCGTATTGATATGGAGAAAGTAAGGATGATATTTGATGAGACAACGAGTCTGTTCCAATTTTTTGCACTAAATTTTACAATGTCTCTATAGTTAGATACATTGATCTTATTGCCAGATTTATATAAATGGATGATATAAGATTAATTCCGATGGATGGATTAAAAAGTAATGTCAGTGGATACGACGCGGAGTCAGCACAGTCTTTAAGAATATTATTTGGCATTCCATCACGATCCAAAGATTTCTTCAGTGTTTTCATATTAATCAAAACAGTGATACTGTTAAGGGAATTCAAATTTATTATCGAAGATGCTTTGGAAATTTCAAACGTATATTTGAATGATTGATCAAAATTTTGTATGGAATATGGAATCAGCAAAAAATATTACTGATCATTATAGGATGAAATTGATCCAAATATCAAAGAATTAGGATATTCTCGTGATCGACCTTTGAAATTAACAAAATTGAAAAATGATTTTGGATTCCGCTTTAAATTATGTTTCATAAGATTTAAGTAGTTATTGAAGGTCTTTTTATCTTCAAAATTGTGTTCTGATTTGGCAATTGAATACTTGCCAACTTTTGGTATTTTTTATACATTTTATTCTTTCTATTTTTGAATTGGGCCACCAATATTTGATGGTCGTAAACGAACGAGGACACTCCCCAGAGAATGTAGCTCAACTTTAATATTGGTTGATTGAGATCCTTCAAATGAAATTATCGAATTTCAAAACTGTGGCTAATTATTACTCTGTTTACAAATTCATGGAGACAGTTTGCTTTTTACTAAACCACGTAGCGCCTCGAAACGTCAAATATATATTTTATAAGGATGCCTCTCTTCATGAAAATCATCTTATTCAAACTACTGCTACTGTTGTTGTTT
This sequence comes from Cordilura impudica, assembly GCA_963682025.1. NCBI lineage: Eukaryota > Metazoa > Arthropoda > Insecta > Diptera > Scathophagidae > Cordilura > Cordilura impudica. The sequence continues at coordinate 177,859,913 of OY821517.1, forward strand.
TTGTGGCATCAAATTCCTTGTACAATTTGAGGATAGTTACATTGCTGCATTCCATGCATCGGGCAACCTCCGATGATGAATAGTTCTCCTTCCCTAACGTCTTAATCGAACTTTTTGCAACACAACATAATATTTTCATATTTAGTTGAATATCATTGGATCAAAACGGTGATAATATAAGCAAGGCCTGATAAGAATACTTTCTAAAGAAGGTTGTAAAGGGTGATCCATTTCGAGGTTCCCTACTTTTTTAAAGAAAAAAAAAAAAACAGAAAGTTCAAATTTAATGGGGAATGTTTATTATAATTTGAAAGAAATTCTTTGGCATTTATTTTTTGAAGATTATTTATATCAAATGTTGGCCGCGTCTACGTCTCAGATGGTCTATCCGTTGAGTCCAATTTTCGATGACTCGTTCGAGCATATTTTGACTGGTAACTGGCGAATGACATGCGTGATGTTTTGCTCCAAGGCCTGATTCGAAGCGGGATTGTCCGCATAAACTTTAGACCTTACATATCCCTACAGGAACAAGTCCAACGGTGTGATCTCACACGATATTGGGGGCCAAGCGACTGGCCCAAAATGTGAAATTATCTGCTCACCGATGCGCTATGTGGGAAGTCTTGTTGAAACCAAATGTCGCCGAGATCACGAGCTTCAATTTCAGGCATCAAATGGTTGGATATCATGGCACGATAACGGTCGCCATTGACGGTTACGTTCCCACCGGCATCATTTTTGAAGAAATATGGACCGATGATTTCACCGGCCTACAAACCACACCAAACCATTGTCTTTTCTGGATGAAGTGGCAGCTCTTGAATCTCTTCAGGTTGCCTTTCGTCCCAAATGCGGCAATTTTGCTTGCTTACATACCCATTGAGCCAGAAATTGGGCCTAATCGCAGAACAAAATTTGGCTCGAAAACATCGGATCTTCTTGGAACTTTTCAAGAGCCTATAGAAAGAAGCGATGTCGCTTGGGAAGGTCGGGCGGCTTCAGTTCTTGCACAAGCTGTATTTTGTATGCTTTTGACGTAAAATGTGCCATGTCGTCCATGGCAGAGTCTCTTTGGGTTTTACGTGTATACCTGTCTTGACGACTTAACCACACGGTGGTCTTAGCACATGGAGAGATACTATGCGTCTTGCCTTCGCCCCGCCATAAGACGGTTACAAGCTGGAGTGATGTTCACGGCATCACTTCACACTTTGTTATTGTGTCGAGCCTATCTAAAACTCTTTTGCTTTAGAGCTAGCAACACCTGGGTGAATGCACCTCCACATCGATCTGCGATCTGCCCGCGGTACGGGCACCACAAGCCACTGCGAAACTCCCCGAGGGGCCTTTCCCAATGAGATCGTAAAAGATTCGTCAAAGACTTCTGCTTTGACCTTGCTTACCATGACACTGTTTTCTGACCCATTTCCACGCACTCTTGTAGCGTCAAATCTACTCATGCTACATCCGACAATCTTGCATCCGATTCATCTTGCGACTCATCTTCCACTCATGCCACCCAACCAACGCATATACCAGCATTTCCATCCAACGTATATACCAGCTCTTCTACTCACAACCACCCCTACTAGTCACACACAGCGATCTCCTCTGCACATCAGATTCGAAAGCCTCTAGTGCCACGTTCGTAATGTGATCCATCAATTCCGTCAATTCAACTTGGATTCACATATATTAAAGGGTTGTGACAACCTTTTCATCTGGTTGGATTTTTCACGATCCACCAGTCGGCTATCAGATTACAGTGTCATGGCTCGCTTGGTATCCACAAGAAGTCGAAGAGTCCTCTTTTTGGGCAATTCGATCTCCCCGCAGTACCAAATTTAGCGCCTTTTGGTAAGGCTTCGCTACTAAGTAGCCAATTTAGTAGCTACCAGTTATCCCCCGTGAAGGGATTGCACTGGCAGACATTTCTCTTCCTTAACCTTTAGCCGCTAGGAATAATCACCAGAATTAACTGGCTTTGCCTAGCGTTGCCCAGGAGCACCACTTGGAGGTAGGTTATAGGCCATTGTATCATGTCCCTGGCAAGCCAGTTCTATGAATACAACTTTTGCTCCCGTCGTCCATGGCAGTCCGAGTTGCTGCGAACGGCACCGAATCGACTGTCCACGGTTTTCGTGTACACTCTCAGCTACGGCCGCTATATTTTCTTCACTGCGTGCTGGACGTGATCTATTCGGTCGAATATTATCCAATAATGAATGCTGGGTCTCAAGATGTGTGATGATGTTGCGAATAGTACGTTCAGTAGGCCGATTATGTTGACCTTAAGTTGAGCGAAGTGCACGAAACACATTCTTCACCGAACGTGAATTTTCGTGATAAAGTTGAACGATTTGTAAACGTTGTTCAGGCGTAAGTCTTTCCATGATGAAATGCCAAACGTGACCGACTCAAACGTGCCGACTCACACGTGATCTGTCAAAAAAAGGCTATTGAAAAAAGTATCTCAACTTGGATCACCCGGTATAACGAAAATAAGCTACAATTGTGTAATAATTTGAAAAAAAAAAACTTAACCAAATTGAAATTATTTAAAACTTTGTATGCTGGCATCTTTTATGTGAACAGTACTACAGATTATATAACCCGATGCGCTTCGCTACACCCGTCGTAACGAATAAAAAAAGCAGGCAATACGTTTTGTAGAAAACCATTGTTTTGTATAGGAGATGCCACATCCATTAGTCTGATTCCGCCCATTTTTTGGGCAACTTATGAACTCAAACAAAGTCGCTACACTTTCATTATTACAGTACTCCAGTTATGTTATATTAATTACTTACTTTGTATGGAAGGTGCCACGCCCACTGGTCCGATCCCGCCCATTTTCTATGGAACTCAGATAAAGTTCCAATGCTTCCACTATTGCAATACTTCAGATATATGACATTATATATTTACTTTGTATGGCAGGTACTACGCCCACTGATTTGACTCCGCCAACTTTTTTTCTCCTACTAACGTTGATAACTTATGAACTAACACAAGGTCCCAAGACTTTATCTATAAGAATACCCTAGATATATGACATTAAATATTTACTTTGTGATGTGGGCGACACGCCCATTGGTCCGAAGCCGCCCATTTTTTCCACAACTCTTCGAATTATTTTTATATGTACATGTGCATACTTTCAGAAATCTTGCTATCATAGTACTCCAGATATTATATGTTAAAATTAGATTTTAAAAATTCACTTTGTATGGGAGGTGCCACGCCCACTGGTCCGGTCCCGCCCATTTTTTAATGGACTACTCACATTAGTAACTCATGAACTCAGACAAAGTTCCAAGGCTTTCATTATTACAGTACTTCCGCTATATCACATTATATATTTACTTTGTATGCGAGGTACCACGCCCACTAATCGGATTCCGCCCGTTTTTTTTCGAGTACTAACGTTGATAACTTATGAACTCACACAAAGTCTCAACACTTTATCTACTACAGTACTCTAGATATATGACATTTAATATTTACTTTGTATAGTGGATACCACGCCCATTGGCCCGATCACGCCCATTTTTTCGCAACTGTTTCAATTATCTAAATATGTGCATGTACATAGTTTCAGAACTCTTGCTGTCGTAGTACTCCAGATATTATAAGTTAAAATTTGATGTTAAAAATTCACTTTGTATGGGAGGTGCCACGCCCTCTTGAAAAATCAAAAAAATGTAGCCTATTTTTCCATCCGGATAGGCAGTTACCTACTGTAAAAATTTCAAGACGATCGGTCCAGTGGTGTAGTCTCCTATAAACCACAAACAAACAAACACACAAACATACATAACTCCATTTTTATATATAAGATTAGGGTTACCTGAATTTGCCAGAAATTTTCGACTTTGATCCAGTTTAATATCTAATTAAGTAACTCATTGATATAAAAATTTGTTTAAAATTTTTCTGTTAAAATTATAAGTCTCCCTGTAACTTTTCCACTAGAATCTTTCAACACCGTTATTGATTATGTCGCAGCCTAAAGGTACGGAATATTTTAGGATTTGAAAAATATTTATTTTAAAACCCTCCACACCACTTTGCAGAGGATATAATATAGCTAAGTGCCATTCTGTCTGAACCGCACTGAAAAATTAATTTGACAACTCGCGTCGATATAGCGATGTCCGTCAGTTCGTATGTTCATCTTTTCTGTTTGTCTGTGGAAATCATGCTCAATCACAAAACAGACCGTTGCCCTGTGTTTATTTTCCTTATTTTGAGTAGGTTGTTACTTAATATGAGGTCAGTTGGGCATGATTATGCCAAGATGTGGCTTAAATATGGGGCCAGCTCTGAAAATTTTAAAATTCAGTGTTTTTGTTGTTATAATTTATTATTAAGTCCAACAAATTGTTTGCTTTTTGAAATATATTTATTGTTTACGATTGTTACAAACAGTGCAATTAGTCCAAATGCAAATTTAAACGTAAAACGCTGGTGGAGGATTGCAAAGAATCGGCACATACTTGTTTTCTTTCTATAATGGATAATACTGCAGAATTAATGACTTGCTAATTTTTCTATCAAATTTTGCTTCACAGACCAGAAACTTCGTTGATATATGTATAAATCAATATTTGTTCAAAATTTTGTTGACTTTTAATTTTATTGCTCTTTTTAAACTCTTTCTTTTAACTCATACTCTCTTTCTCTCTGTCGTTGGTGGACCCCATTCCCCCTCATTTAATTGATCTGAAACTTGGTCCATAGTCTTGTTGTGGCTAGAGATTATTTTTGGGGTAGCCACGCGGGGTGATCTAAATGTCATTTCCCCTCATCCGAACGTTCTGAAACTTAGTCCATACACTTGCTGTGAAAAAAAGATTAAGTTTGACTTAGTCACGCACTGTCATGCATGGTCACGCGCGCCCACGGAGTGATGTAAAACCCTTTTCGCCTTATCCGATCGATCTAAAACTTGGTCGGTAGACTTACTGTGAAAAAAGAATTACTTTGACATAGTCACGCACAGTCACGTAGAGATTAAAACCCCACTTCCTCTCATCCGATGGATCTGAAACTTTGTCCATAGACTTGTTGTGGCCAAAGATTAATTTTAAGAAAGTCACACACAGTCACGCACAGTCACGGAGATATTCAAAACTCATATGCATAAGGAAAGAAAAAGTTTTAATAAAAACTTTGTTTTTACGGCTTAGATTATTTATATCAATTAACCCTTTGACGACCGAACCTAAACTGCTGGAAAATTTTTATTTTTTTCGTGGATTAGTACTTAGCGACCCAACATTTCTAAACAAAAGTGTCGTCAAAAATATTTTTTTCAATTCCTTCAAGGAAAAAATCCATGGGACATATATTATACATATCCCATTGGTCGTCAACGGCCAAAATTAGTGAGCAACCAATTTACTCCGCTCAAAGCAAGTCAGTGATTTATGTTTTTTTTTTCATTTTTTACATAAATAACAGTAGTTTTGATTTTGTATTTGTTGTAAATTTTTAAATATAGGTCACAGAGAACCGATCACTACTTTTTTAGTTTGTACTAAAAATGGAAAGAAAATCGAACAAACGCAATATGTTTGCAGTTTCTGAAAACCATATATACTGGTCCATGTTATATCAAAATTTCAATATTTTTGGTTCAATAACGTCCGAATTAATGACATCCAAATATGATTAAAAAGAACATAATTTTCAAATTTTGGAGTCACCGTCCTAGGTCCTGACAATACATGTACAAACTTTTTTGGTATGGTTTGAAAGATAAAGCTATCCTCTGTAGACTCAAGAATCGGTTGGAAATTGGATGGCATTTTTTTCAACAGCTTGTCGGTAAAATTAAACTATAGAACGAAATTTTCGTAAAATCTGAAAAAAAGTCATATTTTCCCCATTTAAACACACTTGAAATTTTCAATCGCTTTGCGCCACGACTAAACGTTTTTTGATTGGTCCAAAACTTTGTATTTGTCAGTTTTTTTGCTATTCGCATATTTCTAGGGGGTGAGACCGACAGTTTGAACACTTTTTTTCCCCGTCATATAACGAAGGGCCACCCTAATGTATTATATACACCCATTTTGCCTGTATTGTACACACAGGGTTATCACCATCAGTCATTAGAGGTCTCTTCGAGAAAATCTAGTCACTATATCGAAATAATATATGCGAATTTTGTTTTAAAATTCATAAATTCCACAACAGAGTTTTATTTAAAAACATAATCGTGAGAGTCTTGCACTCCATTGGAGAGGACTTACAAATACCTTTCAAAAATTATGGGTCACTTAGTTTTACGTGTTCCATAACATATCCAAGTTTAATGGCGATATGGGGGTGCCTTACTTGTAAGTAGTAATACAGGGCTTGGTAAAAATTACAATATTTGAATTCAAAGTGGGCTATCTACCTTAAAACGTATTTTTACGAATGCTGCTAAAAATCGATTAAATAAAGTTTTCATTCTGAACGAGGAAAACGCTTTGATTGGTTTTCTGCAAAATAGAGTTTTAAGTCAATGAGGACTGTTTATCTTATTAAATAAACTTCATAAATTTCATTTTGTTTCTTTTTTTAAAATTAATTTTTCACGGACTGCAATGTACACACTAAGCGAATTTATGAAAAACAATTAATGATGTGATTGATTTCTAATGAAATATTTGTTTACTATAATAAATATTATTCTTTCAGTGTACTTTGTTGGATGTATTTAATGCATGTAACTCCTGATGTTTTCATATTTATATATGTTTGGCTTCAGGGACATTTTATTATGGTTTGTTTTTTGTAGTTTTTGGAAAGAGTTTAACAGACTGCAACGAAACAAACAAATTTAAAATGCTGCATCAATATTTGTAATGAGCTAAGGTCTGCCTAAACGCATCCTTTCAACGAATAAGAACGAAAACATACATTCATTTCACTAGATATCCCAAAAGTATAAATTGTAAATCACTCCGAAAACATAAGCGAATATAAAAGAAAACTCTGAATGCTACAAAATTGGCTGTGTTGACTAACTTTTAGTTCTTTTATTCGCTAAACAATCAAAAAATTTAATTTATTCACTCAAATTATTTAAGACAATATGTTGTCAGTATACGGATTCCTACAGACGGAAAAAAATTCGCCCACCGAAATGTTCTAAAGTTGTACAACACTATTTTCGATATACTATTTTTACTGATAAGAGTACAGAATAATAATTGTAAAAACTCAAAATTGGGTAATTATCTTTATAACTATCCGGTTCGCAATAAATTCGACAGCCACAATGAATCTGTTTTCTGTGTGTATAAAAACTACACTATAGAAAAAACATTTTTGATATCAATCCTTGTGAATTTTAAGTTTTCAATAAATTAATATAAATTTGTTCTGAAATATAAAACTATTTTGGTTATGGAGAAAAATTTATTTTATTTATTATTAAAATTGTGGTCAAGTTTGTGCTAATGTTAATACCTTAATACCTACCTGTGCGTGAATTTCATTATGCCAATTAATTAGCAATCACTCTCTCCATATAATTGTCACATTCGATATGAAATTTTACATGTCCCTATTCCACAAATACATGATAATCTCTTTATGATTTTTGATTTTTCTTATTCTCTATGTCTCTTAATAATTTCCCCAAGAATGTTTGGTATTTGTTTATTTTTGAGCCTGCTACCTAAAATTTAAAGAACTTTTCCCTACCGCTTATAATCTAAATTCGGTAGAAAAAGAAATATCAAGTATATAATTTCACCATGATAATACAGGGTGGACCAAAAACACTCACCATTTGTTGTTAAGCTACTTACGGCCATTTAAAATCCAATGAGCTGTGTGTGTTCAGTTGCACCGTTTTGTTGTAACCCTTTGTCCTGCAGTCCCAATTCATCACGTTGCCCCAAAAGTATGCCACGTTTTTAAGGAGTATACCGTTCCGTGGCTGGTCGACATGTATTTTTCCGAATACAAAAGTGGCCGTCGGGCCACCATGTAATTTCATAAAAATTTTATGAATATGATTCAAAATCTAGTCAAAATTTTTTAATTAAAACTTAAATTTTTGTGCTTTTATACCCCCTATCTCACTGATATATCCTCCTTTATCAGATTACTATTACATTTGTGATGCATCGAAAAATAAATTTGCGGGCCCATAAAGTGTATATATTCTGTCCATCTGTCTGTCTGTTGAATTCACGCTCATTCACAAATCAAACCAGTTACCTGTGTAAACTTAGGATAACATGGTTTGCCATTATTTAGATCGGGTTGGAACTTAAAATGGGGTAAGTCGGTCATTTTATGGCCTCAAATAAGGATACATCTCTGAAAACAGCTAATAATGTATTAATGTAAGTTTAACAAGTAAGAATGTTATATTCGGCTGGGCCGAGTCTTCGATAATTTGTAATTTTTAATTTTTAATTTTTCTTTTTAATTTTTAATTTTTAATTTTTAATTTTTAATTTTTAATTTTTAATTTTTAATTTTTAATTTTTAATTTTTAATTTTTAATTTTTAATTTTTAATTTTTAATGTTCAATTTTTAATTTTTAATTTTTAATTTTTAATTTTTAATTTTTAATTTTTAATTTTTAATTTTTAATTTTTAATTTTTAATTTTTAATTTTTAATTTTTAATTTTTAATTTTTAATTTTTAATTTTTAATTTTTAATTTTTAATTTTTAATTTTTAATTTTTAATTTTTAATTTTTAATTTTTAATTTTTAATTTTTAATTTTTAATTTTTAATTTTTAATTTTTAATTTTTAATTTTTAATTTTTAATTTTTAATTTTTAATTTTTAATTTTTAATTTTTAATTTTTAATTTTTAATTTTTAATTTTTAATTTTTAATTTTTAATTTTTAATTTTTAATTTTTAATTTTTAATTTTTAATTTTTAATTTTTAATTTTTAATTTTTAATTTTTAATTTTTAATTTTTAATTTTTAATTTTTAATTTTTAATTTTTAATTTTTAATTTTTAATTTTTAATTTTTAATTTATAATTTTTAATTTTTAATTTTTAATTTTTAATTTTTAATTTTTAATTTTTAATTTTTAATTTTTAATTTTTAATTTTTAATTTTTAATTTTTAATTTTTAATTTTTAATTTTTAATTTTTAATTTTTAATTTTTAATTTTTAATTTTTAATTTTTAATTTTTAATTTTTAATTTTTAATTTTTAATTTTTAATTTTTAATTTTTAATTTTTAATTTTTAATTTTTAATTTTTAATTTTTAATTTTTAATTTTTAATTTTTAATTTTTAATTTTTAATTTTTAATTTTTAATTTTTAATTTTTAATTTTTAATTTTTAATTTTTAATTTTTAATTTTTAATTTTTAATTTTTAATTTTTAATTTTTAATTTTTAATTTTTAATTTTTAATTTTTAATTTTTAATTTTTAATTTTTAATTTTTAATTTTTAATTTTTAATTTTTAATTTTTAATTTTTAATTTTTAATTTTTAATTTTTAATTTTAAATTTTTAATTTTTAATTTTTAATTTTTAATTTTTAATTTTTAATTTTTAATTTTTAATTTTTAATTTTTAATTTTTAATTTTTAATTTTTAATTTTTAATTTTTAATTTTTAATTTTTAATTTTTAATTTTTAATTTTTAATTTTTAATTTTTAATTTTTAATTTTTAATTTTTAATTTTTAATTTTTAATTATTAATTTTTAATTTTTAATTTTTAATTTTTAATTTTTAATTTTTATTTTTTAATTTTTAATTTTTAATTTTCAATTTTTAATTTTTAATTTTTAATTTATAATTTTTAATTTTTAATTTTTAATTTTTAATTTTTAATTTTTAATTTTTAATTTTTAATTTTTAATTTTTAATTTTTAATTTTTAATTTTTAATTTTTAATTTTTAATTTTTAATTTTTAATTTTTAATTTTTAATTTTTAATTTTTAATTTTTAATTTTTAATTTTTAATTTTTAATTTTTAATTTTTAATTTTTAATTTTTAATTTTTAATTTTTAATTTTTAATTTTTAATTTTTAATTTTTAATTTTTAAATTTTAATTTTTAATTTTTAATTTTTATTTTTTATTTTTTATTTTTTATTTTTTATTTTTCGTTTCTCATTTTTATTTTTTTCATTTTAAATTTTTAATGTTTCGTTTTTAATTTTTAGTTAATATTTAAGATTTATTTTAATTATATATTTTTATTGATTTTTAATATTTAATTTAAACGATATAAAAATTTGTGGTAATACTTGCTTAGCCCAATGGGCATGTGCAGTATTAATATACCCACAACTGCAATGAATTCAACAATAAGAAAAATTACAACATATACAATATATCATATCTATGATATGACGGATAGACGGTCATCGCTAAATCAACTTCCCTTGTTTCCGGAATTTATTTCGATGCGTTACAAACGGAATGACAAACCTATATGTATATACCTTCTGCCACTGGGGTGTGAGGGTATAAAAACCAGGTGGATGGTACCAAAGATTTTTCATAGCCGAATTTAACACACTCACTTGGTTTTGGTTCAAGAGTTGTGTGTTTAATTATCAGGATTGGTGTATCACTGTCAGATGTTGAAGGTTTTTGTAATAGATTTACGGAGCATCTAATACAAAGCTTAGAAGAATATAAGCATTCGATGTAGATGATAATTCAAACTAATTTCATAATAACCAAAAAAAAAATAGTTTTAATCATTTCAATACTTACCACCAATAACGTACATGCCTGCTTAATTTCAACTCCGTATTTTACTGACATATAACATTCTGTTAATAAAATACACATGTATGATATTAACGATTCATGCTACGGAAGCGTCAAGTGGCTATGTCGACTCGTCGCTATTGTTACAACATGTCGTCAACGTCATCAACTTGTATGTTTATGGCTTCATTGCCTAATACTCTTTGCCCGCCGACTTTGGGTCTCTTAACAAGCTTTCCTCTTACATCCATGTAACCAACCATCCATCCTTTCCTCTATTTGCTCGTTAGCTTTGCTTTTCCGACAGACAGTCTCTGTGTCTGAAGTGGTGCAAACATAGAAGTATTAGCAAAGTGTAGTAAATTGTTTTTTTTCTAGCTGTGACATTTCTCCCTTCAAAAAACTTCCGCCTCATCTGATTGTTACTCTTTCTCTGAGTCTCTCTCCTAATATTGCTTTAAGCAAAGCATGCGTTTTTTTTTTGTCTATTTTTTCGTCATGTTATAAAATGTTTTGGAGGACATTAACCCGATTGAAGACTCAAACTCAAACACACACGCTTAATTCGTACATTTATAATTTTGAAAAAATATTCTACGAAAGTGTGTATAAAAACATATTTTTCGAATTTATGCACAAGTTTTTTTGGTTTGCTAAAGACTGTATTTCTCTTTTTGTGTCTGTCAGTCTATTTATTTGTCCGTCCGTCCGTTTGTTCGCATAAATGTTTGTCATTTGTCCGTTTATGTATACATATTTGAATATTTGTATGTGTGCTTTTGTCTAAATACTCTACAGTACATTCATAAAGAAACATAATCAAATGCGATTTATCGTAGAGTCATCGAAATTTCAATGAAATGCTTTAAAGAAGCTAATTTGTATTTAGTTCGTTATATGATGGGGTTTGTACAGGTTTTATGAGTCAAATATCATATATACAGTGGGTGACAATACATTGGAAAGTTTTTCGAAATTCGGAATTAGCCAATTTTGTATTTAATTATTTCTTGTTACGTCCTAAAATTATGTATTTTTTTGGCAAAAGATAACAAATTTGTTACAAAAATTACATTTAAAAAAATAGCTAAACGTTAAAAAAAATTTTTTAATGATGCCAAAATAATGGAAACTTTTAAACTTATGTACCAAAATTGATTGAAAGAAAATATATACAATCTCAACCGTTATATAAATATTTATAGTTTCTAATATTTTTTTCAACAGTTTTCAAATACATTTGTGTTTTATAATGTTTGAATCTTCTGATAATGCTACTGAAAGATTATTAATAATCTGAAACCAATGGCTGGAACTGAGGATGATCTTGGTTGTTATCGTCCTGTAAAGAAATCACTGATATCAGAGGAAAATCGTATAGATCGCATAAATTTTGCTACAGAACACATGAACTGGTCAAGACGAAATTGGAATACTATTCGCTTAATTTAATACTTTAAAGTTTCGCTATTTATACCCTATACCACTATGTGGTTTGCGTATAATGACTTGTGCTGCTGTTTGTAACAACAAAAAATATTTGACCTAGACCCATCTTTAATTATACCGATCGAATCAGAATCACTTTCTGAGTTGACTTAACAATGTCCGTCCCTCCGTCCGTCCGTCCGTCTGTGTGTCCATGTAAACTTTGTAATCAAACTGCAGGTCGCAAATATGAATATATTTTGATGAAATTTGGCATATAAGCTTTTATCGGCCATGGGATGAACGCTGTTGAAATTGGTGAGAATCGGTCCATTTTCAGACCTAGTCCCCATACAAATTACCCATATGAAATCGACATAAATTGCCATAAGATCCAAATTGTCATATAGATCTTACTCAAATTGGGTTTGTATGCGTTCATTACATCCATTAATGAGTAGTCCAAAAATGATCCCTTTGACCCCATATAGAGCTGCTTCCCGATCTTCACTTAAATCTATTAAAAAACAAAAATATTGCACTGATTCTTCTCAAATTTTGTTTTTATATATTTTTGCAAAATACAAGAGACTTTACCAAACATGATCAGGATCTGTCCATTTTTGGACCTAGTGCCTATATAGGTATAGCATCCGATATGAACTTTTTATATCTGCAGCCAAAAAAATTAATAAAATCCCACTCAAATTTGGTTTTTGCTTATTTTCTATGTCCAGTTAGTTGGGCCTAAGAGATAGGGTTTCTAAACGCATGGTATAGGGTATCGTATAGTCGGTCTAGACCGACTATAATTTTCTTACTTGTTTTTTTTCTGAAGTTCAGCTATTTTATGTTAATATTTTTTCTTTTTTAAATAAATAAAACACACAAATGTTTAAATTAATAAAATAGTTTTTAACTTTATGACTTTTTGTTTTTATCCGTACAAGACGTCAAATATATATTTTGTTAAAAGTTGTTTTATCTGCACACACTTTAAGTGTTATTTACATATTGTTTTTCCGTCGTTTTCTAGGATTTATTCCTCCGAAGATTTTTGACTCAAAAATATTTTATATAAAAATTTGAGTCAAAAATCTTCGAAGGAATAAATCCTAGAAAACGACGAAAAAAAAATATGTAAATAACACTTAAAGTGTGTGCAGATAAAACAACTTTTGTCGACAAACGTCGTTTTCTTTGAAAAAGAACACTACCAATGCAATCACCCATGTAGTTGTTGTTGCTTGAAAAATGGATTTTTTTGTTCGTCAACAAAAAGTTAACGGGACTTAGGATGAGAATATAACAACGTATCAAGAATAATAGTGACAGAAAATAACAGAAATAAACACACAAATTTTTATAAGTGGTTATAAACTGAAAAATAATCCAAAATTATTTTGCATATTTTTTTTCATTAATAACAACGTATGTCGATATGTGTCGTTTTCTGAGAAAATAATTTGTAAGCGATCAAACGTAGGTTGACATACATACGTCGTTAGTGCTGCAAATTAATTTAATAAACATTTAAGTTACGTCGTTATTTGAAGAAAAAACTCAGAAATGGTCAATATTTTTTTAAAAAAAATTTAACGCATCTAAAGAGCGTTAAAAATTAATATATTTGGCATCGTTAACTCAAAACTTACAAAAATGAACATACGCGGTTATTCCAGAAAACCACGGATATTTCTTTTACATATATTTAATAGTTAACATATATAAAAAAAAAAGTGAAAAATTATTCAATCCTAAAACTGTTTTAAAATTTGATTGTGCTGTGCGAATTTGACTGCGATATTATAAATGACAAGCAAAGCCCAGCCCTCGAAATTCAAGTGCAAGTTCTAGGAAATTTTATTTTTTCATTTAATAAATTATTTTATAAGACCCTAAATGTATGGTAATCAGTTTTATCCAATTCAACACTTTTTATTATCGTTATCTGTTTATGCTCAACATTAATTTTGTTTATGTCCAAAATCGAGTTTCAATTCAAACAGATTAACAAATTTAGTAAACACATTGTGTTTAAAATCATAATTTAAAAAAAAAAACCAAATCGATACCTTTAAAGTTGAAATGGTAGTTACGTATCATTACTTTGACAAATCCTAAACATTATAACAGTTTTCTGTACCTACGTCAAATTAACTATCAGATCGTTAAACACAACAGTGAATTATTTTATCTAAAAGTTATCGTAAATTTAAAATTACTCAATGGCATAAGCATTGCTATATTAATTTATTTCTGATCTTGTCACTTACTTACTCTGCAACCTTCATCATAACCGGTGAGCGAACGCATCTCAAAAACATCTCTTGATTTCTTTATTTTATATTTACAATAAATGAAAATATTAAACTCGATAATAATATTTTCATCTCCTGTTATCTTTTGAATTTATATTTACAATAAATGAAAATATTAATCTCTATTATTGTGTTATTTGGCTAATATCCTTTTGTTTGTTTTATTTGAAAATAAGCTAATACGGCCTAAGATTTTAATGTAAATAAATTAAATTACATTTCTTTCCGACGTTTCGTCAATTCTTTGTTGACTTTTTCAAGGAAATTAGTATCATGAGTATTATTTATCACATTTAAAAATGAATTTAATTTACATCCAACCTAAACAATAAAAATTACATTGAACATATATTAATAACAAGTACTAAGCTTAAAATAATATTAATCTCGATAATATTTCCCTCTCTTTTATTTGGTTTTCCTTTTGTTGAACAACATTGGCAACTTGAAAGAAATGTTTATAATTTCAGAGAAATTATAAATTATTGCGTCACAGCTTTCTCCAATAGTCATTATACAGGTGCCCAGGAAGTTACAACCCTCCTCTGCAACTCGCAAACTAAAACCCAAATATTGACTTCCAACCGGAGTAAGTCTGTTCACATTGTATAGTGTATATATGTATGTATTATGTATGTGTTCGTTGCAACTTTAAATGCAGTTTACTGCCAAAAAAAATGTAAATATGTAAAAATCTGTAAATCTGGTGGACAGTTCAGAGAGATATTTTGGTTAAAATAGGATTAAAACTGACATCGGTCACAAGAAATTGCCTTGCCTATTAATATTATAGACATTATAAATGATAATACATTATCAGATGGCCAATCCAAAACATTAGTGGAATTTTCTGCAATGCATTGTTATGTTAACGGCGCTGTGTGCTGCGGATCGTTATCCTGTTAGAATTGTTATATAACTGGTAAATTCTCCTCAGCCCACGGCAATATGACGTTATTTGATATATCGACGCATTTTTTCTTATTTAAAATTCCATCAACACCATTCCAGCCCATCTAATATACCTCTTTCAGCGATCCAATGCACATTGATTTGCACTTAAACTCCAATGAGACTTGGCGAAGTCTATACAACGCTTTCTTTTAATGCTTCTTAAAAGCGGCGTGCAATAGTCCATTTATTTCAATATTACATACACTGGATATCTGTTATAATACATTTTTAGCGTCGGCTTTGAAGATTCGCTTTATCATTTCTTCATGGATCGATTGCTATTTTTCAAATTTGATTATGTGCCGTAAAGTATTAAAACCCATTTTTTGGAACAAATGGAGTTGTGCAAGAGTGCAGCCTTTGCCTTTTCATATTATAATTCTTAAAAGATATAGTTTTATTTTTTATTTAGACATTAAATTAAAAAAAATATTTACCGAAAAATAATATATTCTTTAGCAAAATACCATTTTACTAAGAAGATTTTATTTAATAATTGCCGGTTTCTAATTAGTAGTCACGCTTTTTTGAATAGTATGAAGTAAGACGTTATTTAAACGGTACTTGAACTACACAATAACAAAAATGAATGCATTTAATAGTGAATAGATTTTTTTTTTTTTTGTGAACTGGTTAGCATACCTTTAGGTTCGTACAATATTATTTATTAACAAACCTAGTTATATCTTCTGTGTGCTTAACAAATATTTATAATTGAATGAAAAGAAATTTTCCTAGAATTTGCACTCGAATTTCGAGGGCTGGGCCCTGCTATTAAAGGGTGATCCATTTCGAGGTTCCCTAATTTTTTAAGGAAAAAAAAACACAGAAAGTTCAAATTTAATGGGTAATGTTTATTATCATTTGAAAGAACATTCTTTGGCATTTATTTTTTGAAAATTATGTATATCAAATGTTGGCCGCGGCTACGTCTCAGATGGTCCATCCGTTGAGTCCAATTTTCGATGACTCGTTCGAGCATTTCGACTGGTAACTGGCGAATGACACGCGTGATGTTTTGCTCCAAGGGCTGAATCGAAGCGGGATTGTCCGCATAAACTTTAGACTTTACATATCCCTACATATCCCTACAGGTGTGATATCACACGATCTTGGTGACCAATCGACCACCGAAGTGTTCTCTCAATAAATCCTTTGATTGATGCGCTGTGTGGGAAGTGCCGCCGTCTTATTGAAACCAAATGTCACCGAGATCACGAGCTTCAATTTCAGGCATCAAATAGTCGGTTATCATGGCACGGCAGCGGTCGTCTTTGACGGTTACGTTCTCACCGGCATCTAAGCTATGACCCCTATATTTTCTTTACTGCGTGCTGGACGTGGTCTATTCGGTCGAGTATTATCCAATAATGAATGCTGGGTCTCAAGATGGGTGATGGTGTTGCGAATAATATGCTCAGTAGGCCGATTATATTGACCCTAAGTTGAGCGAAGTGCACGAAACACATTCTTCACCGAACGTGAATTTTCGTAATAAAGTTCAATGATTTGTTATATATTAATATATATTGTGAAGCTTCCAGAACGGTACTCACATATATAAAAATGATAAAGATCAGTTTCGGTCATATATAGATCCACGATGAGCCATTTGAATGTTACTTTCAATAACTTTACATGGGATGGGGAAAACAACTAATGAAAACTAACTAAAAGGGAGGACAAAAGAAAAGAAGCGATATCAAAAGCTTTTGAGTACCAGGAATATGAATGAAATGGAAAATTTTACACTATGTTCTCAAGATATGAAATAACTATTTTAGTAAAACCAAAAATCTTTCATTTGCCAAAAAAGAAATCATATGTTTCTGAGTAGGTACTATCTAACCATAAGTACTTAAGGGTATTCATATGATGTCAAATTTGGTGTGGGTGTGCCTGCTTAAGTTCGTCTTGTTTTAATATTCCACACTGGGTTTGGTTTTTGTTTTTAGTGTGTATTTTGTTAATGATTTTTTTTTTTTTTGTTTCTATTTTATTTTTTGGTTGTTTTATTTGTATGTATTTTTGCACTTCACTTGAGTGGCTTATGTTGTATGAAGTAATGCTATGTGTAGTAGTCGTTCTAGAAGATTTTGCATAAAAATGTGAAGAGTTACATTTTGGTGTCAGTTTTTTTTTTGTTCTTCTTTTATTTCGAGTTCTCTTCGAGTGCGGTTGAAAAAAATTTACGAATTTCATCTTTTGAACATTATATGTACATATATAGTAATATACGAATATGCTGCATATATAAATATGTTTAATGCTCGCCTTAAAAAGGTTAGGTTAAAGAACTCATTCAATTAACTTGTCGTTTTTTCCGCAAGAATTTAGTTGAGTGATTAGTAGAGATGGAGTTAAGTTAACTGATTATTGAAAAACTTATACAAAAAACATTTTGTGCCTTATGGGTTCTAAATTGATTAGCATCGTTTCGTTAAAACTATCATAAGATGGATATGGATAGATGCGAAAATACAATAAGTGAAAATTTATCTCCTTCAGAGCCTGAAGAACTCCTCGCAATGGAACAAAAACTATTTCAAAATAAAAATAAAAAAAATTCACTTGAAATTAATTTAGCCAAAATGTATGGAAAGAAATCGATTTATTTTTATTTTAATCTATGAGCAATATACACAGGCATATGGCGATATAGTAACAGTTAAAGAACTAAGGAATTTCTCAACCAATTGACGAAGGAACACAAGTTTTTGAAATGTCAATTCAGTACCTTGCATCATTTTACACTTAAACACGTGCCGAAAATTGTCGTTCAGTTGTGTAAGCTTAAAGTGCATAGCATCGGAAATATCGGGGAATATAATTACAATGTAATAATAATATTGATCGTTTAGAGTCGAATTTTATTGAGTAAGGGACAGACAGGATCTTCTACATGCCGTTCATCAATGCCCAAGACGTTCCAATAAACTGGTTGAAGCGGTAAGAGAAAATGTGGCCACGAACCCAAATGAGTCGTATCGTCGCCGCTGTTAATATTTCAATGAAATCAATTCTCGGTGCATTTTGGAGGGTGATTTGCATTGCTGTCGGTATGAAGTCTAATTGACTCAAAGAATTTTGCTGTTGATATTGAACCTGTATTTTGGAAGCAAATTTTGATGACCGCCGATGCCCATTTAAAACTTTCTGGTGGTACTAGTATACAGAATTACCGCTTTTGTGGAGAATCGTCTCGTTTTCCGGAAACTGACATTGCGTGATGAAAAAGTTTCGACGTTTAAGTCAAAACGATCATTGCACAATTTTTTTTCAGAGAAGGCGAAACTGTCGATGGGAAACATTATCGGGTAATGTTAGCTCATTATGTCAGCCTAAAAATGCGTGAAAAAGGCATGGTTTCAACCAGTTGGTACATCATGCCATACTACAAATCAAACAATGTAGTTTCTGCAACCAAAAATTTTCCTGTGACATGTGATGCTTAAAAAAGGATACATTGACTGGCGACACGGATCATCAGATCTGACCCCTGTCGATTTATTTTTTTTTTTTTTTGGGTGGGTGGTTATTTCAATAGCATAGTGTCCGCCTACAAATTTCGGACTGTTCAAGATGCTCGAAAAAGTTATGGAAAATACTACAAAATGTAGTCCAAGAAAATTGAAATTATTCAATATTCATGATGGCGCACCCTGTTTACAAAAATTTAAACAAATTTTATATTTCAGAATGAATGGGATTCGTAATATCCCTATATGCTAGAAGAAAGTACATTTTCTTGAAAAGCAGATTTCTTAAAAAAAAATCTTTTCTCAAAAAAGAACATTTTACTCAAACGAACCTTTTCCTAAACAAGTAGGAGTGTAAAATTCGGCTATGCCGAATCTTTGATACCCTCCACCTAGGTTTTCTTGCACTATTTGTAACAAATTTAGATAAAATATTTGAAAATGTAAACAATTTGATCAATTTAGTAATTTATTACAACAAATACTCTGAATTTTCAGCATTTACGTTTAACAATTTTAAAGTCAATAGAAGATATTAAACAAAATATATTTTTAAATTTCGGATCTTTTTCGGAATACTTGACCATGTCTTATATTTTAAAAGCACTAGCGTTAATCAGTTTTATTTTTTCGATCTTATTATGACATTCCATTTGTAACGCATCGATAAATGGATTTGCGTCTATGTGTTTAATGCAAAAGATTTCTTACTTTTGTCGAATTGTAGGGATTTTTTGAAAATTTTTTTTTTTTAACAACTTAATATTATATACGTTTCAATTTTAAACTTTAAAATTAAAAATATCTATCTTTTTTAAATCTGGTAATAACTCTATAATATGGAGATAGTAAATACGTGGCTTCTTTAATAAGAATGACAAGTAAAAAACACTTTTGTGCAGTTTACTTGTTTTGTGCATTTTTTTTTAATACATACATAAGTACGCCATCTTTGTAGATCTCTTCGATTATATTAAAGGTGCTATTACATGATGTTTTTTTTACATATGTACTGTCAAATTTTCCCACAACAAAAGTTGTACACATCGTGTGATACATATGAAACATTGTTTATGTACAATACATGAAGAAAGTCACATGTACATTTTTCAATTAGAACAGGTTCTATTTTTGCATGACAAACATGAAAATACAACACTGCTTGTGGTGAAAGAAAAACAGAGTAAATTTTAAAGATTAATATTGAAAGAAAAATAAATTGTTTAGTATTAACAATTAAAAAATATATTACCTTTTTTTAACAAAAAATTTTTGTAAATTCACAAATTAAATCAGCTGTTGTTTACACTTAGAGGTTATGTCATACGGAAATACATATGCACGTGTGATAGCAAAAATTATGAATCGTATGTAACAGACAATTTTGACAGACATGAGGAATTTCATATGGATAAAAAAAGAAACAGTGCATATGTAAAAAACACTTCGTGTAATAGCACTTTAAGTAAGTTTGTAAATAAAAAGAATATTAAAATATTATAAATGTAAACATAATTGATTTTAGAAAAATGTCCGATTCGTTTTTCGATGATGCTGAAAACACATCAAAGAAATACAGAAAACAAAGGTTTTACTCAAGTAAGTTGAGAGACGAGAAGCTAATGGGATAGAACAGGTCAAAGATGACGACTTTAAATACAGATGCAAGGCTTGTGAAAAAATATTAAATTGCGATAAATCAGATCTAAGTCTACATGCTAATAACCAATGTCTTAAAAAAATATCTTTTAAAACCAACAACCAAAATTCTGTTTACGTTATAAGATCCCATTTGCAAGCCATTTTAATTAATTGTGTAAATTTTAAATGCACATTTAGCCATATAAAGGATGAATTATACAGAATAGTAAAAATATTTTTTTTTATAATATCTGTTGATTTTTTATATTGTTTTTATGTAATTCTAATGATATTCTTATCTTATTTTTTATGATATTTTTTTCGTTTTTATGTTATTTTTGCATTATTGAATTTGAAAATTAACAAATTAAAAATAATTTTTTTTTTGAAAAATTGAAAAAAGTAGTGTAGGGAAAAATGTAGAGAGAAAAAAGTGGGTGCAGGGAAAAAAAGGGATTTTTTTTCATTAGCGTAGAGATTTCTGTAAAAATCTCCTGGCATCACCGGTACCTATTAAAAAACAATTTAAGAATTCACAAAACAATGCGACGTATATCCGCTTTGTTCAAAAGCTTTCATAAGACTAAATGAAATTTTTACTTATGCATGAAACACATGGACGACAGAGGCTACACAAACACACGGATACAAATGCTACTGGCTACAATTGTAGTCGTGTAGTCAACTACTTAATTTGTTTGAAAATGACAGCAACATATAACAACAATATAAACAGCTGTTTTTATACAAAATCATTTTTATTTCAGTAGTGCCAATTATATTTTTTTTTTAACTTTATTAAAATAGAAAAACATGTATGATACTATATAAAATTGTCTTAAATATATTACTTATTTATAATGCATTATTATAACGTAAAAATAAATAAATAAATTTACTTCTTAATAGAATTATCATAGCATTTCATTTTGCGATTAATTTTTTCAACAAAATAAAATATTTCATGGCACTAATATCTTTTACATATTTTGATATATTGTCAACACAATTTTTATTTTGTAGCCAACAAAAACAGAAATTAGCCTAAGTTGACTACAGCAGCAAAAGTGGTCATGTAGTCGTGTAGCTGTGTTGGTGTCAAAATAATCGTTTTCATATAAACGTGTGTATTTTATTTTTGACAGGCTGTAGTCGTGTAGCCGCTGTCGTCTATGTGTTTCATGAGAGAGTTTGGCTAACTGGTGCCATTATGTATATTTGTGTGTAAACAAAAATATACGATATCCCAGTAATCATTTCGAAGATTGTTTTAACAAAAATCATCTTACTGTGTCTTCTTCGAGCACTTTTGATGATTAAAAACTGATTAATCGCATGCGGTATTAGAAAAAGATTAAGAAATGATTTTTGCTTGCGCTTAAAAAGTGATTTATAGAAAAATGAAATTAAATATGACTCAAAAATAAGTCGAAATTAATCAGAAAATTGGATAAAAAGGTTCTCAAGATGAGTCGGGGATAAGGTAATATTTCCCCCCACAAAAGAATATTTTGTGATCAGCAAAAGAGAGCATTTATGTCTGTTTTAATAGCACAGAGGAGTCAAAAAAGACTCCACATGATCACTTATTGCATAAATTGTTTACTGGGATTTTATTCACTATCTGTAGAAACAGTTTTTTGAGTAAAACAAATCTGCATACAATTTCAATTCTATTTCGTTTACAATGATACGATCACTTTGTTTTCTAGCTACCAGTAAAATAAGAAAATAGTGTTTTAATGCAGCGTAATGATGAATTGTAATTCTCAATTAGTTTATTTTTAATGTGCCATAAGAAGTTCGGTTTGTGCTAAGAAATGAAATAATATATGCTTCCCAGGGCGAAGCTTAATCATCGCAATTTGATTGAGTTGAGCCCGCGACTATTCCTGATGTGGATAGCTCGTGCCTACAATTTTTGGTAGTTGGGAATGGCGTTTGTGCAAAGGGAAGCATGAGCAGTTGTTTCCCAGAGCGAGGCTTAATCATTGCACTTTGATTGAGCTGAGCTCCGCGATTATTCCTAATGCGGAATAAATCGTGCATTAAATTCTCGGTAGTCCGGGAATGGCGTTTGCCTGCGCCAAATATTGAATAGTAAATTTTAAAAATGTATTATAATTAAATATTATTGACATTATATTATTATCATCTGAGAAAAAATTTTTTTTTTAAACACCAATTTTTAACAGGGTAGAATTTTATGGTTTCAATACTACTTTTGAATGCAAGTATGTACTAAAAGTAGAACCCTTAAGATTTTTACATTTACTTACATTTAGCGTTAACGGTGAACCTGTCATGCAGAATACATAGATCAATTTTTGAAACAAATGTGCTAATGCTTTTACTTTATTTAAAGTAAAAACATTTGATCTTGAGCCTGAACAATTTCAAACTCAATCATTAAATTGATAAAGATCGAAAATAAGATTTTTTATTTTTATAAAAAATAATAAAATTAAAAATACGGAGGGCACGCCGTTAACGCTAAATGTAAGTTTAGCAAAAACAAATTGTTTTTCTTGTTTTTTCAAGACAAAAACAAACATGTATATTGTAGTATGCAATGTGTACTCGTATACAATCATATTTGTTTCAAAGTTGTTCTATTTTTAGTTTGTTATATTGGAGGAGGCTTAAATAGTATAACTTTTGCTTGAATTCTCATTTGGTTGTTTTCAGCAAATATATATGAATTTAACTTTTTACCAAACAAACTATCTACTGCTTTTGGTTACTGATGAGGGTTGGTGACTCTTCCCGAAACAGCTGTATAACCTGTCATGCAGAATGCATAGATCAATTTTTGAAACAAATGTGCTAATGCTTTTACTTTATTTAAAGTAAAAACATTTGATCTTGAGCCTGAACAATTTCAAACTCAATCATTAAATTGATAAAGATCGAAAATAAGATTTTTTATTTTTATAAAAAATAATAAAATTAAAAATACGGAGGGCACGCCGTTAACGCTAAATGTAAGTTTAGCAAAAACAAATTGTTTTTCTTGTTTTTTCAAGACAAAAACAAACATGTATATTGTAGTATGCAATGTGTACTCGTATACAATCATATTTGTTTCAAAGTTGTTCTATTTTTAGTTTGTTATATTGGAGGAGGCTTAAATAGTATAACTTTTGCTTGAATTCTCATTTGGTTGTTTTCAGCAAATATATATGAATTTAACTTTTTACCAAACAAACTATCTACTGCTTTTGGTTACTGATGAGGGTTGGTGACTCTTCCCGAAACAGCTGTATAACCTGTCATGCAGAATGCATAGATCAATTTTTGAAACAAATGTGCTAATGCTTTTACTTTATTTAAAGTAAAAACATTTGATCTTGAGCCTGAACAATTTCAAACTCAATCATTAAATTGATAAAGATCGAAAATAAGATTTTTTATTTTTATAAAAAATAATAAAATTAAAAATACGGAGGGCACGCCGTTAACGCTAAATGTAAGTTTAGCAAAAACAAATTGTTTTTCTTGTTTTTTCAAGACAAAAACAAACATGTATATTGTAGTATGCAATGTGTACTCGTATACAATCATATTTGTTTCAAAGTTGTTCTATTTTTAGTTTGTTATATTGGAGGAGGCTTAAATAGTATAACTTTTGCTTGAATTCTCAATTTCAAACTCAATCATAAAATTGATAAAGATCGAAAATAAGATTTTTTATTTTTATAAAAAATAATAAAAAAAAAAAAAAAAAAAAAAAATAATAATTTATATTTTATTATTTTTAATATGCGCTTATTATCGAAATACATATACAGAATATATGAATGTTATTTATAGTATTTTGATATTTGCACCAGTAGTCTGTATGTATCAATTTGTAATATTTTGTGATCTTATAAAAATCGCAGAATATTGATATTGATTTTATATAGTTTCTTTTATTAATTAATTAACTTAAATATTACACCATAAAATGTTGATATTGGTGAATTTTAATATTACTACCACAACGACCATAAAAACAACAAGTACAGCTGTGGCAAAATACAAAATTTAGAATAACAATATAGGAAAACATCATATTTTTTTTGCCTTTTCAGTGATTTCTCGGCACCTATGAAACATATTGTCACGATTTAAAAAACAGAAACCTTCTCGTGTCCTATTGAGAACGTTATCGTGACAAGAACAACATAGTCAAATCATATTTTTTCAAGACTTTTTTTACTGCATCTTTCAATTCTCGGGACCAGATAAACCGATTTGGACGATTTTAAACAGCAAACTTTTCAGGATGCAACTGAATCATTTTTTATACCAACGATCAACCTAGTTGCCCGATTGAAGCCGTCATCGTGATTTCCACAGACGGACAGATGGACAGCCGGACAGATGGACAGCCGGACAGACGGACAGACGGACATCGCTATATCAACTCCGTTTGTTATAAGGATCACAAATATATATATTTTATGGGGTCCAGATTTTTTTTTCTAATTATTACAAACGGAATGACAAACTTATATATACCCTCTGCACACTGGATTGGAGGGTATAAAAATACCTTTTCCTAAACAAATTTATTTAGTATAAATAACCTTTTCCTTAAAAAGTACATTTTCCAAAAAAAAAAAAAGTAATTTTTCTTAAAGAATTACCTTTTCTTCAAAATTAAACCTTTAGTGTTCGTAGACTCAGACCAGATTAGGGTAAAAATTTAATTTTTAACAAAAATATCTATAGTGAAAGTGGAAAGAGGTGCAAAGAATCTAACAACACCCAACAATTCTAATTTATCCGGGAGTCTATGATAAACTCTCCCAATTATAATGAAAAATGAACAACCTCGTTGAAATACATTAGAGTAAACATTCTGCACAACGAGTGAATCCATTCTGTATTTCCAGTTTAGTAAACGCAATAAAAAGTGGTACGATGCGGAATAATTCTTATTAATATAGAAGTGAAATGAACTAAGAAAGATTGAGCTTCAGAAAAAAGACCTAGTGAAGACAGGAAAACTTGAAGGATATATTAAAGAACTTGAGGAGTATTATAGTTATTAAAATTTAGGCAAAGTTTACCACAAGTGAATCATAAAAACTGAATTTCACCGTAGCACCTACTACGTCATTACGGTTGATGAAGCAAAAGTCTCAAAGTGTAGTGGAAAAGTGTTAATATGACAGTGAACCACTTCGTGGACATGTTCATTGAAACATAAAACAAATATGGATTACTGAAGTTATACTTGCTAGCATTTTCATAAAGTGGGCACTAAATTTCTAAGCGCCAACTAGAGAGGAATATTGAGGATTATAATAATTTAAAATAGGATATCAAATATATACTACACTTATAAGACTGGTCAAATTAAGCTCATCTGTTGTAAACGTAAGCATGTTGCAAAGAATGCGTGTTTTGACCATTCGAAACAAAAATTTTGGTATGCCATGGCGACGGTTTGTAAACTGAATTTTCCATATTAGCTACTGTTAATATAGAGTAGAACAAATTTGAAATACAAATCTAGTCTTAGATACCGCAAACAATATGTCGTATTCACATGACAAATGAGGCGAGTATTTGTAAATCTCGAAAATAAAGCCGTAAAAAAGAGGACTACGTCAAACGAAGATATAACTAAAACAGTGCTCGTACTAGGGCTGCTTGTACTGGAATCAAGATCCTGAAATCCCATTATATTCCGGATTGACAAATGCCGAAATGCCTAGATTTTATTTAATTTAAAGCCTAGATTTCGTATTTTTTTAATTATAGAATTTGATGACATACTGTACACGATTCATACTTTGCAGAAATCAGTGATAGTGGTACCGTGTCAACTCCGTTATAGATCACAATTTTGTTAAGGCCTCTCGAATGTATATGTACGTTATGATTTATGTAGTGAATACATTTTTTATTTACGTATTTTTTTCAGAATTCACTCCGAAAAACTTTGAAAATTTATGATGGAAACATCCAGCACAGAACAAAGATGTAACCTTGATCAAATTTACTTTGAAAGTCAGTCAATTTACTGATTGGTTCAAAGCTTTCGCAGCAAGGGTTTATCTGATAGACCTTGTGCAGTTAGATACTTCTACAAAGTGACGTTCTCAGCAGTTGCTGATGTATATGCGATCTTTACATAAATTACACATTTTCCCATATAAAATTCGATTATTTCACGAGTTAAAACCAAATACGCATTCAATACAGTTTTCACGAATTATGCCTAGGAAGCAATGAATTTATTCACAAACTCTTAAGAAGCGATGAGGTCTATTTTCACCTCAATGGTAAAATGAATAAACAAAATAGCACACAAAATCCAGGAATAATTGTTGAACATCAAATACTCGCACTTAGATGCATCATATTTTTTCGGAAACGACTAACAAGTTTCGGTTAATGTGAATGCCATTCAATACCGGCCAATGATTGAGAATTTGTTTAATCCAGAATTGTGTTTCCAACAAGTTGGAGTAACAGCTCGTACTGAACGTCCAAATATCGCTCACTTGTGCACAATTTTTGGCGATCGAATAAAATCGTTTCTTTCTGATTTTACATGCCACCGCGTTCGTCCGATTTAACGGCTCCTGCCAAGAAGCGTCCAACAACTTAAGGCCAATATCCAAGAGAAAGTGAGGGCGTTTGAACCTGAAGTTCCAAGAAAAGTGATGGGAAATATTCTGGAAAGAGCACGTCAGGTCGTTATTTATTAAATAAATCATAACGTTACTAATGCGCCAACCAATATAAACTTTCAGAAAAAAGTTCTTTCGTTACATTTTTGACTTTCATTTGAAGTATGGGCCCCTTAGATATGCAACCCTCATCGATGATAAACTTCAAAAGCAATTTATTACCAAATCAGTAGTAAACATTCTTAATCTGATTATAACGTTTCACGAAAACCTCAAACCATCATTAAAATTCATATCATAAATATCCGCACATAATACGGTAATTAACAATCAACAACTTAAAATAATCTGTTGATGATTTAACGACAAAATACTTACATATACACACACACGCATCTGGAAAACGAAAATGTTAACAACAACAAAATTGAGTTGCACCCATAGTCAAGTTCCAAATTTATGAGATGCAGAAACAACAAAGAACTTAAACCAACTACCAAAAACTGCCCACGGCATATTCCACATACAGAAATACATGAACACGTACGAATACATACTCATGCCAGAATATCAAAATTGCAATACTTTCATGTAGTAAGTATTCCCGTATTCCGAACATCAAAAACTTGCTTGCCAATGTGACTTGGTTAACACGAAATCGTGTGTACCATACCATACTGTTAATTTCAATTTCAATTTCAATGGCAACAACATTGAGTACCGCAACAATTCAATGGCACAAATTGTTTAAACTGCATGAATTACATTACATGATGCGGCATGAGTGACTTAGTTACTACTGAGTATCTGGGTGGATTGTGCATGAATGTTGTACAGTATTGTGACTTTTGGTTTTTCTATTTTTACAAGAAATGCAGCAGCAGCAGCACCAGCAGCAGAGATTTGGTCGTATTATTATTATTTGTTCTCGCTAAAAACAACCACGCGAATCTTCTGTAAAATACTTTCGCTTTCATTCGAACAACTTTCGACATTTCAACTACTCTTCGTCTAACACCCAGCTACACAAATACGTGTATGTTGGAATTTAGTTAGGAAATCCTGGTTAATAACGACTGTATAATACGCTATGATATACATATATGTAAGAGGATTTTTGATAATGTGCTATATTCTCAAGTGTTTCACATAGTATTCCAACTGGAAGATAATCGTCCAATGTGAAAGAGGAGGAATAAGTAAGTAAAAATAATTATATATCAGCGAAAATACTAAGGTCAACACATGACACTACAGCTTTTGTATTTTTTTATTTTATTTTATATTAATTACAATGCAAAGTAAATTTGTATTTTAATTTGGGTCCAGGGATAAGCCGAGTGATAAAGACCATATGGCTGGTGTTTTTGCAGCGACAGACCAAAGCCTCTGGTGGGAATCGAACCCACGACCCCCGCATGATAGGCGAGCACGCTACCTACTCACCTACCGGGGCGCTTAGATTTTAGTAATTAAAATTAGGAACTTCCAGAAACTTTAACAATATTATTAATATAATTTCGAATAATCTGAATACTTAACTTGTCACAGCATTGTTCTGATGATATAAAACTCTAAACGTAGGGCACCTAAGTAAAATATAGAAATGAAAACACAAAACCTAAATATTTCCGAATGAAAGTATTTCTTCTTGCTGTTATTGCCTGTTGATCACCAACAATTTGGCGCAAAGCCAAAGACTAACCAAAAAATTTCATCTGACGGCATGCTGTTGACCTTCAATTCGGTTGTTAGCATTTTTCATATTGAAGAAACAACACAACAACACATATTTACATTTGTATGTAGTCAATAAAATAAACAAATAACCCAGTACCACTGCTATAGTAACACAATTTGCGGTTGGAGCACTGGTTGGTTTCACTGGTGAGTTATTAAGTAAATTGCGTTATTTTTGGCATCATTCAGATTTTATGTGTGTTTGTTTATGTGTTCTTTTTTGCTAAACTGAACTAGAAACCACCCATGGTTAAACATTTGATACCGCACCACATTTCAATGCGTATTCAAATGATACATCCCATTTGTTAATGGTGTTGTTGCTGTAACATACGCAGGCACAATCATATGCTTAACTTTCAACTACACATAAGTAATAGTCCGGTTCTTATATTTAAATTTTTAATGTTCGTATATTATAAAATTTGGGCATGAAGTACTCGATATTTACTTTCCCATATGTTTAGGAAGGATTTCCAAGTGAAATATACCTTTGCGTATATTTGTTGTGGCATTAGATTTTAATATCAATCAAAGCTGTTGGTAGAAGCAATTATAATATTTTTATTACAGCAATACAAATTAGCTTCCGAAATTGAGGAGTCCAGTTGCTTGCAACTAAAAAGTTCCTTTAGCATTTCATTCGTTTATTATAATATATAAATTGGTTCCGATCATACCATTGCTTCAACTTACAAACGTTCATTCTTGTTTCGGATGTTTTTTTGAACCCTCCTACAGAAGATTAGCAGTGAAGTCTGCTTCTATTGTGGAATATGTATTAATACTGTACATATGTAAGTTATTTTCATTATACCGTTTATCAGTCTATGGTCATAGTCTAATGAGTTTGTGTTAACCCATCTTATACCATACAAATCGACTCAGAATGTCTGTCCGTCTATTCGTCTGTGTATTCACGTAAACCTTCAAAGGCAAATATAAAAATATTTGGATAATACACCAAAGTTAGTTGTGTTATGACAAGAAGTTAGCATAATATTTGTGGTTTACGAAATGAGTTGATATACGCTTAAACATTAAAAACTTATTTCCGAAGTAGTGAATCTTCTACCGAAATTGCAAGAAAATAACGTTCTAAATTCGGGAAAAGAGGCGCATTCCAGGAAATAGTTGGACATTTTTGACGAATGTGTGCATGATATTGGATAGTCATTATATAAACCAACACGTTCTTGTGCTCACACAGTGCGTACAAATGAAAACATTGCTTCTGATGCCCAGAGTGTGCAAGAACAGCCAATCATCTCAACTCAGTAATTTAACATTTCACGAACGTCTTTGATCCGAATTTTGCATGCAGATCTCGGTGTGATGCCATACAAAATTCATTTAATGCAGGAGTTGATGCCGCACGATCATCCCAATATTTTCGGTTCTATAATTGGGTTGCGGAACGTTTGGGACAAAATGAACATTTTACCGAAAAATCATCTTTTCTGACGAAGCTCATGTTCATTTCGGAGGTTACGTCAACAAGCAAAATTGTCACATCTGGGGAGCAGAAAGTCCTCACATGACTACTGCAAAGCCACGATGCACTGTTTGATGTGGTTTTTAGGCCGGCTTATCATTGAATCATTTTTCTTCGAAGATTCGAAGGTAAATAGGTTACATGGAACAGAGAGCACTACCGTGCAATGATTACTGATTTTTTGTAGCCCATTTTCAAAGGTATGGACCTGGAAAACATCTGGTTTCAACAGCATGGCACACCGTGCCACATTAGTCGTGAAAAAAATTGATCTTTTGCGTGTCGAATATGTACTGAAACATTGGGTTAATCGTATGAGTTGCTTCAAGGCCAGCCAAGGAAAGTCATTTGAATGAATAAAAGAACCTGAAAGAAAAGAAAAACATTATATGTTTTTAATTTATAGAAAAATCCAAATGCAAATCTTATATGGTTCACCTTGTAAAGGTTTGTTTTTGCTTATATAGAATTCACTAAAAGGTTAGCTATCAAAGGAACTGTCATACTGCACTCACCTTTTGAAATCTACCATCAGTTGGCAAATTATCACGAATACAATAACGCTTAAATACTTTGAAAGTCAGTCAATGATTCGCGCAACTGGTAGACGACTTCATGAGAACAAGGGCACACATAAGCATCCATCTGACTGAGCCATTCGTCGAGCTGAGGATATATTTAATGCCACATACTATCTAAATGAGAAGGAATATACGCACCGAAGAGAACATCGCTGCTGTAAACGAAAGTGTGGAAGAAGATCCAAATTATCGATTCTTCGTCGGTCGCAGGAAGCGGCGGGTACTGTCCTTATACTACGTGGAAAACTCTGCGCAAAGATCTTGCCCTACCAATATAAGGCCCAATCATCTAGAGACCGATTTGGTTCTAGATGTTTTATCGCAAAATTGTGTTCAGCGATTAGACTCATTTTTGGCTTAACGGGTTTGTTAGTAAATAAAATTTCTTATATGTGACCTTCTCCGAGAAAAGGGACCTAGTATGTGAAAATTAATTTTTGAGAAAAAAACGCATTTAAAGTTTCTACACCCTTTTAGGTACCTGAATCCACCGTTTTTGACACAACCCGTTTTTTGACACACTAGGTCCCTTCTCTCTGAGAAGTTCATATATATGGAGTGAGACTAATCCACAGCAGACCCTTCAGATACCACCACATCGAGAAAAATGCACCGTTTGGTGCGGTTTACGCTCTGGTGGCACCATTTGACCTTATTTTTTCAAAAATGAAGCCGGAGCTCGCGCTTCGGTCATGATCATTCGTTTGGAATTATGGAATTGAATTGTGAACTGGCCTCCAAGGTCGTGCTATTTGACACATCTCGAATTTTTCATGTGGGGCTACGTGTAGTTATTGGTTTATGCTGACAAGCCAGCTACAATTGAAGTTGGAAGCCAATATGGTCATGTTATTCGTGACATACGGCCAGCAATGCTCGAAGAAGTGGCCAATATTTTACGTCCAGAACGCGTTTCGTTAAGAGCAGCCATGTTGGCCATATGCCCGAATTCATTTCCAAATATTGGTCTTTCGAATAAAATTTTTTTTTATTAAAATATAATTTTTTGTGCTATTTCTTACATTGTATGTAAACAAAAAATATAAAAAAAAAATATTTTTTTTAAATTGTAGAATTGTGTAATTTAATGTTAAATAATCGATATAAATAAACGACACCTGCGCAAAGTGGTACTCGAAGTTCAACAGAAGAAAGCCTTAGGTGCCTATTATGAGCAACTTTCGATTTTTGATTGTGGTCAAATTAACTGATCGAACGAATTTTCATTTGGTATTATAGCGCACATTCGATAAAATTGCGCTGTTGTGAATTTCACTGAATTGGATTATTCACAATAGTACATATTTAACAGCTGGCACTATGAATAAACATTGTTTACAAATTTATTAAATAAAGATATAATTATTTATTAACATGGAATTATGGTTCTATGATTGCCTGTTGAAGAAGAATGCTTCGTCATGAGAGATGCTTCCAACATTTTGGAAATGGATTCCACTACGTAAGTATGCGAGGATTTAACAAGGGTACCATTTGTTTGCAGATTTATAGCAAATTTTTAACTACAAGGAAGCGTTTATGAAATTGCTGTCTGCTACAGATGAACTGCTGCGGAAATGTACACAAGGCAGATCAATGTCATGAAATTAAAATAATTTACAACTTATATTTTCAATAAGTTTTGCAAACTACCATCCAGCATCGAAAGCAAAATTGTGTTCAATTGCAAATTCGTTGTACAACGAAATTTTCGAATTTGACATTCGATAGTCGATGTTCGATAGCCAGCGAAGATCGAAGATCGAATGCAACTCATAATAAGGGCCTTAGTTTGATTAGAAATTTTATTAATGCATTTATTATATGTACATCTCTGATTGCATCTAAAAGCTTCTCCCGACACATGGTACAGTTTTGTCTCCCCATCTTTATATATAAAATAGTTGGTTCGAGCTCGTCTGTGCTTTTTTTCCAAAAATTACTGTGATAGTGAGAGTCTAAAAGTTTGGTTTGAGTTCGTAAATTATGAGTGTACGTACTCAAGGCACTGCATCTACCAGTCAATTTTATAGAGTGATTTGAAAGCCGCATCCTAGCAATTGTGTGCGAGTCCCCAAGTTATGCATCTAAGTAGGTATGCTATATATTGGCGGGATCGGTTTAGTGGATGTGGTACCTCACATACAACTCGAAGTAGCCAAAGCAGAAATGGGTACAATCATACACGTACGATCGGCAAAGTATTACCGATATCAAGTGAATATATGTGTCATATAATCTGTGTGGATTGCAAGTATTATTGATGTCATTGCGAAAATATTATTTAAACAAGTGGAACATTTTAAATTCATGCAAAACACTACTAACGTATATAGGCTAGGGCGAAATAACGGCTGACTTCATAAACGCAGTTTGCACTGCGACACTGCAAAGAAATTGATTTACAAGGCAAAGCAATGTCTCATGCCAGTACTGCTTTATCAAATAATGAAGTGACATTGTAGTACATTTATGAACGCGCAAAAGTTTTTTCCCTGCATAGAACCATAATCTAGGTTCTTTTTTTGATTAACTTTTTGAATATTCAAAAAAAATCATGGGCCATTCTTTTGAAAACCACTTTCAAATTGGCTGATTGTAAAAATTCAAGCAGTACTTTGATCAAAAATATTATAAACAAAAGAAAGTGTCGTTGTATAGCATTAAACAGTGGAACAAATTCAGGTTAGCAAAAGTTAGGTCGATTCTGAGAGTGAGGGGTGAAAATAGAGGCTAAATTAGAAGACCCGTATCGCGGCGTTTGTTTATGTTAGTTGGAATTTTTTTTAATCGACCTTCGAACTTTGCAATAAATGCAGATTTTCAGCATATTGTTTATATGGTTTTTTGGCTATGACTCGTCGACTAATTGATATTTTTTCAATCTGCAACAATTAAAATTTTTAACAAAATTGATTTAGAAAATTTTTGTAGTGCTTATGAAGCAAAATGTTGAAAAAATTATTTTTTTCATGCTTTTTGAAAATATTTTCCACAAAACTAAGACTTTTTTGCTTTCTGTTTGACCTATAATATGCTTCTCAGTTTCTTCAATAAATTTAATTTCAAAAGAAAATGGTCTTAGTTGACAATTTGCGTTAAAAATTCAAAAACCACTAAATAAATAGCGTTTTAGGTAGAAGTAATTAAAAAGGGAAGTTCCAAGAATTACACAGTACAACATTTTTAAGCTTATTGATACGGGACTCAATTTTGATAATTTTATGTGAAAGTAGCCTAAAAAAGAAGAACTTCTGTATCATTCGTTTGGTCATGTTACATCAACAAATAATTTTAATATTTTTTTGAAGTTAGTAAGTATCGTATAGGGGAATTTGTCACGTTTTAGGCTCTTTTGTTTGGCATAACTCGAGAACCACTACTCGGATTTCGCTGAAGCAATTTTTGAAAAATCAAGAATTACAATTACTTTCATCTGTTTATATAACGTTTCGCTACATAAGCAACAGTTTCGCAGTTATAAATAAATGTATGAAGAAAAAAAAAATATTTTTTGCCTAAAAATTTTTTTTTTTTTTTTTGTAAACTTTATTTTGCATGAAAAAAACATTCCGATTCATATTACAGCTATTCTTACACAGAAAATATGTGATTTTTATATGTTATCTGTGCATGGAAACAAAATTTAGAACATTTTCAATTATTGTCACTATCCATCCTCGTTGAAGTTGACGCTTGTGGTTCTGATGAACTTGGTGTCTTCGTAGGTTGTTCATATTCGTGTTCTGAGTCTGTATCATCATCCGAGTTAGACATAATATTCAAGGGCATGTTTTGTTCAGTGTGTCCACCAATTTCAGTGTCATCTTCATCTTCGGTGCTTTCATCTTCAAACTGCATAATTTTAGAACTCCACCAACAAACCTCCGCAAGCAATGCATCCAATTTTTTGCCTTTGAATCGCTTTTCCATTGGCATGGTCACCTGGTGGAACCTCTCTCCTTGTTCGTCCGATTCCTGAGGTAATTGTGCCAAAAATGTATCAAGGTGGAAATGCATGAAATGTAATTTTAACGTCATGGATGCATTGATTTTCTCAAAATAAATCAGCAAGTTGTCCACTCGTGTCTGTATGTCATCTCGCTGTACACGGTTCTTTCCTAAAATGCCTTCGATGACTTGTTTCAATGCGTCCCATGCACATAGGTGGTTATAATGGTTCGAAAGCATATTTGTGAAAGATTCGCTTTTCATTAACTTTCGTATATCCGGTCCATTGAGAGTACCTGTTTGAAATATAAAAAAAAAACATTTTCGAAAAAATTATTGGTAATGCGAATTTATCGAAGGGAACAAATTTAGATATGATAATATTTAAATACAGACAACGATACGTACCTTTTCTCATTTTAGCTTCACTGAGTTTTGGAAAAATTGATTTCAAACAGTCATAGGCGTCATAAATATCTTTGACTACCACTTCGACGAATTTCCCAGCTATTCCTAATTTCATGTGGAGCGATGGCAACAAAATATCAGCTAGATCCTTTATCAAAGGTTCATTACGTAATTTTAATTGTTTCTCCAGCTCGGGAGTTCTTGCTTCCCAATCTTTACATTGATATTGATTCTCTGCATATCGCGAATCCCAATTACAAAGGAAGCAGAAGTATTTTGGAAAACCGCCCTTTAATATAATGCCTTGTATTATGTTGACAACCTTTAGATCACAACAAATCTTCCATTTGTGTACATTGTATTTGATTTTCTCCAAAATTTCGCCCAGTGTTTCATACGTTTCCTTCATAGTTGTGCTGAATCCCAATGGAATGGACGGTTTTTTGTTTGTTTTGTGCAACAGCACAGCCTTCAAACTTGAAACTGAACCATCGATGAATAAACGCCAGTCGGCAGCAATATAATCCATTCCCAATTTTTTCACTAAACCTGGGATATCATGGCAGTAAGTGAACGTATTTGCTTCGTCAAGGGAATAAAATTTCTGAAATTCAGCTTGGCGTTTTCGGTATGATGTTGCGCTGACATTTTGCTGTGTGAGTTTTCTGCTCTTCAAAAATGATGTCAACATTTGGGATTTTTGTTGTGATAGTCCGATCTTGGCAACAATGTAATCCATTTCAATTTGTGTTAGCGGTTGTGGTGCATTTTTTTCAATATCGGGTGTCCAATCTGCATCATTTACATTGGTCGGATTGGTGAAAACGGTTTCGGCTGGCAGGGACACAGTATCCAGACTCGGAGGTTTAGGTGTATCGATATCAGCAGCGCGTTTAACTGGAAGTGTGGCAGTAAAAGCAGCAATGTATACTTTTGTTTTCAATTGTTTTCTGTTTAATCCATGACGAGAATTTATGCATGCGTAGCACCTGGATTTATTATGTCCACCTAGGTCTTCCACCCAAATTACTGGCTTCATAAAAGAAAACTCTCCACCTTTTCCATGTATCCACATTATAAGGGTATTATAACAATTTTTGCACACTGTGTTCGGCGTAAAATTTGCACCACTTAAATCTGCTGCATCAAAATAATGACAATACGCTGTTTTGAATTCCTCACTAAACAAGTTTTTTCGACCCTATTGGTCTATTTTTAGGACGATATGACCACAAACGTAACAAAAATCATCCAATTCTGGGCAATTGTTATTTTCCATATTGAAATATATTATATATTTTGTTGTTATTCACTTTTAAAAAACCGGAAAAAAATAGCTTGTTATATGTTCGTGTTCGTCGGCAATTGTTGAATGACAAAAACCGATCAATGAACACCTATAAATACTACGTATATTTCAATATTTTACTGACAGGTACTTATGAATGGGCGCAAATTTCCGTAATTTCCGTAAAAAAAATTATTCAGGTAACTAACGGAAAACCCCAATTAATTTAAAAAGTGCACTTTCCTTTTTTTCATTTTTGTCCACGCACATTTATTAGCGTTTATTACTTTGCTACAGCAATCATAAAAATCAAATAACCTTTTGTTTATTACATTTTTTTTTTTAATTCTGAAAATCATAAAAAAAGTCATCAATGTTTTTTCCAAAGAATTTTGTGCATATCTCGAGCGATTTTTTGAAATTCATACCTTCACTTAATTGTGAATAAAAGCGAAACGCGTTCATCGATGTTCATAGGTTATGTGACTTTACGCAAAAGTAATAGGACTTGGCACTTTTGACCGTTTTGGATTTTTTATGAATTAAAAAAAAAAAAAAAAATAAAATTTTAGGCAAAAAATATTTTTTTTTCTTCATACATTTATTTATAACTGCGAAACTGTTGCTTATGTAGCGAAACGTTATATAAACAGATGAAAGTAATTGTAATTCTTGATTTTTCATTGTTTCAGCGAAATCCGAGTAGTGGTTCTCGAGTTATGCCAAACAAAAGAGCATAAAATGTGACAAATTCCCCTATACGATACTTACTAACTTCAAAAAAATATTTAAATTATTTTTTAGGCTACTTTCACACAAAATTATCAAAATTGAGTCCCGAAATCATGCGTTGTACTGTGTTAGGAATTAGTAAAACATCTTTTTTGTTTTAAACCACCGCACTGGTAGCGATTTTTTTTATTTCGTACAGGCGAACTAATTTAAAAAATGAAGATTCAGTTAAGACTCGAAACTCAGCCGAAGCTGATGTCTTTTAATTTTCGCTCGGTCGTTATTAATTTTTTTTAAACTTATTTCATTTTGTGAGTGATTTAAGTTAAGTGCCAAAATGTAAAATGGACCATTTTTGTAATGTTTGTGGACGTTTCATAGCAAGCGATGAAAAATGTGGCAATGCGAGTGATTTTTTTTTTTTGGAAGCCTACAAACAAAAGTTTATCACTGACGTAAACTATGCCCCTAAAAAAGTTTGCTTTAATTGCTATTCAACTCTTATGCAATGGAAAAGTGAAAAGAAGAAGGCTATGCCTTTTGGTATACCAATGATGTGGTTAGACAACAGCCCGCATCAAGAAGACGAAATTATCGACCTTTCTGATGATGATGAGATATTAGAGAGAGCAGTGATGTTGATCCACAGCCGCCTGCTAAAGGGCAACTGGCCAAATCATTAATTTAATTTATTTAATTTTTTTACTTAAAACTTTTCATAACTAACATTTCAAAAATATATTTTTTCCATATTTTTATAATTTTTTTTTCTTTCTTCAAAAATGAGAAGTAAAATAATATTAAGCTGGAAAACGCAAGTTCTGTATTATGATTGTTTTCTTTTCAAATGAAATTTATTGAAAAAACTGAGAAGCATTTTATAGATCAAACAGAAAGCAAAAAAGACTTAGTTTTGTGGAAAATATTTTCAGAAAGCATGAAAAAAAATAATTTTTCCAACATTTTGCTTCATAAGCACCACAAAAATTTTCTAAATCAATTTTTTTAAAAATTTTGATTGTTGCACAGGTCTCCAGCAACAATTTCGCTTTTACAGATTGAAAAAATATCAATTAGTCGACCAGTTATAGCCAAAAAACCATATAAACAATATGCTGAAAATCGGCATTTGACTGCAAAGTTCGAAGGTCGATTAAAAAAAAAATTCGAACTAACATAAACAAACGCCCTCACTCTCAGAATCCAGAGTGTTATTAGCTAGCCCAAAATCAAGGAGAAAAATTTTAAAAATTAAAATTTTTGTAAAATTATCGCAAGCATGCAGGATAATATGTTTTATTCCCATTTTCGAATGAAAAAGTACATTTCAGGTATTTATTACAAAATTTTATAATTTGATAAAACTAATTAATACTTCCAATTTTCAGAAGTTGCAGATTGTGATTAAGCCTTAGTGACATTCACGTACAATTTAACGTATTGGAATTACGTTATGAAAAGTATTAGAAATTAGAATTTGGAAACTTAGCAATAACTGTTCAGAGATGTCGGCGATCGCTTTGGTGTGATAATTGGTCTCGCATATAAGGTGTTTGTTAAAATCATTAAAATGATTTTCCACTTAAAGGGAAATTTTATCAAATTTCCAAAAACTGCAGCTGAAATCTGGACTTCTATCAGTAGATTCTTTCTTTCGTGGTTCCACTTTTTTTCATTATAAATAAATATACAAAAAATCGCAAATAATCGTAAATATGCAAATTTTAAATAAACAAAAGTTTAACTTACCATAAATCCGCCATTTCTATTACAAATTGAAATATTTCATCTACTTTTAGTTTTACAGCCAAGAAAAAGGTTAAAAATAAGCATATAGCAATCACCAAAGAATCACAAATAAAAACAATGCACAAATTTGACAGATGTTATGCATTGAAAAGCATCGCCATGCAACAATGAACTTGCGACATTGCCAAAACTAAGTCTACGGTATTTATGAACACTTCGCATTGCAGTGTTGCATTGCAAACTGCATTTATGAAGACAGCCAAAGTTCCTCGGGATCCAATCAATTATATCTTGTTTGTTTTCTGTTTTCGTAGTGTCACATTAAAATGTCGAACATATTCGGGGTCTTCGTCTGGGGATGAGATATTCCAAACCAGTACTAGGCCAATACTTAGCGGTCTCAGGACAAATTTCTGTTGATGAGCTTTCATACTTCTTCCTTATCTAGATGTTTTTGCTTAGTTCTAAATGTATAAACATTCAATAGAAAGCGAAAGATGGAAGCGTACAAGCCAGATATAAAAGGCTTTTGCCTTTTTTCTAAGAGAAATTGTTTTCTTTTTCGAAATAAAAATTATGCTTTTTATTGCCACGTGTTCAAAAATATTTTGAATTATCTTTTTATTTTTCCAGTAGCTTATGGTCAGAAATTTCTAATTTTTGGCAAGTTATTGCCGTAAATTATTTTTAAAAATGGGGAACAAATTGCAGTTTTTATTTTTTACATGGATGTATTAAAAAAGAGCTTTTTACTTAAACCTTAGTTATAATTTTGCGAAAGAATGAAATGAGGTATCATAAATAGTTCCTGAGATATAGCTGAAAATATAAGCAAAAAAAAAAAACAGCAAGAAAAGAAAAAAAAAATATAAAAGCAATATAAAAAAGTTTGGCCTGAGAAAGCAAACCAAACCCTTGGGAGCTTATTATACTGGCCTAGTGCTTTCGCCCTGATTTGGAGTGCAGATTAGCTGTTTCACTGAGTTATAATTATCAGTTCTTCAGATTCAGTTTATTACAATTCTATACGCGCAGGGGGGTAAATTTCTAATTCACAATACAATCACAAAAACAGCGTAATATGTGAGCGTAAGATCTTACGCGTAACATGTAAGCATTAAGACAAATCGGTGTGACATGATTGTTTGGTGAAAAAATTATGATCATGAAAACCCTTCAATACCATTTATTAACAATATTAAACAGAAAATGATTTAATCCAAATTATTATTACAAATTACAAACTGGTATTGGGAAATCGAAAATATCTGAACTTAAATTGCAATTAAAAAATTCATATTTTAAAAATGGTAATGGATAGTAAAACAAGAAGAACTGATATAGAAGTAAATAGAAATTAATGCTGGGAAAAGTGAAATCCTTATGTACACGAAGGGAACGGATTCATTGTGACAACTGAATCTGTTGCCAACCGAATGTTGTTTGTCCCATCAATCACATTTTTCTGTTGTGATTACTGAACTATATTTTCGAAATTACCGTACAACATAGTTTTTTTAATAAATTCGATTATATGAGTTATTAAATTTGGTTCAGACAATGGAATTTTGAATTTTTTTATTGGTTGTAATAACCAGTTGTCGGTACAAACTATTTGATATGCTTAATGTAGTAAATTAAGAACATGCAAATTGCGATGAATACTTAAATTTATTATAAATTTTTAATAAATGACAAACTAAAAAGAAAAAAATCAACATATATTATATGACAAAAACATTACAAATCCAAGTCCAAATTCTAAAATACGTTATAATGCATTATAACTTATAACCTAATTAAAAGTATTTTGCAACTATTTTAATTTAAAATTCGCATATAGTATCCGCAACTTTTCCTAAAAATATAAATTGTATTAAATTAACATAGATTTTGTTAAAAGTTTATTTTGATACAAATATTTTTTAACAATGTTACTTTCTGATACAACTGTTAGAATTTAAAAAATATTGCTTATTCTAATGCGTTTTTAATACAGATTGTGGATGTATTTAAAATTGCTAAAAAAAACAATTTAAAAGCCATAAAAAACTGCATGGATTTATTGATTCATAATTCTGAAAATTATATTTTAAAGCTATTGAGCTGTTAAAGGAGTTTAATACCATACCTTTGACATTAATAAGATCTTTCGCGGTTTGGAGCACAATTGACTTGCGATCTAAGATTTTTGATAATATCGTGATTTTATTTCTGTTTTTCATTTAAAAAATTAAAGATGAAAACAATACAAGTAGAAATCATAAGATCATAAAATGATGGGCGTTCATGGCATGTACTATATATTATAAAAAAGTAAATAACACGTTAAATACGCGATTTAATTTAATGTGTGAATCTCTCTCTCTCTCTATCTCGTTATATCAATAAGTTGTTTCCACTTTTTGTAGGAAATTTTTGCACATTATTTACCTCCAATCTTTCTGAAAATTTTAACATGTTACTCACCCAATCGCACTGCTTACGCATGGGAGAATTTTAAATCATATAAAATTTTCAAATTTTGTTTTAAGTTCTTTTTGGTTTATTTTAATTAATTATTTATTTTACAAAACTGACAAAGAAATTTAAATATTCGGTTGATTTTATCATTTAATTAAATTTTATTTGTATTCATAATAAAATGTAATTCGTGTAATTCCCATTCGATTGTATATTCAAAAACAAATCAAAAGTTTGTTATTACCGATATATAATTTAAAACACAAATTTTTATTCAATTAAACAATAATTTGTTACCATGTCTAATAACACATCTTATGATTGCAAATAATTAACAGATTCCAGCCCTCGAAATTCGAGCGCAAATTCTAGGAAATTTTATTTGTCCATTAAATAAACACCCTAAAAGTATGCTAATCAATTATAGCCAATTAACAAATCAACACAAAAAACAAACTCATTTTTATTACAAAAACATTAACAAATTTAATAAACACACACAGAGCATTGTATAATTTTAGGTATGTGTTAGTAGCAACTTAAAATGCAATTTACTCAAAATAAAGAAAAAATTTAAAAATCTGTAAATCTGCAAATCGGCTACAAAGAAATACCTTTCAAATAATATACGTTTGGTCAAAATCGGGATAAAACGGTAGAACTAAACATCAGTCACAAAAAATCGCCTAGCCTATTAATATTATAGATTAGTTAAATAATTTGGATGAATACTTCGATTGGTAAACTGAATTCAATTTGCTGTTGGAGTTGCCTTAATTTTATTACAATTACTAGCAGTTTTTACCCGGTCTTGCCCGGTATCAAAAGGCCTTTGACTTCAAAAATGGTACACTATGCTTACCAGGCGCTGAGTACTTAGTGCCCAATGAACAAATTCCTCAAAAAATTAACTTTCTCCCCAAAATTTGTATGGGCAGTAAATTCTTTTTTTATTTCAATTCAAAATTTTTTGATTTTTTAATGTAGAAGTTTTTTATAAGACTCTGCAGCAAAAATGCTTCAAAAATAATTTGGGAAACAACTTTAAGTTTTTTTTGTTTTGAAGTTTGTTTATTTTCTAAACATCAAATATAACGGAATCGTTCGCAAATAAAGGAATCATAACTTTTAAAATTGAATTACTTCGTTCAATAAGTGATCATCATTGAGCAGAAACGTCAAATTTATAGAAGTTTCAAAAATGGAAAATGAATGTGTTCCGCGAGCGCGCCGCGTTTATATCCGTCACGTCCGCGTCCGCGCTCCACTTCCTCGCGTTTGGTAGCTACTACCCGTGCTGCCCCGCAGTTCTCGTTAACTTATTTTAATAGCCAAAATATATTTTTCAGATCATTTCGATATTTTAGCTGAGCTGTGTTCCGCGAGCACGTCCACGCGTTTGGCAGCCACACCTGTGCTACCGCGCAGTTGCTGCCAACTTATTTTGATTGCCAAAATATATTTTTCAGATCATTCCTATATACTACCTATGCTTTGTTCTGTGTACGCGTAGCGTCCGCGCACCGAAATGATGCTATTGAAAAAAAATACTCATTTTAAATGCGTTTATTGCAAGACATATATTGAGAGCAGTATGCAAATTTTCACTAAAATATATATTTAACAAAATTCATTAAAAAAAAATATGTAAAAACTTAAGAATGAACTTGGGCAGTAAGTTCATTTTTTATTTCGTTAAAAAAAAAATGGGGAATTTGTTCATTTCTTTCGGGAACCCTTTTCAAATTTGAGGAATTTGTTCACCGTGATGTTAAAAAATACAAATATGTATAGGGAACAAATATACCACACAACAAAAAATTAATTTTATTAGAAAAGTGGGCGTAAAAGTAGGCGCGGTTGGTAAAAATCATATGGCGACCTTCCCTGGAATATGTACTAAATTTCGGAGAAAGCCGTTGAAAGGTAAAAATTACTATAGCGAACAAATATACCAAAAAACAAAAAAAATTGTAAGAATGTGGGCGTAAAGGTAGGCGTAGCAAATTTCAGAGAAAGCCATTGAAAAATACAAGTTTGTATATGAATCAAACAAAGAAACAACATAAGGGAAAAAATAAATTTTATATACACGGAAGTGAGCGCAGAGTAGGCGTGGCCTGTAAGAAGCATATGGTAACCTTCCCTGTGGTATAGAGATCGTGTGTACCAAATTTCAGAGACATCCCTTGAAAAATAAAAAATTCTATATTGAACAAATATACCAAAAAACAGAAAATGAATTTTGTATGAAAAGTGGGCGTCAAAGTAGACCGGGCCGGCAAAAATCATATGGCGACCTCCCTGGAGTACAGAGATCGTGCGTAGCAAATTTCAGAGAAATTCGTCAAAAAAAATATGTAGCGAACATATATACCAAAAAACAGAAAATGTATTGAACACAAAAAGTGGGCGTAAAAGTAGGCGTGGCCGGTAAGAATTATATGGCGACCTTTCCTGGGATACAGACATCGTGCGTACAGAATTTTTGAGAATTCCGTTAAAAAAAAAAATTTTATAGCAAACAAATATACCAAAAAACAGATGATGAATTTTGTATAAAAAGTGGGCGAAAAAGTAGGCATGGCCGCAAGACTCACATGGTCACCTTGCCTGGAGTACAGAGATTGTGCGTACCAAATTTCGGAGAAAGTCGTTGAAAAATAAAAATTTGTATAGCGAACAGTTCTACCAAAAAACAGAAAATGTATTGAACACAAAAAGTAGGCGTAAAAGTAGGCGTGGCGGATAAGAATCATATGGCGACCTCTCCTGGAGTACAAAGATCGTGCGTACCAAGTTGAAAAATAAAAATTTGTATAGCGGTCAAACAAACAAACAAACAAACAGAAAATTAATTTTATATATCTGTGGTCACAAGCGATAACCGCCTAAGTCGACTTAAGAACAATTTGAGTTATGTATGCTATCATATTCTACTAAAAATGCTTTATATTTACGTGAAATCCCCATTTCTCTAACACTGTTTATTAAAAATTTATTACTGAAAACATTCTGACCTAAGTCGTAATGAAGCCCCATTACATTTATATGAAAAGTAATTTTTTCAAAAACATGATTTTCGAATTAGGCGGTTAATGTTTGTGACCACAGATATATAGATTAGATTTTAAAATATTAAATAATTACAATAAAAATTATCATTATATAATTATATTTTTCTAGTAACAACTGAATTCCCACCAATTTCTATTTTTCTGTTCGAATGAATTAAATAAATGAAGTTAAAATTGACAAAAAGTGTTAAACAAATTATTTATCATGAAACACTAGTTAATATAGGATCCACAAAAAACAACTTCTAATCTATCCCAAGCTCATGTTAACTTTGTTGATGATGATCTAAATTATCACCATATCCATAGGTCAAGAATATCAATTATTTCACTTCTT
The DNA here is from genome assembly GCA_963682025.1 of Cordilura impudica. NCBI lineage: Eukaryota > Metazoa > Arthropoda > Insecta > Diptera > Scathophagidae > Cordilura > Cordilura impudica. The sequence continues at coordinate 177,904,910 of OY821517.1, forward strand.
TAAATTCTATATTTTGGTTAGGTATTTATGCTTTTCCATAGAACTAGAAAAGCATTATTTTGCAGATCACATTAAGAACATTTTCAAAAAAGTCTTTCTGCTTAATTTTATATTCACATACTTAGCATGTTTCTAAAAAATTTCTTTTTCTTAGATGCCACACTAATAGTTACATAGTTAAATTTTGTTGCACATTGACATTGGCATTGAGTGGGATTACGAAAATACGGTGGTAGATACTGCTTATTTTTAGACTATTTTTAGAGGATATTTTGGCTTCCTTACAACACGTGTGCAATATACTGAACAGTGTTAGTTTTGCCATATACTTGTACACCAGTAAATTCTAATGCAAAAGATCTGCCTTTGTGCCAAGTTTATAGTTCGAATGTGTGTCTTCGTTTGTTTGTAGTCGGAGTAGAATCTGTTTCTATGGAATCAATTTAAAAATGTGCCATATGGATATGTTTTGGATATCTTTTGTCTGTCCGTCCATTTGCCTGCCTATCATTTTGAACTCTTTCACCTAGTGATTGTCTGTCTATATCTTATGCAATTGTACGAGTTGTTTAGTGTTGCATCTAAGTGAATTGCATGAATAACATACGTATATACGTATGTATGGTACATACGTCGTTGTTAAAGTGGATTTTCTTGTTTATTTGTGTTTAAATTAATGCAAGTGTGCGTTGCATGTACATATGTTGTATGTAACGATTTGTGTTTGTTGTTAAGGTACATAGTCACTTGCTTACATATTTATATATGTGTGTATGTATATCCGTTTGTATAGTTAGTTCCTCTTGTTGTTGTTTTCGACTGGGTTGTTATATGGCAAAGTGTATGTAGTTGCATGTGTTTCACTATATGTTGCAAAGTCAGTGGGTCAATTGGATGTGTGTCACCAATGACACATTTATATTTATAATAAAATAGAGGAACTAACATCAAATCAAATCACTATGTATAATTTTTACAGCAACTTTGGAAGTAGTTGTCGGAAATACATCGATATAATTTTAATTTCCTTTGCCGCTATTAAATTCTGATGGCAATGTTCCCAAGCAAATAAAAGACATCATTTTTATAGACTTGTTAAATAAATTCCGAATGTAAAAGTCTTCAAACTATTTCAGTTTGTTAGTTTCACTTTGATGTTGGCCCACTAAGTAGAAGGAGCCGAAAAGCTTTCCGGCCGTGAATAATTTTACAACGGAATTGATTTTATATCCATCACATTTCTAGAGCATTTTTATTTGCTAATGTTTCAATGTATGACCATTTGCACTCACGACAGACATCATATATTAAAATGGATTTTGTTGCATTGAATAGAATTCATCACAATGTCTAAGGCAAGTTCCATCACTACTGAGATCATGATAATCTTATCAATGCCCACATTGTGGCTACCTTAACTTGTTACAACAAGTTTTTCTAGATCTACAAATTTTTTAAAAACAAAAATTTTAAAAAAGTTGCATCATTGAATTTTACATGTCCATTTTGTAGGTCGGCTGCTATATTCTATGATGCCTCCTTCAATATAAGGACTTAACTCTAATCACGCGGAATCTTGTAACTAAATTCCCGCCTAGCTAGAGCTGTGAAACTGTCAGCATTGACGTAAAGTGGATGACAGCACATAACGTCATCATTATCTACATGATTTCTATTATTATTTCTCGCTTATAACCTGAATGCGCTTGAAACCCTGTCTTCAATCTTTGTTTGATTTTACTTGTTGTACAGTATTTTACATTTCTTTAAATCTTTAATATTAATAGGCAAAGCGATTTCTTCAGACCGATATAAAAATCTTAATTAACCAATTTTGACCAAACGTACCTCATTTGAAAAGTATATATTTTATGTGTCCAATAGATTCACCATCATTTTTTTGGAGTAATGTTCATTTAAACTTTCTACTAACATATTCATAAACAAGTAAGAAAATTATAGACCGACTGTACGATACACTTTACCATGCGTTTAGAGATAGGGCCTATTTTAGGTATAGAAAATAAGAATAAACCAAATTTTAGTGGCATTGTTATTAATTTGTTTTCCTTTGAATATAAAAAAGTTCATATCGGATGCTATATTTATATGGCGGCTAGGTCAGAAATGGACCGATCCTGACCATATTTGAGAAAAATTTATGAAATTTTTTTGTTTTCTGATAGATTTAAGCGAAGATCAGGAAGCAGCTTTATATGACTAAAAATTGTCTTATAGGATTTATTTTTGGATTACTGATTAATAGGTGTAATAAACACACACAAACCCAATTTGACCGAGATCTGTATGATAATTTTGATCATATGGCAATTTAAGTCGATTTCATAGGTGTCATTTGTATGGGGGTTATGTCTGAACATTCACCGATTTTCGCCAATTTCAACTATGGCTGATAGAAGCTTACATACCAAATTTCATCAATATTTTCTCATTTGCGACCTGTAGTTTGATTACAAGGTTAAGAGCTGTACTCAGCTTGTTAAGGAATCTTAACAGAAAATTTTCATATATTTCTTAAAGAAAAAAAAGCACAAAAGTACCTTTCAGTGCAACGCTAGCAATAAGCTGTTTTCTGTCAATTATTAAGAATTGTGAAATTGAAAACAAATCAATTCTTCGGTTCTGCTTTATTTGGCCTGCTAAACGCTTTTTAAGCTCAGTATCAAAATTACCCATCCGCTTCTTGTTTTTCTTTGCCGAATTTTGTTCGTTTTTTTCCATGTTTGCAACTGAAAAATAACTTTTATTTTTTTAGCATATTACATTTTGTTTATGCTTACCTCTCCTCTCAAAATTCCGTTCAGACTAACAACAGAAATTTTTTGACAGAAAAATTCCTTAAGCATTTCTGAAGCGTTTTTTTATATGATTCCTTAGCAAGCTGCATACAGGCCTTTAACATGGACACACGGACGGACAGACGGACGGATGTACATCGCTAAATCGACTCAGAAAGTGATTCTGAAAGTGATTCTGAGTCGATTGGTATAATAAAAGGTGGGTCTAGTTCAAAGATTTTTGAGTCAAAAATTGAAAACTCGTTTATCAATTTAAAAATTTTTATGTTCAATTTATACAAAAAAGAAAAAATATTAACAAAAAATAGCTTAACTTCAAAAAAAAATATGGCAAAGCTTTAAAGTATTCATTCTTATGGTATTTACACACAGGGATACCGCGGTGGCATTTCAAATTGTAGCAGAATATGTAGTAGACTAGAAAAAAAAATGGAGTACAAGTGAAATTAATGTAGTATCATATTTGCATCGGTTGTACCGATAAAATATGATACCTGTTGTATAAAAACGACACCAATGAGATCACAGAGCAACCATTTCTTTTTCAATTCAAATAAATGTGAACCCAATACTGTTGCCAGATTTGACGATTTTTAATGTCAAAAACAGCCAAATGACGATTGAACGATTTTTGCTCTGCAAATGACGATTTTTACAAATATCGAAAATTGACAACATTTTATCTGTAAACTATATATTATAACAACCTTATAATTTTCACAGCAGTAGATATCGCTCATTTGCGAGAAGACAGGCATAACTCAAAAAAGGGGACTTTTGAGTTAATGATGCAGAAATATGTGATAGACTATAATCTACAACATATCAAAAAGTGGTATTGATATCTCTTTTACTCACTGAGTGGCGACCAAAAAGGTTTTGTACTTTACTCAGCAGTTAGTGTAAATTGAAAACTTCAAATGCATTTATCTCGGAATAGTTTTTTTTTTAGTTATGCCTGTCTTTTCGCAAATGAGCTATATGTATAACTATGTGATCAAATTTTAAAAAGATTTGATTTTGAAAATTTTAATTGATACAAACTTTATAGTAAATGAAAAAATTAATTCTTTTTTTTATTGTTGTTAAAAAGTTCCCATATTTTGTTAATAAGGAGGATAAACAAAACTTAGATTCCGAATTTATAGAGTTAAAATTTTTTAATTTTAACAATTATTTTGAAGATGGTCTCTTAGATTTTTGGTAGAAAATTTCTTAGATTAAACGTGCAGATTCTAGATATTTATTTCCTACTTAAACAAAATTGTTCAAAAAATATTAATTTTGCCACACTCTTAGGCAATGTTAAAAGAATATTCAGTCAAGTAAATCTGAATAAAACAAAAGTTAGAAATCGGTTACGAAAACATTCTATGTTAGGAATTCTTTTCAAAAAATATTATTTAAAATTAAAAATAATTGCTATGACATTGCAATAAATACAGATTTCATAAACAAGTTAAATTCTTAAATTTATATATAAACTGTGAATATAAACAGAATTATTTAATTTTGAATTAATTTATTTTCAAAAGAGTTTGAAAATTAAAATTATAAATTTAATGATATGTAATTGTCATTTATGACATTTTGATACATAAATATTAAATATATATGTAAAAATGTTTTACTTTGAATTGTTATGTTTTTTTATGTATATTTCTTTAATTTTTTTGGTTTTCTTTGTTAAATAAAACAAATACATACATACATACATATATGAAAAATTCATTTTTTTTTTTATTTTGACAATTTTTTTGACGATTTTGCAAAATGGAATGACGATTTTGAAGATCTTCCCCCCAAAATTTGACGATTTTACACCTAGATTATCTGGCAACTATGATACCCAAAAATATTAATTAATTCACTTATTTGTTTAAAATAAACTGTTTACTTTTTTATAACAAAAACAAAACAAAAAATAAGAAAATGAAAGTAATTTCAATAACTTATATAACATACTACATATACCAAAAAATACATAAAATTATTTTATTTTTTAAGAACATCCTTTTTACTGGTGTCTTCCAGCTTCTTAAACATTTCCTGATTTGGTTGCCAGTCTTTGGTATGATCACTTTCAAGTAAACTTACAGCTGAAAGGCGCATATCACAGGACTGTATGAGCGCAGTCTGTTTGTTATTTGTTTTTAATTGTTGCTAACTTCGAAAAAAAAACCTCTCTGCTGCTGCACTGCTGTGCGGATTTGAAATTCGTTATTACCAAGTATATATTTAGTTATTGATATTTTAATCCAAAACTCCTCTATGGATTTCTTTGATTTAAACATGTTAATATGAATTTGCTTAAATCGGTCGACCGATTTAAGATTTTTGAATAAATAAACTGCATCAAATATATTTAGTTTGCATTCTTGTGCTCCTTCTCCAATGATCGCTTCTGGATTTAAAACGACAACGCATACAACTTTTGATCGTCAAAGTGAATCCGTGTCACAATCTGTTGACATAATTCGATATAGTATTCTAATATGCATTTTCGAATATTGACTAGATCAACGTCTTTGTAATTTTTTCTCTAATAAATGTTTCAGTTTCAATGCCTGCGTATACGTTCCTCAATTTTAAATGATTATCTTTATCAGAATATTGTATGTCCTTAAAGTTATTTGGAAAACCATTTATATAATCTGGTTTCAAAAAGGTCTCAGATAACGACAGAAATAAACATTTAAAATTTGAAATCTATGATATTAATTTTTTTGAGTATGAATTGCAGGAATTTTAAATAATGTGTCGTCATTGAGATGGAGCAAGATCCTTCTAATTTTTGTAAATATTGAAATATCGGTCTCTTCAAGTTGTGCTCTTAGGAAATAGTGTTTGAGGACTATCCATTGTTCAAGTATTATGTTGACAACTTCTTCAAATACCAGCCATCGTGTATCAGCGAGTTTTAACAATTTATGTTGTGGTACATTAAATATACTTTGTAGTTCATTCAAGTCCTGAATCCTTTTAGCACTTTTACTGAAATAGCTGACGCAGTCTTTACATATCATTTCCATGTGCGCTGGTAATTTTTTGGCGGCAGCATGGTTTATTAATGCGATGCACATTGGGTTGAAATCGCAAAAAATGGAGATTAATTGAATAATGAAAATGAAGTTTTTTAAAAAATACTTATTACTCGATTAAAGAGTACTAAATTCTACATCACTACCGAAAATTTCAATGTCATATGTTTTTTACTTTTCTTGCTACGTAGCCTTAAAGTTAAGAACTTTTTAAGTTTTTTTCCAATAGTTGTGAAAATTGAAATTTGTCATAATTTAAAGCTAAATATTTTTATTTTTAACAGTCAAAAGTGATACTTTTATTATGGAATCTTCAACGTCAGGTATTTTAACGTAATTTAAAAAAAAAAATTTAACAAAAAATATGTAGAAATATTTTTAACTTTTTTTTTTTAAATATGCTTAAATTTGGGCTATTTTTAAAATATATGTGGAGTTTTAAATGGGAATAGGGTAAAATTGGGTAAACGTGTAAATTGTGTATTAAACTGTAGTATGTAAGCTTTCATATTTATAAAAAAAATGTTGCGCGTTTTTGCGCCAATTAAAAAAAAAAAAAAAAAAAATATATATATTTAATAAATTAAAAAAATAGCCACTCATAAAAAAGCAGTTCTTGTTGTCTTTAATTTGTTTTGTTCTCGTTTTCGTTGTTATGATTGTTATTGTTGTTATTGTTATACTACAATTTTTTTGTTTATTGGTAGCAGTGTTGCCATAAGATAAATATGAAATAGTGCTAGGGCATTTAAAAAAAGTTGCTAAACAGCTCTTAAAAATTAATTAAAGGCCCTGCAGAAAAAAAACTAGTAAAATTACTAAATACGCAAAAAATAAAATTATTAAATTTAAAAAAAGTTTTAAAAAGAGTTAAACAAAAAAATAGCAAATTTTAAAAATGTTGGTTGCTAGATTGTGCTAGATCTAGCACCCAAGGTGTAAAAATGGCAAGCCTGGTTACTAGTTATTCGTTATTTTTGTGTTTGTGAAAACGTCAAATGTACTGAAAGTGCTGTAAAGTTTGTTATTGGGTAATTGGTACAAACAAATACTTTAAGCTTCTGATTTATAATATGCTACTGTCTAAACTTTTTAGGAACAAGCTCCAAAACAGTATTTTTCTCTCGTCAGAGTCTTTACGATATTTTTCGGAATGCAGACTCTTTGCTATTTAAAGAAAAAATTAATATTTTGAAAGAAGAAATAATAAAACGTACAAACCCTGTTGATATGAAAGATTTTCAAACTAAATTTAATAGTTACGTTTTTGATTTTAAGAGTCGATGGTCTAAATCAAATAGACATGATGCCCGTTTTTGTAGAGATAATTAAAACTGGTTAGATTCTTCCATCTCATTTGTAGTGCACACAAATAAAAGAGGCCGCAAAGAAATGGAGTTTGATGAATGTTCATCAAAAACAAAAACAAAGAAATGCAAGGATATAAGAGATAAGTCAACGCTGTCTGTGTTAAGCTATGCCACTCAAATGAGTTTACGAGCTTCTGGCCATATAGAAGCATCAAAAATATTGAAAGATGTTACTTCTTCCCCATCTAGAGCTGCAAAATATAAGGCAAGTTTGACATCACAAGAACGTGCAAAACAACTAAGTGCAGAATCTGCGCTTATAGTGCTGGCAGAAGCAAAGCTTACTCGTAGCCAGTATAATGTGATTAGAAAAGCTGCTCCGGAGAAGTTTCCTTCTTACACAATCGTCCAACAAGCGAAAAAAGATTGTTACCCAATGGAAGACGCAATATGAGTAACCGAAACAACAGCTCAAATAAGTCTGCAAGCTCTTCTTGATCACACTGTTGAGCGTTTAGTTTTACTGCAAAAAGATGTTATTGCCACCTTATCTGATTACGAATTGTCAAAAATTATTTTATTTATTTATTTATTTATTTATTTAAATTTGGTATCCTGTTCAACAAGACATGAAATCTTCAAAACAGAACAGGTTTAAATATGTTAGTTGGAGTTTGATTTACAATACAACTTAACATTAGTGTGACAATATTAAATATTACTAATAAAAAATAAAATATTGATTTATATACAAATAATAGATATTTATAAGTGGCATATATAATTTAAAAAACAAATAAAAAGTATACAGTAAAAATTTTCAATATATATTTGCTAACAGCAAGTTAGTATATGTGCATTGTAAAAAAGAAAAAAAAAAAAAAATAATAAAAATTTTCTAAATGTAATGTTGTAAAATTTTCTTTTTGAAAATTGAGCCGTTGCTGATTCCTTTAATTGTAGAAGGTAAACCATTCCAAAGACGTGCTGCATGTATGAAAAACTGCCATTCAGATACCAACGTATGGTGCCGAAATTGAATTAAATTGTTATTTCTCCGAAGCCTACTAAAACGCAATCGGTTATAAGGATATTCTGGTCCCTGGTTACTAATTATTTTGTGTAAAAAAGTAAGACATCTTATTTTTAATAAGTCATCAAAATTGACACCGAAAATTTGCTTTGAATAAGATGAAATTTGATCGAACCTTCTGAGCCCGTAAACGTATCTTGCGATATTGTTAAACGTTATATTTAGCCTGGACTTACTTTTAGTATCGCAACTTGCAAATATTTCACATGCATATAGTAGAGTTGGTATTAAGTATGTCTTTACAAGTAACAAGCGTATATTAATTGGTGTACAATATTGGGTAGGCCAAAGTGTTCGTAACATCGAATACGTTTTACCACAGGCAGCAGCGACATGGTCTGACCAAGTCAATGTTTTATTAAAGATAACACCCAAATTTTTTGCTCGTTCAACGATTTCGATTTGTTGATCATTTATATATATGTTTAGATTGTCTGAGATTCTTGTCAATCTGTTACGCACCAAAATACACTTTGTTTTTTGTGGATTGAGACTCAGTCCATTTGCAGCTGCCCAACGAGAAACACGTTCTAAGTCATCATTCAAATTTCTACTGCAATCTTCAATTTTTTCTTTCTTGCTGCTAATATATAGCTGTACGTCATCAGCATACATTCTTATATTGCAGTGAATTAACTGTTTAGGTAGATCAGAAGCATAAATTGAGAAAAGGAGAGGACCAAGAATAGAACCCTGTGGTACACCTCTTACCACAGGAAGGAACGTCGATGCAATTTTATTAGTTTCTATGCATTGCGAACGATTTACTAGGTAAGACTTCATAAGTGCAACAGAAGTTGGTGAAAAGTGCATCATGTTCTTAAGCTTTTGTAGCAAAACTGTGTGATCCACCGTATCGAAAGCTTTTGAATGGTCTAACAGCACTAATATTACCACGCGGCCATCATCAATATCTCTCCTTATATCTTCTGTTACATCAGCTAAAGCTGTAATACAGCTGTGTTTGGCACGAAACCCAGATTGACGGTCGGTAAGCAGGTTATTATCATTTATGAAGGACGTTATTTGACAATGAAGGAGCCGTTCAAATGCCTTCGACAGATATGGTAATATAGCTATGGGCCGATATTCAGTTGCCGACTTTGGTACAGGTAAGATCTTAGCTTGTTTCCATCGTTGGGGAAAATCACTCACCGTAATTATTTTATTAAAAATGTGCGTGATATACGGCAAAAGGAAGGGAAGCAGCATTTTTAGAAAAGTAGGGTGAATACCGTCAATTCCTATTGCATTAGACTTTATAGATTGACAGCTCTTAAGTACATCGAAGGGACTAACGCAGTCAAATGAAAAAAGGGTTTGTGGGACATAATTAGGGGTATAGTTGCCATAATATGAGTGATCAGCTTGAGGCATTGGAATATTAATAAAATTCTCGTTAATTTCATTAGGGTTTGATATGAAATTTTCTTCTATACCCTTCCTCTTTCCAACCCCAATTTCTCTAATTGTTTTCCATGTTTTTTTTGCATTAATTGATGTTGAAAACTTTTCAGCATAGTATGTGGCCTTAGCTTTCCTTATGCTTTTATTGACAATTTTTCTGGTTGTGCGATAAAGTTCATGAAGTGCGTTTGTTTTAAACCGCTTCCATCGGAAAAAGGCTTTATCACGATTTTCTATAAGTTTTTTAATTTCCGCTGTAAACCATGGTGTTTGTCGCTTGCTTATTGTTTTTACTTTGATCGGAACAATAATATTATATAAGGCTGAGACATGATGTTCCAAGAAGGCCAGCTGATCATCTACAGATAACATAAAGTATATCGAGTTCCAATCGATTTGGCAACACGCTTCCTCCAACTGAGTGAAATTTGTGTTTTTGAAGTCTCTGAATTCTATTGTTTTCTTAGGAACTTCTAAAGGAATATCATAGGTTATAAAGATTAGGTCGTGTTTAGAAAAACCAGGTGCAGATAGTTGGTCATACATCAGTGTGTTTGCTTCATCAGAGACGAAGAATAAATCTAGTAATGAGTTGTTAACGGTAGTGAAATGTGTTGGTATATGCGTGTTCACGGGCGTAAGACCAAGAGATTTCATATTTTCGACCATACTACAGTTTTCCAGCAGGTTTGAATTATAGTCCCCAGTTAATATAATATTATCATAAAAAGGTATAAAATCTTCCGCCAACATTTTATAGAAATTCCCAAGGTCTATATTACGATTTGGTCTATAAACACTACCAATAAGAATCTTGCCTCCAGCTGCACACAATTCTAAAAATAAATGTTCTACTTTATCATTTTCATTACCAATTCTGCGTTTAACTAATTAATCCACTTCTGACATAAATGCCTACTCCTCCGTACCCATCTGCTCTGTCAGCTCTATAAAGATTGTAGCCGTCTACTGATACCAAAGTATCTGTGATAGATTCGTCAAACCAGGTTTCAGATACACATACAATATCCACACCAGAATTTTCAAAAATGTGCCGAAACTCGTCAATTTTCCTTGCGAGACTCTGTGCGTTTATGTGGCAAATTTTAAGACCATTTTTTTGTTTAGCCAATATTTTAACCATATTTGCAGTACTGTCTTTGGAAAATGTTATATTATTACGTAACAAAGTCATACGGATCATTAAAGAAATACGTACCAACAGCAACGCTCAATTGTACACGATTTATTTTAGTGTTTAATAAGAGAATAGTTGAATCATATAAGTTAAGTTTGATTGAACATATGTTTAAATTAAAAATTATATAATTAAGAAAATAATAAATTGAATTAATTGAAACGAAGCACAAATTAATAGAAACAATTATATAAAAAAATGGTAAAAAATTAGGATTATAGCACGATAGTAATATTAAAGTATACATCATTTGGCTAACGAAAAAGCTGGTTTAGTTGTTCAATAAATTCAATTAGCACTGGTTCCTCCGAATCAAACTTCCTTACGAATACGAGTCCACGTTCAGTAAATGTAGTTTTAATCTGGTTATTTTTTTTTTAAGTTCAAGGCGGATTGTAGTATTTTGTGATTATAAGGCGTTAAATTTTCATTTACGTATATCGGATCATCACAATTAAAACCAGCATGTTTTTGGCACAACGTAATTTTATTTTCTCGTCTAAACTTAGCAATTGTTCTTAGAAGAAAGTTTTTTTCGTACGGAGAATGTAATTTAGCAACTATAACTTCATCACTAGGTGAGTATGGTTTATTTTCTCTATATATTTTTTTTAGTCTATATATATTTTCTAGTTGAGGTGTATCGATTTTTAAATTATCACATATAGAACTAAAAATGTCAATAAGATTTTCATTATCATAGTAGGGTACACCACGAATTCGTATACCGCCGGCCACTACCGAGTTCTCTTGTTTTAATATTTTTCGTTTTAAATCAAGTATATCTTATCTTATACACAAAGTGGGGATTTGATGGAAGCTCCGGACACAGCTCATACAAACAAGCTTTCCATGGTCATGGTGCAAGTGACGCAGCGGTTTTCATAACGTGCATTGTTCCACTTAGAATGGTGTGTCAAAAAAAAATTATCTGGCAAAATCCTCGCCCATCATCAACAAGATTTTGTAGACCATTAAAAATTGAATTTGTTAAAGAATGTTTGAGTGTCTCCACACAAGAAAAAAAAGGGTGGATGAAGAGATAAATGAGCTTGAAAATTCTCTAGTATTCACAGAAGACAGATCTGTAAGCGTAGCTCATAAGCTTATGTTAGTAATGGTAGATGGAAAAGTTTGCAATGCACTCACAGACACAAAATCAACCCAGAGGTGTTATTTATGTGGGTCATCCAGTAAAGATTTTAATAATGTGGAAAGAATGATCGCCAAGGAGGTAAAAACAGATACGTTGGATTTTGGTCTATCTATATTACATGGTTGGATTCGTTTTTATGAATGTCTTTTACACGTGTCGTATAAATTACCAATAAAAAAATGGCAAGCTAGAACTGATTCCGATAAAACAATAGTTGCTAAAAACAAGAGACGAATTTAAACGGAATTTAGAAATAAAACTGGTCTCATTATAGACCAACCAAAACCCGGCTTCGGCAATTCGAATGATGGCAACACGGCTAGAAGATTTTTTGAAAACGCTAGTATATCAGCAGATATAACGAAAATTGATTTTGAACTAATTGAAAAGATGCACACAATTTTAATTGTTGTATCTTCTGGTCATGAAATCGATGTTGAAAAATTCAGGCAATTTTCATATAATACAGCTCGACTTTTTGTAGAGAAATATCCGTGGTTTAACATGCCTCCTACTCTGCATAAGTTTTTAATACATGGTCCAGAAATCATTTCGCACGCTTTATTACCGATTGGCCAACTGTCAGAAGAAGCACAAGAAGCTCGAAATAAGGATTTTAAAAACTACAGAGAAAACTTTTCGCGTAAATGTAGCCGGGAGGAATCGAATCGGGATATACTAAATAGGTTTCTATTAACCTCAGATCCAATTATTTCTGGAAAAACGAAGTTAAATAAAAATAAAATAAAACACCTCCCAAAATCAGCAGTGGAGCTATTAATTTCGCCGTCAATTTTGCCGACAGAAACAGAAATCGCTTATTATATAGATGACGATGATGAGGGTGACGGTGTCGATGGATGGGAATCTGAGGAGTTTGGACATATATTCTAAAAAAACAGGTGAGAAACACTTTACAAAATAAAATGTATATATTTTTGCTACTTTTTCGATAAAAGGCTATAAATATAATTTTCATTTCTCGAATAATGTAGGAAAACAGTATAAAAACCAAGAATAACATCAACAAAATGATTTAATGACTAGACAAGTGTGGGACAAAATGGGTTAAAGTTCCAAAATTGTCATTTTCACTTGTTGGTGTAAGGTACAACACTCATAGCAAATTTCATCAAAATCGGATGTCGTAAGGCTCTCCAGTTGCTTGATTTGAGAAATATTAATGCAAATTCTTTAATATAATATTAGTTAAATAAATAAATAAAAAAAGTTCTCTTCAAAAGTATACAATATTTTTGTTTTTTTTTATAACTTATTTATAACTAATCCCAAAAAAATACTACCTAATCAATTAGACCCTTCGTTGAATTAATCTCCATTTTGGGGAAATCGAACCCACTGTGCAATGGTGTGACAAACACAACCGATTGAAAATAAATTTGGAACTATTTTTTTAATATGTGGCACAGCACCATTATGCACCCCTACCATGGAACTCGCATTATCAGTAGCGATTCCAATAAAATTTGTAGTTGCAATCTCATATTTTTTATTTCATCTAACATATAATTAGATATTACAATGCCTGTTGCCTCATTTATTTTAACTAATCCAAAAAAATAATCTTTGCTATGTCCTGTCATATAGTTAAAGATTCTGGTGACAATTACTTGTGATTTCTCAATTGCACAATCTGTAGTTTCATCTGTCATAATGCTAAAAGACTTAGCTTTAAGTTTTTTTTCAATATGATGTTTTTCTTCCATTCCCAAAAAATATGAAAGCTCTGTGGTCTTTATTCTGTTACATTTTACACTTGAAGCAAGCTTTGAGTCAAAAAATTGGCATTCATTAAAATCGCAGAATGTGTCCGCCAATTTAAAAGGTAAATTATTTTCTATTAAATAAAAAACCTGCTTTAGCTCGGCGACCATCAGATTTCTTTTAAAAGTATTATTTTCTTTAGGGTTACAGATTTTACATTTTGGTTTTTCAGCATCGCTCTTTCTTTGGCTAATTGCATATTCTTGACGTGAAGTTTATTAGTAGCATGTCTCTGTACATGCGTTACATTATTACTGAACGATTTTTTACATGCCGTACAGAAAGGTTTTTTGGTTTTTGACTCAAACTCAAGGAATGGAAACTTCTCAATCCACTCAGACTTGAATTTTTGTTGATGTTTTTTCTTTGGAATTTTTATTTTGTTTACCACAACTGTCGATTTATTGTTAAAATTCAAATTAATTTCATCGTCGTTTGAAGATTCGTATTCTGATTTGGAGGTCATCCGTATTTGATGTTGAGGCTAGTTTTTCATCATCGTTTTTAGTGGTTGAAGATGAAGTTGAGGCTGCTTGGTTGCTAATATATAGTATCGTTTTTAATTAAAATTAACAATACATATTCATTTTAGGATTTGTAAAATAATTTTGCAGAATAATTTTTGAAATTTTTGTCGGTTGAGTAGTCGAATTTGAAAAATGTAGAAGAAATGTAGTAAAAATACAAAGTAGCAGACATATAGTAGGCGAGATTAAAATGTTGTATTTCTGCTACAATTGTAGTATCGCGGCACCCCTGTTTACACAACATTGGAAATCTTTGCAACACAAAAACTGACAACTTTCCCTCTATTTTTGGTTTCACTATTTTTTTGGGTATCCATTGTTTTTATACCCCATTCCACTATATAGTCATAATAAAATGACTTTGTGCTGATGTTTGTAACTAGACCCATCTTTTGTTAAAGCGATCGACTCAGAATCACTTTCTGAGTCGATTTAGCGATGTGCGTTCGGCCGTCTGTGTGCCCATGTAATACTTTTACTCAAACGCAGGTCGCAAATATGAATATATTTTGATGAAATTTATTATGTGATCTTCTATCTCCCGTAGGATGGCCGGTAATGAAATTGGCGAAAATCGGTTCATGTTCAGACCTAGTCCCCATACAAGTGACCCCTATGAGATCGACTTAAATTGCCATAATATGGGTATGTGTATGTTTATTGCATCTATTTGTCAGTAGTCCAAAAATAAGACCTATAGAACAATTCTTAGTCATAACCCCTACATGAAGCTGTTTCCCGATCTTCACTTAAATCTATAAAAAAAAATAAATATATTGAACAGATTTTTATCAAACTAGGTTTGTATATTTTTTTGCAAAAAATATGAATATAAATATTCAAAAAATTAAACAATGTCACTCAAATTTGGTTTATGCTTATTTTCTATATATAGTTTGTTGGACCTAAGAGATAGGGTCTCTAAATGCTTGGTGTAGTCTGGCTTCACACAACGCCTTGTTTAATCTTGCTTTACGCATCTTCAGTTTAAATTAACTGCCTCTATGAGATCTGTCTTGTTTGTGTAATTTTGTGTTCATATATTTTGATTTACAATTTCCCATAGAGAACACAAGACCTCAGCCCATATTTTGAACCGCTATGGATACATTTGAAATTTTCCTGTATCGAATTCCATTAGAGTATCTTTTACTGCATTAATTGAACATTCCTTGTCCTGAAAAGTAACATAATATTGCCTCTGCCAAACTTATCTGTTTTATTTGTAAATTTTGGATCTAGTGTGTTTCCCTTTGGTTGTCGTATAAAGGTGAAGAGTATTCCAATTCCTGACCACCTCCTGTGTTCTTTAGAAAAGTTTATGCTAGTGTCAGACAATTTTGCTCTAATATCTGTGGTTTCATTACAGGACGACAACAATCAAGATCATCCTCAAGTGCTCGTCGCGAAACAGTTCGAGCATATATTTTTAGTTTCAGATTGTTAATGACCTCTTTAAGTAGCATTGTTGGACAGTTTCTATACTCACTTGCTATTAAATTATCCTGTCTTTGACTAAGTGTCGTCACCATACCTCTGTCACGATATTTCTATTTTCTTGGTTTTTAATGCTACAAAAAATTTTTATATTTTTGCCATTATTTTATAATAATTAATTATAAGATTAAAACATTGGAAAATGCAATTGTGCTTAAAAAGAGTTGAAAGAAAACGTCCGAAACAATAAATATTTAAATAATGGTTAAGATTTTATAATTTTTTTTTTCACACCATCGTCTATTTTTATTGTTTTAAGCAACTCTGGTAGAGAAGTTTCTAAGTTTCCATTGTTTTGGTATCAGTAAAAAAAATACTCATTTTTAATTTTTTTATTTGTTTATTTTTTTTTTTTTTTTTTTTTTGTAACAAATTTATTATCTTTCGATAGGGAACACACCAAAGAGTGATTTCGCAAAGAAATATATAATTTGAGGAGTTAACGCGAAATTATTTTAAGTTTCTAGTTTTAAGTTTTTTAATATTAGGAAGTATGAAAAACATCTTTTCATACACTTGAGTGGAAAATGGCAGACTATTTTTAAGTAGTAGGTTGTCCACTTCACAATTTTTATCAGAAAGCTTCGATATTTAGGATAATAATATATTGAAATAGGTGGTTTGAAAATATGTAAATTTGTAAGGTGTGTGTGAGAATTTTTTTCTTTTTAAATGATATCAAACATCTATTGAGTGTACACTTTCATTCATTTGTATGGAAAGTTTTCGAGTAAATGGTTTTCTTTTGACATGCATTCAAACATGAAACATAATTATTTCTACTAATCCGGCTTAATGTTTGGCTCGAGTAATCAACGAGCTACTCGTATAGTCGATTACTCGAGTACAGGGGCTCCACGCATAACGTTTCTTAAAGCAAATACCAAATTTTTTTTAGAAATAAAATAAAATACTTTTTAACCGATCTTTAAAAGCTGAGTATTCTTGACGAAGCAGGATATCCTTGAAAGAAATGCATACATTTTGATAAAGTTATACTTTTGTTTTAAAATTTCCTACTAAAATTTTTCTATTGGTGTAAAACATAATCTGCTTCGAGACCTTACCACTATTTATTCGTTCATTAAGAGTTTTTTGACTGTGTAACATTGAAGGCCACCTTTACAATGAAATAATGTTAATTATACCAACAAAGTTGTTCTTATCTGAAAGTTAACTCGTTAAAAAATATTTGCATATATTATAACAAAATGTTAAAAAGAAAAAAATTAACCGATAGTTAATTATATTTTATAAAAAAAAAATTTACCACTACTTATATTCTTTCAGTGTTATAAATTCGGCTTAAAAAAACTAGAAAACAAAAAATTAAAAAGTAGCGTTATATAAGAATAAAGGAAAACACGATCTTTTTCATGCTTATGTTTATAACTACCAAAAAAATACCGATCGACTCATAATTACTTTCTATCGGCCATACCATGAACGCTATTGATATTGGTGAAAATTGGTTCATGTTCAGACCTAGTCGCCATACAAGTGACCCAACATAAATTTTCATAATACCCAAATTATCATATAGATCTCGGTCAAATTTGGGTACGTGTATGTTTATTACATCCATTTATCAGTAATCCAACAATTCCTCGTCATAGCCCCCACATTAAACTGTTCCCAGATCTTCACTTAAATCGATCACAAAACAAAGATATTCCACAGATTTTTCTCAAATTTGGTATTTATATATTTTTGAAAAAAATAGTGACCTTATCAAATATGGTCCGGATCGGTCCATTTTTCGACCTAGTCCCCATATAAACAAAGCATCCATTAGGAACTTTTTCATATTCAAAGGCAAACAAAATTAATAACAATGCCATACAAATATGGTTTTTGCTTATTTTCTATATCCAGTTAGTTGGGCCTAAGAGATTGGCTCTCTAAACGCATGGTATACGGTATCGTATAGTCGGTCTAGACCGACTTAACTTTCTTACTTGTTTCACATAAATTATGATTACTTGTTAGACAATGGACACGTGGTAGTTTCTGAACAATTTAAATTTTTAGTTATTGACAAATTCAAATCGGGAAAGAACTATGGCGTAATATCGAATGATCTAAAGCTTCCTAGATCAAAATCGGAATTATAATAATAACGTTTGTGACAAAAGAACTTTCGCAACTACCTACAATTAAAAGAATCGTCGAAGCACTGTTAGAGGCATAGCTTCGTCTGAAACAATTGGAAATATTATAAAACTTGAATGGAAGCGTTATCAAATGCAAGATGTAGGTTTTGGTTTTTATAAAGTAAGTTTTACATTGACTTGGTGTTACGAAAAATGTTTTTAAATTCTATTTCTTTTTTAGGCCAAAGAAAAGTCCTTATTTATTGCACTTTTATAAAAAAACATTTGCCTTTCTCAAAGACAATGGCACATTTTTGTTTTCTGCGACGAATCTAAGTTTGAAGAATTTATCGGTGATCCCAGAAACTGTGTGATTGGTAAAACATTAAGGGGGGTTAAGGTTTTAAAAACCTTTTTGTCGCATTTCTCTTTCTGAATGTACAACATGGCGAGAGTGTTGTGTCAAAATTTCAAGTAAATCGGAGCAAAACTTAAGAAGATACAGCGTTTCCAGCGACCGGCCTCATACGGAATATCGTACATAAAACAGTTTTTAAAAACTTTAAATCGATTTTCTCGCAATTTAATGTTCGAAGTCCGTGAACATCATAACTCAAAATCTATTTGACAGATGCTTTTGAAATTTTACGCCCTATATCTACACATAAATCATCAGGTAACCACGAAGAGTTTTTTTTTCCATTTTCCATTCCCTTCTCCACTTTTCAACAACAAACTCCCGAAATTTTATAGCAAAAATAGTGGTTTTCACTTCAAAATGCTGCCAAAAAAAAAAAAAAATCAAAAAACTCCTCGTCACTACCTGAGGAAACATGTCACCATTGAAACGCATTTTGATTTTGTTTTATTTCAGATGATCAGTTAACGAGTTATGATGTTCACCGCAAAACAACAACGCCTCCGGAGATTCGCTGTCACGGACTTATTTATTAAAATTTTTAATTGAAAGTTTTTCCAAAGATTCTTCAAATGTTATGCTTAACGTTTATATGAAATAAATAATCCAACATTATTCGTATCTTCAAAATAAGAATTATGAAAATACAACTTTTTTAACTTTTAAAACCTCACCCCACCTTAAGGCATATAAAAACAAGTAAGAAAACTATAGTCGGTCTAGACCGACTATACGATACCCTATACCATTCGTTTATAGACCCTATCTCTCAGGTCCAACTGACTGGATATAGTAAATAAGCATAAACCAAATTCGAGTGGGATTTTTATTGATTTTTTTCGGCTGCAGATATGAAAAAGTTCATATCGGATTCTATATCTATATGGGGACTAGGCCCTAAAATGCACCGATCCTGACCATGTTTGGTAAAGTCTCTTGTATTTTGCAAAAATGTACACAAGCAAAATTTGAGAAGAATCAGTGCAATATTTTTGTTTTTTGATAGATTTAAGTGAAGATCGGGAAGCAGCTCTATATGGGGCCAATGACTAAGAGTTGTCCAATAGGGATCATTTTTGGACTATTGATTAATGGATGTAATATATACATGCAAACCGAATTTGATTAAGATTTGTATGATAATTTGGATCTTATGACAATATATGTTGATTTCATAGGGGTCATTTGTATGGGGGCTAGGTCTGAACATGGACCGATTCTCACCAATTTCAATAGCGTTCATCCCATGGCCGATGTAAGATCAAATACCAAATTTCATCAAAATTTATTATATTTGCGACCTGCAGTTTGATTACAAGCTTTACATGGACACACAGACGGACGGACGGACGGACATCGTTAAATCGAATCAGATGGTGATTCTGATTCGATCGGTATAATTAAAGATGGGTGTAGGTCAAATATTTTTGGTTGTTACAAACAGCAGCACAAAGTCATTATACCCAAACCACATAGTGGTATAGGGTATAATGATTGCTTAAATTGCACTCTTAAGTTTCCAGCTAGCGTTATGGTGTGGGGATGCATGCACACAGAAAATGGATTTGTTGTGGCAACTGAATTTGTTGCCAACCGAATTTTCATAATCCCATGTACCATCACATAATTCTGTAGTGATTACTAAGATTATAAATATAATCAAAATAGGGCAATAGTAGTGCGATTCTGTAAATTTTAACGTTCCAACAATCGCAAAATATATCGACAGCTATTGTTGTTTGCACTAGCGATTAAGTGATTCACTAACTAAACCTAAACGATAGTCGACAAATCTATTTATACCCTATACCACTATGTGGTTTGGGTATAATGACTTTGTGCTGCTGTTTATAACAACCAAAAATATTCGTCCTAGACCCATCTAAGTCGAAATAGCCATGTCCGTCCGTCCGTCCGTCCGTCCGTCCGTCCGTCTGTGTGTCCATATAAAGCTTTTAATCAAACTACAGGTCGCAAATATGAATGTATTTCGATCAAATTTGATATATAAGCTGCTATCGGCCATGGGATGAATGCTGTTGAAAAAGGTGAGAATCGGTCCATGTTCAGACCTAGCCCCCATACAAATGACCCCTATGAAATCGACATAAATTGCCCAAAGTTCCAAATTATCATATAGATCTCAGTCAAATTAGGTTTATATGTGTTTATTACATCCATTAATCAGTAGTTCAAAATTACTCCCTATAGGAAAATTCTTAGTTATAGGCCCCATATAGAGCTGCTTCCCGTTCTTCACTTAAATCTATCAAAAAATATTGCACAGATTTTTCTCAAATTTGGTTTGTATATATTTTTTCAAAGCATAAGTGACTATACCAAATATGGTCAGGATCGGTCCATTTTTCGACCTAGTCCCCATATAAATATATTATCCGATATTAACTTTTTCATATCTGCAGCGAAAATAATTAATAAAAATGCCACTCAAATTTGGTTTATGCTTATTTGCTATATCCAATTAGTTGGACCGAATAGGGTCTCTTAACCATTTTATAGGGTATCGTATAGTCGGGCTAGACCCACTATAATTTTCTTACTTGTTTTCTATTTAAATTGTAAACGAGTGGATCCCTGTCAAAATAAGCGAAAAACACAAAGAATAGAAAAAAAACAAATCACTTCGTGTTTGATAGGATGTTTTTATGTTTATGTTTAATTTCTTTATTTATTATTAAAATTTTTTTTTATTTATTTGAATATAAAATAACGAATTGAATATGCTATTTAATTTTTTTTAATTATATAAAAAGCTTTTTTATAATAAAAGCAAAATATTTTCATTGTTTTATGATTTTTATTTATTTATGACGACATTTCAACCTAAAAATTTAACCTCTTAACGATTGAATAAACAACACAAAAATTTTTGTCGTTTTGATAACAACAACAGCTGACTTTAACAATAGCGAATATCGTTGAAAAATTTTACTGAATACAGAAATCGATAATTTTGTTGTATTCTATTTTTAACGATTCGATTATCGTTAAAAGAACTTACTGAATCACGCTACTGATGTTTTAAGTAAATTCGATGGCATGAACTGTTAAGTATAGTTCATAAAAAGGAATTTAGATTTTCCTTATTGGTGGTTACAGCCTTTTATTGGGGTAGGCCAATGCATACCTGCAGTAATTATAACTACACTTTAAATAATTTTATATATTATTTAATTTTTTTATAGTTATAAATTAAGGATTAATACGTGTGAATGTGTATATGTTTTAGAGAAAGAGACGATAGGAGAAGAATAATTATGTTATAGGAAATATGAAAAACCTTAGAAAATGGTATTAGTACGAAAATGCAGAATGATTTTTTATAGATGTTCAACTTGTGGATGTTTGGCCATAACAATTTGATCAACCTTCAAGATTTTTTTGGCAGCACTAACAGCTTATTTCAAAATCCAGTATTTTTATTGGGAGGGCCTGAACGCCTTCGTAGTGGTGACATCAATAGTTTCGTGCTTTTGAGCTTCAATATTGAAACCAATATTTTTACCAGACCCTCCTTATGAGCAAAATATATTTGGTTAACCACTTCAGAACCATTGACACCGGAATTTTCTGCTTAAGCTTTAGGAAATGCTTCCAAAGCAGTTGTAAGTTGTCTAAAGGTACAGTGTTCCAAACCATGTCAGTCATCGGCAAAAGCAGCAATTTGTATCGCTAATTCAATTTCAGTAGCACCAGCTACAGTAACATAACGGACGTCACGTGACAAACCTTTGAAGTTATTGACTGTTTTATCGCTCAATATCGTCCAAATAATTATCAGTGGCACCGTGTATATCACAATACTTTGTCACAATAACCCAATTTTTCCTGGCTGGGTATGGTGATGCATGGCAAAGCAGTAACATTGACAGCTATAGCCAAAATTAAAATTATATCTCAAAGTTTACGACCGCCAAACACACAACTTTAGCGCCATTTTTACTCTCCAGCAAATTCTTCTCACCAGCCGAGAAATTTATTAACTGATCAACGGGGTAGGAGAAGAAAGCAATCTTAGCCTCCTCAGCAAGAGAAACATCACCTTCAACAAAACCTTTAAAAACCATGACATGCACCACCTCAGATTGGGATAAACCACTGCCCATATTTTGTATACATGAACATTGAAGGTACCCTTATCTGGCAAGTTAGCAGCACAGGCTTTAGTAACTAAATACGTAAAGAAATCCTCTTGGTCATATTGTTTGGACATAATGGAGGCGTATAAGCATTCCTTACTTGGGCAACATCAGGATAATCTATCTTTTTCCAAAGCTTTTTCATAACCTGTAAAGGATTTTTTTTTTATGTCCCTTTTATACAACCATGGATCTGGCAGCTCGATTACCGGATAAGAATGCAACCATGCTATCGAGTTTTGTCTTAATCAGTCATCGCGTCGGTTTTTTTTTATGTATACAATGACATGATAGTACCGTTATAGAAATCGACCAATCAAAATATGACACCTTAAAATTGACGAAGAAAGGCAAAAGAAACGTGAGATAAGTTGAGAGGTTAAACAGGGCAACATTGCGTCAGGTCAGTTAGTTAGCAGTGGGAGTTAGCAGTGAGAAGTTAGAGAGAGTTAGCGTTTGATGCTGTACGCAGTCGTGTTTGTTATAAACGGGATAGACTATTACAAAGCGTGGAATTATTTTGTGAAGTATACATGTTTTTGAAGATCGGTAAAATTATAATTATCCTAAGTGAAAAAAAAGGAAGGTGTTAAAATATTTTTTTTAAAAACGCGTACATATTTTTTTATAAAATTGAAACTTAAATTTTGAAAGGAAGATGAATCTGAAAAGAAAGAAATAACAATTTTAATTAACGACCTGAAAAGAAAAAAACGTACAAGTTAAAAGTTGTCATAAATTTTGTAAAAACTGAAAACCAAAAGGAAATGTGCGATCTGACAAATTAACCCAAAAAGAAAACTTATTGTATAATCTGAAAAAGAAAATGAAATTTTTAATAATTGAAAAATTGAAGAAAGTGTGAAAAGAATTGTATAATCTGAAAAGGAAAATGAATTTTTTTTTATAATTGAAAAATTGAAGAAAAGTGTGAGAAGAATTGTACAATCTGAAAAAGAAAATGTAAGTTTTAAAACTGAAAACCAAAAGAAAATGTGCAATTTTGACAAATTAACCTAAAAAAATTGTATAATCTGGAAAAGAAGATGTAAATTTTAAAACTGAAAATCAAAAGAAAATGTGTAATATGACAAAGTAACCTAAAAAGAAACAGAAAAAAAAAATTGTAGAAACTGAAAAGAAAATATGTAAATCTTAAGAAAACTGAAAATCGAAGAAAACGTGTAAAACTAATTTTTTTTTATGTAAAATTTTGAAAGAATAACTAAAAGTTTCTAAAAGTTTGAAAAACTAAATTTTGTAAAGATTTGAAAAAAATATTAGAACCTGAAAATAAAAATAAACAATGCATCAGTCAGCGACAAACCATCACCAAAGTTCCAGTTATATCTATAGCAGTACAGCAATCACCATAGAACCACAACGTCGGCAACATGCGACACGCGACAACGACAAGCAGCGACAGCAACAATTAGATAAGTAAAATAAAAACAATTAAGTCTAAATAAATTTTCCTTGCTTTATATAACTAATTTAACTTAAAATATCTTCTTAAACATGAATTTTAATAATTAAAATTTATATCTATTGTTGATTATTTAATGAAATAAGAAAAAAAAAATTCAAATAAATTTTTTTGTAAAGTTTAAACGTAAGACCCCAATGTCAACTAGAACCCTTATACTTACCATACACATATAATTAAAAAAATTTTTTTTTCTTGACATAAGTAATCCTTTGTACAATCAATATGATATATATATTAAGTAATTATAAGAATAAAATACAAAAACCAAAATTTACCAATAAATATTTTTGTAGTAATTAAAAAGAAGAAAAAAAAAAATGAAGCATTAAAGTAAATTAATCAAGAGGAATGTAGGGATGAAAGGTAGGTAATGGTGGGTGGGGAGAATGGTCATAACAGGAAACATCTCGTGGTAAGGAATTTGTATAAACATTCACAAAATAGTTTTTTTTGTATTTTACTAAACTCGGGATTGTTAGGCATGGGAGTTTAGTTATGTGTTTACGCGTTGGAAATACGGGGTCATAGGATCACCAACAACCTGAGAAGCTAGTCGGAGCTTACCATGCCATTTTGACTTTTTTTTTGTATTTCTAAACGAAGCGAAAACGACGCGTAACAAACCGTCAGTTATATCCGAGGTAAATGTTCGTCGGCTTTCTCGAGCCAAAATCCAGCAAATACCACCACGAATTTGGCGCATCTTCAATTTCAGCTTCGGCTTAGCAGCCGCAATATGGGGCATCAGTGGTTACAAATGGTTTCTCAAGATTAATAACACTGTACAATAAAATAAATTTTGATAGAGGATACAAAAAAAAGACACGTGTATCGGCGTTTTGAATGTTTACATCTGAATTTCATTTTTCGCAAAAATATTCGCCGTCAAATTTTACTATAGGTCCCTGAATACACCAAAACGGAAAATTCGACCAGAAAGTCAGAAATAAGGTACAACAAAAGAGAGCTTAGGGTTAATTTCTCATTTATTAAGAATTTTATTTTAAAGTACCCTAAAATAAATTAAAATAAAATTCTTTTATTTTAAAGTACCCCAAAATCAATAAATGTTCTAGATTGGCCATCATCTAGCCCAGACCATCACCAAAGTGAAAACTTCTGGACTCTCTTGAAAAGGAATTGGAGAAATGACCTACAACGTACTATTTGCGGCTTGAAAGCCAAAATTCAGGAAACTTCATTTATTTTATTTTATTTTTATTTACGTATTGATTTCCTGTACAACGAGAACAAGTTACACAGTTTAAAATTATTTACTGTACAAATTAATAGTGGTCAAATTATTTCTATAAATAATAACGAACTATCGGTTAATTATAATTTTTTGAAGCTTTCTGTCATTGTGCACATTTATATGAATTTAAAGATAGTAAAACAATCTTTCAAAAGGGCACAACGTTTCTGGTCAATGTCGGTGCTATTTCGAAAAATGTGTAGTCTAGAATGTTGTATAGTCAAAAATTTCTTGGTGTAAAAATTGATAGTGGCTAGGGCTTGTATATTATTAGAATTTGAAAATTTGAAAAATTAATAGAATAGATTTCCAAGAAACCTCAATAAGTTAAAAAATTTAAGTCTCGATAACCTCTTGAGTACGCACTGATGCAAAAATTTCATCGTTACTTAAAATTTTACTTTAAATATTTTTGTAATAAAAATAAATGAAACCACAACGTTATCGCTGAAATAATAAAATCCACAAAGAATATTGTACATGCATACATACATACATATGGTGGTACTACTATATGGCAGGCATGAGTCAAATTATTTTGTTTTTAAAGCATGACTTCAGTTACAACAACTGCAGCAATAAAATTTTTTTAAATAATAAAATAAACACTCCCAACAAATATTTGGCAAATATTAAATACTTTAATGAACAATTCCACAAAATTTATTTAACATAAATGAACACATTTCTTTTTTTATTTTTGTAGTGTTTATGTTTCTTTTTTTTTGGAGAACGCGTCTGTTGTTCCACCCCCCTACCGGACGAAAGCTTGTCAGTCAACAAACCATACTCAAATAATACACACAAAACAGAGAATAAGACGTACATTCATTTAAAAGCAGCAGAAGCAAAAGTAGAAGCAGACGACTATAAAGCCAACACACACAATATAATCAGTGTGTTTTTTTTTTTTTGTGTATTTTCGTTGCCGTTGTTGTTATTGTTGAAAGTTATTATTGTTTTCTTATTTCTTTTTGAAAACAACAAAAAAAAAAAACAAAACATTAAGCACACATAAACTCACAAGGTCAATGAACCTGGCCCAATGTAATTTCGGTTATCGTAGGTTAAGAATATACAAGCAAACGAAAAAGAAAACACAAAAGGGAATTAATGTATGAGTGAATGGTCGATGAAACGCATTAAATAAAACAGAACAGTGAACGTTGGATGGATGGCTGGATGATAAACTCACACATTCAAACTTATCAATAAACTTTGCAGCTCACATTGTAAGTTGAAATGTCCCCTGCTAAAATTAAAATATCAGTGATATTTGCAATCATACATACTATACAGTGGTGGCAAATTTATTAGCACGTTTTAATTATTTTTTATTGATTTTATTTTCTTATTTCTTAACTGACATGCAGTTTAACTGACCTTGAGAAATGTGTAATTTTGGCATACAAAAATGATAAACTAACTTTACTTGAATTTTCTCGAGGAAGAAGTCTGTGTGCAGTTCAGCATAATTATGGCAAAAATTTCAGAACGAGATATAACACATATTAGGCGTTTGGCGAATTATTCCATATACAACGAAGAAAGAGGCTTCTAAATCCAAATCTAAAATAAAGTTTACTCTAACATGAAGCCAGTACAAAGATTATTGTACCAATTGAGGTAAGCCATATGTATATGTATGTATGTATGTATTCTTTTAAATGCAGTAATTCCATTTAATTTTGATTTTTTTTTAATCGTTTATTTATTCACAATATTGAAACAATACTTAAACTATAATAAACACTAGTTCTCAATAATAGTTTTATATACTTACATATATACAAAGTCCCTTATACGGGCTCTCTAGTATTATTAATATGATAATAAGTTTGGTTTTATAAAAAATAAATATTTTATGTACTTCAAATGAAGAAGATATATATAATTTTTTAATTTGTAATGAAAATATTGAAAAAAAACATTACTTATATGTTAGCAAAAAAATAAAAACTAAAGTCCAATGGTTAAAAAGGCGAGGAATTGCAAAATTTTTACTGATGTAACCACCAGAATTTGGTTTTAGATCTTTGCGAAATGTAAAGTTCCGTATTAGCAATACTTTCATCATATCTAAAAGTATTCGGTGTTGTACTATTGCAATTGACTGCTTTAATATTTGCCCGTCTAAAATGATGATACAAGACTGGAATGCCATTTTCATTTTGTATTAAATTTATTTTATCTAGATATAAAAAGGCCTCCGGTGGGACGAACCCTTTTTGTAATGTTTCAGATATATATTCTTCATTTGAAAAGTACGGAGGGAGCTATTATTAAATTATTTTCTATACATGCTGTGCATCTCAAAATATTATATCTTATTAAATTAATTATATAATTATCAATTCTTATTATACCTGATTCATTATATAACTTTTATTCGACACATATTTTAAAAAATTACTTACTGGAGATCAAAATAACGAAGTGCAAGACCTTAAACATTTTCTTTCGAATACCCGAATTTTTTCCATATAAGATGGTGAAATATTAAACCAAATAGGACATCCATATGTTAGAATGGGTCTAATAAGTGACTGATACATAATAATCTTTACTCTTGATTTAATATATCTTGAAAAAAAATAATGCTTTATATAAGAAGAATGCGTTCCGTGCTTTGATAAGTACCTCTTTGATGTGGTTGTTAAAATATAAAAATTTATCTAAATATATGCCTAGGTATTTGACAATTTCTTTGTTTGGTGTATTAAATTTATTTATGTTAGACTTAATTCCAAATGATTTCCAGTTTTTTATACCCTCCACATCTCAGTGGCAGAGGGTATATATAGGTTTGTCATTCCGTTTGTAACGCATCGAAAAACTAATTTCCGACCCAATAAAGTATATATATTCTTGATCCTTATCACAGCTCGAGTCGATATAGCGATGTCCGTCTGTCCGTCTGTCCGTCTGTCCGTGTGTCTGTTGAAATCACGCTCATTCAAAAAAAAAAGCATTTACTTAGGTCAGGTTACAAAAAAATTATTTGCCATAATTCCCACCAGGTTGGTATTGAAATCGGAGTAAATCGGGAGCCTCTGCGCTGAGAAATGAACAAAAGTTTATAGATACCTCTAAAAAAAACATGAAACCTAGTGTTTTCTTGTAATAGTTTAGTGGTTGAACATACAACAACATAAAAAAAGCCACAAAAAAAATGTGATTCATACATATTAACAATAACAAGAACACAACTACCATGAGCTATGTTAATAGTATTGCCACAAACCGAGGTGGAGGGTATCAAAGATTCGGCACAGCCGAATTTAACACTCTTACTTGTTTTTAATGTTACTGTTGCACTTATCTACTGTTAGTCTAAATAATATTGTTTCACATTTTTCTATATTTATTTTCATATTCCAATCCAAGGCAAATTGTTCCACGATATTGAAAAGGTTTTGTAAGTTTTTATTAATTTTATATTATAATATCATCTGCAAAAGCTATAATATCACAATGATTTTACTGTATGTTATATTTTAAGATGAAAACAATGGAATTAGAATTATCCGATGGATATCGGGGTTACTGGAGAGATTTAATGAAATTACCCCCTCAACTTCCCCAGAAGAAATTTTTGGTCTGGGGATCATTTTGTTCAGATGGATTACTGGATATTCAGTTCATGAAAAATAGCTGTGAATATGTTTCAACTATAAAGAATAATTTATGCTTTAATTTTTTAATGCACAACGCCTGATAAACATTGGATTTTGTAAATCAGTGTGTAAACGCAAGTGGCTGCTCGCGTTGAAAGCTGATTCTTGCGTTATTTTCAATAAAGATTTTGTAAAAGGAAAATTTTATAAAACGCAACGCTAACATTTTTATTACTTGGAGCATCAAATTGAACGCTCCAATTTTTCTAGCTTTAGCTAAAAATGTTGTTTAAATAATAATAAAAAGCTGGTGCTTTTGCACAAAAACTACAAAATAGATATTGAAGTACGTATTTATTATAGTATTAGGGCAATTCCATAAAAATGTCAACTTTTATGAAAAAAAATATTTTTTCATTCATATGAAGTAAGTTTGAAAATACATTAAAATATGTTCCAATTTACATAATGTAGTTCCTTACATGCATTCTAAATAATAAAATAAATATAAAATTTATTTGTTTACTCAATTTTCTTTTAATACATGTTTAAGAAACTTTAGTCATTCCGTCACAGTCATTCCGTCACGTCAAATGACAGTTAATAAATTCGATACTATTACAGGCCAGTTGCTCTATATTATAATTTTATATTGCTTATATATCATATGTAAAATATGCATTAGTTTAAAATCTGACTTGCTTCTTAATTTACAAAAGTTCCCAGGTTTTAATACCAGGACATAGTCATGGTAGCAAAAATGTCATTCCGCCACACAATGAGAAATTACTAAAAAATAAAAGAATTAAATAGTGTAAAAATTGTTTCTGAGTTATTTTTTAATCTCTCAATCATTAACAATCATTTTCAAACTGAAGAATGAATTTTCAATTCAAAATAGTTTTGTAGAATAGCCTTAACTTCAATTCTACAACTAAAAATGTCATTCCGTCACACATGGAATTGACCATTATCTATACTAAAATTATAAAGAGGTAATGTGTGTTTGTTTGTTTGTAAGAGGTAATCTCCGTAATAACTACCCATCTGATATTCCTGAAATTTTCACAGAGTCTTACTGAGGTTATGGGAAGTGCTATAGGCTATAATTTTTAAATATTTGTAGTGGGCGTGGCACGTCCCACACAAAGTAAATTTTTAATATCATTTTTATATATTGAGTATTATGATAGGGAGAGCTTTGCAAATTTGTGTAAGGTCACCTATTGTTAATATTAGTAGCTATGCCGAAAATGGGCGGGATCGGACAAGTGGTCATGGTACCTCCCATACAAGTAATAATTCAATATTATATATCTCGAGTACTGTGGTGGACAGAGCTTTTAAAAGTTGTCTGGTGTCACCTATTATTAATGTGAGTAGTCGGACAAAAATTGGGCAGTATCGGACCAATAGGCGTGCCACCTGCCATACAAATTAAATATAAAATGCCATATATCTGGAGTACTGTTATAGTGAGAGTCGTGGGACTTTGTGTGAGCTCATATGTTATTCATGTGATTAGTTAGACAAGAAATGGGCGTGATCGGAACAGTAGGCATGGCACCGCCCGTACAAAGTAAATATGTGATATCATATAACTGGTGTACTAAAAAGGGAAGCTTTGACACTTTGCACGACACCATCAGGTATTAGTATGAGTAGTCGGACAAAAAATTGGCGTGGCACTCCCCATGCAAAGTAACTATTTAATGTCATATATCTGGAGTACTGTAAAAGAGAGGGCTTTGTGGCTTTGCATGAGCCCATAGGTTCTTTGTATGATTAGTCGAACAAAAAAATGGGCGTGATCGTGGCAGTGGGCGTAGCAATGCCCATATAAACTAGATATCTAATAGCATATAACTGGTGTTCTATAAAAGGGAAAGACTCAACATTTTGCACGAGTCCATCAGATATTTATGTGAGTAGTCCAATAAAAATTGGGCGGGATGGGATTAGTGGGCGTGGCACCTCCTATATAAATAATATGAAGTACTATGGAAGCAACAGTTTTTTGACAAGTGCATTAATTATCAATGTGATTTGTCGCGAAAAATATATCGCCAAAATCAAAAATTCGCAAAACCGAAAATTGCGAAAAATAAAAATCGCCCAAAAAAATCTTCAAAATCAAAAATGCGCAAAATGAAAAATCGCTAAAAAGAAAAATTGCCAAACGATATTCAAGCCCAATAGTTTAGTGTTGCCAGATCTAATTTTGATAATCCATCTTCTGCTCATGGCCAGCTACATGTACCTTACTCCAGGGTAGGAACGCCGAAAAATGTGATAATTGTTGTACCGATTGAAGAAACCAAAAAACATTGTATATCAGCAAGTATTCGAATAAAAAAATCTATGCTAATAATCTATACTAACATAATAAAGAGGTCATACGTGTTTTTTTTTTTGTTTGTTTGTTTGTAGGAGGTAATCTCCGTAACTACTCATCTGACCTTCCTGAAATTTTCACAGGGTCTTACAGCGGATTTGGGAGTGCTACAGGCTGTAATCTCTTTCAATATTTTTAGCGAGCGTGGCACCTCCAAAGCAAAGTTTAAATATCTTATATATGAATATGATAGAGAAAGCTTTGCAAATTTGTCGCAGGTCATCTATTATTAACGTGAGTAGTCAGACAAAAAAATGGGCGGGATTGAACAAATGCGCGTGGTACCTCTACACTAACATAATATTAAATGTGATATATCTGAATTACTGTATTAGTGAGAGCCTTGGGACTTTGCGTGAGCCCTCTCATAACTCATAACGATTCGTGGGGGGAGGCGGCAGGGGAGGGAGTAGCGAAGCACACCGGGTTACATCTAGTATATAATATAAAAGCAATTTTTAAATATAGAGGTAAAAAATAAGCTATTACATCAGGACAATTTGAAATATTAGAGGCAGAAATTGAGAGGTATCCTGATGTTGAAAAAGCAGGTATTAGCTTTGGTATTTCTAAAGCAAATGTAGATAGTTAGTGTTTGAGAGGCTACCGCAAACAAACCAAATACAATAGAGCCACTAACTAAAAGTGTAAAAGAGCGGAGAAATATTTTTTTTCAACACTCAGGGGAGGGAGCAGTATTTATGGATATTTGACTTAAATTTATCTATATTGAAAGTGACAGGAAAGACCTCAGCGAGAAGTTTACGGCATGTACGGATAATGAACGAACTTTTGCGGTATTGTTTGTGCGATCCACTGGAAAATAGACTGCAAATGGTTGTATCAGATGGGGTGAAGTATTTCTTACACCGATTTAGGAAACCTAGGTACTTGAAAACTTCTTTTGACAATTAAAAAGATGTGTTTGTTCCAATGTCATGCCCAGAACATCAAGAGCTTCTGATTCGTCAATATGTACACCACCCAAGGATAAGACATTGGGTCTTAGGAGCATTAAAATTGAACCCCACTCAGAGATTGTGAAAAGGCCTTTATTGAGTGTGTCATTCATATATTGCCTCATGCCCCCAATCTCACCAAGGCTTGGCCCTTGATCGAATGAATATTAATGACAAATATTGCTCTAATCTGAAAAAGAGTAGATGGGATTGGAAGTTTGACATAGAAGGTAATTAAGAAAAATAAGAACAAGTGAGGGAGAAAGAACAGAACATTGCAGTACCCCTGCATTTAACTGTCAAATATTTCTATTTGGAAATTAAATTTTATTTTAAATTGGGTGAATAATTAATACGGCAGCGTTGAAAATATAATTCAGTAATTACAATAGAATAATGTGATAGTATATGAGACTACCAGCAACAAATTCGGTTGCCAAGACGAATTTGGTCTCTGTGTGTACACACAGATAATATATTCACCAATCGGATTGTTCTAAAGTGGAATAACTGTAATTTCAATTGTTTCAACATAAATTTATTATGATCCATCAGTTTTCTATTATAAAAAAATAATAGAACTCGAAATTCGATTATTAACTTCGGTAACCCCAAAGAATCTGCTTTCTGTATATAGTAGTTCACGTCCATTTATACACACAGAAAACAGATTCATTGTGGCTACCGAATTTATTGCCAACCGAATTGCGATAATGCTAGTGACCGATTTTCGGGTTGACTGTGATTAGAATTCTATTGCCTTAAGAGTAAATATTTAATCATAATAGAAAATTTGCAAATGCTATTAAATTTCTGTTGTTACAATCGAAAATATAGTTGTTCCACTTTAGAATAATTCGGTTGGCGAATATTTTTTTTTATGTGTAGGTTATTGCCCAATAGACCGCACCACGTATTACAGTCAATCAAGCCGTATGTGGAATAAATTCTCCGCACAAGTCTTTCCTGATACTTCCGTAGTCTATTTTTCTAAGACCGTCACAATGCACTGCATTATCAAATAAGGTAAAAAAAATTACACTTTAAGTTAATGTGCTCTTCGCTTTATTTGCCATAGATACACAATGTCTAATACATTTTTTTAATGGTGCTAGTTATGTTATGTTTGTGGAGCGAGAAACGTAATATAACAAATATGTAAAGAAAATTTTACAATTCTTCAAATACAATTTTGAAATTTTCTACATATTTTTGACTGCTAAACAGTGATATCGACTTTACACAAAATACATAATTTATTAATGATACAAAAACTTCATCAATTCAGAATTAAGTCATTGGATATTTATAAACATCGACACCACATCTGATAAAATTGACTCATACCATTGGTCCGTGAAAAAAATTGATTAATCAATGTTAAAAATTGTACTATTTAATTCATTAATACTGTACATGCAAGTGTTCTCATATTTGTATAAAACCTAAACTTAAAATACATAAAAAAAAAACACTGACACAAAATAAAATAATAAAAATAAGTTAAATAATATGAACATGTAAATGTCATGGACTTTTAAGAGTCCCAAAGAAAATGCAAAACACAAATTTAACATATCAAAAAAAAAAAACAAAGACCACAGTTTGTAGTTATGACAACACGAATATGGTACATGCAGATATTTATGTAGATTTGTATGGCCGTAAATATACGAGCACATATATTGAAATAAATCAATATATGTAGATTTGAAGCCGTTCAAAAAATATTATACACAAAATCAAAATAAAAATAGCTGTCAACTTTAAAGTAATAAGTTGAGTTTCATATTACTTGTATCTGAAGATGTCCTACGAATCAAACCGACCACGTCACATTCTCATGAGCAGTCATATGAATATGTAAGAATAATATACAAAGTTTTGAAAACCAAAATCACATAAACTCTTTATCATGTACACCGCATAGAACAGAGATAGGTGAATAGTTCTAAAATAAATATGACTAACATGCAAAAAAGTTATAGCCGATCAAGACCGACTGTGCGACAACCTATTAAATGTATTAATTATAGAAAACTGGCGGACCCGGCGAACTTCGCCCCGACCCAATTTTAAGCCTTCAGACAAACTTTAGAGTAATAATAAAGGATCCCCCATCTAACGTTTTTTTTTTCAACTAGTGCTTATTTCGTGAATGGTAACACTTAGCTCATGTCTGATGTGACAGATAATTAGTTTTATCCATCCGCTGAACGAATATGGTTGTGTATACGCTTGAACAACGCTGGGAAATATTGCGACATTACTTTGAATATCATGGTAATGTTGCAGAATGTGTGCGAAAATTGCGTACAGATTTTGGAAGAAGAGAAGCACCGTCAGCTCCTTATGTTCGTTATCTTGTGAAAAAAGTGAAAGAAACTGGCATCCTCATCGATATACCAAAGCGTGAAAAGCCAAAAACAGTGCATACATCCGAGAATATTGCTGCTGTGGCAGAAAGTGTGCGTGAAGCGCCATTAACCGTACGATTCATAACCAGCAAAACTCTTTTAATTTCATAACCAGGTACCCGGGTACCCGAAGTGGGTTGTTTTGCGTTTATTGAAATAAAATAATATTTTCCTGTAAATATTTTTGTTGTTGATTATATTTTGCGTTCTCAACTGTACAAATTTGATATTTGGAAAAAAAACTGGTTTCTGTTCGTATATAAGTACCTAAAGCGAAACAAGTAGGCAGAAACTGGTTTTATGTAAGGGTTGTTTATTTGCTTATTTTGCTTATTTTCGGTACCTACTTGCTTAATTGCTTTTGAATTAGATAGCAGATGTTCATTTGTGTCGTAAAATTGAAATATTTCATTTGCTTCGCCAGTCTGTGTTGAATATTTGAACAGTGAAGTTGGTGAAAAATGAGCCGCAACGACCGATATTTGTCTACAAGGGAATACTGGAATTTGAGTGATGAAGCAAGAAGCACATATATTCAACGTTTATTTGAGGAAGCGACTCAAGATGAGGACCTTGAAGTGGACCCTGTGGAAGACCAAAATGAAGGAAATGTGTCCTATACTGGCGAAGTTTCGGAATCAGAGAATGAAGATTTGAATGTTGACAACGCAAACGAAATTGCAGCTGCCATTGACGCACCAGAGGAAATTTTCTTTGATGATGAAAGTGAAGATGATGATATGCAAGAAGATGCACCAACAACAAAACCCAGCAGACTACATGACTGCACGTGACGGCACACAATGGCAGCGAACACCACGTAGTTGCCAACAAGTGAGAAGCCACAATATATTCAGAGACCGCTGTGGTCCAGCGCGGATTACTGAAAATATGACGCCTTTGCAGTGTTTCAAATCATACCTCACAGTGGAAATGGTGGATATAATAGTGCGCCACACAAATAGAAAAGCGCATGCCACATATAATGCGTACAATGAAGCGAATCCCAATAGACGTCAATTGAAGTGGAAAGACACGACAATCAACGAAATTTATGCGTTCATTGGAATGATTTTGATGGCTGGCACAAATCATTCTAATGACGAAAACGCAAGAGATTTGTGGACGTCACAGGCTCACCCAATATTCCGCGCCACCATGGGAATAAACAGGTTTTTCGATTTGCTGCATTTTATGCGGTTTGACGACCCCAGAACACGGGTAGAGCGGCAGCGTCAAGACAAAGCGGCGCCAATTCGCGATATTTGGATAATGCTCAATGCAAATCTAGCCAGATATTATGTGCCATCAGAATATTTGACCATTGATGAACAATTATATCCATACCATGGTAGAACCAAATTCACCCAATATATACCCTCGAAGCCAGCAAAATATGGCATAAAAGTATGGTGGATTTGCGATGCCAAAAACTCATATCCACTTCATGGCCAAATATATACTGGCAAACAAGAAACTGGTCGTGAAGTTGGTGTTGGCGAAAGAGTGGTGAGAGATTTAGTTGGGCCATACTACGGTAGCGGACGAAATATAACAATGGATAATTTTTTTACGACGCTGCCGTTGGCTAGGCAACTAAAAGTAGAAAAGCTCAGCATTGTGGGTACACTCCGCCGCAACAAAGCTTACATCCCTGCGGAGATGAAAGAAGACAAAAAAAAAGACGTTGGTTCAAGTTTATTTGGCTTCTACGACAACGTAACACTGCTCTCATATAAGCAGCGGAAGTCCAACTCGGTCATCCTTCTTTCTAGTATGCATGATGATGCACAATTTGACGAGAATGGGAAACCAGAAATTATAAATTTTTATAACCAAACAAAAGGTGGGGTGGACCTAATGGACCAAACGCTCCAAGAATACACGACCCAGCGACAAACAAGAAGATGGCCGATGGCATTTTTCTATAACATCATTGATGTGATGGAAATAATCCAACTGCACGATACACCACGACGCGCAGGAAGAATTTCCTGCGTCAACTGGCAGAAAACCTGTGCATTCCTGTTATAGAAAATAGAATTTCAAATGTGCAAAGCGTGCGCCAATTTTCAACAAAAAATGCAATTGAAAGCATCATCGGAAGGCCATTGGAGAGTGTGCTTTGTGCTGCAGGTCCGTCAACATCTCCGTCAGCACGACAAAGGGGCAGAAAAGTACATACGGGCGTGTGCTACATGTGCAACCTTCTTCCAAATAAGCTCAGAAGAAAAACTAGAAAAAATTGCAGCATATGTAGCACGCCGATATGCGATGAGCACGCCATAACAATTACTAAATGCTACAATTGCCACAATAACAACGATAGTGATTCGGATGAATTATAATATAATATATATAAAATATGATAAAATAAATAAAAAAGACATTTATTTCCAATAAAAACAACACAAAAAAACGTTTTTTCATTTACATGTCAGGCATTTACATAGGAATTGCATTAGGGTACCCGGGGACCCGGTTATGTGTTTATGGGGGTAAAACATTTAAAATCATTTTTTAAAGAAAATATTGAAAATGTTTTGAATTTTTTCGTATTTAAATCTTAGTTTAGCCAAAATCTCTCATGATTCGGAGTTTTATGTCCATATCTCAAAAATTATAGGCACAGCAGCACTTTAAAGTCAAAAAAGTTACACGGGTACCCGGTTATGAATCGTAGGGTTAACATCAATTCACCGTGGTTCTCAAGAAGTGAACATTTCGGAGGCATCATTGAGACCAATTTTGAATAAAGACCTTGGTATGACGCCATACAAAGTCCAATTGGTTCAGGAGTTGAAGCCAATTGACCATCCAATGCGTTTACGCTTCGCTAAGTGGTCCTGCGATCGACTTACAGAATATGCCGATTTTGCCAAAAAAAAAAAAAAAATCTTTTCAGATGAAGCTCATTTTGATCTTGGTGGGTATGTAAACAAGCGAAATTGTCGCATCTGGGGCAATGAAAACCCGCACGCTTACATTCAAAAACCGATACACCCAAAAGGAGTCACTGTTTGGTGCGGATTTTGGTCCAGAGGCATAATTGGGCCATTTTTCTTCGAAAATGAGCAAGGAGTGGCCGTTACAGTCAATGGCGATCGTTATCGGGCCATGGTGAACGAGTTTTTGTTCACAAAAATTGAAGAGGAGGATATTGGCAATATTTAGTTTCAACAGGACGGCGCTACGTGCCACACAGCCGAAGCTACACTCGATGTTTTGCGCCCTGTTTTTGAAGATCGTATTATCAGCCGCAGAGCTGATGTCGTTTGGCCACCTCGGAGCTGCGATTTGACACCTTTGGACTATTATTTGTGGGGTACCCTCAAAGACAAGTGTTACGCCAACAAGCCAGAGACAATTGACGCTTTAAAGGACAATATTCGTGAAGCCATTGGTGAAATACAGCTGTACACAATCGATAATGTGCTTAAAAATTGGACTGATCGTGTAGGCCAGAGGTCGCCAAAGTACGGCCCGCGGTCCATATCCGGCCCTAATACAAATATTAAAAAAAAAAAAATTGTTAAGCATTACTAAATCCAAATTTAATTTTTTCTAATATTATTATTAAATTTTCTAATATTAAAAATTGTTATTTATACTTCCTTTTTTGTGAAAGTTTTTATTTTCAAACATAAAAAAATTTAAAAATCCTGTATATCCTGTATATATAACGACATTCAAAACTCTTATAATTTAACTAGGCAATGAAGTTAATTACAATGTTTAGTTTTTTACGTACATGTTAATCTTTGTTAAATCGTAAATAGTGAAAGTTTGTTTTTGCATGATAATAAAAATTTAAATATATTTGTACCAATGTCGTCATCCAAAATAAGAAAAATTGATAGCGAGTGTCAAATGTTTAACGAAAAATGGGCGATAAAATATTTTGTTGTACAATTTAAAGAATATAATGTGAATAGGCATTACACTGTGAAGCATTCTGAGATGTAATTAATATATGATGGGGAATAACGTAAAAAAGAAGTTGAAACTCTCAAATGTTGAATCAAAATATATCTTCGGTACGAGCAAGTTCTCATGTTGCTAAGTATATTGCTGACGCAGGGCGGTCATTTGCAGACGGAGAATTTGTGAAGAAATGTATATTGAAAATAGCAGAAGAAGTATGTCCAAAAAAATTGAGTGCATTTAAAAATGTAAGTTTATCTGCAAACACAATAATGAGAAGAATTGAAGATATTGATACCAGGGTTTTTTCGTGTTTATTTCAATTGCACTCGATAAAAGTACAGATGTGTGCGATACCGCTCAGCTTCTTATTTTTATTCGAGGAATAAATAAATAAATTCTTCAGATAACTGAAGAATTAGCTGCTCTCACGAGTCTTAAGGAAACAACCACTGGAGAGGATATTTTGCTTAAAGTTTTCGAAATAATGACAGAACTTCAATTAAGTTATAAACAGTTGATGTGTGTAACTACATATGGTGCAAATAATATGATTGGAGCAAATATTGTAGGTCTCATTGGACGGATTAATAAGGAATGTGAAACACCTACATTGTGTTATACATCAGCAAGCATTGTGTGGAAAAATATTAAATGTAAAATCTATTATGTCAGTGGTTATTTCTTTATCATAGCGAAGTTCGCTGCTTGAGTAGAGGGAAAGTACTAAAACGTTTTTTTTTTATCTTCGTCATGAAATTGACATTTTCATGAACGAAAAACAAAAGCCTATTGCTGAATTATCAGATGATGTATGGTTGTGTAAATTAGCTTTTTTTAACCGATATTACTGCACATATAAACGATCTGAATTATAAGCTCCAAGGTAAAGGAAAATTAGAATATTCATTATTTTTCGATGTAAAATCTTTTGTACTTAAATTGCAATTATTTAGAAACCAGCTCGTCAATAAAAATATAGTACATTTTCAGTGCTGA
This sequence comes from Cordilura impudica, assembly GCA_963682025.1. NCBI lineage: Eukaryota > Metazoa > Arthropoda > Insecta > Diptera > Scathophagidae > Cordilura > Cordilura impudica. The sequence continues at coordinate 177,944,469 of OY821517.1, forward strand.
TCAAAATTGTTGGAAACTCAGCAATATAAAAATAGAATCACTGCGAAATGAATTAATGTTAGATTTAGTGACTTTAAAAAACCGAAAAAATTTTTTTTATTTATTTCGCAATCCAATTGAAGTAGAGGTGAATACTGTTGAAAAAAATATGCAACTATAACTGATTGATTTGCAGAGTCACGACATTCTGAAGGATGTACATAAATAAGGAAATTTGATTGAATTCTACCAAAATTTAGATGACACTATATTTACAAATATTAAAAAATTTGCAAGTGAGCACATATCAATATTTGGAAGCACTTATATTTGCGAACAAACATTTTCGCATATGAAATATATTAAAAGTCAATTTCGTGAGAGATTGATTGATTCTCATTTGGCGAAAATCCTGAGGATATCAGTTTCTCAAGAACATATTAATATTATTAATTATGTAAATGCAAGTAAATCTCAGTTGCATAATTCTCATTTATGCTTGTTTTAAATTAGTTTTTCAATAAAAAATATAAAAAATATAAATTATTACTGTTATAAATTTATTTACAAAATCTTGCATACAAAAACTTTTTTTCTTCTATTAGTGCTTTTTATTTTTGGCCCAGTTCATATTTTTTTAAACTCTATTTGGCCCTTCGTTCAAAAACTTTGGCGACCACTGGAGTAGGCTACTGCATGGCCAGCCGAGGCAGCCATTTGAATGAAATTATTTTCCATTATTACTTTCAAATGAAAAAAGAAATTTGAGATAATATTCAGTAGTTTTTTTTAAAGCATTTTCAAAAAAAAAAAGTTATTTGGCGGACCCTTTACAACACAAATATCTAAATTTTAAATTTTCAGTAGAGAGTGATTTGATAAACAATGTTTTTATGTTTTGATAAATATTGCAATGAATTTTAATTGATTCTAATGCTTTTACCGTATATGGATATAATGCGTGATTTACGACAATCCGGAATCAGTTTAATAATACAAAAAACTCGTATAAATTGCAGCAAGAAAAATAGCACATTTACTGTAGAAAATTACAATGCCAAAATGACACCTGTCAGATTGCGCAAAGCCTAAGTCAACGTATAACGCCATCTATCGGATTTTGGCTAAGAACTTTCTATTTTTTTCATTTGGAAAGGCACACAAAATTTCGTACAAAATAATCAATTTTCGATTTTTCCAATTTTCCGACATTTGCGGGGAGATTTTCCAATTTTGCGCATTTCGCATTTTCCGGAATTTTCATGACTTAGACTAAAAACTTTCTATTTTTTGCTTTGGAAAGCCATTAAGTAATAATTTCACACAAAATTTCATACAAAAACTCGATTTTCGATTTCTCAAATTTTCCGACTTTTCCGGAGGGACTTTCCAAAGTTTTCTTCCGTAAAAACCTTTTCCTCGAAAATACGAACAACTGACAAAAAATTTTACAGAAATCCGCCCAGCCGTTCTCATTTTATGAATTACTATACTTCTTTTACACCATTTTTATATTATATACATAGATAAGTAGCATTGTTCCGGTTTTGTTCCTTGCAGATGTGAAAATTTCATATCGGACTGCATATGTCAGATCGAAGCCACAGACTCGATATCATACCTCTGGCTCTATTCATTAAAGGTACAGCATTTAAGGAAAGAACCTGCAATAAGTCTCTATGGAACACAGCACTATACAATGAATAGTGAGAGGTACACAGATGAATCAGGAGCTTACATATCACCAGTTTTAATTTAGTGGCAATTTTTTGATTCGAATACCAACTAGGAAACACGGCTATACACGGATCGCTCGAAGACGGAAACAAAATAGGTTCTGGAGGGGACAGTTGCCACTGGCAGTTTAGTCCTTTTTTTGGAATTATCGAATATAATCGGTTAGATGGTGGGAACTTTATTTAGTACATCCTGGATCGACTGATGGACATATCAACTATGTAAATATCCAGCATTGATGAAACGGCGTCTTAGTTATCTGGGCAAAAAATTCTGTGAAAATCTGAGCTGCATGGTAGATTTCATAGAGAATTTGGCGAACTTTATAAGGGAGTCCGGTATCCTCATAATTGGTTACTTAGTCATTGTATTTTCTTCTCCAACAGCGGTTGTCTTCCGCTCAATGTAAGCTAATATAAAAAAATTAATAAAAATATATTTATTTATTTGTGAACATCAGTCTAATTACAAGCATTTTATAGGCAAACAGATATCGTTAAATCGATTCAGTGATTTTGATTTTGATTTATAGAAAATTTTTTTGGCACAAAAGTTGTCTGGAGCATTTGCTATTTCTTGGCGAGTTTTTATTTGACTTTGAAGCTATACAGTTTTTTGAAAAGATAATTTAGTACTGATATCGGTTCATACAACAGTCAAAAAAGTTCATATTGTCCCCATATAAACACACTTCGGATATTTTGGGCTCCACTAGGCACCAGATCGCATTTAGAATAACAAACCTCATATTTTAGACATATATTAAGAATTAAAAAAATCTTATACAATCTGCGACCAGTCTAATAGACACACATTTTAAGAGGATACCTTCCTGGATACATTGGCAGAAGATGAACCCACTACATCAACCGGACGTGCAAGAGAAAGGCCACGAAAAAGAGTGTTCAAATTTTACAAGAAAGAGGAAACATTGGAATAAGTTGGTTTAACTTATTTTATTTTGGCTTAACTAATTTGCTTTTATGTTAAAAATCAAAATGGTTTGATTTTGGTCAATTTTATTTTTTTTAATTTCTTAATATATTTTTTTAATATCACATTTTCTTTAAGAAAATTTCAAAAATTTTATGGGAGATATATTTGTTGAGTGCAGTTTGATTGTAAGGCTAACCGAATATGCGAATATCAGAAAAAGTGAATGGAGTTGATGCAAAAGCTACAATGGAAGCTTGGAAAGTTATTCGATTGGTAAAATATAAGTTGTATCTCATTAAAGGACTTTTGGTGGTTACATTACTCGAGTTTCGAGCTACTTTAGCAGCTCGAAAATGTTCTTTTATTTAATTTTAATTTTTTAATATTTTTTAATTTATAAATTTTTAAAGTTAGGAAAATATATCTTTAAAATTTCAAACTATTCCTAGAAAAATTGTGGAGACGGCAAACTGCTATTTCATAGAAACTTATTCAAAACTACGTTATTTACTTTTTTTTTTAAATTGCATATGCAATGGTATTATTCTCTTTAATTATCAAAGGACTACGTCATAATTTGCAGTTTGGGCGCGCTACTTTTCGAGAAAGCTCGACCAATTTATGGAAATATGAACTCTATGCAAGTTGGATATCGTTTTTCTAACTTCACACAGTACACTTGGAATGTATTTTACAATAAGAGGCTTGATTACAGATGCCAATTTTTATACAACTCAAAGCGAGTAAAGTCTGAAAAATTTATTGTCTTCATTGATATAAAATGGTCTTATAATATTAATAAAAGAAACCATGTTTTTACCATATACCACTAATGTGGTCAGGGTATAATGCCTTTGTGCTGATGTTTGTAACTACCAAAAATATTTGACCTAGACCCATCTTTTTTATACCGATCCTCTCAGAATCACTTTCTGAGTCGATTTGGCGATGTCCATCTGTCCGTAATCAAATTACAGGTCGCAAATATTAATATATTTTGATGAAATTTGGTACACATACATATAAGCTTCCATCGGTCATAACATGAACGCTATTTGGTTGCATCTAAGAGATAGGGTCTCTTAACGTATGGTATATGGTATCGTAGAGTCGGTCTAGACCTTTCTTACTTGTTTTCTTTATTATAACTAATAAAATAAACCACTATTCGTATGAGAGGGATTGCATACTCCATTCAATGTTGAATATATTTAAATTTGTAATGAAAATTTCAAGTGTCTTTTAATCGTTCAAATAACGAATACATTCCAAATCTACATGAAGTTTAAAACAAGAGATGTTTATTTCCTTTTTATATGTACGATCTCTCGGTCAATACTCCCCCTAAAATTTTATTTAATGTTTCATAACTTAGAATTTTCCTTTTTCGATTACATTTGTTACGAGGGCGGATCAATAAATCCGTGACTTTCAGAATGCAGCATAATTTTTTGCAAAAAAAAAATTTTTTTTTCAATACACTTAGTCCAACGTTTCTCCAGTTTTTGTATCCCTTCCAAAAAATAGGATTTTTCGAGGTCCATAAAATAGGCATTTTTTATCAATAATTTCATCGTTGGAGCCTATATCTCTTTCCACCGAGCCATTTCTTTAGGTTTGGGAATAAGAAATAGTCACTGGGGACTAAATCCGGAGAATATGGTGGATGAGGTACCAATTCGTAGCCCAATTCATGGAATTTTGCCATCCTTTGAAATTGTCACACGATAACGTTTATGGTCTTGTCTTGCAGACAGCTTTCTTAAACCCAACTGTTCATTTAAAGTCGAAACCACACTGCCATATGAAATGCCTACGGCATCAACGATCTCACGCACTTTTACTCTTCGATTGGCCAACACTATATCGTGAATTTTTTCGACATTTTCGGGTGTATTGACCTCAATTGGCCGTCCAGAACGTTCAGCGTCATTTGTATTTGTGCGATCACAACGAAAGACAGTAAACCACTTTTTTACCATTGAAGTCGATGGCGGCATGTATAAATCCCCATAGTATTTATCAAGCTTTTCATTTGTTTCATTGACGGTTTTTTTCGCAAAAAATAATGTGAAATGAATACGCGAAATTCACTTTTTTCCATTAAAAAAAAACCACGACGTTGTATGATTTGAACAGCTGATAAACGCAAATAAAATGACGGAACTTGCTCATAATTTTACAGTACTCTGCTAACAGGTGGTGCTTGATAGGAGCAGTGTTGCATTTCATATAACTATGTGGGAAGTTCAAAAAGTCACGGACTTATTGATCCGCCATCGTACTATTTATTTGTGCATTTTTAATTTTTAAACTTTTTTTATAAATATAAGGTATGCATATTAGCCTTTTCTCCATTTAATGTTTTATAAGAACTGATGTTTTGAAAAACAAAAATTAAAATACAAATAAAAATAATTATTTTTAATTTGTAATGCAAACGTAATGAATAGAAAATTACGAGATGTCAGTTGGGGCAATTGCTTGTTGTTAGTTTATGTGACATAGTGAAAACCAGGCATTATAATAAGTCCTAAAGCTAGAATTGTAATTGACTTAAGTTCCTTAAGTTGGCATTGGCATACGCCGAACTTGAGTAAGCAAAAACCAAGTAAAGTTTAATTAATTTGTTAACTGAAACATAAATAGCAAAACAAAAGCCAATTTTAATTGGATTTTAACGGCGATTATTTAACAAAAATTAAAAACAAAAATTGTTTTAGGAACTCTAATCTCACTTGTTTACAAAAAGTACTATAACTTTGTCAATTTTTAAATAATTGAAGCAAATGAAAGGTTGTTTCACTCAGAAGGACACTGACTAAAAGAATGTTGTTTCTTTAAAAGAAGATTCGAAAAAAACTCTCGTAGAAGTTGAAAAAGTTTAAAAAAAACTGAAAAATTTAGATATTATTCAAAAAATCTCTACATATTTATCTTAATAGGGTAATAAAAGTATATATATTTGGAAAGACCATGTTCGTTTCTTATTAATACCGTTTAAAAATTTGAAATCGGTTAAAAAATGACTGAGTTACAAATGTTTAGGTGCGCCAGTCCAAAAAAATACACTTCTCCCGATATCTCGGAAATTTGAGGGTATATTGGAACTTTTACAAACGGTTATGTACTACACTCAGTTAGACCTACAACCTGCACTAGGTCATTTCACAAGTTATTTTTCAGTGTAGCACTGTGTAATTAATTTCATTTTATAAAGCCCATCTAAATGAAGTAATGGGGTTCTAAAATCGGATGATTTTTACAGACTAAAAAAACTTAATATATATGGCAACGATGGAATAAGTAAAGAGGTCGGTCAAGAGTTTAAAGCAAATGTCTACGCCTTAGTTTTATAAACGGATGTGTATCACTTCTAATGATGCCGAAAACTTACATATCATTTATGGAGTATTTGACACAAAAACAAGTAAGAGTGTTAAATTCGGCTGTGCCGAATCTTTGATACCCTCTACCTCGGTGTGAGTATTGATAATAAATGTAAACAAAATATTGGAAAAATATGCATGCGTTTCCTATATGCATGCGTTTCCGGTTATATGACATAACTTCTCGTTTAATTTAGTTTTTGCTAATTAAATAGCTCGCCTTAAACTCCATTGCAAAGGTAATGGTTGTGTAGGGTGGGCATATGCATTAAATCGTGCTAATTGGAGATGGCTGTATAGTTTCTTTTAACTGGCGAAATATTTTTTCATTGCGGCCATATAGGTCGGATGGAGTAACAAAATAATAACCAAAAAAAGCTCTCTCAATTTTTTTATTAAAATATTGCCATATTTGGAAAACACAGAGAATAAATTTATAATAATAAATAATTAAATTAGGGATGCCAAACGCAAAAAACCAAATGTTCCAAACAATTTAAATAAAATAATTTGTTTTCTTTATTTGTTATCTTTATTTTCTGTAAACGAGTGGCATCTCTGTTAAAATAAGTGAAAAACACAAAGAAAAATAGAAAAAAACAAATTACTTCGTGTTTGACAGGATGATTTTATGTGTATGTTTAATATCTCAATTTTTTTTTTACTAATATTTCTGTTTATTTATTTGAAAATGAAATAATGAATTGAATATGCTAATAAATTTTTTTATTTATATAAAAAAGTTTTTTAATAGAAGCAAAATATTTTCACTATTTTTTTTATGTATGACGACATTTCAACCTAAAAATTTAAGTTTTTATCGATTGAATAAACAACACAAAAATGGTTGTCGTTTAGATAACAACAACAGCTGACTTTAACAATAGCGAATATCGTTTAAAAATTTTACTGATAATTTTGCAATTTTCTTTTTTTAACGATTCGACTATCGTTAAAAGAAGTTACTGAAAAGCTATTAATTTCTCCTGAATGCCAATATATTTTTTTAATGTAAAAATTTTTTAAATGTAAACATATTTGGTGTTTGTTTTGGAATTTCAATTTGTGTTTAACGAATAAAATTTATATGTATATTAAAGATGCAATTGATGTCTTCTAAATTTAAAATTATTATTTCCGATGTTTTGATATGATTTTCTGAAATTCAGTTAATATTTTCTAATTTATAATTGGAAATTTTAATTCCAGTTTTTAGAGTTGATATTTTCTTAAATTTGAATGGAAAATTTAAAAAGTGCAATTTTGTATTTATGTGAATAATAATGCTTTAGTAATTATAAACAATTTTTAAAAATTATATGTAATCGCAATCAGATATTTTGTAGGTAAAGCAGAATAATAATTCTATATAACTATGTAGTACTGTTTTGAAAGCAAAAAACTCATTGATGAACTCGGTAACTCTATTTTGTAAATGCAACAAAAAGTTAATATACTTTTGTTCATATTTGTAAAAGAATAATGAAAAAACGTATGAAATAAAAGACCAGCCCGTGTATACTCTTAACATTGTTCTCTATGATATCTAGTTGAAAATATTGACATTCATGTTAAAATAGAAATAACTATTGCAAAGCTAATTAGAACAAAAATTGTGGCGCCATCTACTGTGGAATAGTCACGCTGAGCAAAATGAAGTGACACTCTGTAAATGCAAAATAAATGTATTTTCTCCACAAAAAAATATTGCAGAATTTTATGTAAATAAAGTAATATACCGATTTATTTCTAACATGCAGTTATTATGGAGATTCATATATAGAATATATGTACATATGTATATTATTTGTATTATTTAATATGTATGTAGGTATATGTAAATATTACACACAAAAAATACAACATCAAAAATTATTTTTGTGTTTTTCTCTTTAAATAAATTAATACATAATAATTTTTTTTGCTAAATTAACATTGTTTTCTTTTTATTAACAACTAGGTATTTTAGCATTATTTGCTTTAGATGCTGGTGAATTTTTACTCCCTTTATATTCACTCGTAGTGTCTACTTGTCGAAAAAATTTTGGATCGATTTTAGCCCCTTTCCCGTGACCCAATCGATCTGAAACTTTGCAGGCAGGCTCGTGACAATGACAGAAATGATCTAGTAAATTTTTTTAGTGATGCCAAAACAATGGAAACTTTTAAATTTTTCTATTAGAGTTGATAAAAAAATGTACAAAGGGTTAGTTTTTATTATATTATTACCACAACGACCACAAAAACAACAAGTCCAGCTATGACAACAATATAACATTTAGAATAACAACAAGAACACTATAGAAACATCATATTTTAAATTTTTCAGAGATTTCCCTGGACCCGTTCCACCGATTTGAATGATTTTTGAAATAGAAATCTTCCCATGAATTTGGAGAAGCATTCTCACTAAAAATGATCACCTTAGCTATCCTATTGAGGGCGTGATCGTGACAAGAACAACATAGAAAATTATATTTTTTCAAGACTTTTCGACTATCGTTAAAAGAATTTACTGAAAAGCTATTAATTTCTCCTGAATGCCAATATATTTTTTTAATGTAAAAATTTTTTAAATGTAAACATATTTGGTGTTTGTTTTGCAATTTCAATTTGTGTTTAACGAATAAAATTTATATGTATATTAAAGATGCAATTGATGTCTTCTAAATTTAAAATTATTATTTCCGACATTTTGATATGATTTTCTGAAATTCAGTTAATATTTTCTAATTTATAATTAGAAATTTTAATTCCAGTTTTTAGAATTGATATTTTCTTAAATTTGAATGGAAAATTTAAAAAGTGCAATTTTGTATTTATGTGAATAATAATGCTTTAGTAATTATAAACAATTTTTAAAAATTATATGTAATCGCAATCAGATATTTTGTAGGTAAAGCAGAATAATAATTCTATATAACTATGTAGTACTGTTTTGAAAGCAAAAAACTCATTGATGAACTCGGTAACTCTATTTTGTAAATGCAACAAAAAGTTAATATACTTTTGTTCATATTTGTAAAAGAATAATGAAAAAACATATGAAATAAAAGACCAGCCCGTGTATACTCTTAACATTGTTATGTATAATATCTATTTGAAAATATTGACATTCATGTTAAAATAGAAATAACTATTGCAAAGCTGATTAGAACAAAAATTGTGGCGCCATCTATTGTGGCATAGTCACGCTGAGCAAAATGAAGTGACACTCTGTAAATGCAAAATAAATGTATTTTCCCCACAATAAAATATTGCAGAATTTTATGTAAATAAAGTAATATACCGATTTATTTCTAACATGCAGTTATTATGGAGATTCATATATAGAATATATGTACATATGTATATTATTTGTATTATTTAATATGTATGTAGGTATATGTAAATATTACACACAAAAAATACAACATCAAAAATTATTTTTGTGTTTTTCTCTTTAAATAAATTAATACATAATAATTTTTTTTGCTAAATTAACATTGTTTTCTTTTTATTAACAACTAGGTATTTTAGCATTATTTGCTTTAGATGCTGGTGAATTTTTACTCCCTTTATATTCACTCGTAGTGTCTACTTGTCGAAAAAATTTTGGATCGATTTTAGCCCCTTTCCCGTGACCCAATCGATCTGAAACTTTGCAGGCAGGCTCGTGACAATGACAGAAATGATCTAGTAATTTTTTTTTGTGATGCCAAAACAATGGAAACTTTTAAATTTTTCTACCAGAGTTGATAAAAAAATGTACAAAGGGTTAGTTTTTATTATATTATTACCACAACGACCACAAAAACATCAAGTCCAGCTATGACAACAATATAACATTTAGAATAACAACAAGAACACTATAGAAACATCTTATTTTTAATTTTTTTTTTTAATTTTTCAGAGATTTCCCTGGACCCGTTCCACCGATTTGAACGATTTTTGAAATAGAAATCTTCCCATGAATTTGGAGAAGCATTCTCACTAAAAATGATCACCTTAGCTATCCTATTGAGGGCGTGATCGTGACAAGAACAACATAGAAAATTATATTTTTTCAAGACGTTTTTTAGTTCTTCATTCAAATCTCGGGCCCTAATCGACCGATTTGGACGATTTTAAATAGCAAACTTTTCAGGATGTTAGTGAATCATTTTCTCTGTCACCGAGCACCCTACCTGCCCAATTGATGCCGCCATCGTGATTTCCACAGACGGACAGACGGACGGACGGACAGACGGACATTGCTATATCAACTCCGGTTGTTACAAGGATCTCATAAAATATATATTTTATGGGATCAAAAATTTTTTTTCTAATTATTACAAACGGAATGACAAACTTATATATACCCTCTGCACACTGGAGTGGTGGGTATAAAAAATGTATTCTTTCTAGGATGCAACAAATAGGTTTGTCATTACATCTTCACCCAGGAGAACTATCTGAAATATATGGCAGCAAATACTAAGTTGCGACTTCCAAAAAAGTTTAAAACCTCCCGCTAGTCGTCAGACATTAATCCAATATAAAATAACTGCGATCATTTTAAGAGAAGAGTTATAAAACTAAAAATGAAAACCTAAATTATTTAATTGAAGCCCTCTAGGAGAACAATCTCATACTCTACCACTGCAGACCCAGAATTTGATTTCTTCTATACCTCGAAGACCAGAAGCAATAAGTAGAACTAAGGGATATTGAATTAATAAAAGTTAGAAGTTCGAATTATGCGTATAAACATATTTGAAATATGAGATAATAAGCCAGCATCCAGTATTATTCTTCATGCGGTACTTATGCTAATGACGTAAATTCTTAGTCTATTTTACTAACTTGTTTGCATTTTTTTTTTATTTAAGATGCACGCTAAGGCTTCTTTGTACATTAGATTATTCTTTATTCATAAGTATTTAAATGTAAATATAACAAGTTTATTAAAACTTATAATAATAAAGCGTTTATACGGCTTAGCATAAACTTATATAAAAATATAAAATTTTTTACTTATTTATATCAACTAGTGATCGCCCAGTGGTCAAAATTCGACCATAGTTCATCAAATTCTTAAGTTTGAACCCTACTGAGATTCTTATGCCAAAGAGTAATTTGAAAAATATGAACCACAGAAAAACTGAAGTATAGCTTAGCTAAGCCATATTTAAAATGGTAAAATTACTCTGCGACCAATATTATTGATGCAGGGGTTCCGTGAAATTGTTGTAAACTTTGGACCTAAGCATTGGTTGATTTTGCCGAATGAAATGTAAACTTAATAATAATCCTTGATAGTTGGTAATAATTAGACCTCGGAATTTGCATATTAGCATATTTTCTTAGAATGAACTTGTGATTGCACCAAAAATTCGTTTCGTGGAAATAGAATCGAAAAACGTGTGCATATTAATTTTTCTGTTTGCATATTTGCATAAAAAGAATATGTTAAAAATATGCAAAGGATATTCAAAATATGCCAAAAATATGTAAAATATGCTAAAAATATGCAAACTATGCTAAACGTATGGAAAATATGTTAAGTAATTATATCTTCATAATAAATGAAACACGATTTAATTGCAAATATGCAAAGAAATAATTCCATGAACTAGAGATTTAGTTCTTATTTCACTATATCATTTATATTATTATTGTTTTCTATTTTTGTCTGGTATAAAAAATTGACAAAAATAATAAGTTAATAAGTATAAAGATAATTTAATATTATCGTTATAAAAAAGTGCAAATTATTCAGCATAATTAGTTGTACAATATATAATGATAATCTTTTCTAAATTTGTTATTGTTAGGCTTTGTCGATTTTCACTAAAAATCATCTTATATGCTGAGAAGCTTCATTCTACATCACATGATGTAATAGGGGCGTACTTATATTTTTGAATATTTTCATATGCAACAACGATACATCGCACAGTAGGGCCAAATGCATGAAAAGTGGCGATTAATTCATAGAAGTCATAATTTAAAAAAAAAAATATTTTTTATTAATGGATATTTATAAATACATAAAAAACCAACATTTAAAAAAAAAACAGAGTGAAAAAACACATTTTTTAACCCTTTATGGGCCATTTTGTGTTCTGTAAAAAATCCTCTTTTTTCACATTTTCTGCTGTAACTTTGGAACGGTGCGCTATAAATTATTCAGTTAAATTGAAATTAAAGCATACTAAATGTACTGTAAGAAAAATAAGTAATATTTTTAAAAATAATAAGGAATAAATATTTTATATGTATTTTTATTAGAAAATTTTTAAATTAAAATCATACCTTTTTTCTCGAAATTTTAAAATTTTGCTCAAAAATGAAATATTTGAGAATCTAATTGTTTTTTTATTGATAAATAACCATAAACACACTATTTAAAAAAAATTTAATTAAATTCGGTTATTCTATTTTTATTTTTTTTTTTTTTTGAAAACAACAATTTTTTATTATAATCATTATTACCTTCAATGTTAGTATTTACTTCACATTCAATTTCATAATCATAAATTAATTCGTTACAATAATCTTAATCTTCATCTCCATCTTCATCTTCATCTTCATCTTCATCTTCATCTCCATCTTCATCTCCATCTTCATCTCCATCTTCATCATTGCTATTTTGATTGCTGGGAAGTACAAGCAACTCCAATGCAGATTTTGGCATTAGCTCTTTTTTCTTTTTAGAACTATTGTTCATGCTTGTTATAAACGGATCTGAACTTAAGAGAAATCTATTAAAGATATCTTCCATTGTTTTTTCTCGACTGCATTTACGGGCAAAATTCTCCCTATAACTTTTAAAATCTTTATTTCTGGCTTCCTGAGACTCTTCGGTTAGCTGACCAATTGGCAATGGCGATAATGATATAATTTCAGGCCCATGAATAAAATATTTGTGAAGAGTAGGAGGCATATAGTACCATGGATATTTTTTCACAAATAGCCTGGCAGTGTTATTAGCGAAGTTTGTAAATTTTTCAATGTTGACCTCAATACCACTAGAAACTACAATTAATATTGTGTGCATATTTTTGATCAACTCTAAATCAATATTAGTAATTTCAGCAGATACTTTTGCATTCTTAAAAAAACGTCTTGCAGTATTCCCGTCATTAGAGTTACCAAAACCAGGTTTTGGTTGATCAATGATCAATCCCGTTCTCTTTTTAAATTCGCGTTGAATACGACTTTTAGTTTCAGCAATAATTTTTTTTTCTTCGTCACTTCTTGCCTGCCATTTTTGAATTGGAAGTTTATATGCCAAGTGAATAAGACATTCAAAAAATCTTATCCAGCCATGTAGGACAGACAAACCGAACTCCATGAAGTCTACGTTGGAATCTCTAGAAATCATTTGTTCAATATTGTTGAACTCCTTGCTGGTAGCGCCACATATGTAGCACTTTTGTGTGGACTTTGTGTCTGTAATCGTGTTACACACTTTACCGTCAATCATAACGAGAATTAGTTTGTGGTTCACTTTTATCTTTCTTTCTCCAACTGATATCACTGTATCGATAAGAGCATTTTTTTCTGTCTCCACTCTTTCTCTTTCTGTTTTAATACTGTTGACCGTTTCTTTCATAAATTCAATTTTTAATGGCCTGCAAAACCTAGTTGAAGACGGTCGAGGATTATGCCAAATGATTTTGTTTTTACAAACTAATTTTAATGGTACAATTGACGTAATAAATACAGAAGAATCAGATGCATTACTGTCATGAAAGGCTTGTTTGTAAGAACTATGCCCTGAACTTCCGTCAAAGCCCCACTTAGTGTATAAAGTAATTTTTTCGATTTCTTCGTTGTCTGACGAATTTAAATCTGCATTTTTAACCGACAAAAGGCGTTCAGTGGTATGATCCAATATTCCTTGTAGGCTAACTTGCGCTGATGTTTCAGAAATTTTCATTTGTTCTCCCTTTGGGTAACATTTTTTCTTAGCTCTTTGGACCAATTTATATGATGGAAATTTCTCAGGTACAACCTTTCTAATAACATTATATTGGTGGCGACTTAGCTTCGCTTCTACCAAAACGGACAGAGCTTCATCCGGAGTTAACTGCTGTGGTGGTACCTGTTCTATACTTTTTCGGTATTTTTGGGCTTTTGTTGGAGATGATATTATTTCCTTAACAATTTTCGACTCATCTATTTTTCCAACAGCTCTCAAGCTCATTTGTGTGGCGTAAGCCAAAACAGGCAAAGAAATTTGATCTCTTATGTCTTTACATTTCTTAACTTTTGTTTTTTCTTTGCACTCTTCAAATGAGAGATCATTGCGACCTCTTTTTTGTTGTGGTTCTGGTGGTGGACTGAATGAGATTGAGGCATCCAGCCAATTCTTATTATTTTTTTACAAAAATTTCATTCTTTCTATGACATTTTTGCCACCGAATCTCATAGCTAGAGCAAAAATTATGAAACCTTGTCATAAAATCTACCATATCCGAAGGGTCGACACGTTTTATTACTTCCCATCTCAAAAGTTTAAATTTATCCTGAAGTGATTTAGGTTCTGCACTCCTCATAAAATTATGCAACTCATGACGAGGAATGAAAATTGTTTTGGGACATGTTCCTAAAATTAATAAGATTTCTATTCGTTTAAAATTTGAAAAAAGTAATTCCTTTAACCCTGTACCGAATAATTTACACTTTCACAACACTTTAAATATGTAACATCACATCACAAAACATTGACAGCTAAAACAATAAATAAACGTGTCAGTACCGAATCAATAATACCCTACGGATGGATAGAAATTCTTAAAAATGTATTATCATTATATTAGTAGATTGATATCACCAGCTTAAAACAAAATTAAAACTTTACTCGTATGATGCATGTATATGACCAACAGTTATTATGTAGGACTCAAATAAATGACAATAATAAATAGGGATGGGAGCGTGACCTCCTTCAATTTTTCAAAATAGTGCACTTGTGCCATATACAATTTTCTAATAATTTAAAATTAACAAATGTTTAAGTAAAATTCATTGAAATATCATAAACACATGTAAAATAATATAATTAGTTTTATTCATAGTAAATAAACCCAACATACGCAATCACGTGAGCATGCGTGAATTAAAGTTACTCACGCCCCCATCTCTAATTAACAACACATTTTTTAGCTACAATAACAACTACTATAACGAAAATAATGACAAAACAAAGTAAAAACAACTTGATGTTTTTTTTTTTTTTTTTTTTTCGTATTTGTGGATTTTTAGCATCTTGAGTTATTTCACAAAAACAAGCATAACTCAAAAATCGCAAAAAATCGCAAAAAAATATTTTGGGGTTTATTAGTTGAGATCTGATATTATAACACTATATAGACGATTTTACGCAAGCTCACGAACAAAGTTGTTGAAACTCCATATATAAATCAAAAATAGCCCATTTTTGGGCTAATTTTATTTTATTAACATTTAATATTTTTAAAACATTTGTTTAAACAAAAAAACATGTACTATATAGTAAACTACCTGAAGTTGACGGTTCCATTATAAAAATTTAACTTTTAGAAGTATTAATAGAAAAAATTATCAATTGAAATATCAAAATTTTCACTTTTTTTCAATATGCACAAAAAAAATAACAATTATTCAACTTTAAGTGCTCACTTCAACTAAAGCAAACAACTCAAAAGTATAATTTTTGCAATTAGTGATGCAGAATTTTATCCACTTTCACCCGGTACCAAACACGATCATGAATTTTAAAGTTCATATTTTGAATTAATCGCCACTTTTCATTCATTTGGCCCCAATGTGCATCGTCCGTTCCGATATTAATGATATTATTTAATTTTTAAATCCGGATTTCTTTTTATTATTGCATCAAATTTCTTTTTTAGTTCAGATCCAGTTGAGCCAGTTGTATCTTGAATAACATTTTCCGCTTCTTCATATATTTCTATCGATTTAGCCAAGCATGTTATTATTTCTTGCAGCTTATTAAAATATGACTTTATGTATAAAAGATCGGCAAATAGCCTTGAATTCTTGAGAAGCTGCGTTGCCTGCTTTATCGATTCTGCTTCCTCAGGATCAAGCATATCAATAACCTAAAATAGATATTGAATTAAAAAATTAGTATTTTTTTAAATATGTGTTTATTGAAATGTATGTTAAAATGTTTTACTGTATAAATTACTTATGTACCTCTTTTATGCCGTAAATGTTTTCAGCACAAAATGATGCCGCCTTTAGCCACGACCTCATCGGGTTATGAAAGGTTCATACGGCAGATCTTTTTCGAGTATATTTTTATAGAACTCAACGCGAAGAGGAGCTTTCAGAAATATTTTCTATACTGCTGAAATATTGGCGTTTGGCAGAGGAAATGACGACCTTATTTTTTCGCCAATCATATTTAATGCATGAGCAATGCATGTTACATGAATAAGATTAGGGTAATCATATATGCGACCGCCTTAATCATATATGCGACCGCGTCTGTAACAAAACTTTCGACTCGTTACCGTGTGGCCACAAATGACGAATGCCATCATTAACAAATCTGGAAATGGTTGCGTTATTTACTTGGCCTAGTTACTTGCACGACAGAAGAAATGCGGCTGATGCTTCTTTTTCGCTCAATTTACCAAAAATTAAATTGGCGACATACCGCCCTTGCTTATCTGTAGTTTCGTCCACTGTTATCCAAATATTGTATTCTTTCAAGTTATCCCGTCTTTTTTTGATAGCTCGCTCATAGCACTTATCCAAGTAGCATTTTCGGAGAGTGCTCTCGAGCGGAATCATTTTACCAGTCTATTTTTTTAAAAACGTGTTGAATGTGGCGTTGCTTAAAACATTCCATGGTATATTTGTCGCTACAAGTGCTTCGCATAGGTCGACTTGAACTGCTTTGCTGGAAATTTCGGTATTAGCAATAATATTGCTAGCAATGTCGCTCGGTGTGTTACTTGGTATGTTGCTAGATGTAATGGCAATATCATCGATAATTGTATTGGATGCTTTGAATCTTCTGTGACCAGATGTTGCAAGATGCTGAACTAACTAATTGTGACTTTTTTAGCATACAATCTAAAGATACGAAAACCTTAAGACATTTATATGTAGTTTTAAATTCATAAAAATGTTGGTACACTGAATTCTTTACCTTTCTCTCACAAATAATGCAAATAAAATCACTTTCATCTTGTTAAAAACATTTCTCGGAAAGCCTATTGCACAATTTCCCAAATAAGTTCTTTTTTATTTTTATTATTTTTTTTTTTGACATTTTTATGATCGCTATTTTTGTTATAGCAACAAGTATTTCAACTAAAAGTATGAGTTGTTTAGTATATCCAAATTTTTTCTCAGGATTATTCATATTTTACACATTTTTAGCATATTTTGCATATGTTTAGCATATTTTGCATATGTTTAGCATAATTTGTAAATTTTTAGCATTTTTGCATATGTTTAGCATATTTAGCATACATTTTGCATATTTTTTGCATATTTTTTGCATATGTTTTAGCATATGTTTTTGCATATTTTTGATATGCACTCAAATTTGTTATAATTAAACGCTGAAACACCTAAATACAAAATTTGGTGTCAATAGGATGAAAAATGAAATAAATTCAAAATTCCGAGGTCTAGTAATAATCCTTTATAGCTGAAAATAATAAAAAAAATTTACACAAGTTTATGAATTTTTAATAAAATTCATTAAATTTCATTATAAATATTTGTTGAACACACAGAAGAAATATAAATGGGATTGTTAGCAAATGATTTTATAAGAGCCTAAAGGTATGTTAATCAATTTTGTACAATTCACATTTCAACAAAGGGCGTGCGATATGCAATTAGAGTGAAATTCGATTAAAATATATTCTTTTTTGAAACCATCAACCCATAAATGTCTATTATATAAAATGTTATGTTTGGAATTAACCAATTTAAATCAGCCGCATCACATACAGATTTAAATCAGTCGCATTAACGGGGTGTAACGTAAATAATAAATATTTTATTTTATTTAATTAAAATTATATTCAACATACCTGTATTATCCATAAATTTATTTTTTCTGCACTTTTCCTCCATATGAACTATAACAATGCAAAATTTCACATTCCTCCGTACGCTCATTTTCCTTAAAACGGGCTACAAAGATTAACCTTCACGTATTAATATATAGAATATTCTGATTTATTAGTTGTATTTTACGATCAAAAACTGCATATATTTCAAATAAATGCTAACATAAAGCATTCCATTTTTCAAATGTATCACCTTTTAGAATATCATAATCTGTTAATCTGAAGTATCGCAGGTATCTTCATCTTATATGTTGTAGCACGGGACACCTCCCAAGGAATGTTGAATTGTTTGCTCTTCTTCTAAGATGTACAGTGAAGAAATTCTACATTTTATGTAATCTGTAAATCAGAAGCTTCCTTAGAACTCGATCGAATACTGCTTTGAAGTCTATAAAAATGCATAAACTTTTTCCTTTCTTGAAATTAAATGTCTATAATTGTTCAAAGATTACATATCGCCCCTGTACCTCTAAAGTGAGTCAACTCAAAATTTTTCAATTATCACTTTTTGCAAGAAAACTATACACAGTGGTCATATCTATCCGCTGTAAAAATCTTACATCGTTTTTAAAGTGTTTCGCAAAAAAATATCCGTTGTAACCTTCATTGTGTTATAAGAATAGCTTCTTTATAATCCTCTAAAAAGACATATTTTGAATTGCACACAAAAAAATTGTTATTTTTGTTATCACTGAAAAAATCGCAAAAACAACTACTGTTGTATACTTATTATTCACAATTCTTTACAGTGAAATAGCTGTTTTTAAATTTTATAGTAAATATTAAAAAAAATCTTTTTTGTCTCTACTGAAAATTTGTAAATTTTGAGTTGACTCACTCATACCGTTACTCTTTCATTAAAAGCACCCATCATGATGTTACCAAGGATATTCTTCTATGTCGCTATAGTGAGAGCCTTTAACCCTTCGGTTAGCGAGAAGGTCCCTGGGGACCTTTTTCAAAGTGAAATTACTCCTATTTCGGTCAGGACAAGGTACCCCAAAAGTTGACCTGAGAGAATTTTGTCAAAAATCGTTTAAAAGAAAATTCAAGGTGATACGCCCAATAGTTTAGTTTTTATTGAGGTTTAAAGGTGAGTAGTACGGGAACAAGAAATCATTAAGACATAAACTTTATTTTGGCTTCTTTTTATCTGTTTTATTGTTTGAACACATTTTAAACGAGTATGGTATAAAGGTATGGTGGTTGTGTGACTCAAAATCATTCTATCCTGTCAAAGGTATTCTGGTAAATTGCCTGACCAGGAGTGTGATATAAATCAAGGTCAGAACGTTGTACTTGCTCTTGCGGATAAATATTTGGATTCTGGCCGCACAATTTATGCTGACAATTTCTTCAGTACATTGAACTTGGCTCATATTTTGATGAGAAAGAAAACTGCATGTGTTGGAACAGTATGCTCTAACAAAACATTTGTGCCACGGGAGTTACATAAAAATCGTACGCAGCCAATCAACAGCACATTGTTTGGGTTCAATGAAAGCGATATAGCACTATGCTCATATGTGCCCAGGAAGAATAAATCAGTAATTTTGCTATCTACACAACATTACACTTGCGATGTGAACATGGAAACTGAAAAGAAAAAGCCCTTAGCCATTCTTGATTACAATGCCAACAAATCCGGCGTTGATACTATGGACCAGATGATTGGTACGTATAATATGCTCGACATCGCTGCATTAGCTGCATTCATAATATTCAACGAGATGAAGCCAGTGAAGAGAAATGACAGACGGCGCTCATTCCTCCTTATTCTTACTAAGCAATTGGCATTACCCAGCATTGAAGAATGTGCCCTGAATACTCGCATAACTGCATATTCAAGGATACGGAATGCAATGGAGGAATTTGATGTCAAGGTAAGAATTAAGAATTCTAAAGGCCAAAAGCAGAATGATTATATATATTTTTTCATTTTAGATAGTACCTAGACCAACAGAAGCAGCTGCACCGTCGTTTGCGCTAAGGATAAGCAGGCCATCATGTCGATTATGCCATTCAGAGTACGGTCGTCAACGTAAAACAAGGGCCTATTGCTGTTCTTGCAACAATGCAGTTTATGCAGATCATTCAAGATTAATGCATCGGTGCTTAAGCTGCATTCAAAATGAGGAACAACCATCGCAACAATAGTTTTTTTTTTAAGTTTTATTCATTGTAAAACTAAATATTCATAATAAAATTCATAAAAATTAATTATGTTATTATAAAAAAAAAAAAAATATTTTAATCTATTTATCAATACTTTAATTTGCACTGTGATACTAGAGTTAAATTCTGTGATATAAATGTTTTAGTTTTTCAATAGTTTACTTATTTGTTTATTTATATATACTGTGTTTTAAAACCAATCAATTTGTGATGTCAAAATACACCAATAATTTGTTATTAATGTTATAAGTTAAAAATTCATATTCAAAATAAAATGCCCCTGAAGATGTTGACAAAAACTCAACGAAACGTCGGGAAATAATGAAATAAAGAATTTTTATATTACATTTAATAAAATTGACCAAAAAATCCCCACGTACACTCTATAATACATAATAATAAAATAACAAAACAAAAATTTTAAAATCTCTTTTTCATAGAAAATGTCATATCAACAAAAATTGGTCCCTACGGACCTTGTCATGCGTTTAAGGGTACCAGAAGTGTTGCTAGAAGGAGAGTTAAGAAATAATTCATAAAAAACTCATATAGTATCCTGTCTTCACCCGGCGCTTTGCTTGTTTTTCTTTTGCAGGCAATTGTCTTACTTCCTCAATCGTAAATTCATTATCAAAATCTGATTCGATTATCGGGTTTAAACAGCGTTTTAAAATATTCACGAAAACGTTCTTCATCTACATTAACTGTCGTTAATAGAGTTTAATTGTATTTCAATTTGGTAAAAGTATTCGACTCTTTTTTCATTATATTTTCAGTTACCATCAACAGTATGAGATTTTCTAAAAGATTTTAATGTACTAAGGGATCTTCCTATGGCTACTTTACAATGTTTATCAAACCATCTATTTGCTATAAAAATTTTGAGTTTTCTACGATTCTTCATTTTATTTTATCTTCATTTATCATTTAAAATTAATTTTATGTTTTTTCAAATCATTTAGATTATTGTTTAATTTAACGCAATAATTCCTTTGTTTTTAGGGTTGCATTTCAGTTTTATCAATAAGTTTATTTTCCGTTTATTAATTTGGACGCTATCAAAATTCGGTACCAGCTTAATCGGCAAATGTTCTGATTTTCTACTACAAATTTATCAACAAACATATCATTTAATAAAATCACTCGCTGAATTTTTTTGAGTAATAATTGAACTCGACCATGTCGGATTGTGCACAATTTGTTGTCTATTTAATTCTTTAAGCATTATACAAAATTTTCTTCTTTAGTTTTCAATAAAACACACGAAGCCATACTGTTTGTCTATGGGTTATAGCACAAAAAAACATTACATTCAGACAGGCTTCAGACTTCTAACACGATCAGCCCACACTGGAAATGCACTACAGCATCAAAGTGGACCTTGTTTTTGGGCGAAGTTTTTGTAGGTTGCCTCTTCTGTTTGACATTAACCTCTCGCTCAATGCTGTTTGAACTTGCCCATCCTAGTTTTTGATAACCTAAAGGCCTTTCATCATGACTACTTACTCGATAAAGCAAATCTTATAATTTCGTAGGGATCTACAACAAAATGAATTTTCACTATTTTCTGACAACTTAAAAAATTTTGCGCGTTAAATGTACACAATTTTTTTTTTACTTTTCTTAGCCGCAATATAACGATTAACATTCACTTAACATTCTGAAAAAAAATGTCGATCACTTAAATCTATAACAAATATCGTCACTTTCACAGTAAGATCCAAAATTTATTAAAACTGCAAACTGGTAAAAAAAAAAAAAATATGGATCGAATTGAATGATTTTTTGTAATTCGGCAACTGCATGCTTTTAAGGGTTAAACATGTATTAAGGTTACCACATAATTAAAAATATCGAACGCAGTATTTAAACAAACCACAAAGAATGTCTGATATTTAAGAAAAGGAAACAAACAAACATAAAACTGATAAAAAAAAATGTATCAAGTATGTACTTCTGTATTCAATTGTGGTTTTTAGTATGACATTGCAAATCAAATGTCCTTAGATTACAAAAAAAAAGGTTCTTTGACTCCTTTATAGTGTTAATTTTTCCACATACAGCTTTTGAGTCTATTAAGCATTAAATGCGTCTGAGCTCTGATACTAAGCAAGTTGTAGACGTAATTACTTATGTGCATTTATAGAAAAGTTGTTTTGATTCCCACAGTTAAGGAGAGCACAACTTGCAATAAAATTATTACTTCAACATTGGAAGGCAATCTTCAAAAATATAATTTGAAATCAACGCCCCAACATATGTATTATTCCTTTGAATCGACTTATACAATTCGCTTATCTTAAATGTTTTGCATAGAGCTTATTCCTGACTTCAATACAAGCAGAAAACTCACTCCGCATTTTCCCCAGATATATAATTATATTAAATATATACATACAAGTATTTTCTTTATTAATAAATCACAATTCAAATTATTTCAGAAGCTATAATACGGTCAAATAACATTAGGCAATAATTTATATCTTCATCGGTCATAGTATTGCATGGCTATTCAATATTAATATTTAAAAAAATTCCAAAAGTGCAAATTTGTGGAAATGTTTGTGCTTAATAAAAACAACATACAATAACCATGTTTTCAGTTACCTCTGAAGCTTTCATCCACTTTTTTGTCTGTTTTTTTTTCACTCTTTTTTTTTTGTTTATTGCATACAGGACATGCTTTGCTTTTGTTTCGAATATTAGAAACATTTTCCTTGTGTTATTGTTTTGTTTTAGAGGAAAATTAAAAATGAATGCAGAACAGCAATTTTTGTAAATAAATGTTTCAATTTCACGACATATTTTGTCACTATAGGCCGGAAAGCCAGCTAGTAACCACAAGTAAATATTTAATTAAAAAATTGCAAGCGAAAAATAAAAAAAAGTTATTTGCAATATAATGTATGAAAAAAAAAGAAAGACATAAAATAAAATAATAATAATGTTTGCTTTGTAAACATACATATCGCACCTGTACCTCTAAAGTGAGTCGACTCAAAATTTTTCAATTTTCACTTTTTGCAAGAAAACGATACACAATGGTCATATCTATCCACTGGAAAAATCTGAAATCAGTTTTTCTAGTCTTTCGCAAAAAAAAATACAGTTGTAACCCTCTTTGTGTTATATGAGTAACTGCTTTTGAATCCACTAAAAAGACATATTTTGAGTTGCACCCAAAAAACTTCTTATATTTGATGATCACTGGAAAAATGGCAAAAACAACTACTGTTGTATACTTATTATTCGCAATTCTTTACAATGAAACAACCGTTTTAAAATTTTATAGTAAATATTTAAAAAACCCATTTTTTGCCTCTACTGAAAATTTGTAAATTTTGAGTTGACTCACTTTAGAGGTACAGGTGCGATATGTACATTAAGTTGCCTCGCAGAAAAAAAAATGCTTTTGCGATCTCAATTTTAAAAACAGATTGTTTTTTTGTGACTATTTTCCAAATATCATTTCTTTTAAAACATTAAATATAACTAGCACAGCCCAGCGCTCAAAATTTGGGTCCAAATTCTAAATAAAATTCATTAAAATTCAATTATAAATAAAATTCATTAAATTTCACTGTAAATATTTGTCGAACACACAGAAGAAATACAAATGGGATTGTTAATACACAATTTTATAAGAGCCTAAAGGTATGCAAATCAATTTTAGCCAATTCACAATTTAACACAATGCAACACATTAAAAAAAATTTAATAAACACACATATAGCATTGCATAGTTTTATGTGTTTCATATTTGTGTTAGTAGCAACTTTAAATGGTTATTACTGCAAGAAAATGTACCAGATGGTGCACATTTATAAGGATGGTGCACATCTGCAAGGAAATACCTTTCAAGTGGTATATTTTTTGTCAAAATCGGTTGATAACCAACAGTGTCGTAGAGATTATTAGAAATCGCCTTGCGTATTTATATCATAGATAATGAAGAGAGGTGTTTAATAAACATAACTTACATCCATAACAAAAGTTTTCAAATTATGAATATGCAAATAAATAGCAATGAATGTAATTGGAAATGTAAAATTCCTGATTAAAACCTTCAATAACCTAGACGAGAAGATCGCACAAATAAGAAATGAAAAAAGCAAAACTGGAACAATACAAAGGAAAAACCATTTTTTTTTTGTTAAACTTCGTTTAGATTTATAATAATTATTTGAATGATTACATGAAATTTGAAATTTTCCAGATATTGTTTCAATACGAATAGAAACGTTTTCTATATTAAATGGAGTATATAGTCGTTGTGTGGAAAAGTACTAAGGCAAATTCATAATCAATTTCAGAAGTTTACTGTGACTGATTTAGATTTTATTAACATGTGTTTCTACACATGTTACCCAAAGTGGACAACCATATAGAGCAATGGCCGGTAAATTATCTTGCCAATTGTTATTCTATATAATCTGGGCAAGATTTTCTATTTATTAGGGGATGTACGCTTTTAATAGAAATACAAAATTTTTGGATTAAATACATGACATGTTCATTAAATATTAAACGTCGGTCAATAAAAATATCCAAATATATAAAATTGTTAATCCTAGGATATATGCATGTAGCATTTAAAGATAAATATAATTTAGGAAGGTTGAAAGAACTAATTTTTATTTTTATTATAAAGTGTTTACAAAAACATTAAACCTAAGTTTTGATAAGAAATGCTTTATAATTTTATCCATAAAAATAGGAAAACCATAGAATATTAATTAAAGGGCAAGGAAATTTCTTTTTACCGATGGTACTGTGTCAGTTTTAATCCTATTTTGGCAACATAAGCCTCAGTTGAAAGGTATTTCTTTTTAGCTGTCCACAAGAATCAGAGATTCCTAAATCTTAAATTGTTTTTGGAGTAAATTGCATTTAAAGTTGCTACTAACACATTGGCTATAATTGATAAGCATACCGTTAGCATCTTTATTTAATGAAAAAAAAATTTCTTAGAATTTGCAGTCGAATTTCGAGGGCTGGAATCTAGTACCAATAAATATTTTAACACAATTTCTTGAATTTCAAAGTTTTTACCATTCGCCCATTGGGAATTTTACTGGTTTTTTAATAAACTTACGGAACGTTTCTACTTAAACGTTTTTGCTTACAACGCAAAAAATACTACAAGGGCCAGAAAAAGTATCCATACATTTAGAATTAGGGGATCCCAATAATTACGCAGCGATGTACAGATCTGTTACATTGGATTTATTTCAGTAGAAGACAATCTTGGTTGGATGAAGTTGATTTGATTTAATTATATTTCTTTTGGAGACTATATTTACAGATGAAATTGTTCGGATCATAGCCAGGAGCACTTTTCAGTGTAGTGCGTCGTTCAAAGCTACAAATCCACCAATTGGAATTTAACAAAACATCGTTGTGGTCACCCCTCCAAACAAACTGACCATTATGGCATTAGTAAAATGTAATCCCACAATGACTGCTTCCAAAATTAGTTCTAAATTCAAAGAATCTTTCGGTAAAACCGTTCCAGAAATATTAAAAAAATTTTACTATCACGATCGTGTAGCACACAGATAGCCATTCATTTCCGATGTCAGTAGAGAAAAACGCTTATGTGTATATGTATAAACAAGGCTCCAGGAATTTGGAAAACAAGTTTTGCATTTTCGCCATCAAGGGGAAAAATATAATTTGGCGAAAAAGTGGAACTGCATTAAATAAAGAAAATCTTTTGCCAACGATTAAACACAGTTCAGGTGCCATTATGGCTTGGAGATGTATGTCAGGCTGTTAAAATAAAACAAAATGTGTGGCGATACAGGCCTAAAAAAAGAGGGTAGTACCAGAACAACCCGACTTGACAAAGAAGATACAATACACTTTTCCCAGTACTATTCAATAGCTTCGGTACCCTGTTCATTGTAAGAATTGTCGAGCACACTCCACCTCTTTATTGTTTTCAAATCATTTATCACCAAGCCATTCTTTCAAGTTGGAAAATATATACTAATCCGAGGAAGCAAAATATGGGGAGGGGAATAAGGAACGTGATGAAGCAATTTGAACTTCAATTCATGTATTGTAGCAATCGCAACAGCGGACGAGTGAACTGGGCCATTGTCTTCATAACACAACACTTTCTTAATGCAGCACTTTCTTTGAATGCTGCAATAACTTAGCATAATACTCGCCGTTAATTTTGTTTCCTTTTAGAAGATAATCGATAAGATTTATCCCGTGCGTTTTTCTAACACCTTGCCTGCAGATGTACACGATTCTCCAATTTCAGTCCAATATTCTGACTCTTTCTTTATCTCTGGTGTGAAGTGGTGAATCCATGGCTAATCCTCGTTTAAACTATGCCCAGCAGTATTTTGTATTCGTAAACAAAGGAGCAGGCTCCCCCACAGTATAATCTGGCTCGGCTTTAATATTGGTTGGGCTAGGACCTTTCAAATTAAAGTATTGAACTACATATAGCTGTCCAATCTTTACTGAGATCGTTTACTTTTGATGGCTTCAAATCGATTACAAAACAACGTGGCACGCTAAATCTTTAAACAAATTTTTTTAATTTTAATTTTTCATTGATAGCTCGATACCCATTTTGATGATTTTAAATAACTATCTGCTACTGCCGAACTGATATATCTTGCGCGGCATAAAAAATGCAGAAAATTATTATTTTACGATACATAAACGTACATATATCGTTAGTTAAGAGTAGAATGACACTAAAGGCCTAGTTACCCACACGTTGTTAAAATGTAACTGTATCGTATCATAACGTTGGCATTTAGTCCAATTATAGAACGTAAAACAAGTAAGAAAATTATAGTCGGTCTAGACCGACTATACGATACCCTATACCATGCGTTTAGAGACCCTATCTCACAGGCCCAACTAACTGGATATAGAAAATAAGCATAAACCAAATTTGAGTGGGATTTTTATTAATTTTTTCGGCTGCAGATATGAAAAAGTTCATATCGGATGCTATATCTATATGGGGGCTAGGCCCAAAAAAGGACCGATCCTGACCATGTTTGGTAAAGTCTCTTGTATTTTGCAAAAATATATACAAACAAAATTTGAGAAGAATCAGTGCAATATTTTTGTTTGATAGATGTAAGTGAAGATCGGGAAGCAGCTCTATATGGGGCCTATGACTAAGAGTTGTCCAATAGGGATCATTTCTGGACTATTGATTAATGGATGTAATATATACATACAAACCCAATTTGACTAAGATGTGTATGATAATTTGGATCTTATGGCAATATATGTTGATTTCATAGGGGTCATTTGTATGGGGGCTAGGTCTGAACATGGACCGATTCTCAACAATTTCAATAGCGTTCATCCCATGGCCGATAAAAGATCAAATACCAAATTTCGCCAAAATATATTCATATTTGCGACCTGCAGTTTGATTACAAGATTTACATGAACACACAGACGGACGGACGGACATAGTTAAATCGAATCAGATAGTGATTCTGATTCGATCAGTATAATTAAAGATGGGTGTAGGTCAAATATTTTTGGTTGTTACAAACAGCAGCACAAAGTCATTATACCCAAACCACATAGTGGTATAGGGTATAAACATAGCAGCATGTTGCTGTGTAAAATTAACCAAACTTTATCAGCTGTTCACAAATGTCACGTACAAACGTAGCTTAAGTTGAGTAAGCACTTGTATGTGTTTTTATTAAGACAGGTTTAATCAGCTGATTCGCGCCGATACCGTTACGCGTGGGTAACTAGGCCTTAAGTCCTAAGTTAGGTATTTTATAGAAGAGACCAAAATCTCTTTAAAATGTTTCGCTTCAAGCATTTTTTTAATGTGTATATGGAAATGCCTGTTTTTAGTCATTTATTAAAAAAGGAAGCATGTAACATTAAAAGAAAAAAACTGCCGGCTTTCAAGTCCTATTTTAATTTTTGTTACTTATGATATTTTTTTCTCTAATAAGTAATCAATCCACAGTTTGAATTTTGAGATACACTTTGATATGCGAGTATAAGCTATGATCGTCTAAAGGATTTTCGCTGTTGGTGACGTTGGACATATAGAAATGAGATTTGTGAATTTTAGTTAAAACCACTTAGATCCACAAATTATATTCACTTGAATATATTTATATACACAATTTACGATACACAGTTCTCAACTTGGTTTATATATATTGTTTCTCTCACCAGATATGCAATCGAACCATTTTTACAACTGAATAACCTAAACAATTAATAACCATATTGGACTTAAACTTTTTTCCATCTGTTTGAATAGCTTTACCAATTTACAAAATTGAAAGTTATTAAATTGCCTCGTAATTTATTTAACATGATCGGTGGATTCAAACTCGAGATATATGAATATATAACATGTGAGAAATTAATAGTCGGTCGTTTCTTGAGATGGTCTTGGATATTGGCCTGCAGATATGATTGGTATTGGTGTACAGATATGACAAAGTTATTATCTGATGCTATTCTTATATATGGACTAGGTCAAAAAGTGGACCTATCCTAACCATATTAAGTCTCTTGCCTCAAAAACATATGTAAACCAAATAAAAAAAAAAAATTGTGCAATATATTTGTTTTTTGATAAATTAAATTGGATAAGATCGGAAACGCGATTTGTTTGGGGACTATGACTAAAAATGGTCCTACTGGATTGTTTGCACTAATGATTAGTGAATATAATTCACACATGTACACCAAATTTTATAGATTTATATACGATAGTGTGGATCCTACGACCATTTAAGATGGTCAAGTAGGGGATATTTGTATCGTGGATTGGTCATTTTGGTCATTTATTAAAAGGCTAAAGAACAATGCTAGTTCTGCTATCCAAACTCTTTTAATGAATGACCAAATATTCACTGAACCGGTTGATAAGGCTAACCTTTTAGCTGAACTTTTTGCAAAAAACTCGTTTTTGCCGGATAGCGATCAACCTCTGCCCGAAATTGAAAATGTATCTTGAACTATGCCTAAAATATTCTTTCGAGCACGTGCAGTTAAATGGGTTCTTTCGGATCTCAACATTAATAAGTCTTCGGGACCGGATGGTATTCCAGCACTGGTGCTGAAACAGTGCTCTTCGACGCTAGCCAGTTCATTGGCCAACCTTTTCAGCCTTTCTTACCGTGCGGGAGACTTTCCCTCTTGCTGGAAAGTTGCTAATGTCCAACCAATCCCTAAAAAGGGTGCGGCTAATAACCCTGAAAATTACCGTCCAATTGCAATCTGCTCTGCGCTCTCAAAAATGATGGAGAGCATGATCAATTTCGATCTTGTGAACTACCTAAATGCCAATTCACTTCTTAATGATCGACAGTATGGCTTCCGCAGAAATCGTTCCACGGGAGACCTGTTAGCTCTACTTTCTGAGCGCTGGAGTCGATCCATTCGCAATTCTAGCGAAAGTAAAGTGGTTGCTCTGGATATTTCCAAGGCATTCGATCGTGTGTGGCACGGTACATTCATATCAAAGCTTATTGCATTTGCGGTCGGTAATGAGTTCTCTCGATTTATATCGAGTTTTCTCAGAGACCGAACAAAACGTGTTGTTATTGATGGGGTCTCATCTAATGAGTTTCAGCTTAATTCAGGGGTACCCCAAGGTTACGTTCTTTCTCCTTCTCTTTTCCTTATTTTTCTCAACGACCTCCTTGGCCAAACTTTCAATTATGTATACTCTTTCGCAGATGACAGCAGCATTTGTCATTAATTTTCCTTTAATTGGAGGTTGGGGGGGTAAAAGGCGGACAATGAATGACACATGCAGTCAAGACCTGTTACCAATCTTCGAGTAGCGTAAAACGAATAGTGTTGATTTTAATGCGCTGAAAACTCAATGCTGCATGTTGACCCATAGGGCCATGGAATCAACAATGTCATCTGTATATCTGTGGTCACAAGCAATAACCGCCTAACTCGAAAATTATGCTTTCGAGAAAAATAGTTCTTTATATAAATGTAATTGGGCTTCATTACGATTTAGGTCAATATATGTTTTCATTAATAACTTTTTAAATAACACTGTTAGAAAAATGGGGATTTCACGCAAATATAAAGCGTTTTTAGTAGAATTTATTTTTTATTTATTTATTTAATTATTTATTTAATTAATTAATTATTTATTTGAAGAATGCAGTACAACAAGAAATAGATCTTATTAATAGAAATTGTTATTTAATTTAACATAAAATATATGAAATAATTAAAGAATAATTTTAATAATTTAAGTTTAAAAAAAAAATAAATAATAATTTTGTTCAAAATTGATAGGCAGTTACACATAAATATTTATTTTAAATAAATGAAGAAAAAAAATTTTTTTTTTTCAAAATGAGAAAGAAAAAAAATTTAAGTGCAACACAAAAAATTAGGTTAATCAAAATGGCGAAATATTGCTGTTTTAAAGAGCTTTGTTGCATTGCTAATGGTTTGTATATTATGAGGTAGTTGGTTCCAAAGTTTTATAGTTTTCACAAAAAAATGTCTTTCAGATATTTGTTTTTGATACCGAATTGAGTTTATTTTATTCCCTCTATTAGATCGGGAAAATTGTAGCCTTTTGTAAAGATAATCTGGTAGCTTTGTGTTAAATATTTTGTGCAGAAATATTAGAGTTCGGCATCTTAGCAGATTTTCGAATGAAAAATTGTTTATACGCTTTGAAAACTGCGAGATTTCATCAAATCTTCTACGTCCAAATATGTATCTGGCAACATTGTTATAAGTTACTTTTATCTTTTGTTTGCTTATTGAATCACAACTGGCAAATAGCTCACATCCATATAGAAGTGTCGGCAGTATATAGGTTTTGGCAAGGAGCATGCGAATATTTAATGGTGTAAAATATTGAGTAATCCACAGAGTTCTCAGCATAACATGCGTTTTACCACAGGCAGCATTTACATGATCAGACCAGTTATGTTCTTTGTTAAAAATTATCCCGAGGTTCTTGGCAGTTTCAGTAACTTCAATAGTTGAGTTATCTAAAAGTAGTGGTGGCAGAGTGGTAGGTAGAATGTTAGAGTTTCCAATAATCATTGCTTTTGACTTTTTCACGTTTAAACAAAGCCCATTGGCTGATGCCCATCTAGATACTTTTTTGAGGTCTTCATTAATTTTTCTTATGCAGTTTATGGCATCCGACTGCATACAACTGATGTAAAGCTGCACATCATCTGCATACATTTGTATTTTACAATTTTCTAGTTGTGAAGGCAAGTCATTGGACTATATGGAATACAAAAGTGGATCAAGTATTGAACCTTGAGGTACACCACGCTTAATTAGTAAAGTGTTTGATAACTCAATGCCATTGTAAACAGATTGACTTCTACCATTAAGATATGTGCTAATAAGCTTTGTATCGGTAGGTAAAAAATTGCACATATTTTTAAGCTTAAAGCAAAGTGTTGAGTACTCCACTGTGTCGAAAGCTTTAGAATGATCCAGAAGAACCAAAAATGACATCATCTTGTTATCTAATTTAGTTGCTATCTCCTCTGAGACATCAACAAGAGCAGAGATACAACTGTGCTTTGCCCTAAATCCTGATTGCCTATCAGTTAGAAGTTTGTTTTCATAAAGATGTTGACTTATCTGTGCACGAATTAAGCGTTCGAAGACCTTCGATAAGAATGGCAATATTGCTATAGGCCTATAGCTCTTATCTTGTTTAGAAACTGGAATTATTTTCGCATGTTTCCACATTGACGAAAAAGTTGATGTGGTTATTATTGTATTAAAAAGGTGTGTTATGTGCGGCAGTATGTAACTTAGGATTAATGTTATAAATTTAGGGTGGACTTCATCATATCCAGCAGAGCTCAATTTAATACTTAAAACAGATTTTAAGACATCTATATGGGTAATATTTTTTAATTGGAAGCACATCGTCTGTAGATTGTTTGGGACATTATTATTTTTGTACTTAAAGAGTTTTCATCAATATCTGGCATTGGTATATTGGCAAAATGAGAATTTAACTCATTTACATTAATTGTGTTGTCAGTTGCTATAGCATTATTATTGAGACCCATGTTACGTATTTCTCTCCATTTTTTTCTTAGAACAGATAGCTGTCTTAAACTTGTCATCGAAGTATTGTGTCTTAGCAGTTCGTATCTTTAAATTCACTTGAGAGCTACAGGATTTGAAAATAGTATGAAGTTCGGTCGTTTTAAATCTTTTCCAACGCTCATATGCTAAATTTCTCTTATCAGTTAAGGACTTTATTTCTGGTGAGAACCATGGCTTTTCACTCTTAAGTTTCTTTGTTTTCACCAAGACAAATTAATTGTATAAGCTTTGAATATTACTTTGCAAAAAATTTGTTTGATCATCAACGTAAGGCATATAAAAAATTTGGTTCAGATTCATTGTAGCAAGTTCAGTTTTCATTGATAGAAAATCAATATTTTTAAAATCTCTAAAAGTTGTCGTTTGGTCTTGGACCGGATATTTAAAGTCGTATGACAAAAAAATTAGATCATGGTTTGAAAACATACTTGCAGACAGCTGGTCATATAGCAGTAGTTTAGAAGGATTATCCGTAAAGCATAGATCCAGTAGCATACCTGAGGTAGATGTAAAGTGTGTTGGTGTTAAACTGTTGATTAGAATTAATCCAATGGCACTCATTTCTTCTATTAGACTTTTGTCTACTAGTACGTTTATATTAAAGTCTCCGGTTAAGATAACATCAGTGTAACCAAGAGAAAGAGTCAAAGAGCGGAAAAATATTAATATTTCTATTAGGTTTATACACAGTACCTAGTAGAAGCCTTTGGTTACTGTTAACAATTTCAATAAATAGACATTCCACTTTGGTAGTTTCCGAAACAACACTCTGATTTTCATCTTGCACAGGATTTTTGCATTTAAATTTACATCTAATTGACAGTTTTACATAAATTGCAACGACACCTGCATTCGTATTTCTATCCGACCGAAATAGACGATAGCCATTTAATTGATAAAAAAATATCGCAAATGTCAACATGAAACCAGGATTCTGAAACACATATAATATCGACGTCAGATTCTTCAAAGATATATCGAAGTTCGTCCATCTTATTATTTAAACTCTGCGCACTAACATGGCAAACTTTAAGGCCCCAGGTTCTTTTAGAAAGAATTCGAAGCATATTATGTAGATTTTCTTTGGAACCAACTTTCCTATTATCAAAAGGCAAGGACATACCCTTAAATTAAAATTTTAATAACAATACAAGCAAAGATATTTTGTTTAGTTTTGCCACAAAGAGAATAAATTGAAATTTTTTCATACACAATTAAGAAAACGTAAAACTAATTTGATTTATTAAATAAAATATATAAATAAATATATAAATAATTAAATATCTGATTCAACTTCTCAACATCATCGATATAAAATGGTTCATCATTCGGATGCATTCTTACATAAACCAAACCTCTGTTTGTAAAGGCAGATGAGATGATAGCATACGTAACTTAAATCGTTCTTAAGTCGACTTAGGCGGTTATCGCTTCTGACCACAGATATATGGGTGGTATAGGTATTGAGGAATCGGATACTCCTGATGTTCTGTGCATAAGAATTCTATGTGATGTTCGTTGGAATGAGCAAGTTTTTCAAGGGACGAAAAAAGCATTGAAGTATCTTGGTTTTCTGAAACGGTACAAAAATCACTCCCTCTGATCTCCTTAGAATCTATACCACTTACATCCGACCGAAAATGGAATACAACTCCCATATATGGACAGGAGCTTCAAAGTCTATTTTGGATCTACTGGAACGTGTGCAAAGGAGGGCGTTGGAGCTCATCAATGACAGTGGGGTATCCAACTCTGTTGATTCATTGTAACACCGTCGGAATATGGGTTGTGTAGCATTGTTCTATAGATATTTCCATCGGAAATGTTCTTCTCAAATTAGCGAACTTATTCCAAGTGCCCCAGTTTCGGTTCGCTCTACCCGTTTCTCTAGTTGATCACATCCGCTTATAGTCTATTGTCCAGTTGACCGCAGAACGCGTTACAGAGAGAAATCGTTTATCAGTCGAACTAGCCGTATGTGGAATACACTCCCCGCAGAAGTCTTTCCTGACAGTTATAATCTAATAAAATTTAAGTCAAATATCCACAAACACTACTCCCACTTTCCTCCTTCCCATAACCAATTTTCTTGGAATCAACACAATGCACTGCATTTGTAGGGGGCATCCCCTGAGTGTTGGTTAATATAAAAAAAAATTATATAAAAATTTATATTAAAATATGATATTGGAAATGTATTTACAAATCGAAATATTTCATGTAATTATCTTTAGTCAAAAAAATAATTTCTGTGCCACAGTGCAGACGTCCTACTAAAAGAACAAACACCAAATAGAATTTTTTAAGCTTTGCATTAATAATTAATCTATGTACAAAAAAATTTGAAAATACGGAAAAACCAGAACAGAGTTGGAGGTCACAAAGTTTTTATATTACAGCCATGCTCGTATATATTGAAAACTTTTTTAGTTGTTAGTTGGCTTTACATTTTAGGCCTTATTAATCCTTTTCCCATATGATGGATTAGCAATTTATTTGCTTGTTTTAGAAGTTTTTTTTTCGTTATTCTATTTTGTCTTTTGTTAATGTTGCTTGTGTGTTGGATGAGTGTTCTGTGTTGTTGTACATATGCCATATTTGACAATAGCCCTCTAAATACTACACTACAAATTTATGATAATTGTTGAAAAATTAATGAGAAAAAAGTTTAGAAAAAAAGAGAATGACATTAATTCATCATTATTACCAACAAACATGCTCTTTCGCTGTTCTAAAAACAGTTTTAGTTTAAACTGATTTCAATTTGTTATGCATTTTTTTTTTTGTTTCATTTTGCTGAAACATTATTTTATTGTTTGTAGAATTGTTTTTTTCTTTTTTTTTTGTTTTGGTTTATTGTGAAAAATAAATCAGCCCGCCATTTTTTTCTCCCGAATGTCTATGAACTAATTGTAAATCATATTTTAATTAGAAAAATCTATGAATACATGACATAAATGCAGACATTAGTGCTGTTTGTTTCTTTTTGCCACAGGATTTAATTGAAACAATGCATATATTTATAATAGTTGTTGCTACTATTTTAGCGGAAAATTATGAATTTTAATTACATATTTTGTTTGAATAATTTTATTGTTTGTGATATGCATATGAATGTATATTAGAGTGCCTTAAACTGAATAGAAAAAAATCCGAAAAAATTTACGGTCTTATAAAAATAACCTTCGATATTTTTTATGATGATTCCCCATCATTTCTTTGCATACTTCTTCAAAAGAAACCATTCCTATCATATGAAAGTTATTTTTGGAGAAGCATCTAACATTTTGTTGGACATGACCAAACATGTCCGTGTTTAAGACAAACTCAATAAAATATTTTAATTGTTTTAAGTTTTGGAAGAAGTAGTATAGATTATTTAAATCATATTAATGCGTTTTAATCTCTATCACACTTAAGCAATGACGTATTTACCCATTTATGCTGTCATACAAAATATGTCAAAAGATGTTGCTATTGTCTACAACATACAACATAATATACATTTTACAGGGTGGTAGCTCTATGTTAAAAGCATGGACAACTTGAAAACCAAATTTCCTATCGTCAAGAATACGTTATATTTGTTTAATAATTTTTTAAAATTCCTATTATTAGGAAAGTCAAGATTCAGAATTTTTCAAAATATTTTGTCAATGTATACAATAGGTTTAACAAATGTATATAATATGTGTATCATACTCCATGCTTTTGAGAGTAGAGTAATAGCATAGACAGACGACAGCGAAAATTTGCATTAGCAGTCTTAATTCAAATTAACTGAATTATTCCCATCCTACTGTGTATTAGATCTGACATAAATGCACGAAATAAATTTATACTGAATTTATACTGAATCTATGTATTTAAATATGGCAACACAGTCACAATCAAGTAGCTGTTGCAAAATTGTTTGTTATTTACAAACGAAAATGGATTCAAAGTCAATAGAGGTGAGTTATTTTAATTGTTTTTATCAATAAAAAAAGAGATATTAAAATCGAAATGCATTTTTCTATTTTAGGATTTCCAATGGGAAAAAAGAAGTTTTGGTGCGATACTGATGCGCAGGTTCTGCTAGTGCTGTGGAAGGAAAGAGCTACCGACTTGCTGCGTGCAAAAATAAATGGGCACATATATCAAGAAATTTCATTGCAAATGCGCAATAAACATAGCCCTGAAGAGGTGCACGTAAAGACAAGGAATTTTACGCAAAAATACAGGTACTTTTTAAGTAAGTAAGTAAGAAATTATAGTCGGTCTAGACCGATTATACGATACCCTATACCACAGTTTAGAGACCCTATCTCTTCGGGCCAATTAATTGGATATAGAAAATAAGCATAAAACAAATTTGAGTGGGATTCTTATTAATTTTTTTGGCTGCAGATATGAAAAAGTTCATATCGGATAATATATTTATATGGGGACCAGGTCGAAAAATGGACCGATCCTGACCATATTTGGCAAAGTCACTTATAGTTTGAAAAAATATATACAAACCAAATTTGAGAAAATTCTGTGCAATATTTTTGTCTTTTGATAGATTTAAGTGAAGATCGGGAAGCAGCTCTATATGGGGCCTATGGACTACTGATTAAAGGATATAATAAACATACACAAACCCAATTTAACTGAGATCTATATGATAATTTGGATCTTATGGCAATTTATGTCGATTTCATAGGGGTCATTTTTATTGGGACTAGCTCTGAACATGGACCGAATTTCACCAATTTCAATAGCGTCCATCCTATGGCCAACAAAAGCTTATATGCCAAAATATATTCATATTTGCGACCTGTAGTTTAATTACAAGGTTTACATGGACACACATACGGACGAACGGACGGACGGACGGACGGAGGAACATCGCTAAAACGACTCAGAAAGTGATTCTGAGTCGATCGGTATAATAAAAGATGAGTCCAGGTCAATTATTTTTGGTAGTTACAAACATCAGCACAAAGTCATTATACCCAAACCACATAGTGGTATAGGGTATAATGAACATCAATGTGTTTTATATTACTTTTTATACCCTATACCGGTGGTATGAATATGGGCCCCAGGAAAATGGGCCCCAAAAAAAAAATGAAAATGGGCCCCAAAAAAATGTATGGAAAACAACAACACGAAATTTTGGGGCCTGTTTTCCCATTTTGGGGTCGTTTTTCATTTCTTCATGTGGGGTGCATTTTCGTAATGAAAATGGACCCCAAACAAGAAAATGAAAAAGGGCCCCAAATAATTTTTGGGGCCCAATATCATATATTGGTGGGGCCTTACTTCATATTTTGGGGTTCATTTTAATTTTTTTTTTTTTTTAATAAACTTTTATAAACTTCCATGATGTAAAAAAATCATATTTTCTTTTTTGAATTCAGTTTTATTTAGTAACGTTAGTATTTATTATTATTCATTTATCAAATTCAGTTTCATATTTTCAAATGTATATGTACATATGTATTTAAGAATATATCTGAAGTGTATCTTCAACCTTTGCACGGCAGTAGGGACAAATTTCTTCAATATAATTTTAGTGAGCCGGACTACTTTTTTACGGTGGCGTTATATAACGTCTAAGGACATAATGTCTATAGACACTATGACGCTCAGAATTCTAAAATATTGATTTGATGCAATGGAAATAATAACAATTCATTTTGTTATGGATGGAATACAAATAATAACAATTTATTGAAATTTTTTTAAACTTTAATACACTTTAGAGCAAATAATAACAATTTAGTAAAATATTTTTATAAATGGAATACAAATAATAGCAATTTATTGAAATATTTTTAAATTTGTTTCAACAATTTGCTTGCAATAAGGACAAAGCAAAGGCGAATTGTTACTTTGAGATTTTTTTTCCAAAATATCCAAACAGCTTGAGCAAATCTTGAAATGTTTGCAGGGAAAAGACATTTTTTTATTCTTGTGACGTACGCAGGAAAACTTTATTCAGCGAAGCCACCTGCCGCGTCCTACTGGAGGAGAAAACCCTTAAGCGCGGCCGCAGGCCGCCACGCAGAAAAACTTTTGTATGCGAAGCCAGATTTCAATACTTAACTTAAGTGTCTCCGGGAAGACATTACAGAATGTTATTATTATTATTAATATTATTCCCTTTTGCGGAATGTTTACATCTAATTTAAACATTTTGTAAAAGGGAAAATAACGGCACTTTTACCACGTTTACAAGATTTGAAATGCTTTAGACATTATGTCACTCGTAAAAGTGCCATAATGTCTGTAGGCTTTAAGTCATTGCTTCTATAGACATTATGTCACAAATGAAAGTGGCACTCTTAGACGTTATGTCATGCCACCGTTTTTTACTATTTCCTGAATCATTTAAGTCAAGCGGTTAAATTTTTCAAACCACATTACGACATCTCATTGCAATTTTTTCGTTTAAAAATTAAAAAAAATATATTTGTATAACAAATGTCACATTGTTTTACAAATCTTTATTTTCAATTTAAATACTACTTCCAAGCATATAAAAAAAATTTTAAGAAATGCAATTCTTTTATATTTAAGTGAGCCGACCTAATTTTTCACTAATTCTTCAGACAAAACAAGTTAATCAACAAAACAAGTGAAAAAAAATTGGGGTCCATTTTCACATTTTGGGGCCCATTTTCATATACTTCATCGTACCGCATCCTTTAAATGAAAATGAGCCCCAAATAGTGTTTATGCAAATGAGCCCTAGAATAGTTTAGGGCCCGTTTTCATTCGTAGTTTGGGGCCCTAGTTCATTTTTTGGGGCTCATTTTCATTTCTAGAAATGGGGTTGATTTTCATTATGAAAATGAACCCCAAATTTGGGGCTCACTTTAATTTTTTACTTTGGGGTTCATTTTCCTGGGGCCCATATTCATAGCGCCCCCTATACCACTATGTGGTTTGGGTATAATGACTTTGTGCTGCTGTTTGTAACATCCAAAAATATTTGACCTACACCCATCTTTAATTATACCGATCGAATCAGAATCACTATCTGATTCGATTTAACGATGTCCGTCCGTCCGTCCGTTCGTCTGTGTGTCCATGTAAAGCTTGTAATCAAACTGCAGGTCGCAAATATGAATATGTTGTGATGAAATTTGGTATTTGATCTTTTATCGGCCATGGGATGAACGCTGTTGAAACTGGTGAGAATCGGTCCATGTTCAGACCTAGCCCCCATACAAATGACCCCTATGAAATCAACATATATTGCCATAAGATCCAACTTATTATACAAATCTTATTCAAATTGGGTTTGTATGAGTTTATTACATCCATTAATCGGTAGTCCAAAAATGATACCTATTGGTCAACTCTTAGTCATAGGACCCATTTAGAGCTGCTTCACTTAAATCTATCAAAAAACAAAAATATTGCACTGATTCTTCTCAAATTTTGTTTGTATATATTTTTGCAAAATACAAGAGACTTTACCAAACATGGTCAGGATCGGTCCTTTTTTGGGCCTAGTCCCCATATAGATATAGCATCCGATATGAACTTTTTCATATCTGCAGCCGAAAAAATTAATAAAAATCCCACTCAAATTTGGTTTATGCTTGTTTTCTATATCCAGGTACTTGGGCCTGAGAGATAGGGTCTCTAAACGTATGGTATAGGGTATCGTACAGTCGGTCTAGACCGACTATAATTTTCTTAATTGTTTTAGCTAATAAATATTTTTATACTCTATACCACTATGTGGTTTGGGTATAATGACTTTGTGCTGCTGTTTGTAACAACCAAAAATATTCGTCCTAGACCCATCTTTAATTATACCGATCGACTCAGAATCACTTTTTGAGTCGAAATAGCAATGTCCGTCCGTCCATCTGTCCGTCCGTGTGTGTATCCATGTAAACGTTGTAATCAAACTACAGGTCGCAAATATGAAAATATTTTGTTGAAATTTGGTATATAAGCTTTTATCGGCCATAGGATGAACGCTATTGAAATTGGTGAGAATTGATCCATGTTCAGACCTAGACCATACAAATGACCTCTATGAAATCGACATAAATTGCCATAAGAACCAAATTATCATAAAGATCTCAGTCAAATTGGGTTTGTAAGTGTTTATTACATCCATTAATCAGTAGTTCAAAAATAGTCCCAATAGGAAAATTCTTAGTCAAACGCCCCATATAGAGCTGCTTCCCGATCTTCACTTAAATCTATCAAAAAAGAAAAATATTGCACAGATTTTTCTCAAATTTGGTTTGTATATATTTGTTCAAAGTATAAGTGACTTTACCAAATATGGTCAGGATCGGTCCATTTTTCGACCTGGTTCCCATATAAATACAGGACCCGATATAAACTTTTTCATATCTGCAGCCAAATAGAGCTGCTTCCCGATCTTCACTTAAATCTATCAAAAAACAAAAATATTGCACAGATTTTTCTGAAATTTGGTTTGTATATATTTTTTCAAAGTATAAGTGACTTTACCAAATATGGTCAGGATCGGTCCATTTTGCGACCTAATCCCCATATAAATTTAGTATCCGATATGAACTTTTTCATATCTGCAGCGAAAAAAATTAATAAAAATGCCACTCAAATTTGGTTTATGCTTATTTTCTATATCCAATTAGTTGGACCGAAGAGATAGGGTTTCTAAACCATGGTGTAGGGTATCGTATGGCCGGCCTAGACCGACTATAATTTACTTACTTGTTTTTTTTTTTTTTGTGATATGGTTAGGTTGGCGCTAGCTACAGCTAGTCATAATGCCAGGTTATACGACATATGGATCCCTACACAACCTATGGCCGCGCAAGTGAGGTTAGGGAGAACCATTTGATTTCAATCCTTAAAACTATCAAAGCGAACGGTTATGTAACATAACCAGAAAGCATATGAATTACAGGTAGTCGATAGATTGTGTTATAAAAATATACACACAAAAAATAAAACATCAAAAGTTATTGTTGTGTTTTTCTTTAAATAAATTAGTGCATAAAATTTTTTTTTTTTGGTAAATTTACATTTATTTTTTTTTCTAACAACTAGTTAAGCATTATTTGCTTTAAATGTTGGTGAATTTTTACTCCCTTTACGAACGTAGTGTCTGCTTGTCGAAAAAATTGTGGATGGATTTTTAACCCCATTCCCGTGACCCAATCGATCTGAAATTTGCAAGCAGGCTCGTGGCGATGACAAAAATGATCTGTTACATTTTTTTAGTAATGCCAAAACAATGGAAACTTTTAAACTTTTCTACCAGAGTAAACAAAAAAATATACAGAGGTTAGTTTTTATTATACAGGCACCACAACGACCACAAAAATAACAAGTTCAGCTATGACAACAATACAACATTTAGAATAACAACAAGAACAATATAGAAACATCATATTTTTCATTTTTTTTTTAATCTTTCAGAGATTTCCCTGGACCTGTTCCACCGATTTTAAATGATTTATGAAACAGAAATCTTCCCATGATCCTGGTCAATCATCCTCACTAAAAATGATCACCCTACCTGTCCTATTGAGGGCGTGATTGTGACAAGAACAACATAGAAAATCATATTTTTTCAAGACTTTTTAGTTCTTCATTCAAATCTCGGGCCCTAATCACCGATTTGGACGATTTTAAATGGCAAACTTCTCAGAATGTTAGTGAATCATTGTTTTGCGAACGAGCACACTAGCTACCCGATTTAAGTTGTCATCGCGATTTCCACAGACGGACAGACGGACATCGCTATATCAACTCCGCTTGTTATAAGAATCACAAATATATATATTTTATGAGGTCCGGAATTTTTTTGCTAATTATTACAAACGGAATGACAAACTTATATATACCCTCTGCACACTGGGGTGGACGGTATAATTAGATGTATTGGCTTTCATCAAAACATAGATATTGCAACCAGAAACGTTTTCATGCGTCTGCCCGAAGTAAAATGTGAGTGACTGTATATTGACATTTGTAGAGAGCAGAAAAAGGAAATGGGACCTTCTGATGGGAGCCCAACGAAATGGAAATATTATAATGCTGTGCATCGGATAATTGGAAGCGCTGCGGCCAATAGTGCTGAAATTTCCGAAAGCTTTTTATTTGCCAGAATTAACATTTTACATATTTGAAAATGTTAAGAAAAATTTTATTTAATTAGATAAATACATCATATAAGAGCTGCCAACCATCGCCGGTGTCACAGCCATTGCCATCGCCAGTGTTGCTTTCGGTGCCTCCTTCACCATTGTTTTCTCTTGACACCACGCTTACATCAGCTGCCGCAGCTTCGTCGTCCTCTGTAAGAAAGAGAAACCATTTAGGTGAAGGTTAAAAATGATGAAAGAGCGAAGTATAATGCTAATGTCAAATGAAATCGTTAACGCAATTCGGGAGCAAAACCACATTCCAAACAGTTTATAAATTTAATGAAAACCTTAATTGATAAAATTTAAAAATATATATTAAATGCATAATAAAGACATAACTCAAAGCTCAAAGCTCAAAGCTATTGCACTCCTAATAGTCGATGCTGTCACGTTATTTTCTCCAACTATTGTTGAGGGGTTGGTCTGGTTTCGTGTAGTTAAGTCTACTGCAATATTTTGCATCCATGCCGAAGAAACTCCACCATTTTCCATTTTCAAAAACTTGTGCAAAATGCAGCATGTTTTGATTACATTGTTAACATTTTTTGGTACTACTTGTAAACCCCTACCAATTCGGAATCTAGCTTTAAGTTGGTACACAGGTGTACCACAGTTTTTTAAAATTTGCGTTTTATCAAATTTTTGTGTGGTAAATGGATTAATAATGTACCAACTCGTATTTTACTGATTGTGGCTATTTCAGTAGAAAGGGAAATCCCCATTTAGCAATGTGTAGCAACGACAAGTACTTTGCAATCGTGGCAGTTATTGTGACCCCTATGAAACCGACATGAAGTGCCATAAGATCCAAATTATAGTTTTAGATCTCAGTCAAATTGTGTTTGTATGTGTTTATTATATCCATTAATCAGTAGTCGAAAAATAATCCCTATAGGACAATTTTTAGTCATAGGTCCCATATAAGCTGCTTCCCGATCTTTACTTAAATGTATCAAAAAACAAAAATATTGCACAGATTTTTCTCAAATTTGGTTTGTATATATTTTTTCAAAATATAAATGACCTTACCAAATATGGTCAAGATCGGTCCATTTTTTGACATAGTCCCCATATACAT
Source organism: Cordilura impudica (assembly GCA_963682025.1). NCBI lineage: Eukaryota > Metazoa > Arthropoda > Insecta > Diptera > Scathophagidae > Cordilura > Cordilura impudica. The sequence continues at coordinate 177,988,072 of OY821517.1, forward strand.
ATAGCACCCGATATGAACTTTTTCATATTTGCAGCCAAATAATTAATAACAATGCCACTCAAATTTGGTTTATGCTTATGTTCTATATCGAATTAGTTGCACCAAAGATAGGGTCTCTAAACCATGGTATAGGGTATCGTATGGTCTAGACCGACTACAATTTTCTTATAAAGAAGAATTTTAATTAAAGAAAAAACCCAGGCCTCGAGCTCGAATATTTTATTTTTACAATTAAATTTGGAAAGGTCAAATAGAAAACAACTATAATTTATTCAGTTTATTTTTTACCCTTCCTTATACTCTACTTTTATGTCATACTAGTAATAAGAAAGTAATAAAGGATTTGTTTAGTTCATCAATTTAGTTTAGATTTAGTTGTATTTCAAAGAGCACTGCTGGTACATATATGTACCACATAAAAATACGGATGATACATATGTGTACCAGGGCCCCCACCCTAGGCAGTGGAAATATTTTGATGTAAGTTGTCTTCTTATGCATCTTTTAAATGAAACCAGTTCAAATTTGAATCCAAACTCACCTATTCGAAAGCCGTAGCGAAAGCGTTACGACAGTGGGTAGCTGAAGGTGTTTTCTATACCTTCCTGATGTATTGTATATGGGAAAGACTTCACCATGTACCGCTATAAGCGAAAAGCAGAATCGCCAATAAGCAACTAAGGTATATTGATGTCGGCAATTACTTTGCAGTTTTGAGTAAAAATTTCAGCGCTTTATTAAAATTTTTTAACGAGTTTTTTTCGAAAATGTAGAAATCATTGTTTTTCCTACTTGACCCAATGTTTAGGTATGTGAATTTTGATCTGCGAAAGAAAGAATGCACAAATTAAAAAATTATCAATAACCTTTAAAAGAAAAGCATTGCGAAAACCCAAGGTGCTCGAATCCATCAACAACATGTTTAATTTCTTGAGGATGTGGAAGATAGGAATTATTAAAGTGAGCTAGATTATTAGAAATTGTGTTGCGAAAATCTATGACAATTTCGCCAGCGGTACTGCGTCCTACCAATCCCAATGCTACCGATCCCAATGCGAACAATGCTTTTGCCACTCTCTTGTTGAGTGGAATACTAGTGTTATATTGGAAGCACCAAATGATACATGGAACTAATTTTTAAAAAATTGTTTCTACTCAATAATTCATATTCCCCTTCTCCAAAATGTTGTATTATTAATTGAACAATGTATCTAGAAGTACACAATATTTAAAAAAAAGCTTAAAAGAAGTATGATATAGATGTAATTACGTACGAGTAAAAGCAGTGTGTCAGTGTCGATAGAGAATGCTGAGAATCAATAATTCAACAGACCGGTCGATTCAGTGTGCGAAAAATTACAAATACTTCTCGCCCATACTTTAATTTCTAAACAAAAGGCTGCATTTCTTACAGAAAAAAATAACTTTTAGAAGAAAATGACTATCTGAATACACTTACAATTTCGGTGTCATTGTTTGGGGGTGAGAAATTGCAAGTCAGGATGAAAGTACTAAACCAGTATAGCAAATCCTCCAAAGGGTTTAGCGTATTCAGGCCAAATGTTTTTATGACCTTTTATATTTTTTTTCGTATCTTGATATTTGTTTGCTTAGCAGCTCGTGTATCCGAGCTTCACATGTAGGTTCTAACATAAACAGTAGAGAACTTAACTCTCAAAAAAATTTACCAAAATTATTTTATGACGAGAAGCACATTTTCCGGCCGAAATTGAATGGATTTATGAATGCCTATTTTGCCTCATATTTACAAGTTTGATGGAGTTGACGAAAATTTCTCATTGGTTTTTCAAAATCTTGACAATCTGTATTTCTTCAATAAGGAAATTATGAACGATACGTTCGCGCAAACACCCATGGCAGAGAACACCACAGTAGGTTCGAGCGGCAGTCTTTACATGCTTGGCTAAACGGCGCACAGTGGACCATATTTTGAGAAGGCGACCAAAAATCATTTTTTTTTTGTTACCGATTTTAAAGTTATGTTATTCATTTGAAAATAAATACTAGTATACCTCGGAAGCCAAAAAATTGCGCCTCTATCTCAACTATATCACAGCGAACAGGGTCATCGAAAATGGGCTTTCTCAGTATTTGGCTAAAATTAAAAATTTTTTTGTAAATTTTTATTTTTGAATGACTGTAACTTTTTTGATGTAAAAGATTTTGAAGTGAAATAAATTTTGTGGCTTCCATGCTATTAATGTTAAAAATGTAAAATCACTGAGTCATTCCGAAATTTTAAAAAAAAATTTTTAGAAAAGGTCCAAATTTTCCGAAAATCTCCTACTTAATAGAGCATAACTCCTGCCAGTCAAAAGCAGTCAGAAAAAATCTTGCACTCTTCTATAGTCCGAACCCTCCCCTATACTCCTATACCCCATTATACACCCGCCACTTTCCGCCCGTGTGCGCCAGAACAATTTTTCTGACCCAAGGTTAGATATTTTCTGCAAAATTTATGAATACAAAAGTTGTCCACTATGTGGTTAGGATATATTAAGTTTGAGGTGATATTTGTAACTGCCAAAAATATTGGAACTTTAACCATCTTTTATTATACCGATCGACACAAAATCACTTTTTGAGTCGATTAAACGATGTCCGTCCGTCCGTCTGAGTGTAATGAATACAAAAGTTGGTCGTACCGGTGCACCGCGGTGTATTTTTTTTTTGCGTGTCGTTAGAGTTGTCGGGAGTTGTTATATATTTATAAAAAAGGGTTGAGATATAATGCGCTTAATCGTTAACATTAATAGTCTGAATTAGAGTTATATAATATAAATGGTAAAGAAAAAAACTATTGCGACATAGCCCTTTAAGATATGAGCAGGTATGCTTCACCTTTTAAAAGGGGTTAGGGTGTGGGTTTTTCATGCTTCTAAAAGAGGTAATAAAAGGTAAAAATTTTTATTTTACATAATTGCAAGAAAGAGTATTTATAATAATGTTTACACAATTCTTATTCATTACAATTTGTGCAATGGCTAAGTACTGTTACAGAGATCTGGCAGATATTTATTTTCAACGAAATGATGTAGACGATGTAATTTTGCACATAGTGAGCAACGACTTCTTTAAGAATTGTAACCTAGAAGACATTGAAATGCACAAAGCAAAAATTACTAATTTTGAATCGAATTTGAAAAGACGGTACATTGAATGCTCTCATAGCAAGGCAAAGATGTACAAACGTTACCAAGACTGGTTAATAAAGGAACTTATTTTTGAGAGTGCATCTACAACTGCCAACGAAAGTGGAAAAAAGGGTCGACCAGCAAAACCAATTGACGGATGTAATGAAAGATCTCGAAGGCATAAGCTGGAGAATATCAATGAAGAAATTTCTCAAAGAATTATTAAGGATTCATTTTTGCACCAAATTCAACCAACCCAAAATAAAACAAGTAAGAAGATTATAGTCGGTCTAGACCGACTATACGATACCCTATACCATGCGTTTAGAGACCCTATCTCTCAGGCCCAGCTAACTGGATATAGAAAATAAGCATAAACCAAATTTGAGTGCGATTTTTATTAATTTTTTTGGCTGCAGATATGAAAAACTTCATATCGGATGCTATATCTATATGGGACTAGGCCCAAAAATGGACCGATCCTGACCGTGTTTGGCAAAGTCTCTTGTATTTTGCAAAAATATATACAAACAAAATTTGAGAGGAATCAGTGCAATATTTTTGTATTTTGATAGATTTAAGTGAAGATCGGGAAGCAGCACTATATGGGGCCTATGACTAAGAGTTTTCCAATAGGGATCATTTTTGGACAACTAATTAACGGATGTAATATATACATACAAACCCAATTTGACTAACATTTGTGTGAAAATTTGGATCTTATGGCAATATATGTTGATTTCATAGGGGTCATTTGTATGGGGGCTAGGTCTGAACATGGACCGCTTCTCACCAATTTCAATAGCGTTTATTCCGCGGCCGATAAAAGATTAAATACCCAATTTCATCGAAATATATTCATATTTGCGACTTGCACTTTGATTACAAACTTTACGTGGACACACAGACAGACGGACGGACGGACGGACGGATAGACGGACGGACATCGTTAAATCGAATCAGATAGTGATTCTGATTCGATCGGTATAATTAGAGATGGGTGTAGGTCAAATATTTTTGCTTGTTACAAACAGCAGCACAAAGTCATTATACCCAAACCACATAGTGGAATAGGGAATAAAAAATAAAATTGAAATAATTGAAAAAATAGTAGAAGCGAGCCCAAGGCGCACAAAGAGGATTTTGAAAAGCATTCCTACACCAATTGAAGATAAGAAATTTACACCGGAAGAAGTGTTCGCCCATTTTTTGGTTTTGAAATTTACCAAAAATCAATATAAGGAATTGCGGAAGCGAACCAACGAAAAGAATTGTGAGATTTTTCCAGAGTATCGAGATTTAGTTTCTGCCAAAATATTTAAATTTGATGACCAAGACATTGAAGTACATTTTAAAATGTGTCTCAAAATGATTGATGGAAAAGTTGCACAAGCTTTAACTGGAACAAAGTCAACGTCAAGCTGCATTATATGCCAAAAGACATCAAGTCAATTAAGCCAACCTCCACCAGAAGACGATAGTTTTAAGGAAGCCTACGAATTTGGAATATCCCCTCTTCATGCTAGAATACGTTTCATGGAGCATATTCTTAAATTGGGTTATGATTTGGAATTTGGTCCGTTAGACGAAACAGTGAGAAAAAACAAAAAAATGAAGAAAAAGAAAACAAAAAAAAAACAAATTCAACAAAAATATCTACAGATAGGCCTCGTAATCGTCCAACCAAAACAAGGGGAAGGAAACACAAATGATGGAAATACTGCAAGGAGATTTTTTTCCGATCCGGAAACTGCAGCATATATCACAGGTGTAGATCATGAATTAATAAGACGATTAAAAATCATATTACAAGTTCTAGCATGCAGCAGAAAGATAAGTGCAAAAAAATTTGGAGAGTACGCCAATAAAACAGCTATACTTTATAATGAAAAATACTCTTGGAGATATATGTATGCCATCCACAGTTCATAAAATTTTGTAACATGGGGAACAAATAATTCAAAACAATATGCTACCAATAGGAGATCTATCTGAAGAAGCGCGAGAAAAAAGGAACAAAGACTACAGATTCCTTCGCGAGCAAAACACAAGGAAAATGTCCAGATGTTGTACTAATGAAGACCTGATTACTATTTTGTTGTGCACTTCAGATCCATATATGTCCAACATTCGTCAAAAATGGAAAACTACCTCTATTTAATTAGACGAAGAAGCTAAACAACTTCTAGAAGGTGAAAATCAAGGCTATTTAGAACAAATTTTTACTAAAATTGGTTGATTTAAAGTACTTTTTCATTACACTAACAATAAGTTACACTTTTTTTATATAGTTAAACAATTTTCTTGATTTAAAAATTTATATATTTTGTAAATTTACAACAAAAATTGTTATATTTCATAAATTTACCATAAAAATTGATATAGAAATATTTTAAAAGACAATAAAAAAAAAATTTATCTAAAGCAAAAACATACGAGTTTTTCATTGAAACTTCTCTATCTTGATCCAATATAAGGTAACTTTTACGTTCGCTGCTTAATAAATTATATTTTAGCTCCGGATCTTTAAAAAAAAAAATCAATCTTTGGCCCTTGTGCATATTAGGACTTAAAAGTTTACGGGGGCCAAAGTTTGGCATTTTCTGAAAAAATTAACTAAAAAAATTGTTAAAAAGTATTAGTTGTAAAATTAACTGAAAAAATAAGACATTATAATAAAAAAAACCTTTTTTTTTGCCTTTTAACACTTCACTTTTGTACTAAAATACAACTACAAATGAAAATGTATTTTAAACCCTCCGTAATTTTTTTATTTTCGGTCGAGAATTATGTTTTATAGCAAAACTTAAAGGCTAAAGTCTCAACTACCAAACAAAAAAAAACCGCATATCAAAATTCCAATCCAATAAAAAGTTATAGATTTTTGACCGCCTTCTCGTCAAATGGTCCACTGTGCGGCGCTCCTAACGACTCAAAGCAAACATTGTCAACAAATAATAGATTCTAAAAGAGTAAATATTTTTTCAATAATTGTTACAGAAAATACCAATAATAAAAAGAATTACCAAATAATATGGAACTTATCCAATCTAAGAGTCTGCTTGAATGCAGTTTATATATTTAGGGCCGTATGCAAAAAAGGTAAAGTGTACTTCAAGTATGTACTTTGTATGAAAAACATACCATAAAGTCTACTTGAAGTAACTTTAATTTTTTTGCATACGGCCCTAAAACTTTTCAAAAAATTTACATTTTTAAAAACAACTCTTAACTATTTTCTTTTATTTTATTTGTCACAAATGGCAAATAAACCAAAAATTTAGTTGCGTCATAATATGCTTCATTATTTTTTTTTTTTTGGTATTTACAATGGAATTTGATTTGCTTTTGGTTATACGGTTATCGTTATAACTAAGATATAGCCAAAAAAATAATTATTAATATCGATTTGTTTTATCATATTAACCAACAATCTATTATAATTTCTTTTCATGTAATTTCTGTTCGAAACATGTTGACTTAATAGAATTAGTTGTTCCAATCCATAATATTTATGATAGTAGCATTATATATCGCTTTTAATTTACTTGCCTCTACTAATTCTACTAACTTGTAGAAAGGCTTGAATTGGTAAACGCAACTTAATTTGGTTTTGTAGACACTTTCATGAAATGAGTTATTAAGGTTGAGGAAGAAAATCTAGTGTATTTTAAAATGTTTCAAAATTACAATATAAATGTTTATTACTACTAAAATTGTTCTAGTGTAAACGAATTCCAATTAATTTTTGTTTCTGTGTACACCAAGGAGCTTTAAGAATACTCCAAATAATATCTCTATTTAATTGGGAATTGTGATTTAGTGAATATTTTTTATCTTTAAAATTTTCAAGTTACATGATCCATTCCGCTGTTTGAATTTAACACTAACTACATACAGGAAAAAATTCGCCAAACAAATTGTTTTAAAGGCGATTAATTGTATCAAAAGAACTTTATTTCCAGCTTTCTATTTTCTATAGTGATAAAATATTTACTGTCACAGCAATTCAGTTGGCAAAAAGTTTGCTAACCGCAATGAATATCTTTTCTGTATGTGTGTGTTATTAAAAAAGTCTCCAGTATTCTAAAAATATGGTCACCTTTTCCAAACTGACCTAACTCAATTGAAAAGTCTTTAAATACATTTTAAATTCGATGGTTTGAAAATATGTTGTTAACCAAAAAGTCAAACACCTGCTTAAGCGAATAAATTTATAGAAACACTCACACCAACAAACCAACACACACTTTAAACAAATTTCAAACTATTAAGACAGCAGTCACAACCATCATCACTGATGACACTGACTGGCATTGAAGTTCAGAGCAATGGCCAGAAAATAATAAATAATCAACAACATACATAAATACAGCAGCTAACTACTAATGCCAACACGATACAACTACAACATCACACACAATCAGTTTAGCTTTTAAGAATGCTCAAGAATTTTAACAAAGATATCAAATGCCTTAAAAGCAAAACAAAAAATTGGAGAAGATCAAATAAAAAAAATACTCTTTTAAACAAAAAACCACTATATGAAATTTTCACTATCCAGGGGATAGTGCCTCTACCCAATGATCAAAAAAATTAAACAAATTTTTTTTGTGTGTGGATTGCTTTTGTCGTCGTTTAAAATATTCTGAGAGTGCATATGTGTCCGTATAATTATGAACACACAATACATATAAAACTCTTTTTTTATGTTGTTTTCACTTGCTCAGCCGATAAGTTTTTATACGAGGTCAGTTCCATAAGTAAACTGTAAGCTACAAACTACACAAGAAAAATGCAACCCAAAAGTTTGATTGTTCAAATAAGCTTGGAAGGGTTAGTAGTTAGGGCAGGTCGATTTAAAAATCGCCCAAGTGACAAGGAAAATCGTATTCTAGGGATCAAAATAAGAAACTTCGCCCCAGGAACCATACCTCTAAAATGAATTTTGATGTCCCGACTTTTGACCTGTCTGTCTGTCTGTCTGTCTCACTTTGACTCATATAGAGTGCCCCAATCGAGTCCAAATGTATGATCGACCCCCACTAACTTTGAAGGGCCGACCCACGCATGCCAAGGCACACCACCTGGAACCCCTTTAGGGGGTTTGCCATGCAAACATTTCAAAAAATTACCATTTTTTGTTTAGAATTGGGCTGACTATGTTTGATTTAATATTAAAAAATCTTTGATACCCTCCACCTCGGTCTGAGTATTGATAATAAATGCTAACAAACTATTGGAAAAAGTAAACAATTTGTTAAACTTAATACCAAATTATTTCAGAAAATTCTTTGGGTTGGTTTTCGCCTTTTCTATTATTTCGGATTTATTTCGGTGTTTGCTTTTTGGTCATTGTGGTTGCTGATCGGCATGCATTTAGGTTATATACCTATATGCATGCGTTTCCGGTTATATGACATAACTTCTCGTTTAATTTAGTTTTTGCTAATTAAATAGCGCTCGCATTAACCTCCATTGCAAAGCTAATGGTTGTGTAGGGTGGCTACGTGCATTAAATCGTGCTAATTGGAGATGGCTGTGTAGTTTCTTTTAACTGGCAAAATATTTCTTCATTGCAGCCATATAGGTCGGATGGAGTAACAAAATAATAACCAAAAAAAAGCTCTCTCAAATTTTTTATTAAAATATTGCCATATTTGGAAAACATAGAGAATAAATTTATAATAATAAATAATCAAATTAGAGAGCCAAACACAAAAAAAACTAAATTTCCCAAACATTTTAAATAAAATAATTTGTTATCTTTATTTTCTGAAGAACTTCAAAATTTCATAAAAAAAAATTGTGAAAAATATTATATAAATAACATGCTCATCAAATTGCGATTGTTTATGTAACAATTTTTAAGTTCGTAATTCTTAAGTATTATTTGAGGTTTTCTAAATTTCATTGAATTTAAATTAATATTTTCGGTAGTGCGAATTCAACGATCGGACAGAATTTCAATGATCCGACAATCGCAAAATATATCGACAGCTATTGTTGTTTGCACTGAGTATTAAGTGATTCACTAATTACACACATCTTAACGACAGTCGACAAATCTATTTTTCTATTTATTTAAATTGTAAACGAGTGGCATCTCTGTTAAAATAAGCGAAAAACACAAAGAAGAATAATATTTAATATCTCTATTTTTTTACTAATATTTCTGTGTATTTATTTGAAAATTAAATAGTGAATTGAATATGCTATTTAATTTTTTTATTTATATAAAAAAGTTTTTTAATAGAAGCAAAATATTTTCACTCTTTTATGATTTTTATTTATGTATGACGACATTTCAGCCTAAAAATTTAAGTTTTTATCGATTGAATAAACAACACAAAAATGGTTGTCGTTTAGATAACGACAACAGCTGAGTTTAACAACAGCGAATATTGTTTCAAAATTTTACTGATAATTTTGCTATTTTCTTTTTTTAACCATTCGACTATCGTTAAAAGAAGTTACTAAAAAGCTATTAATTTCTCCTGAATGCCAATATTTTTTTAAACGTAAACATTTTTTGATTGTAAACATATTTGGTATTTTTTTTTTGGAATTTGATGCAATTGATGTCTTCTAAATTTAAAATTATTATTTCCGACGTTTTGATATGATTTTCTGAAATTCAATTTTGGAAATTTTAGTTCCAGTTTTTAGAATTGATATTTTCTAAAATTTGAATGGAAAATTTAAAAAGTGCAATTTTGTATTTATGTGAATAATAATGCTTTAGTAATTATAAACAATTTTTAAATATTAGATGTAATCGCAATCAGATATTTTGTAGGTAAAGCAGAATAATAATTCTATATAACTATGTAGAACTGTTATGAAAGCACAAAACTCATCGATGAACTCGGTATCTCTATTTTGTAAAGACAACAAAAAGTTAATATGCCAAACTTATGTTCATATTTCTAAAAGAATAATGAAAAAACGTATGAAATAAAAGACCAGCCCGTGTATACTCTTAACATTGTGCTGTATGATATCTATTTGAAAATATGGACATTCATGTTAAAATAGAAATAACTATGTATTGCAAAGCTAATTAGAACAAAAATCGTGGCGCCATCTACTGTGGCATAGTCACGCTGAGCAAAATGAAGTGACACTCTGTTAATGCAAAAGAAATGTAGTTTCCCCACAACAAAATATTGCAGAAATTTATGTAAATTAAATAATATACCGATTTATTTCTAACATGCAGTTATTATGGATATACATATATAGAATACTAGATGTAACCCGGTGTGCTTCGCTACACCCGCCCTCCCCCCCCCCCCCCCCTTCCGAATCGTTATGAAATTGCTCACGCAAAGTCCCAAGGCTCTCACTAATACAGTAATTTAAATATATCACATTTAATATTAAGTTTGTGTGGAGGTACCACGCGCATTTGTCTAATCCCGCCCATTTTTTTGTCTGACTACTCACGTTAATAATAGATGACCTGAGACAAATTTGCAAAGCTTTCTCTATCGTAGTACTTAATATATATGATATTAAAAATTTACTTTGTATGGGAGGTGCCACGCCCACTAAAAACATTTAAAAAATTAAAGCCTGTAGCACTCCTATATCCGCAGTAAGACTATGCGAAAATTTCAGGAAGATCAGAAGAGTAGTTACGGAGATTACCTCCTACAAACAAACAAACAAATATTACCTATTTATTATGTTAGTATAGAATATTCGTATAGATTTTTTTATTTCAATGCTTGCTGATGCTGATATACAATGTTTTTTGTTTTTTCATTCGGTACAACAATTATCAGATTTTTCGGCGTTCTTACCCTGGAGCAAGGTACATATAGCTGCCCATGAGAAGAAGATGGATTATCCATATTAGATCTGGCAACACATAACTTTTGGCCTTGAACGTAGAATATCATTTGGCAATTTTTCTTTTTAGCGATTTTTGATTTTGCCCATTTTTGATTTTGAAGATTTTTGTTTTTTTTTTTTTTTGGCGATTTTTTGGCGATTTTTGATTTTGGCGATATATTTTCCACGACAAATCACATTGATAACTAATGAAATTGTCAAAATGCTGTCGCTTTCGTAGTGCCTTATATATTTTACATAGGAGGTGCCACGCCCACTAATCCCATCCCGCCCAATTTTTATTGGACTGCTCACATTAATATCTGATGGACTCATGCAAAATGTCGAGTCTTTCCCTTTTATAGTACACCAGTTATATGATATTGGATATCTACTTTGCATGGACGGTGCTACGCCCACTGCTCCGATCACGCCCAATTTTTGTCTAACTAATCAAATGAATAACTTATGGGCTCACACAAGGTCCCAAGACTCTCACTTTTACAGTACTCCAGATATATGGCAGTTTATATTTACTTTGTATGACAGGTGCCACGCCTATTGGTCCGATACTGCCCATTTTGCGTCCGCCTACTCTCATTAATAATAGGTGACATCAGGAAATTTTGAAAAGCTCTCTCTATCACATTACTCGAGATATATAATATTGAACAATTACTTGTATGGGAGGTACCACGCCCACTTATCCGATCCCGCCCATTTCCGGCGTAGCTACTAATATTAACAATAGGTGACCTCACACAAATTTGCAAAGATCTCGCTATCATAGTACTCAATATATGTATATGATATTAAAAATATACTTTGTGTGGGAGGTGCCACGCCCACCAAAAATATTTAAAAAATTACAGCCTATAGCACTTCCGATATCCGCAGTAAGACTCTGTGAAATTTTCAGGAAGATCAGATGCGTAGTTACGGAGATTACCTCCTACAAACAAACAAACAAACAAACAAACAAACAAACACACATTACCTCTTTATAATATTAGTATATATATATGCATATTATTTGTATTATTTAATATGTGTATGTATGGATATGTAAATACCACACACAAAAAATACAACATCAAACGTTATTTTTGAGCTTTTCTCTTCAAATAAATTAATACATAAAATTTTTTTTTGCTGAATTTACATTGTTTTTTTTTTATTAACAACTAGGTATTTTAGCATTACTTGCTTTAGATGCTGGTGAATTTTTACTCCCTTTATATTAACTCGTAGTGTCTGCTTGTCGAAAAAATTTTGGATCGATTTTAACCCCTTTCCCGTGACCCAATCGATCTGAAACTTTGCAGGCGTGCTCGTGGCAATGGAGAAATGATCTAGTAAGTTTTTTTAGTGATGCCAAAACAATGGAAACTTTTAAATTTTTCTACCACAGTTGATAAAAAAAACTGAACAAAGCGTTAGTTTTTATTATATTATTAACACAATGACCACCAAAACAACAAGTCCAGCTATGACAACAATACAACATTTAGAATAACAACAAGAACAATATAGAAACATCATATTTTTAATTTTTTTTTTAATTTTTCAGAGATTTCCCTTGACCTGTTCCACCGATTTTAATGATTTTTGAAATAAAAATCTTCCCATGAATTTGGTGAATCATTCTCACTAAAAATGATCACCTTAGCTATCCTATTGAGGGCGTAATCGTGACAAGAACAACATAGAAAATTATATTTTTTTAAAGACTTTTTTATACCATCCACTCCAGTGTGAAGAGGGTATATAGTATATTAGTTTGTCATTCCGTTTCTAATAATTAGAAAAAAAATTTTGGACCCAATAAAATATATATATTTGTGATCCTTATAACAACCGGAGTTGATATAGCGATGTCCGTCTGTCCGTCTGTCCGTCTGTGGAAATCACGATGACGGCATCAATCGGGCAGCTAGGGTGCTCGTTAACATAAAAAATGCTTCTCTAGCATCCTGAAAAGTTTGCTATTTAAAATCGTCCAAAGCCGTCGATTAGGGCCCGAGATTTGAATGAAGAACTAAAAAAGCATTGAAAAAATATAATTTTCTATGTTGTTCTTGTCACGATCGCGCCCAGAAAGGTGCAGCTACAGTGGTCATTTTTAGTGAGAATGATTCACCAAATTCATGGGAAGATTTCTTGTTCAAAAATCATTAAAATCGGTTGAACAGGTCCAGGGAAATCTCTGAAAAAGTAAAAAAAAAATGAAAAATATGATGTTTCCATATTGTTCTTGTTGTTATTCTAACTTTTGTGTTGTTGTCATAGCCGGGCTTCTTGTTTTTGTGGTCGTTGTGGTAATAATATAATAAAAACTAATCGTTTGTACATTTTTTTATTAACTCTGGTAGAAAAATTTAAAAGTTTCAATTGTTTTGGCATCACTCTAAAAATTTGTTAGATTATTTCTGTTATTACCACGAGCCTGCCTGCAAAATTTCAGATCGAATGGCTCACGGAAAATTGTTAAAATTAATCCAAAATTTTTTCGACAAGCAGACACTACGAGTTAATATAAAGGGAGTAAAATTTCACCAACATCTAAAGCAAATAATGCTAAAATACTTAGTTGTTAATAAAAAAAAAAAAAACAATGTAAATATAGCAAAAAAAAATTTTATGTATAAATTTATTTATAAATTTATATAATATATTAAGTAATACAAATAATATACATATATTATATATGTATATCCGTAACAACTGCATGTTATAAATAAGTCGGTATATTATTTTATTTACATAAAATTCTGCAATATATTGTTGTGGGGAAAATACATTTCTTTTGCATTAACAGAGTGTCACTTCATTTTGCTCAGCGTGACTATGCCACAGTAGATGGCGCCACAATTTTTGTTCTAATAAGCTTTGCAATAGTTATTTCTATTTTAACATGAATGTTAATATTTTCAACTGGATATCATACAGCACAATGTTAAGAGTACACACGGGCTGGTGTTTTATTTCATAAGTTTTTTCATTATTCTTCTACAAATATGAACATAAGTTTGGCATATTAACTTTGTGTTGTCTTTAGAAAATAGAGTTACCGAGTTCATCAATGAGTTTTTTGCTTTCAAAACAGTTCTACATAGTTACATAGAATTATTATTCTGCTTTACCTACAAAATATCTGATTGCGATTACATCTAATTTTTAAAAATTGTTTATAATTACTAAAGCATTATTATTCACATAAATACAAAATTGCACTTTTTAAATTTTCCATTCAAATCTAAGGAAATATCAATTCTAAAAAACTGGAATTAACATTTTCCAATTATAAATTACAATAATTGAATTTGAGAAAATCATATCAAAACGTCGGAAATTATAATTTTAAATTTAGAAGACATCAATTGCATCTTTAATATAAATTTTATTCGTTAAACACAAATTGAAATTCCAAAAAAAAAAAAACAGCAAATACCTATGTTTACATTTAAAAAATGTTTTCATTTAAAAAAAATCTTGACATTCGGGATAAATTAATAGCTTTTCAGTACCGCGATTCAGTAAAAAAAGAAAATTGTAAAATTATCAGTAAAATTTTTAAACGATATTCGGTATTGTTAAAGTCAGCTGTTGTTGTTATATAAAAGACAACCATTTTTGTGTTGTTTATTCAATCGATAAAAACTTAAATTTTTAGGTTGAAAATATTTTGCTTTAATTAAAAAACTTTTTTATATAAATAAAAAAATTAAATAGCATATTCAATTCATTATTTAAATACACAGAAATATTAGTAAAAAAAAATAAGGATATTAAACATAAACATAAACTCATCCTGTCAAACACGAAGTAATTTGTTTTTTTATATTCTTCTTTGTGTTTTTCGCTTATTTTGACAGAGATGCCACCCGTTTACAATTTAAATAAATAGAAAAATAGATTTGGCGACTGTCGTTAAGATGTCTGTACTTAGTGAATCACTTAATCCTTATTGCAAACAACAATAGCTGTCGATATATTTTGCGATTGTTTGTCGGATCGTTGAAATTTTCAGAATCACACTACAGAAAACATTAATTTAAATTCAATGAATTTTAGAAAACGTCAAATGATATTTAAAAATTGCGAACATAAAAACTGTTACATAAATAAACGCAATTTGATGAGAATGTTATTTTTTATATATAAATTTTCACAATTTTTTTTGGATGAAAATTTGAAGTTTTTCAGAACATAAAGAAAACAAATTATTTTATTTAAAATGTTTGGGACATTTGGTTTTTTGCGATTGGCGTCCCAAATTTGAATATTTATTATTATAAATTTATTCTCTATGTTTTCCAAATATGGCAATATTTTAATAAAAAAGTTGAGAGAGCTTTTTTTTTGGTAAGCACGATTTAATGCATATAGCCACCCTACACAACCATTAGCTTTGCAATGGAGGGTTAGTGCGAGCTATTTAATTAGCAAAAACTAAATTAAACGAGAAGTTATGTCATATAACCGGAAACGCATGCATATAGGTATATAACCTAAATGCATGCCGATCAGCAACCACAATGACCAAAAAGCAAACACCGAAATAAATCCGAAATAATAGAAAAGACGAAAACCAACCCAAAGAATTTTCTGAAATAATTTGGTATTAAGTTTAATAAATTGTTTACTTTTTCCAAGGTGGAGGGTATCAAAGATTCGGCACACCTGAATTTAACACTCTTACTTGTTTAGTTCTTCATTCAGATCTCGGGCCCTAATCGACCGATTTGGACGATTTAAAAATTTTTTTTTTAATTATTACAAACGGAATGACAAACTTATATATACCCTCTGCACACTGGAGTGGAGGGTATAATTAACACTCATACGTATACGTATCTTCAACTCTGCTAACAAATAATAATCATACGCCTTGACTTTGTTATGTTATTCAAAAAGATCGATCGGATGAGGGTAAATAACTTTGAGATCACTCCGTGACTATGCGTGACTACCCCAAATAAATCTGTATTTGCAACAAGACTATGGGCCAAGTTTCAGGTCAATTTCATGACGGGGAATGGGGTTGCCCCATGGCAGACAGACAGACAGGTCAAAAGCCGGGACATCAGAATTCGTTTTAGAGGTATGGTTCTTGGGCAAAGTTTCTTATTTTGATCCCTAAAATATGATTATTCTTGTCACTTGAGTGATTTTTTGCCTCCCTACAAATCGACCAGCCCTAGTAAGTAGTATGTATAAAGCAAAATGGTGATGGTTTGAATTGAAAATTTTGTAGCTGTATTTCCAAAAATAAGAAGTACTACAAAATAGGTGTCGTACAACGTTTTTTTTTTTTATATAAATTACCCTTTAAAACAATTGGCGTTGAAAAAGAGTTAGGTGTATATTTATTTTTTTTTTTTCAGATTAACATATGAATGTTATTAATTAATAAAGATATAGGACATAAGATTTTCTATACCGTCTAAAAGTATTTGCCAAGCCTAAAATATGTGGTTTTTCAATAATAAACGTCAATAATAATAAAAGTCATAAAATTGTAAGAGATGCAATTTTTCATTTTTTGTTGGCTGAATGATTTATTGTATGTAATAAAAATATTGTTTTTTTTTTATCAGTAACAGAAAATAGCAAATTTGGTGAAAAGAGGCTTTTTGGAAATTTCCATACTGGGTAAAGGATTAGCGTGGGCTTTTTACAAAACGACAGGTAGTGGTAAGTTTTTTAATTTTTTACATGAAAGGAAGTATGAAATTGAAAAAAATGCAAATTGAAGTTGTCTATAACAACATAGCAAGATATAATACCGAAATAGTTGTTTTTAGCTGTTTTCTTATCAGATGTACAATACGAAGCTAGTGGATCTATTGTATTACAAAACCTTTTAATGACGCATAACATCATTTATAAGAAGGGACCAAAATACTTATCTGCTAAAATAAGGTTTGCAAAAAGTAGAAGAGGAAGGAAATTGATACAACTGAGATTTGAGAATCAATTATCCATCTTCTATTCAATTGGAAAGCAACACTTCTCCGTTAAAAAACTCTTCTCAATTTAAAAAAGGAAGTGATAAAACTATACTAAAATTACACTAAAATTACACTAAATTAAACATACCTCTAAATAATTGTAATGTTAACAAGTTGTGAAATTTTTGTATTTTGTTAAGCCACCATGCGTTTAGGGACCCTATTCCTTAGGTCCAAATAATTGGGTATAGAAAATAAGCATAAACCAAATCTGAGTGAAACCTTTATTATTTTTTTAATTAAAACTTTTCATAACTAACATTTCAAAAATATATTTTTTTTCCATATTTTTATAATTTCTTTTTCAATGTTTCTTCAAAACCAACACTGAACAAAATTGGTACATAAAAAATGAGAAGTAAATTAATATTAAGCTGGAAAACGCAAGTTTTGTATTATGATTGTTTTCTTTTCAAATGAAATTTATTGAAGAAACTGAGAAGCATAATATAGATCAAACAGAAAGCAAAAATTACTTAGTTTTGTGGAAAATATTTACAAAAAGCTTGACAAAAAAATAATTTTTCCAACATTTTGCTTCATAAGCACTACAAAAATGTTCTAAATTAATTTTTTTTAAAAATTTTGATTGTTGCTCAGGTCTCTAGCAATAATTTGGTTTTTCCAAAAATACCAATTAGTCAACGAGTTATAGCCAAAAAAAACTATAACCGAAGACTGATATCAGTTTTAAGAAATTATTTTTATTATTTCATTTTTAATGAAATTATATTTGTTTAATGTTTTTATAATAAATTCCCACGTGGCCAGGTTGTAAATATGCATTAGTCTGGTTTTAGCTATTCTGAGAGACAATATTGCTTAGTTTTAAAAATATTTAGTAAGGGTGTGAGTTATTTAAAGATTACAAAACAGAAAACGAGCTTTAATTTACGTATAGTACAAGTTTAACATGAATCAGTTCACGTTCAGTCAACTCCGATTCCCAGTTGATCGGTATAATAAAAGGTGGGTCTCCATCCAAAAGATATTCAAATCACTTATCAAACATCGCACGAATGTTGGTAGTCTCCTCTTTTTTTATTTTATTTCCTTCTTCAGATATATGTATGATATGTAAGCATTACAAAAACAACATGTGTTTATTTTAGCATGAAAACGATGTCAAAGGAATTAATTCCCAATTCATCAAGTTTTGGTCGTCTCTGCCATTTTACAAAAGAACAAAATACTTGAAAGACTATAAAAATAAAAAAATACCAAAAAACAAGGCTTAAAATAAATACGAAAAATAAATAAAAAAGCAGAAAGACACCCTACCGAATTGCCAACAGAGAAAATAATGTAGAACGGCTGACTTAACCAACCAACATACACACACACACACATACACACACACACACACTAAAAAAAGTCAAATTCTTCTACCAACATCAGTTCCATCATATACATACATACATACATATTAAACCACTTAGGCAAAGTTGGTTTTATTTTCTCGTATTTTGAATCACCTTAAAAATAAAGGAAGCCCACTAAAAGTCGGCTCGTCGGTTTAGGTCTTTGAATAAGATTTTTTTTCATTTCATTTAGTATGTTGTTTTTCTCTTTTTTTGTCTCTTAAGTTCTCATATTACTTAAGTATATGCATGACATTGTCAGGAAAAGTTAACAAAATAAAAACAAAATAAAGCTGGAGTGTGGTTCTTGGTATGGTACGAGTCGAGTATGGTTATTTTTTTTAATGTTGGTGAAGATTTCATTGGTTTGGTCTGTTTCATTACTAATGCCTGAATAAAAATGAGCGTCAAAAGAAAATACTTTTCATATGTTAATCAGAAGGAATAGTTTATGCAAATATCTGTTGACTTAAGGTTTTGGTGAATCACGTCAATATGATTTAGAGAATAGTTTAAAAATATTTGAAAGTACAGAACCAAAATATTTTTTGGAAAAGACATGTTGGGGAACTTATTTCCATAATCAAAACAATATTTCGGTGCATACTATACATAAACAAACTATTTAAGTAATATACCTAAAATTTTATTTTAGAATTAGTTGAGTCAATTTGCTACTAATTATGTCGTAACGTTTGTAAAATAAATATCGAAAACTTTGAAAATAAACAGTACTTTAGAAAATATTTTTTTCACAAACCTGCATAATTCTGAATAATCTATATTTGATTAAAAAAGTATCAGTAAAAATGTAGGTAAATAAATATTTTTTCCACCTTACATACCATTTGAGATAAACGAACACGTAGCAACTAATCATTTTCTAAAATATTCACTGTTAACACAATGGAATTAGAGTTGCCATTAACTTAATATTAGGTTATTAACACACACATAGCATTGTATAATTTTATGTATGTGTTAGTAATAAAAATTTTAAATTTTGTAAATCTGGTGGACAGCTAAAAAGAAAAACGTTTTAAATGAGGGATGTTCGGTCAAAATATGATTAAATCTGACACACTAACATCGGTCACAAGAAATCGTCATGATGCCTTTCTGTTTTACGAAATTGTATTTTATATCGATTTGTTTCGTTCTACGGCTAAATTTGTTATACTGAACTATTTTGAGACTACTTAAGATATCTTCGTATATAATTATTTCGGTGTAAAGTGGATATCGAAATATGCAAAGAGTTTTCTTATCTACAATGCTCCTTGACATGTAGTGAGGATTCTTATTTTTGTTAAGCAAAATCAATTTACAACAACTCTGAACTTGATTGCTAATGAACATTCGGAAAAAATTGAATTGAGGAATCGAAAATTCATAGTTTCTGATTGAATTAAGACTTTGTTTAAAATTAAATATGATTGGCAAAGAAATCTAAAGAAAATTTACCAAAGAACTTTAAATCGCTTCGATTCAAATTATTTATTGCTTTCAAAACAAATACAGCTGCTGAATATTATTCTTAAAAGACAAGTAGAACTTGAACAATCAGAAATTTTTAAGGAGCATCTTGAAAAAATAAAACCTGGCCCAACAGCTCATAAAAAGATTTATAATTTAATAGGTTATAAAAAGAATCAAACTTTTAAACATTTATCTGTTAATGGCATATTGATAGAAAATGAAACTTTGAAATTTGAAAAATTGAAAAATCATTTTTTAAATATTTATAATAGTCCATTTCCTAATAGAGATATCTCACAAATTGAAATAAATATTAATAATACTATTTCCAGAACTGCAAATTTTCAATATTTTTTTAACGAAAATTTTTCTGCCACAAATTCACAAAATCACACAATTCTGGTTACTTTAGAAGAACTAGTAGTTCATTTGAAAAATTTAATTAACAAAAAATCTTTCGGCTTAGACAAAATTTCCAATTTCATTTTAAAGAAACTTCCATTAAAAGCATTTGAATTTCTAACCATTATTTTTAATAATTGTTTAAACAATTCATATTTTCCTGATGCTTGGAAAACTTCGAAAATAATACCATTAAAAAAGAAACCAAACTTAACCGATATAAACAATTTACGACCTATTTCATTGCTTTCAAATTTGGGAAAACTTTTTGAGAGAACAATTCGAGAGAAAATGGACATAGGAATTCTTGTAAATTACATTCCAGATTTACAATTTGGTTTTAAGAATGGACATTCAACAACTGACGCTTTAATAAAATTTCAAAATGATGTCGTTTGTAATCTTCGTAAACGATTTTGCACTGTTACAATTTCTTTAGATTTCGAAAAGGCATTTGATCATGCTTTTCACAATGGTATACTTCATAAAATGATTATTAAATTAATTGAAAGTTTTTTTTTCTGATAGAACCTTTTGCGTACAATTTAATGATGGTTTATCAGATTTTGGAAATGTTACCTGTGGCGTTCCAGAGGGTTCAATTTTAGCTCCACATTTATATAATATATTTATGTACGATTTTCCTCATAATTTTACAAATTCAATTGGTCTATTGTATGCTGATGACTCTCTTTTATATTCACATCATGAATCTCCACTTGTTGCCTTAAGACAGGTTTCAAGTCACCTTGAATAAGTTAAAATTTTTTATGATAATTGGGGGATTAAACTTAATACATCTAAATGTGATGCAATTTGTTTACGCAATGCTTCAGGAAAATGTAAAAATTTTGTTGTGCCAGAAAGTAAAACGCTAAAACTTTTTCTTTGTGGTTATGAAATTCCCTTCAAAGAAAATATCAAATATTTAGGAATCAAATCTTACAAAATTATGGGTGCATTTTCAAAAATTTTGTTTAATAAGAGTTTACCAATGAAAACTAAGCTCTTATTATATAAAACAAGTATTAGACCAGTTTTCTTATACGGTTTTCCTATTTGGTTCAATATTGCACCTACGGTCATGAAGGAAATGTAAATTTTTGAACGGAAAATTATAAGATGTTGTATTGGTAAAAACTTTGAATCAATTTTTAAGCGATACTCTAACATTTTTATTTATAATCAATCAAATACTACTCCAATTGTCTTATACATATGTGATATTTTAAGAAAAATCATTTCAAGATTATCAAACCATGAAAATAATTTTATTAAAAACATTTTTATTGAACAAAGAAATTTTAGTTGGTCAAATACAAACTACTTATCACCTATTGGCTATATTAATGAAATGTCTCCAAATTTTGATGTGAATACAAATTTATCCGCCAATTTTTATATAAACAGTACACCAGGTACTCATAGAGGATAGTACATTTTTATTATCATTTATTATTTTGTTGTGATTTGTGTTATTTTCTTTTAGTTTTTAGTTTATTTTTAAGTCGTAGTTTTAAGATTATTTTAAGAGATTTACTCTCCAAATATGTTAGCTCCGGGAGCAAGAGCATTTTACTCACACTTACTTTTCATTAACATTGTAATAATTTCATCGATTAAGCATGGTGCTGTTCAAATTTGTTGTAATTAAGATAATACTTTATAGTCTTAAGTTATTTACTATCTTGTTATTTTTATGTTTAAGTTTCTATTATTGTAATAAAAAAGGTTCAATAAATATAACTTATAACTTATAACTTAAGCAAAATCAAAAGGCTACAATAGGAAAAGCAAAGGAAATGTTATAATCCCAGAAAATATTTTAGCTATTAGGCCTGCAACAAACGGTTCAAATTTACTTGTGCCTCTACCTCCTACATCTTCTGATATATTATCTGATTCTGAGGAATTGTGCATTTATGAAACCGATTTCTTTTACACAAACCAAGCAACTGACGTTGAACCACAAAAATTCACGCAAGATTTAGGATCCCGAATTGAGAATAAAAATTTACTTACAGATATTTCTGGGCCTAAGACTCATTTATTTTACACTCCTAATCATGTTTAATCTCAGTAGATTCTAGTAAGATAAGCTCAAAAATTTCTCATTTAGAAATTTTTAAAGAGACATGTGAAAACACTGATTTTCTCCTCAGTAAAATACAATTTCAACAATGTAAATGTATGGAATTTTAAAATTTTATCAATGTTATTTGGCCAAAATGACCTGTTTAAGTATAGGATCAAAAAATCTGATTTGATAGAACAGAGTTGTTCCAAAAGAAGTCCTTTTGCCTTCCCTGCACATTCAATTGGGTTTAATGAAACAATTCGTAAAAGCTTTAGGGGATTGTTTTCGATGTCCACATTTATGGTAAGGTAAAATCAATGAAGACGTCTCCGTCCACGGACATATAAGACGGTTAATGAAGGGAAAAGATTAAATCAGTACAGAAAGATGCATGGATTTTTAAAGGATACGAGGATACTGGAATGTCAGTATGCTGGCAGATTCCTGCTGGGAGATTTTGATTTAAAACAAGTAAGAGTGTTAAATTCGACTGTGCCGAATCTTTGATACCCTCCACCTCGGTTTGAGTATTGATAATAATTGTAAACAAAATATTGGAAAAATATGCATGCGTTCTTATATGCATGCGTTTCCGGTTATATAACATAACTTCTCGTTTAATTTAGTTTTTGGTTGTGTAGGGTGGCAATATACATTAAATCGTGCTAATTGGAGATGGCTGTATAGTTTCTTTTAATTGGCCAAATATTTCTTCATTGCGGCCATATAGGTCGGATGGAGTAACAAAATAATAACCAAAAAAAAAGCTCTCTCAACGTTTTTATTAAAATATTGCCATATTTAGAAAACATAGAGAATAAATTTATAATAATAAATAATCAAATTAGGGATGCCAAACGCAAAAAACCAAAAGTCCCAGACATTTTAAATAAAATAATTTGTTATCTTTATTTTCTGAAAAACTTCAAATTTTCATCCAAAAAAAAATTTTAAAATTTATATATAAATAACATTCTCATCAAATTGCGTTTATTTATGTAACAATTTAAATATTAGCAATTCTTATGCTGCGTACACACGTGTGTGTAGCAATGTTTCCTGTCAAAATCAATGTTTCAATTTTGGTTCCTCAAATATCAAATTATTTTGATATTTTATGTTTCCAAACTCAATGTTCCATCGTCTGTATCGATGTTTACTGTATTTGCTCTCTTATTTCATTGAGAGCAGTCGTTCTGTAATGTTGTTTTGTATATCGAAATAAAGAAACTAAAAGAGAGACGAAAATTACGAAGATTTAACATAATGCAAATTTCAAGAATTTTATAAATAATAATGAATAGTGATAATGAAAATATGAGGAATTTTATAGATTAATAAAAAAAAGTTATAAATCAATACATATATTTTATAAATTTTTAAAAATTTTAATGACGAATATAAAATTTATTTTCTTCCGCGTATATTTTTTAGTAGTAGTATATTCAATAAACACATAGAACTGTTTTTGGTTCCAACGTTTGTATTAAAAAATGGAAACATGTTTTTTCGCATGTTTCTCTTAATGTTCGATCGTGTGTATGCAGCCTTAAATATCGTTAAAAGAAGTTACTGAATCGCGGTACTGAAAAACTATTAATTTCTCCTGAATGGCAATATTTTTTTAAATGTAAACATTTTTAAATGTAAACATATTTGGTGTTTTTTTTTGGAATTTCAATTTGTGTTTAACGAATAAAATTTATATGTATATTAAAGATGCAATTGATGTCTTCTAAATTTAAAATTATTATTTCCGACATTTTGATATGATTTTCTGAAATTTAATTAATATTTTTTAATTTATAATTGGAAATTTTAATTCCAGTTTTTAGAATTGATATTTTCTTAAATTTGAATGGAAACAAATTTTAAAAATTTTTAAAAATTAGATGTAATCGCAATCAGATATTTTTAAGTAAAACTGTTTTGAAAGCTTTTTGCTCACTGATGAACTCGGTAACTATATTTTGTAAAGACAACAAAAAGTTAATATGCCAAACTTATGTTCATATTTGTAAAAGAAGAATGAAAAAACATATGAAATAAAAGACCAGCCCGTGTATACACTTAACATTGACTGTATAGTATCTAGTTGAAAATATTGACATTCATGTTAAAATAGAAATAAATATTGCAAAGCTAATTAGAACAAACACAAATTGTGGCGCCTTCTACTGTGGCATATTCACGCTGAGCAAAATGAAGTGACACTCTGTTAATGTAAAAGAAATGTAATTTCCCCACAACAAAATATTGCAGAATTTGATGTAAATAAAATAATATACCGATTTATTTCTAACATGCAGTTATTATGGATATACATATATAGAATATACATATGTACATATATTTTTTGTATTATTTAATATGTGTATGTATTATTGCACCGATCATATAAATAGTCTAAGAATCATAGTGGAACAGTCGGTGGAATGGAGATCTCCATTATACTTGATATTTATCGACTTCGCCAAAGCATTCGATACGATCCACCATCAGGCAATTTGGCACGCACTTCGATGCAAGGGAGTTCCACCTGTGCTAATCGACTTAATCAAAGCTTTGTATGGCAACTCAACAAGTCGAGTACTGCATGAACGCACGTTAAGCAATCCGATTGGTATAAGCACTGGGGTACGACAGGGATGTATCCTATCTCCGCTGTTATTCAATATTGTATTGGATTCAATTATGCAGCAAGCAACCCGAATAAGAAGAGGCATTACATGGGGTATGAATGGTCGATTGGAAGACCTTGACTATGCTGATGATATTTGCCTGCTCGCACATAACTTTACCGACATGTCAGCCAAATTGGATCAGATACATCAGCTAGCATCTGGTGTCGGTCTTCACATTAACTTCGACAAAACTAAGGTTCTACGTATCAATTCGACTAATCTCTCCAAGTTCCGAGTAAACAACATAGAACTCGAGGACGTCCAATCGTTTTGCTACTTAGGATGTATCATATCAACAACAGGCGGCTCACGTGATGATATTGCACATCGCATAAGGAAAGCAAAACAGTCTTTTGGTGCATTACAAAGAGTATGGAAGTCACCACAAATACATATAAAAACTAAGCTTCGCCTCTTCTCCTCTAATGTTCGCTCTATCCTGCTATATGGATGTGAGTCCTGGAACTCTACTGCAAGCGACATTCAATCCCTGCAAGTATTTGTTAATCGTTGCTTGCGAAAAATTTTGCGAATATTTTGGCCGAACGTAGTTTCCAACAGAGACCTCTGGCAAAGAACAGGTGAAACACCAATTCGCATAGAAATTGCAAAGAGGAAATGGAGCTGGGTTGGTCATATTTTGAGAAGACCCCATGATGACATATCAAAGATGGCAATTGACTGGAACCCTCATGGCAGCAGAAGAAGAGGTAGACCAGCTAACACCTGGAGAAGGCAGCTAGATTCCGAAATTAGCGAAACAAGAAGAACTTGGTCTGAGATCAGAATAATCGCACAGGACAGATCCCAATGGAAGAATTTCGTTACGGCCCTTTGTTCCAACTTGGAACCATAGGAATCAATATGTATGTATATGTAAATATTACACACAAAAAATACAACATCAAACGTTATTTTCGTGTTTTTCTCTTTAAACAAATTAATACATAATTTTGTTTTTTGCTAAATTTACATTGTTTTTTGATGTGTAAACATTTATACGCGTAGGGGGGTAAATTTCTATTTCACAATACAATCACAAAAACAGCGTACATATGAGAGTCACATCTTACGCGTAAGATGTGACCATTAAGACAAATCGGTATGACTTATAATTGTTTGGTGAAAAAATTATTATATGAAATAACCTATTTGTCGCTGTTTTCTGCATTTTATTTACTACCAGATGTTTACACATCTCCCCTGTGATCGGTCTCACATGATTTTTTTTTATTGATAACTAGGTATTTTAGCATTATTTGCTTTAGATGTTGGTAAATTTTTACTCCCTTTATATCAACTCGTAGTGTCCGCTTGTCGGATCGATTTTTACCCCTTTCCGTGACCCAATCGATCTGAAACTCTGCAGGCAGGCTCGTGGGCATGACAGAAATGATCTAACAAATTTTTTTAGTGATGCCAAAACAATGGAAACTTTAAAATTTTTCTACCAGAGTTGATAAAAAAATGTACAAAGGGTTAGTTTTTGTTATATTATTACCACAACGACCACAAAAACAACAAGTCCAGCTATATTAAAACAAGGAAAAATATAAATTAAATATTTATCGCTAAATCGATATATTTCCTAAACCTTATTCTTACAATTGAAATAAAGTAGGTTCACATTGGTTTTACCAAGAATATAAATATTCAAGTGGAGGGTATCAAAGATATTGTTTTATTTTTTTTATTAAC
Organism: Cordilura impudica; assembly: GCA_963682025.1. Taxonomy (NCBI): domain Eukaryota; kingdom Metazoa; phylum Arthropoda; class Insecta; order Diptera; family Scathophagidae; genus Cordilura; species Cordilura impudica. Next base: position 178,014,781 of record OY821517.1, read on the forward strand.
CACTATGTAGGTAGTTTAGCATTATTTGCTTTAGAGTCTAGGTTTAGATGTTTAGAATCTAAAGTTTAGATGTTTAGAATCTAAAGTTTAGATGTTGGTGAATTTTTACTCCCTTGGCGACAAAATTGTGTATCGATTTTTAATCCCTTTCCCGTGACCCAATTGATCTGAAACTTTGCCAGCAGGCTCGTGATGATGGAGAAAATGATCTAACAAGTTTTTTAATTGATGCCAAACAATGGAAATTTTTAAATTTTTTTACCAGAGTTGATTAAAAAAATTTACAAAGGGTTAGTTTTTATTATATTATTACCACAACGACCACAAAAACAATAATGTCCAGCTATGACAACAATACAACATTTATAATAACAACAAGAGCAATATAGAAACATCATATTTTTAATTTTTTTACTTTTTCAGAGATTTCCCTGGACCTGTTCTAACGATTTTAATGATTTTTGAAACAGAAATCTTCCCATGATCTTAGTGAATCATCCTCACTAAAAATAATCACCCTAGCTGTCGTGATCGTGACAAGTAGAACATAGAAAATCATATTTTTCAAGACTTTTTTTAGTTCTTCATTCAAATCTCCGGCCCTAATCAATCGATTTGTGCGATTTTAAACAGCAATCTTTTCAGAATGTTAGTGGATCAGTTTTTATGCCAACGAGCAGCCTAGCTGCCCGATTGAAGTTATCATCGTGATTTCCACAGACGGACAGACGGACAGACGGACATCGCTATATTAACTCCGCTTGTTTTAAGGATCACAAATATATATATTTTTTGGGGTCCAGAATTTTTTTCTAATTATTACAAACGAAATGACAAACTTATATATACCCTCTGCACACTGGGGTGGAGGGTATAAAAATAGTGTTACTGCATATATTAGAATATAATTTCTTATACAACGCGCATTTATATATGTACATATGATTCTATTAATTTATCAGATTTTTTTTTGTAAATACTTAATAAATTTTGTGTAAATTGCATATTCTCACATTCCCAACTCTTAGTCGAATAAATGTAAAAAATCATGACATGGTACATACAAATAGATATCATTTTTGAAATAAACATAGCAGACAAAAATTTATATTTTGTAGGTCTCTGTTATTTGTACCTACATACGTTATACGGTCTACTGGACAATAGACTACAAACGGATGTGATCTAATAGAGAAGCGTGTGGAGCGAACTGAAACTCAGGCACTCGGAATAAGTTCGCAAATCTCAGAAGAACATTTTCCATGGTAGAGTGTATAGAACAGTGCTATACAACGCACATTCCGACGATGTTCCAATGAGTCAATAGAGTTGGATATCCTATTGTCATTAATGAACGTCAACGCTCTCCTTTGCACACGGTCCAGTAGCTCCAAAATAGGCTTTAAAACTTCTGCCCATATATGGGAGTTGTATTCCATTTTCGGTCGGATGTAAGTGGTATAGATTTTAAGGAGATCAGAAGTAGTGAAGTAATTTTTGTACCGTTTCAGAAAACCAAGATACTTCAATGCTTTTTTCGTCCCTTGAAAAACTTGCTCATTCCAACGAACATCACTTATGCACAGAACATCAAGAGTATATGATTCCTCGATACCTATACCACCCATATATACAGATGACATTGTGAATACATGGCCATATGGATCAACAGACTACATTGAGTCCTTCAGCGCATTAAAATCAAACCTATTTGTTTCACCGCACTCGGAGATTGTTAACAGGTCTTGACTGCATGTGTCATTCATTGTCCGCCTTTTACCCCCGACCTCCAATTAAAGGAAAATTAATGACAAATGCTGCTGTCGTCTGCGAAAGAGTATACATAATTGAAAGTTTGGCCAAGGAGATCGTTGAGAAAGATAAGGAAAAGAGAAGGGGAAAGAACAGAACTTTGGGGTACCCCTGAATTAAGGTGAACTCACTGGTTGGGAACCCATCAATAATAACACGTATTGTGCGGTCTCTGAGAAAATTCGATATATATCGCGAGAAGTCCATACCGACCACAAATGCAATATGCGCTGATATCAATGCAACGCGTCAAATGCTTTGGAAATATATAGAGCAACCACTTTACTTTCATCAAAATTGTGAATGATCGACTCCATCACTCAGAAAGTAGGGCTATTCCCGTCGAACGATTTCTACGGAAGCCATACTGTCGATCACTAACAAGTGAGTTGGCCTCTAGAAAGTTTACAAGATTGAAATTGATCATGCTGTCCATCACCTTTGAGACCGCTGAGCAGATTGCAATTGGACGTTAATTTTGAGGGTTATTAGCCTAACCTTTTTTAGGGATTGGACATTTGCAACCTTCCAGCAAGAATAGAAGGATTCCCGCACGGTACGAAGAGCTGAAAATGTTGGCCAATGGACAGGCTAGCGTGGATGAGCACTGTTTCAGTACCATTGCTGGTATACCATCCAGCCCCTGAGACTTATTTACGTTGAGATTCGAAAGAACCTTTTTAACTGCACGTGCTCGGAAGCAAATTTTAAGCAACGTACATGATACTCTTTTGAGTTCGGGTAGTGTTTGATCGCTATCCGGCAAAAACGAAATTTTTGCAAAAAGTTCAGCTAAAAGGTTAGCCTTATCAACGGGGTCTGTGAATATTTGGTCATTCACTATAAGAGTTGGGATTGTATGACCAAATGATCTTACTGTCCCGAGGAGCAAAAAAAACTTTAGCACGAAGACGCTGATCGTAAAGAAACTTTTCGCGCCTTAGTGCTTTGGCACATTAATTTCTCGTCTGTTTGCGTAGCAGTTCAGTGACGGAATTTAGGAATTTAGGTTTTTAATTTAATTGCAATCGAATTCTTATAACGAAATACCAAATATTTTTCTTTTGTTAGATTTGTAGTCATTTTTCAGACATATTGCAATTAATACTGTATTTAATGTGCAAATTTTAATTTTGTTTCAGTGGTACGTGGTAGAGAAGAAGAAAACATATATTTCAACAATTAAATTTTTAATCGGACCGGTTTCTGGCATTTCAGAATTCATCAGCGATTTACTGAACATTGTGATAAATGTTATGTTATAATTGAATAGATTTTTTTTACTTATTTAACAGAAATACAGGATATCGGAAATATATTGTATTTTACATATGCACTATGGTTCAGAAATCGATTTTTTTTGGCATTAATTCGTAGTCACAAGGTATTTTGCTGAAACTTTGTACGATGGCTTGCATTAACAAAATTAAGAATAATAAGAAGTTTAATCGAAATCGGCCACGCCCACCACCCACCGCCCATACAACCCAAAACGAAATTTTCATATAAAATTTTTTTTTTCGTCAGAATGTCTTGAAATTTTACACAGAGCTTACTTTAAAAATTTATCGAAATCGTCCACGCCCACCACCCACCGCCTATACAACTCAAAACGAAATTTTCATAAAAAACTTTTTTCATTCGTCAGAATGTCTTGAAATTTTGCACAGAGCTTGCATTTAAAAATAGAAAGACATCCTGAAAATTTTATCGAAATCGGCCACGCCCACCACCGCCCATACAACCCAAAACTAAATATTCATATAAAACTTTTCATATAAAACTTTTCATAACAATAACATTTTAAATAGATTTCTTCATTTTTAAATTCAAATTCATAAATCATTTATAATTGGTTATTTATGCAGCTGATATAAAGATAAAATAATTTAACAAGTTAAAAGACTTCAACATATTAAGCAGAAATATCTACCAAGCGTACCACTCCATATCATTTAAATCTTCTGGAGCTAAGGCGAACGAGTATTTTGTGGCTTCTGCTTTCGATTCATCTGAGTCTGTCTCTGTCTGAATCATTTTGAGGTTCCACATCTTTCGGTGCACCAGGTAACTTATCGAAGACTTCTTCACTAGGTGGCTCCAATAATTATAATACATCATGTGGCAGCTTCTTTTTTTCCTATACTTTTCTCTACTAGAAAAACACAAGCTGGAAACAAGTGGGTCTGACGAATCCATTCCTCTATTAAAAACGTCGGCCATGTTATTTTGTTTACTATTTTTTCTTGCATGTGCTATACGATCTCTTTTGTAGAATTTATTTCGAGCTTCTGATGCATTTTCACTGAAACAACCAACAGGAAGTACTGAATTTTCCATGATTTGTGAACTGTGAACTAAAATTTTGTGAACTGTTGCGGACATCGGAAACCACAAATACTTTTGCAGCAGTATTTTCGCAAAATAGTTCGAATTTCTTCAAGTTTGTAGGATATTCACATGAAATAGCAATCAAGATAACTCTGAAACTTTTCAAAATATCTATGTCAACTTGCGTAATTGAAGAAAAGAGTTCCAATTTTCTGAAAGCCCTTCTGGCGGTGTTGCCGTCATTCGAGGTTCCACTGCCATTGGTTTTAGGCTTATCGACGTGAAGATTCATTTCTTCCCAGAAACGTTTTTGAATTTCCTTTTTACGAAGTCGAAATGTTTCTTTGTCCGACGCATCTCTGATTTGCCACTTTCGTATTCCAATTCTGTAGGAAATGTGGAGAACAAATTCAAATATCCTAATCCATGCATGTAGAGGGCTGATGCCATACACTAGAGAGTCGAGCTTAGGTTTGAAAACTTCAGATTTTATATTCGCAGTTGACATAAACTCTTTTGGTATAACACCACACATGGGACATGTCTGATTAGAGCTTGTATTCGTTATAACATTCAGAACTTTTCCATCAATCAAAGGCATGTGCATTTCATAATTGACACTTACTTTTCTGCCGTTTTCATTGCAATATTCAAATGGATTTACGTTGGCTATTTGCGAATCTAACAGATTCTTTTCTCCAAGAATTAGAGCCTTCGACTCTTTTGCAAATTCCATTTTTAGCGGCCTGCACAACCGCAAAGATTGCGTGGTACGATTCTCCCAAATATTTTTCCCAGAAATATCCAACAATTTTAAAGGTTAAAGGTTGTAACAAACAAAGATTGATCAAAAAGTTGTGGGGTATTCATTTCGAAGCCTTGTTTAAACATACTCTGGCCTGTTGTACCATCAAATCCGTAGCTTATAATCAAAACAACATTCGCTAAATCTGTCAATACCTGCAAAACATCTTCCTGCAATAATAGAATTCTTTTCGCTGTATGGTCCAGAAGATTTAGTAACGATACTTGTAATGATGGATCTGAATTTATTCAGGTCGGTAGAACTGCTTGCATTTTATTATTTCATTATAGGTTGGAAATATATCACAATTTTTTGCTATATTCAGTAACCGCATGTTCATATATTGTCTCTTACTTAAATCGTTTTCAAGTAAAAACGCAAGAGCTTCTTCTGGGATAAGTGGAAATAATTCTCTTTGATCGGAAGAAATCAGTTTCCTTATCTTATTCGGCCGTGATGGAGAAGTAGTACATTTTTTTAAAACAAATGCCAAATCTTTATTATTTGATTTTTTGGCCGCAACAATAGTTGCGTGAACCATTAAACCGACATTGTTATTATTTTCTAAGGAAAGATTACTCGCAAGCTTCCTTTTGGCTGATTCTTTGCCTCTGCGTAAGTGACTTGGGGTCGTTCTATTTTAGTTGAGCTGGGTTTTTCAAAATCATTATCACTGAATTCTATTAGAGTACTTGCGAAAACCCACTGTGAGTGTTTATCTTTAAAACTATTTAATTTTTATTTTTATTTATTCTCTTTTATCCAATGTTAAATCATTATTGCCAATTTTTTCAAAAACCCAATCCGAAACAAAAGCTTTTACGGCAACCTTCTTCCCAAACTCGCAGTATTTCTGCATGTTGAAATTCAAATGTTGCTGAAAATGGCGATTATAATTCAACGGGGCAAAAACGGGCAAAAGTTACATACATGATATTAAAGAGGATATTATAATCTATGACCTAAGAAAAAAAATTGGAGCATACCGAAGCATACTGCCTTACTTTTACTCCAACGAACACAAAAATAAACCAATTTTTATACAAAAAAAAAACATTTTACATTAAACACTGAATTCCGCAAAAATTTTTGCACAAAACTACACTTATTTTATTTTTAATATTTACGTGAATACCTTTTGTATTGTTTTGCATTCCAAACTTCTTAATTAACTTTCCTAAATTACTTTAATTATACGATTTCGCTAACGCAATTTCTATTTAACTGTTTGCAATATTAATACAAATTCCAAAACGTTAATTTTGACAGCCCATAAAAGGAACAAGGTTACTATCTGATGTTAATTTTTAGGTGATTCTAAATCACTGGGGTATCTTCGATAATATTGTCTACAAATTTTTTAAAAATCCATTCACTTTTTTTTTACTTTATGCTAAAAAAAAATCGGCTTTGAAACCATACTGTTATGTGGTGAAGTTGTAAAAACTTTTTTTAAGAAAAATAAATATTGTAAATGGTGATCCAAAAATTTGGGAATGCTAATTTGATGTAGAGCCACTATATTATCTGCAAACGCTGGGAATTAAAAAATTCAAAGTGGTATATTGAACAATAAATACATTTCAAAAGTGGAATTGCGTAAATCTGCTACAATTTTTATTCCCTCCACTCCAGTGTGCAGAGGGTATATATAAGTTTGTCATTCCGTTTTGTAATAATTAGAAAAAAAATATTGAACCCCATAAAATATATATATTTGTGATCCTTATAACAACCGGAGTTGATATAGCGATGTCCGACTGTCCGTCTGTGCTCGCTGACATAAAAAATGATTCATTAACATCCTGAAAAGTTCGCTATTTAAAATCGTCCAAATCGGTCAATTAGAGCCCGAGATTTGAATAAAGAACTAAAAAAAGTCTTGAAAAAATATAATTTTCTATGTTGTTCTTGTCACGATCACGCCCTCAATAGGACAGCTAAGGTGATCATTTTTAGTGAGAATGATTCTCCAAATTCATGGGAAGATTTGTATTTTAAAAATCATTAAAATCGGTGGAACAGGTCCAGGGAAATCTCTGAAAAAGTAAAAAAAAAATTAAAAATATGATGTTTCTATAGTGTTCATGTTGTTATTCTAAATCTAATATTGTTGTCATAGCTGCACTTGTTGTTTTTGTGGTCGTTGTGGTAATAATATAATAAAAACTAACCCTTTGTACATTTTTTTATCAACTCTGGTAGAAAAATTTAAAAGTTTCCATTGTTTTGGCATCACTAAAACAAATTTACTATATCATTTCTGTTATTGCCACGAGCCTGCCTGCAAAGTTTCAGATCGATTGGGTCACGGGAAAGGGGTTAAAATCGATCCAAAATTTTTTCGACAAGCAGACACTAAAAGTTAATATAAAGGGAGTAAAAATTCACCAGCATCTAAAGCAAATAATGCTAAAATACCTAGTTGTTAATAAAAAGAAAACAATGTAAATTTAACCAAAAAAAATTTTATGTATTAATTTATTTAAAGAGAAAAACACAAAAATAACGTTTGATGTTGTATTTTTTGTGTGTAATATTTACATAAACATATTAAATAATACAAATAATATACATATATTCTATATATGTATATCCAAAATAACTAAATGTTAGAAATAAATCGGTATATTATTTTATTTACATAAAATTCTGCAATATTTTGTTGTGGTGAAAATACATTTCTTTTGCATTAACAGAATGTTACTTCATTTTGTTCAGCGTGACTATGCCACAGTAGATGGCGCCACAATTTTTGTTCTAATTAGCTTTGCAATAGTTATTTCTATTTTAACATGAATGTCAATATTTTCAAATAGATATTATACATAACAATGTTAAGAGTATACACGGGCTGGTCTTTTATTTCATACGTTTTTTCGTTATTCTTTTACAAATATGAACATAAGTTTGGCATATTAACTTTTTATTGTCTTTACAAAATAGAGTTACCGAATTCATCAATGAGTTTTTTGCTTTCAAAACAGTTATTATTATTTATTCTGCTTTACGTACAAAATATCTGATTGCGATTACATCTCATTTTTAAAAATTGTTTATAATTACTAAAGCATTATTATTCACATAAATAAAAAATTGCACTTTTTAAATTTTCCATTCAAATTTAAGAAAATATCAATTCTAAAAACTGGAATTAAAATTTCCAATTATCAATTAGAAAATATTAATTGAATTTCAGAAAATCATATCAAAACGTCGGAAATAATAATTTTAAATTTAGAAGACATCAATTGCATCTTTAATATACATATAAATTTTATTCGTTAAACACAAATTGAAATTCCAAAAAAAAACACCAAATATGTTTACATTAAAAAAACATATTGGCATTCAGGAGAAATTAATAGCTTTTCAGTAACTTCTTCTAACGATTGTCGAATCGCTAAAAAGAAAAGCAAAATTATCAGTAAAATTTTTAAACGATATTCGCTATTGTTAAAGTCAGCTGTTGTTCTTATCTAAACGACAACCATTTTTGTGTTGTTTATTCAATCGATAAAAACTTAAATTTTTAGATTGAAATGTCGCCATACATAAATAAAAACCATAAAATAGTGAAAATATTTTGCTTCAATTAAAAAACTTTTTATATAAATAAAAAAATTAAATAGCATATTCAATTCATTATTTCATTTTCAAATAAATAAACAGAAATATTAGTAAAAAAAAAAAAAAATAGAGATATTAAACATAAACATAAAATCATCCTGCCAAACACGAAGTACTTTGTTTTTTTCTATTCTTCTTTGTGTTTTTCGCTTATTTTAACAGAGATGCCACTCGTTTACAATTTAAATAAATAGAAAAATAGATTTGTCGACTGTCATTAAGATGTGTGTACTTAGTGAATCACTTAATGCTCAGTGCAAACAACAATAGCTGTCGATATATTTTGCGATTGTCGGATCGTTGAAATTCTGTCGGATCGTTGAATTCGCACTACAGAAAACATTAATTTAAATTCAATGAATTTTACAAAACCTCAAATGATATTTAAGAATTGCGAACATAAAAATTGTAAAATAAATAAACGCAATTTTATGAGAATGTTATTTATACATACAGTGCACTCGGGGTAACGTAAACACCGTCTAACGTGAACACCGCCTAACGTGAACAAGTTTTTGTTTACGTTGACTACTCTGTAACGTGAACAAACTCAGAAAGCTCTATAACGTGAACAATTTTTTGGCACTGCATATATTTTCTAAGCTTGTAGCCAACACTGAAATACATTCAATTTGATTTTTAAAGTTTAGGGAATCCCCTTATATAAAAAATGTGTGTATTCTCTAAATTATTTTTCATTTTTGTTTGGCAACGAAATTTTATTTTAAGTCTTTTTCTTATGCAAAGAGGTGAATCAGTCGGCATAAGTGTTAAAAAATCTAAATGTTTGGAGTTAAAAGAAAAGACCCTCATTGCAGCCTGAATCGGTAGATGCATTTAAGCTAAAACTGAAACAAAACATTGAAGAAATGGAGTTATGCAATGACCAACTCTATAATGCTGATGAGTCTGGTTTATTGTGGAAACTTTTACCAAATAAAACGTACGTTGCAATGCAAGAGAAATGTGCTCCCGGTACAAAGACGGAGAAGCAACGTATAACATTCCTTTGTTGCGCAAATGCATCAGGTGCACATAGACTTAAGGTTTTGGTAACTGGTAAGGCCAAAAGTCCACGCAGTTTTAAAAACTTCATTTGTCCTACTGATTATAAGAATTCCAAATCGGCCTGGATGACGTCAGCCATTTTTAAGCATTGGTTCGATCAATCCTTTGTAAATAAGTTCTTCATTGACTAAAAAATATAACTAAAAGTTCTTGCTTTTGATTAGGTGAAATTGTTTCTTGCCAATGAAGGCACCGTAACTTATCGATAACGCTCCCTCTCATCCAAGCGAAACAGAATTAAAAACTGAAGATGGAAACATAATTGCCATGTTTATGCCACTAAATGTCACCCCCGCCCCCTCATCCAACCAATGGATCAAAATGCGATTAAAATAACAAAATTATTCTACAGAACCAGCTTGTTAGCTTCGATAGCAGCTAAAAACTCTGATTTGCTTGAATCAATGAGAAATCTAACTTTGAAAGATTCTGTCACACTTATATGTCGCATGGGATCGCGTCAGCACAGAAACTCTTGTCAATTGCTGGAAAAATATTTTAAGTTTAGTTACAAACCAGGATGACCCTGAATATAACATTCCATTAAGTATTATGAAAGTGAAGTGGGATGCAGAAATAAATTATTTAATGCAAATGTCAGCCGCTCTCCTTCAGGACTTAAGTCCTCAGGTGAGAGTTTTGCGATAAACTTTGAAATCACCATGAAAGCATTGTTTTACTAACTTTTAGGTTGAGTTTACCTTGCCAATGGTTCAAGAGTGGAATAATGATCTTTTTGTTGATGATACGAATGAAATGCATGAAATTGGGCAAAACGAAGAAAGTGACGACGATGATTGCATTGCCAATGATCCTGTTATAATAATTGCCGCAAGTGACGAAATTGAAATTTTTTTTGCAAGGCATTGCAATGTTCAGGAGATGCAATGGTGGATCAAACGGATTTCTTTAATGCATAAATGTAATGTGAAATTTTATTTGCTATGTCATTTTATTTCAATGGATATCTCCTCGTGATCTCGTTTTGGTTTGTAATGAATTTTAATTAATAATTTTATTTTTTTATTTTAATAATGCTGCTAATAATAGATTAAAGAATTTCACGTTCAAACGTGTAAAATAGATATATTTTTTTCATGAAATTCGACAATCGCTAACGTGAAAAATTCGCTAACATGAACTCCCTTGGTTTTAATTAGTTCACGTTACCGCGAGTGTACTGTATATTATTTTTCACAATTTTTTTTTTTGGATGAATATTTGAAGTTTTTCAGAAAATAAAGATAACAAATTATTTTATTTAAAATGTTTGGGACATTTGGTTTTTGCGTTTGGCATCCCTAATTTGAATATTTATTATTATAAATTTATTCTCTATGTTTTCCAAATATGGCAATATTTTAATAAAAAAGTTGAGAGAGCTTTTTTTTGGTTATTATTTTGTTACTCCATCCGACCTATATGGCCGCAATGAAAAAATATTTCGCCAGTTAAAAGAAACTATACAGCCATCTCCAATTAGCACGATTTAATGCATATAGCCACCCCACACAACCATTACCTTTGCAATGGAGGTTAAGGCGAGCTATTTAATTAGCAAAAACTAAATTAAACGAGAAGTTATGTCATATAACCGGAGACGCATGCATATAGAAAACTCATGCATATAAAAATCGCGTGCATATTTTTCCAATATTTTGTTTACATTTACTATCAATACTCAAACCGAGGTGGAGGGTATCAAAGATTCGGCATAGCCGAATTTAACACTCTTACTTGTTTTAAAATATTTTCTTAATATAAAATAATTCAAAGAAATAAATTTTCTATTTCTATATTTATTATATCTTAGAATATCATAAGGAGAAATCCAAAAGAGTTACAAAATTATCTTTCTATATATGATGTATTTAAGAGTTTACATGCAATTTAATGTTATTTGAATTCTAATTTTGATTTATGCACAAAATTTATAAATTTTCTATACTTGTTTACAATCGACAATGACTCCATTTGTGTGTTGGTCTTTAGTTAAATTTGATAAATATTCGTACACCGCTGCGTCTGCTGGACAAAAATGAAAATGTTAATGTTAATCACCTAAAATGCTACATGAATACTAAACAAATATAAACAATATTTAAGCGCTATTTATTCAAAAGGCAAAAGGATTCTAACGAAAAGAAAGAAACCGCCAATTTATGGGTGCTTAGAAACTTAAACGTGATTTAACAACTTTAACAACATAAACAACAACAAACAAATAGAGTCTCAAAACAAAACAAAAAGTGACATTTCCTTTTGTCAGTGTCAAATGATGTCAAATTATGACTATTTTAAACAAATCTACTGATATTATGCAATACAACAATTTCAAACAAAAAAAAAAATTTTGTAATAGAACAAACGCATGTGCCTCTTGTGACTCTTCAGGCTCTCTACAAGATTTTTGTTTTCCGATTAAATTCCTCAACAAAGTTTTTATGTTTTATATAATAAATAGCCAATAAGTTCAATGACATGTTTAACATTTTTTTGTTGTATTTAATTCTCTATTGAGTAATAGTTGTTTATGTTATTTTATCTTTAACTTCCTTTTACTTCTTTGTCTCAAATACATTAAATATTTTATAAAGTTTCGATAAAAAAAAAAATTCTCAAGAAACATTACACACATACAGATACAAGAATTTGACAAATAAACAGCAAAATATAAACTGTCATCACTGATTGCTGTTGATTTGATCTTGAAGTTAGTAAGTTTTAGTTGTTCATGTCCAAACTATTCAGTGGTTGAAATGAATTTAAAATTATTCTGTGAAAAAAAAACGCATTTATATTTTTCTGTTCTGTTGTAATTGTTTTTACTTACTTTCTTTACAGCATTTTACCAGAACTATAGAAGATTTTATTCTTATTTGAATAATATTAGTCGTGATTTTAATTCAAAATTTAATTAATTAATCGATAAACTATTGCATGAAGTTAGATGACTGTCAAGGCAGACATGACGATGCCTTTAACAACATTGTATTTCGCAACAATACTTGGTTATGTAATTAATGGGCAAAACAAATCAAAAAAGTTTGAGTGAGATTGTTAAGTTTGTGTTACCCAGAGATTTGCAAAAGTTCATATCAGTTGTGGCCCGATCATGGCCATATAATAGGTCAGGTAAATAAAATTTAAAATAAAATAAAATAGTAAAATTATAAAAACTTAAAATTAAAAACATTAATAATTCAATTTTTTGTCATATTTTAAAGTTATGTATACGAGTGTCATATTGCGATATATATATATAGGCATATTGACAGAAAATCTTCTAAAAATTAGTACTTAATTATGTATATGCAGACTGAAATAAATTGTAATAATTATAGATACGAATTGTCAGATAGAGAGATGGCGATATTTATATTCGTTATTTATTTGAATGTAAAAACTCTGTTTAGCTATTTTTTGCTTAGCTTTCTTTATTCTTTAATAGCTCTGATTTTACTCGTTCTTGTTTTACCACTTTTTTGGGTAATGATATAGCATTCCATTTTGTTGTTGCTGGTGTTTTTGTAATTATTGTTAAATGCAAACAACAGTCATCTTTGTAGGCATTGTTGCATTAATGAGCATAATTATTGTCACCAACGAATAATTTTGAAAAATGAGTTAAACAAACAATAATAAATGTGAAAAATTACTTTATAAAAAAAACACAGAGTATATCTGGATTGTTAAGGGGGGGGGGGTAAGATTTTAGAAGCGAAAAAAAGATGTATTTTCATATTTTTTTTTTTTAAAGATATGAATAATGTTGGATTATATATTTCATATACACGTTATAGTATAACATTTGAAGAATCTTAGAAAAAAATTTAATAAATATGTCCGTGGCAGCGAATTTCCGGAGGCGTTGTTTTGCGGTGAACATCAAAACTCGTTACGGGATCATGTGAAATAAAACAAGTAAGAAAATTATAGTCGGTCTAGACCGACTATATGATAATCTATACCATGGTTTATAGACCCTATCTTTCGGTCCAACTAATTCGATATAGAAAATAAGCATAAACCAAATTTGAGTGCCATTGTTATTCATTTTTTTGGCTGCAGATATGAAAAAGTTCATATCGGGTGCATATTTATATGGGGACTAGGTCGAAAATGGACCGATCCTGAACATATTTCGTAAACTCACTTATAATTTTAAAAAATTTACACAAACCAAATTTGAGAAAAATCTGTGCAATATTTTTGTTTTTTGATGGATTTAAGTGATGATTGGGAAGCAGCTCTATATGGGGCCTATAACTAAGAATTGTCATATAGGCATTATTTTTGGACTACTGATTAATGAATACAATAAACACTTACGAACCCAATTTGACTAAGATCTATGTGATAGTTTGGATCTTATGGCAATTTATGTCGATTTCATAGGGGTCTATGTATGGGGACTAGGTCTGAACAAGGACCGATTTTCACCAATTTCGACAGCTTTCATTCTATTACAGACACAAGCTTATATACCAAATTTCATCAAAATATATTCATATTTGTGACCTGTAGTTTGATTACAATGTTTACATGGATACACAGACGGACGGAAGGACGGACGGACGGACAACGCTAAAAACGACTCAGAAAGTGATTCTGAGCTGATCGGTATAATAAAATATAATATGGGTCTAGGTCAAATATTTTTGGTAGTTACAAACAGCAGCACAAAGTCATTATACCCAAACCACATAGTGGTATAGGGTATAAAAATCGAAATAGCTAGCAACGTTGGATTGGTTTTCAAACTGAGGACCGTTTGGTCAACGCAATTCTTTACACCATTAAGAGTAAGAACGTTACTGGCAAAGACTTACCAATTCCAACACTAACTTATGGATGCGAACTGTTTACTAATTGTGATTCAATCAGCAAGAAACAACTTGAAATGCTTTGCAACAATATTGTTAGGTATGTGTATGGGTTAAGTAAATTTTATCGAATATCGTTCTTCTCGAAAAGCTTGTGTGGAGTATTACTCGAAAACCTACTAAAAATTAGAGTACTAGTATTTCTACATAAGATACTTAAATATAAAATCATATACGCTTTGCCAAATCAAACAGAGGTAAAAAAGTAATTATTCCAGAAAATCAGTGTCTAGTATCAGAATTGCACTTTTTTATAAATACTGTACGTCTTTGGAATAGCCTTCCGACCTAACATTCAACTTCATAGCAACGCAATTAATTTTAATTTTTATTTTAATGTAATTTTTATTGCATACTTATTTTTATTTTTTTTCTCTCTCCATCTTTTTTGTATTGTTTATTTAATTTATCTCCTATTTTCTTTTCGCTTGATTTAATTTAATATAATTAATGTTATATACTTTACAATTATCAATTGTAATCCTTGTATCAAACTTAATCGTGCACTATAATTATAAGACTTAGTCTTGTTGTGTAGGAAGTCCAATATATAAAGTAAAAAATAAAAACTATAAATACATATACCATAAATGATGCCCGATATACAAACCTGCTCGAAATAATGACAAACAATATTATCTTAAGATTACCCAGGGTAGACAGGCTAGCATCACTTTATCGATTCGAGTTGTTATAAGGATCAAGAATATATATCCTTTATGGGTTCGCAAATTAATTTTTCGATGCGTTACAATAAAATTGGTATAAAATTATAAAAATCAAGTGGTGTTAGAGTATAAAAATAGTTTTTATTTCTGATTGCAAAAATTTAAATCAAAATATAACTTTTGCTCCAAATAATCTAACCCATAAAAACAAAGTTTTTATTAAAACTATTTCTTTCTTTCTGCATATGAGTTTTTAATATCTCCGTGACTGTGCATGACTGTGCGTGACTATTTTAAAATTAATCTTTGGCCACAACAAGTCTATGGACAAAGTTTTATATCCATCGGATGAGGGGAAGTGGTGTTTTTAGTCTCTCCGTGACTGTGCGTGACTAAGTCAAAGTTTATCTTTTTTTCACAGCAAGTGTATGGACCAAGTTTTAGATTGATTGGATGAGGGGAAATGACATTTAGATCACTCCGTGACTGAGCGTGTCCACACGTTACTGTGCGTGACTACCCAAAATTAATATGCAGTCACGACAAGACTATGTGCCAAGTTTCAGATCAATAGGATAAGGAGGAATGGGATCCACCCATGGCAGACAGACAGAGAGTATGAGTTAAAAGAAAGAGTTTAAAAAAAGTAAACAAGTTAGAAATTATAGTGGGCCTAAACCAACTATACAATAGCCTATACCTTATGCGTTTCGAGAAATTTTCTAGGATCCATCTCTAAAATCTATTTGCGACCTGCAGTTTGTTTACTAGGTTCACATGGACACAAAAGCATTGAACTAGTCTCTTACAATGTTCAATATTGTCAACTTGAATCAGTTTTATGACTTATGTTTTATCATTCTTTTTTAAATTAAAAAACTGTTGTTTACGATTCTTGGATCTAATACATAAATATAAGCCCACTAATTATATATAACCATTAAATATTAAGACCACTTTATCCCATAACATATACAAATTATAAATTTCCATTTGTTAAACATATTTCCTAAGTGATAATGAAATACATTTCCTTTTCATTTTCCTTTTATTAAAATTGATGCTATTACCACCAATTGAGATACAAACAAAAACGAAACGAAAATCGAAATGAAAATGTATCTGTTGAATGAAATGAAATGCAACCAACGAATGCAATTTGGCGCTCAGCTCAACACAGACACACACGCACACAAAAAGAAACATGTGGTTCAACGAACGATTGGCCTTGAGAAACAAAAATTCAATATCAACCAAAAAAAGTTTAAAATAACCGAAAAAAAATTAAAAAGGAAAAAAGCACTAACGTAAAAACTCATAAATCCACAAACTATATACAGGCATTCGCTAAAATCAAAACCAAAATAAACAAACCAACCAGACAAACAGCAAACGGAAAAACAGACGGACGGACAGTGCAGAGAATCTTTTGAAACTGCATAAACAGTACATATAATGAAAATCACACAAAAATTATGGCAGTGGAGTAGATTTATGGGCCTTTAAGAAAAAAAGCCAAATTCGAAGGAAAGAAAAAAAAAAACACACACATAAACTTTTAAAGCAAATTTCATTGCTTCACAATGGGCAGGGATTGCGTAAAACCGAAAAAAAAAAAATGGTTGGTCAATTATGCTCTTATCTTCGATTAAAATTTTATATCGAGGATAATTCTTGAATAAAAAATATAGTTTTAAGTACAGATCAAATCGATAAATTTTAGCCTCTTAACTATGGACCTCAAATGAGATTGTCTCAATAATAAAGTTCACCTTAGATAAAAAAAAAACACACTACGCCAAATAAAACAATTAAGAAAATTACAGTCGGTCTTGACCAACTATACGCTATCCAAAACCATGAGTTTCGAGAAGATGTTCTAGATCCAACTTTGCTGAGCTTTTTTCAATACAAATGGAAATTCAGTTGTTCTCCGAAAAAAAACTATTTACTTCTTCAATAGTTATTCGAAACATATTACTGTACTTAATATATTTTGTTCGTTGTAGTTTATTTATTTCAGATATATAAAGTAAACTACATCAGACCTTTTATACCCTATACCACTATGGGGTCAGGGTATAATGAGTTTGTACTGATGTTTGCAACTACCACAAATATTTTATTTAGACCTATATTTTATTGCACCGATCTACTCAGAATCACTTTCTGAGTCGATATAGCGACGGTCGTACGGCCGTCTGTCCATCCTTCTGCCCGCCTGTGTGTCCATGTCAATGTTACAAGTGGCAAAAATTATATAATTTTGATAAAATTTAGCATATAGCCTTACATCGGCCATAATAACACTGTACAACAAAATCAAATTTTTTCCAAAATTACAAGGTCCGGCCTATAAATTTTGTTAGAGGAGACAAAAAAAGACACATATATCGGCGTTTTGAACATTTACATCTGAATTTCATTCGAGGGGGGGTTAAAGTTTCCTATCTCTGGTAGGAGCAAAAAATACCATTAAAACAGGGATTTAATGGGTTAAAATTTTATTTTAAATTACCCCAAAATAAGTTTAAATAAAATTCTTAATAAATGCAAAATTACCCCTAAGCTGTATTTTGTTGTGTCTTATTTCTGATTTCCTGGTTGAATTTTCCGTTTTGGTGTATTCAGAGACTTATAGTAAGATTTCACGACGAATATTTTTGCGGAACATTTTAACCACTTAATACCACAGTTGTTTATAAACAAAACAAGTAAGAGTGTTAAATTCGGCTGTGCCGAATCTTTGATACCCTCCACCTCGGTATGAGTCTTGATAATAAATGTAAAAAAAAAGTAAACAATTTGTTAAACTTAATACCAAATTATTTCAGCAAATTCTTTGGGTTGGTTTTCGTCTTTTCTATTATTTCGGATTTATTTCGGTGTTTGCTTTTTGGTCATCGGGTTTGCTGATCGGCATGCATTTAGGTTATATACCTATATGCACGCGTTTCCGGTTATATGACATAACTTCTCGTTTAATTTAGTTTTTGCTAATTAAATAACTCGCCCTAACCTCCATTGCAAAGGTAATGGTTGTGTGGGGTGGCTATATGCATTAAATCGTGGTAATTGGAGATGGCTGTATAGTTTCTTTTAACTGGCCAAATATTTCTTCATTGCGGCCATATAGGTCGGATGGAGTAACATAATAATAACCAAAAAAAACTCTCTAAATTTTTTAAATAAAATATTGCAATATTTGGAAAACATAAAGAATAAATTTATAATAATAAATATTCAAATTAGGGATGCCAAACGCAAAAAACCAGATGTCCCAAACATTTTAAATAAAATAATTTGTTATCTTTATTTTCTGAAAAACTTCAAATTTTCATCCAAAAAAATTGTGAAAATTTATATATAAAAAAATAACATTCTCATCAAATTACGTTAATTTATCTAACAGTTTTGTTGTTTGCACTGAGGATTAAGTGACTCACTATACACACATCTTAACGACAGTCGAAAAATCTATTTTTCTATTTATTTAAATGGTAAACGAGTGGCATCTCTGTTAAAATAAGCGAAAAACACAAAGAAGAATAGAAAAAAACAAATTACTTCGTGTTTGGCAGGATGATTTTATGTTTATGTTTAATATCTTTATTTTGTTTACTAATATTTCTGTTTATTTATTTGAAAATGAAATAATGAATTGAATATGTTATTTAATTTTTTTATTTATGTATGACGACATTTAAGTTTTTATCGATTGAATAAACAACACAAAAATGGTTGTCGTTTAGATAACAACAACAGCTGACTTTGACAATAGCGAATATCGTTTAAAAATTTTACTGATAATTTTGCAATTTTCTTTTTTTAACGATTCGACTATCGTTAAAAGAAGTTACTGAATCGAGGTACTGAAAAGCTATTAATTTCTCCTGAATGTCAATATTTTTTTTAAATGTAAAAATTTTTTAAATGTAAACATAGGTATTTGGTGTTTTTTTTTTTTGGAATTTCAATTTGTGCTTAACGAATAAAATTTATATATTAAAGATGCTATTAATGTCTTCTAAATATAAAATTATAATTTCCGACGTTTTGATATGATTTTCTGAAATTCAATTATTGTAATTTATAATTGGAAAATTTTAATTCCAGTTTTTAGAATTTATATTTTCTTAAATTTGAATGGAAAATTTAAAAAGTGCAATTTTGTATTTATGTGAATAATAATGCTTTAGTAATTATAAACAATTTTTAAAAATTAGATGTAATCGCAATCAGATATTTTGTAGGTAAAGCAAAATAATAATTCTATATAACTATGTAGAACTTTTTTGAAAGCAAAAAACTCATTGATAAGTCGGTAGCTCTATTTTGTAAAGACAACAAAAAGTTAATATGCCAAACTTATGTTCATATTTGTAAAAGAATAATGAAAAAACGTATGAAATAAAATACCAGCCCATGTATACTCTTAACATTGTTCTGTATGATATCCAGAAGAAAATATTAACATTCATGTTAAAATAGATATAACTATTGCAAAGCCAATTAGACCAAACAAAAAATGTGGGGCCATCTACTGTGGCATAGTCACGCTGAGCAAAATGAAGTGACACTCTGTTAATGCAAAATAAATGTATTTTCACCACAACAAAATATTGCAGAATTTTATGTAAATAAAATAATATACCGACTTATTTATAACATGCAGTTGTTATTGATATACATTTATAATATATGTATATTATTTGTATTATTTAATATGTTTATATAAATTTTTAAATAAATTTATACATAAAATTTTTTTTTTGCTATATTTACATTGTTTTTTTTTTATTAACAACTAGGTATTTTAGCATTATTTGCATTAGATGTTGGTGAATTTTTACTCCCTTTTTATTAACTCGTAGTGCCTGATTGTCGAAAAAATTTTTGATCGATTTTAACCAATTGCCCGTGAGCCATTCGATCTGAAATTTTGCAGGTTGGCTCGTGGTAATAACAGAAATGATCTAACAAATTTTTAGAGTGATGCCAAAACAATTGAAACTTTTAAATTTTTCTACCAGAGTTAATAAAAAAATGTACAAACGATTAGTTTTTATTATATTATTACCACAGCGACCACAAAAACAACAAGTCCAGCTATGACAACAACACAAAATTTAGAATAACAACAAGAACAATATAGAAACATCATATTTTTCATTTTTTTTTACTTTTTCAGAGATTTCCCTGGACCTGTTCCACCGATTTTAATGATTTTTGAAATAGAAATCTTCCCATGAATTTGGTGAATCATTCTCAATAAAAATAATCACTGTAGCTGCACTATTCAGGGCGTGATCGTGACAAGAACAACATAGAAAATTATATTTTTTCAAGACTTTTTTTAGTTCTTCATTCAAATCTCGGGCCCTAATCGACCGATTTGGACGATTTTAAATAGCAAACTTTTCAGGATGTTAATGAATCATCCGATTGATGCCGTCATCGTGATTTCCACAGACGGACAGACGGACATCGCTATATCAACTCCGGTTGTTATAAGGATCACAAATATATATATTTTATGGTGTCCAAAATTTTTTTTTCTAATTATTACCAACGGAATGACAAACTTATATATACCCTCTGCACACTGGAGTGGAGGGTATAAAAATAACGATATTAGTTTTTTTAACTGATTTCCAGTTTAAATTGTGTCAGTAAATAAAAACTTTTTATGAAGTACGTTTATTTCTTTTCTTGTTTAAAAATAAATGAAAAATATTTTGGATTGAACTCCAACTGTAATAGTCCGGATTTTAAAGGCATATTATTCTTTTAGTATAAATTTGTAGCCAATTCTAGCAAAAAGTTTTAAGTGTTTGTAGGACTTAACATAAACTATATTTGAGTGCTATAGTTAATATGTGGACTGCAGATATATGAAAAAGTTCATATCGAATGCTGTTTTAACATGCGAACTAGATCAAAAAATGGACCGATCGCGACTATATTTAGTAAAGTCAGTTACTTTTCATAAGAACATATATAGATTTAGCGAAAATCGGGAAACCAACAACGTTAAATTAACACAACAAGGTGTAATTAACACACAGAAATTAAATTTAATGGCTCTCATAGGGCTTGTTTTTATGTTTCTAGGGGTGATTGTCTTATGGCTGACCGAAGCTCATATACAAAATTTCAATTATACATACATACAAACAGGCAAAAATTGAAAACGGAGGGACGAATTATTCTTCACAATACAATTAAAGCGATTCTTATTTTAGAGTTTATAAACCACAAGATATCTTTCAAATTGGATTTAATCAACGAAACAAAGGGAACTTTTGTAAATTAAGATCTAATAGAAAACCTCATCAACAGGGAACTTGACTCACGCAGAGAAAAGATATGGTTACAACACG
The DNA here is from genome assembly GCA_963682025.1 of Cordilura impudica. Lineage (NCBI taxonomy): Eukaryota > Metazoa > Arthropoda > Insecta > Diptera > Scathophagidae > Cordilura > Cordilura impudica. The sequence continues at coordinate 178,036,364 of OY821517.1, forward strand.
ATCACGGTAATTATACTATGCTGTCTACAAACATAGATGATTGTCGCAATCATATTATAGTCTTTTAAATTAAATTTTAATAATATTACGATCGCTGTGATTATTATATAGTTAAATGTTTTACTATAATATGATTTCCATTTTAAAATTTGATATATGTTTGCTTGAAACAATGTTATGGTTCAGAAAGCTCTTGCCACGAACAAAATATGATTCTGAAGGAAACAAAATATGACATTTCCAATAATACTATATAATGTACAATCATACAATCATCAGATTTTAATATCAATTTTTTTGTGTTACTTAAGTGCATTGTCGGTAAGCAGTCAGTTCGTTTGTCTTCACTAAGTGTTTTAAAAAAAATTTAAAAAAATCTTTTTTAAAAAAAATATAAATTGGACAATAGCTGAAAGACAAGTAATACATATGGACGTTTATTAATATAGATGATTATAAATATTTACTATATAAATAGTTTGACGTACAACTAACATGTCTGAAAACTATTTAATTTAGAAATTCTTCTAATCTTTATAATCGACGATTATCAATGTAAGACATTTTATCAGCATTTTTAACACAATCCAAAAATAATATGATTGATAGCTACCAAAGAATGGTTTCTTTTCAACCATATAATAGTTATGGAGAGCAAAGCATCATAGCTCTTAATCATAGAATTATCTCTTTCAAATATGCAAACCATGTTATGCTCTTGGTAAGCATTGCATGGTTGAAAGAGTTCATATGTTTGGTTGTTGGTAAAAATGCTGATAGAATATCTCACATTGATTAGCGACATTATTTCTCAAGTTTAGGTTCTGCTTGTAATTCTCAATCTTTTACAGATTCAGAGTCTGGCTGCGATATGGATTTTGCAACTATCAATAATTCGCAGCAATCTACAGAAGCATCACTATCGCAAAATTATACTCCAATATACCAGACGATATCGTGCGTTGGAGAATCTGAATTCTTAAATTTTAGCCAAGGAAATATATTAATACATGAACTTTCTTTCATTCAGGCTAAAGATCGATCCGGACCAAAAGTGTGAATATTTTATTTTATTTAATATCTTAGTTTAAATTCGAATATAATTAACTTTAATTAATTTCAGATTAATAAGAGCAGATTTCTTGCAATTGGCTCAATCCATCGTGGAAATTTTTCATTCTGAAGTGAAAGGCCATTTAGCTAAAGGTAAACTATTCGACGCCTACAATTTATGTTAAATATCAGATTAAACTACTAAATTTCTTAATAAATTATAACGATGTTGCATCTGAAAAAATTGTACCAGGGCCTTCAAAAATATTAAATAATAACTCTCTTGAAAAATTTGGAATTTTTTCTACTTATCTATTCACACTGTCTCATATATACAGTACGAACATTTATTATTTAAACCAGGAATGGTTGTTCATATAGGCGAATATGAAGGTGAAATTCCTTTACATGGACTAACTATACTATCTAACTAACTATCTAACTATCTTTAATTGAAGAGTCATATTCCTTATGTATTCAAAGACTTTTAAACTATGGTTTTAATTCACATTATCATGCTTTTCACATTGAAAATTAGGAAATTTTTTATTCTGTGAAAATAGAATCGTTAGAGTCTAAATTCTTTGGTTATATATGTGTAACAAAAGAAAATATAATGTTTTTATAAAATTATAAAAAATTATAAAAATAAATATATTTAATATTATTTCAACATAAAAACGTCTTTTTATTTATAGATCATGTTATGATAAAAGAAATCATATAGTGAATATAGTATGGTAATGAAGATACCATAGTATGATTAATTAGGGATCATATTCAAATCATAGTTTGATTAATTAGTGATCATATTATGATAATGCCCAAATCATAGTTTGATAAGGTAGCGATCATATTATGATAAAGTTGACATCATAGTATGGTTATGTGGCGATCATATTATGACAATGTCCAAATCATAATCATGTAGCGATCATGTAAGATATTTTTATTATGATTGGCTACAATCGTATGCCCAATCATAGTATGTTGCCATCCGAATATGATTGCAACAACCATATTTTTTCTGTGCGTGGATGATGTACCGGAATATGAATTACTATCCCTCACTAGTATGTCGTGAAAGTTGAAGAAAATTAAAGTCCTTTGTACAAAATTTCAATCTGGCTGGTGTACAATAAACTTTGCCACCAAAACTTAAATACATCACCCATAGTGTACATGATTGAAAAGAGAAAACATTTTTCCAAAAAAAAACTTAAAATCTTAACGAAACTGAAATTTTGTGTAGGGGGCCTAAAAATAAAATAAAAAACTCACCAAAACAAGAAATAACACATAAAAGTTACCATAAACCGAAATGCCATCAACGAGATTCATCCATATAGAAAAAAAACATCAAACACACACACAATCATGAAACTGGCAATATCACAAAATACCACTTTGTTGGTGTATAAATAAACGCACATAGAGCTCTTAGCCGAAAAATGAGAGAGATGTAGAGAGATCAATAAGTTCTCATTAAACAAGTTTTTTTTGTAGCCAAAAATAATAACAACAAGAAACGCACACAATTTTACCAAAAAAAAAAACAATTTAAATGAAAATATAAATACACAAAGAAGCCAACATCAGACAAATAACCTACCACAAGTCAAAAAAACTTGAGATATAAAACGATAAAAAAAAATTGACGCAATTACGTATGTACGTATGTAAGTATTAAAGATATTTGTATGTACTTGAACCTGGCCCAAAAGTAACATCCATATAATTTGTGCAATTAAGAAAACACTGATATGGTAAAACAATGGCACAGCAATAATTATACAACACTACTGCAAAATATATTTACTTTTACCTAAACTTTCGGAAAAAAGAAACTGATAAACAAGTGAACGTAAGTAAGTAGCTAAGGTGGGTGCCAATATAAATATAAGCGCATTTAAACTCTGGGACCAAGGTGATACCACGGGACACATAGGTATTGCCGTCAGTTGCTACCGTGGGACCAATTTGAAAGACTAATAATGGCATTAACAACTGTAAATGATTTCGGGCATATGGCCACCGTGACTGTTCTTAATAAGCGTAGTCATTTTCGATCATTGCTTGCCGTATATCATAGGCACCAATTGTTGCTGGTTTATAAACATAAACCAGTGACTTCATGTAGCCGCACAGAAAAAAATTGAGAGTTGTCAAATCGCACGACCTTGGAGGCTAATTGACAGGACCATTTCTGGAAATAAACTCATTGCCAAATTTTGATTCCAATAATTCGATGGCTGCGGCTGCCGTTGGCAAGTAGCACCATCCTTTTGAAACCACATTTCGCCCGGGTCAATGCCATCCATATTTTCAAACAAAAAAAAAATCATTAATCATGGTACCATCCGATCTTCGAGCTCCGGCTTCATTTTTGAGAAATAGAGTCCGATGATGCCACCAGCGTGTAAACCGCACCAAACGATGCATTTTACTAAATGCAATTTTGTTTATTAACAAACCCGTCAAGCCAAAAATGAGCCTTATCGCTAAGCTCGATGCTGAGATAAAACATCGGCGACAAAACGATGCATAATTCTGCACCAGCTGGATCTTATATGGGATTAGGCCAAGATATTTGTATAACATTTTCAACGTGGTGTATCAGTACATTCCAATTCTGAAGGAATCAGAAAACTAGGCAACAATGTCAGCACATCTGCTTTGCATTTTCCCTAGATGTACCTGTGCCCTGGGATGCTGAAATCCTTGGCCATATCAATTAGCAACGCACAGCAGTTAGGGTCATTTCTCAATTTCAAGAACATTTATCCAATTGATTTGACTGTCAGAGTAAATTTTGAATGCAGATTTAGTCAGGATGTTTTAACTGAACCATTCAGCAACGTCCTTTATTACAGTGCAAAGAAATCAAAAATTAATTTTGGAATTTATCAAACAAATTAACATTACCTTAAAGCTAAGCTCCCACCATTAAATTTATAGTTAAGTTTTTCTCGAACGTTATGTCTACGCATTTTGACCATTTTTTCATAGCAAAAAATAGGTGTGAATAAAAATATCTTAAAAATTTATTTTTAGGTAAATATATATAAATTTCTTTTCATTGGTGCGTGGTAGAGAAGAAGAAAGCATATATTTAAAAAATTCATAACTACACTGTATTCTTAATCGGACCGGTTTCTGGCATTTCAGCCTTCATCAGCGATTTATTAAACATTGTGATAATTGTTATGTTATAATTGAATAGATTGTTTCTATATGAAATTTTTCTACTTAGGGCGGCCGTGAGGTTTGAACCCTAAACCTTCACATACACTCGTACTAGCACTTTTTGGTCAGCGGTTTAACACACACAGTGTGGTTAGAATCAGTTTTCATACCATACAACTTTTACTTCGTATTAATTTCAGAAGATACAACTCTGTCCAAACAAACAATCGTTATTTTTGAATTTTTTTAATATTTTTGAATTTATACTTATAATTTCCACTATTCTCAGTTTCGTAAGAGTTGCCATATGTGATGATTTGAGATGATGCTATATAAATTTCATTTAAAGGCCTTCTTACGACAACTAGACCTGACAAACGCAACACAACAAATATGAGAAAATTTTCTTTGTTTCTCAACATAGTCTCCTTTAAGTTTGATAAACTTTTCTCAGCGATATTAAATAGCTTTGATTCCCTGTTTATAGTAAGAACTCTATAGGATCTTAAAAAAATAGCCATCAACCGCAGACTCCACCTCTTTATTGTTTGAAAATAAAGAAAATCCGAGGGAGCAAAATCTGGTGGACAAAGTGCGCAGTGAGGTCTTTTTGCTTTAATTTCATCACTTAAACGCTGCTATAAGTTAGCGGAATATCAGCCGTTGATTGTTTTTCATTCTTGAAGATACTCAATAAAAATTATCTCACGCCCATAGCAAAAATAGGGGCCATAACCTTGCCTGTAGATGGAACTGTCTTCGCCTTTTTTGGATACGAATCTCCCATATCAGTCCACTGTTTTGACTCTTCCTTTGTCTCACTTTTGAAATGGTGATCCCATATCTCATCCATGAGTTCGAATCGACGAAAAACTTGGATTCATTGCGGTGTAACATGGTCAAACACTCTACTGAAACATCTTCACGCCGCAAGCGCGCCAACTTTCTCATCTCCAAATTTTCTGTCAATATGGAAAGTATAGCACTTTTTTAAAAGCCTATCATTGAGCTAGCTCACACACCTTCACCATTTTGTGGATTTTCTTTACAATTTCCGGTGTGGTCGCTTTAATTGGTCGACTACTACGGTGTTTCTCGTAAAGTAAGAAGCAGACTCCCTCAGAGTAGAATGTAGGTCGGTCTTAATTTTGGATGGACTGAGATCTTTGAAATGAAGGTAACCACATTTTTCTATGTTTACCAATTCACTGAGAACATTTACTTTTCATGGCTCAAACTAAAAATGCTAAAAAAAACGTAGTGCCTTGGAAGTGAAAACACTTTGCACCATAGTAAATTATTTCTTAAACTACCGTCACCATATGTCAGGTCGAGTTATTCTTGGAGTAGTTTTATTTAAAACTGTAGACGAAATGACGGAATAGATATAAATTTATAATATTTGGAATAACACTGTGAAAAAATATTATTAAATTATCCCATCAAAAACTAACATATGCATGAACTACCGGAATTTCTGAAATGTTTGCTAAGATATGCATATAAAATTGAAGATGATTTCTATGCCGAGTTCCGAAGTAGGATCCTTTGAAATGTTCCATATTTTGTAGTATTTTTTATATAAAATTTCATGGCATTAAAATATCATACTAAAAGTGAATAACAAATATTAAGTTATCAATAGTATGTGTTTGTTTTAGGAAAAAAAATTCTGATTATATTTTAGAATGCCCTCAAAATAACTATTGGCAAGATTTGACTTGAGTATACTTGAAAAAATTGCAGAGAACATTGATATCAAGATCCAATCAGAAAACCACTCATTTCGCCAAATCGTTTCATTTCATCTCGCAGAAATATAATAGCAATGAACAAATTAGTAATTCGGATAAAGTGATGAATCCTTTCGTTTTCATACCAATTATTTCAGATGTTTGTTCGTTTGGCTTAGCAACGGTTATTCTAATGAAAACTAAATCATAAAAAGCAAAAATGACTTTATTAAGCAATATTTGTTTTCACATAAAACTAAGAAGAAATTAGAAATAGTAATATTAAAAAGAGCATTAACTTTAAATTGTATACAAATTATCATATACAAAAATTTAATTATTTTTCTCTTTTCTCTACAGTGGAAAGCTCATAAATTCCCTAAGTACTTCAAGTGATTCTTCGTTAAAAATGTACAGGCTGATTTTTTTAAGAGGGTACTTTTTAAAAAACATACCCTTTTTTAAAAAATTTCTCTTTTAAAAAGTGGAACTGCCAATGCCAGACGCTGATATAGCTCCCCATACCATAACATGCCCACCGCCTTGCTTTACAGTTGGTAAGTTTTTCTCGATATCTTAGCATGGCCATCAAACCTTAATATGTTGTAGTTTGATTCCTTCGTAAATGAAACCTTGGACCAGACCCCTTGTCAATATGCGTATAAAAACTCAAGTCGAAGAAAGTGGTTTTTCCTGATATTAGAGGCTTTTAATGCGGTCATTCAGATCCCTTTTGCCAATTCATGGATGGACACTCTTACTGGCGACATGGCCAATATGATCGGCTAATCTTTTAGCGCTAATTGGGGGATAACTAATGTCTCTCTTGGAAAGCTTTTTGGCCTACCTGTTCGCTCTCAATAATCGTTTGTTCCGCTATGCGACTTAAATTTAATATTTTGGCAATTTCAGCATAAGATTCATTTTCATTTCTGCGTTTTACAATTAATTTTTTTATGTCACTCGATATTAGAGTTGTGTAGTTCAAGAACGACCAGTTCAATTGAACCATTCCTTCCACTGAACGATGTGAACTAGTTCGTACTCTTTCGCTCTTTTAGTTCTTTCTGTCTTTTAATACATTTTGTCATTCGTTCTTTTTTCCTGTAATAAGTCAAATTTTAATGTTTTTTGGTTTTTTATGTTTGCGTTTAATTTAGTTTCAATGATTGAATGCCATTTTTATGCTGTTAATTAACTTAGTTTTGTATTAATTATACCCTATACCACTATCTGGTTTGGGTATAATGACTTTGTGCTGCTGTTTGTAACTACCAAAAATGTTTGACCTAGACCCATCTTTTATTATACCGGTTGAATCAGAATCACTATCTGATTCGATTTAACGATGTCCGTCCGTCCGTCCTTCCGTCTGTGTGTCCATGTTAACCTTGTAATCAAACTGCAGGTCGCAAATATGAACATATTTTGATGAAATTTCGTACATAAGCTTTTGCCTTCCATAGGGTGAACGCTGTTGAAATTGGTGAGAATCGGTCCATGTTCAGACCTAGCCACCATATAAATGAACCTTATGAAATCAACATAAATTGCCATAAGATCCAAATTATCATATAAATCTTAGTCAAATTGGGTTTGTATGTGTTTATTATATCCATTAATCAGTAGTCCAAAAATGATCCCTATGGGACAGCTCTTGGTCATAGGCCCCATATAGAGCTGCTTCCCGATCTTCACTTAAATCTATCAAAAAACAAAAATATTGCACTGATTCTTCTCAAATTTAGATTTTACCAAACATGGATTTTACCAAACATGGCCAGGACCGGTCAATTTTTGGGCCAAGCCCCCATATAGATATAGCATCCGCTATGAACTTTTTCATATCTGCAACCAAAAAAATTAATAAAAATCCCACTCAAATTTTTTTTATGCTTATTTTATATATCCTGTTAGTTTGGCCTGAGAGATAGGGTCTCTAAACGCATGGTATAGGGTATCGTAAAGTCGGTCTAGACCGACTATAATTTTCGTACTGGTTTTTTACTTTTATTATCTTTTTATTTATATGAAATATATAGCGTATTGTGTATTTGTATATGTATCTACATATGTATATTAAAATGTTGTTTTATTTATAAATCGAGGAACTTAAGGAATTGTGGAATATTTGGGTAATATGGACCCCCATTAGTTGTCAGTTACTTTGGGTGTTTTAGAATTCTATACCCTATACCAATCTGCGGTCAGGGTATAATGAGTTTATTCAGATTTTTGTAACTACCAAGTATACTTAACTTAGAGCCATCTTTTATTATACCGATCTACTCAGAATCATTTTCGGAGTCGACTTAGCGATGTCCGTCCATCTACATATCTGTGTGTGTGTCCTTGTAAAAACTTGTGATCAATATACAGGGCGCAAATATGAATTTACTTTGGTGAAATGTTTGATATAATCTTTTGTTAGTGATAGACGTTATTGGAGTTTGTGAAAATCGGTACATGTTCAGACCTAGTCCCAATAAAAATGACTCATATGAGACCGACTTGAAATGCTCTGAAATTGATCTCGGTCAAATTTGGTTTGTTTACTTTTATTAAACGTAGGACCATTTTAAGTCATAATCCCCATAATAACCTGCTTACCGATCTTCACTTAAATCTATAAAGAAAACAATAAAAATTTATAATTTCCTTGCCGTATTTGGTTGAATATTTTTTTGGCGAAAAATTAATGGTTTTACTGTATATGGTCATGATCCGTCCATTTTTTGGTCTAGTCTCCCTATAAATATAAGATGCAATACGAGCTTTTTTCACATCGGCAACTAGCTTGCATCAATGCCTAAAGTGCACATACATTTAATTTACTTTTTTTTTTTTAATCAATGGTTTTCAATTAAGGAAGTATTGTAACTTGTGTTGAAGTATTATAATATAAAAAAATTCTTAAATTCTCCATTGATTAGGTTATGGGTTTATCTAATGAAGGTTTTCCACTATCTAAGATTTAAACAATAAAAAAGCATTTGCATTCAAAATTATTATTTTTTTATATTATACGTACACGTTTCTTAAAACAAAATATATTGCGCACGATCATCTTGACTTAAATGCTGTAGCTCACACTTTTTATTGAACTGGTTCGTGCAACATTGTTCAAAAAACAAAAGTTAAAAAAAGATCGATGGAACTGTAAGAATGAACGAGTTCTTTTAAAATAGTTGAACTAGAAAGAGCGCTCACGGAAAAAAACTAGAATGAGTAGAATGCCCAACACTACTCAATATTTATTTTCTAGGTGCCATTTTTTCCACGTCTGATCAGAACATTAACAAAACATAAACTAAAAAATTACATATAGTAACACTATGATATGTATACCTAATGGTACATTACAGAAACAAACACATTGAACAATTTTACTTTTTTCAAGAGCTTTTCACAATTTCAATCATATCTCGTAACCTTTTGGACCGATTTTGATGATCTTAAATAGCAACTTCTTTGGGATGTTAATAAACGATTTTATGCAAAAACGAAGAGTCTATATTATATCAGTTTATTGTCCCTCCAGTAATGTTTAAATATCCGATTTAAGTTCAATTTTCATATCTTGTACTTACAAAATCCAAGCATTTATTATATAATGTCAGGTGATTTCAACTGTAAACACTCCGATTGGGATAATGCCATAAATAACACTAAAGGTAATTCTCTGAAAGAATGGTTTGAGAATAACGAAATCAGCTTTAAATGTAGCCTTTATGCTTCTTCCGCCCCCTCTTATCCAAGATGTGGCTCATATTTAGATTTGTGCTTAGCAGACTCTCGTCTACCTATCCTTAGAATTAATAACACTGTTAAGTCCCGTAAAACTTTAGATTATGACAGTGACCATAATGCATTAGTGATTGAATTACTAAATGATAAAAATTACCCTTTTCCTTTTTTCGTAGAAGGTTCCAAATCTAAATTTAATTACAAGAAAAACAAATTGGAAATACTGACCCCTTTCTTAACAGCAAAAATATTTCTAATGCTAAAATTGACTACTGCTTAAATAAATTAAATGATGTAATTATAGGTTCTACAAATAATACAATAAACAAATTTGTAAATCCAATCATAATAAAATTACAATCAGAAAAAAGTAAAACTTTAACTACAATAAAAAAAACGCAATATATTCGAAATTGTATGTAGCCCTCAAGAACTTAATCACTTAAAATCTAAATTAAAGCTATCTAAGGAACTAAGTAATGATAATTTCACCTTATCAGATAATAGCTACTATAAGGATAAACTAACATATTTAAATTAAAGAAACCCATCACGTATGTTTAGCGAGGTTAAAAAACAATTCAAACCAAAATTGTCATTGGATATAGATAAACTAGAAATTGGAAAAGAAGAAGAAATTTTGTTAAGATATGTTGGTATAAATCCTCTCAATACGGAGAAGGATAATGAGAAATTCATTATAAGAGAGCAACATCAAATTTTAAACTTGATAAGAGCGTCTTTGGAAAAGACTCGCTCTTTTAAGGAGATTGATAATAATAATGAATTGCATGTGGAAGTTAACAATGGTTTCACCAGATTTTTAGAAACAAAATCTGAATATGAACTCAATCAATCATCTTACACAATCTTCAATACAAATAAAAGGGCAAACCCAATAAGTGATTCACAGTCTGAAGATTTTTTTTATAACAAAAGAAAAACTTTTTTATATTTTCAAAAAATTGAGAAACAAATTGTCATCAGGTGCCGATACTATTCCCAATATAATATTGAAAAATATTCCGGAAGATTAAATTCTTGAATATTGAACATTGTTTAATAATATGCTCAACAACTCATATTCCCCTAGAGCTTGGAAACTTGCATAAATTGTGGTGTTGGCCCAGAAAGATAAAAAACCAGCAATCCAAAAAATTTTGAGAGCTATAAGTTTGCTACCGAACATAAGTAAAATCTTTGAAATCTGTGTAAATACTATAATTTCTGTGAGAAAAATAATTTAAAAACGATAGAAATTCGGGTTCAAGTACAAACACTCTACAATATACGGAATTCACCTACCAGTTTCCAATATCAATTGAATTTAAATAAATCTCTTTATACGGGGGCATGTCTTGTTGATTTTGAAAAGGCTTTCGATAGCATTTTGATTCCTGGTCTTATACATTAACTTTTAAAGTACAAATTTCCCATTAAATTAGTTATTTTAATTCATAATATGCTTTGCAATAAATTCTTTTTAGTATGCAATAAAAATTTAGTTAGCCGAAAGAGGTTCATTATTCGTAATGGACTACAACAAGGAACTTTTTAATGTATTTATTTATGACCTTTTAAATAGCATTAATAATATTATTGGATTTGCAGATGATATTATAGTATATCATGCTGATAACAAAATTAATAAAATAAATGAAAATTTACAAAGTTACTTAAATATTATAGAGGAGTATGCTGTTCATTGGCAAATGAAGATATATACAAATAAATGCGAAACCATACTATTCCGTCCTCCTGTAGGAAGGTGTAACAATAATATAAGACAGAATTGGAAATCTTTCGGTATAAAATGCAGTAACAGTGTAAATATCCCTAATAAGCGGATAGTAAAATATCTAGGAATTCACCTGGACAAATTTCTATACTTCAATGACCATATTAATTTACATATAACAAAAGCAAGAAAAGCTTTCTTTATGTACAAAAATCTATTCTTTTCCAAACATATTAAACCTGTGATCAAGTTTCTTTTATATCAATCCTTAATTCGTCCTATTTTAACTTATGGTTGTCAAATTTGGCTAAACGTTTCACCATCGTATATGGAGAAACTACAGAAATTTGAAAGAAAATGCCTTAGAGCCTGCACACTGCGCTATGCAGATCAACAATTAGTAATTTTACGAAATATATAAGCAATCAAAAACTTTATAATGCATCCAAAATTAGCAGAATTGATAATTTCATCATACACATAATTTGAACTCACATTACAAAAAGCTGCGAGTGCTATGAAAACAATTCAATGATGATTATATAACTGCAACGTTACGAAATGGTTACATTCCACCTGAGGCCTTCGCATATCTGGATAGAAAAGGTTTTATACAAAACGAAACTGGCGTCCCTATACTTATTCATATATATATAAGGGCCAATATAAAAGCTAAAGTTGAAAATATAAGATGAAGAAAATTTAAATATTAATAACTACTGGTGGCTAAATTAGGTACCGCAATTTCTTCTTTTTTTTTTAATTCTTGACTATTTCTTTTATCTTATTTGCTTAAATGAGTGAGGTTTTTGAAAAATTTTCTTTACATCGAAATTATCAGACAGATAATATTATGTATATAATTTGTATAAAAATCATAATTATTTAGTTTTAAAAATTGTATATAATGTATATATCATTCACGTTATTATGAAATATACTAGAGAGCTCGATTATGGGACAGTGTATTGTAATAAGTTATATTAACTCTTGTTTTGTTTATTTCAAGTTCAACTATTTTAAAAAATTTTGTTAAAATAAACGTTTAAAAAAAAAACGTAGAGTCTAGCTTAGTTATTGAGTGTGTGATCATGAATCCACAGACAGACGGACCAACGGACAGACGGTTATAGCTAAATCTACTTCCTTCGTTATAAGGATCAGAAAAATATATGGTTTTTCGGTTTTCTGAATTCATGACGATGCGTTACAAATGGAATGACAACCTCGGCACAGTAGTGTGGAGGTTATAAAAACGCAACACAATAATAAACATGTGAATAAAACATATTCAATCAGCTGACTCGAACTGATCAGAAATACGCGTTCAGCAGCATGATGCTACTATTCTTAAATGTGAATAAGAACTTTAGCTTATGATGAATTCAAGAAAAAGTGATTTTTGCAGTTACATTACAATTACATTTGATCATTATATTTCTTCTGCTACGAGTAGTAGGCCTTCCTTCAATATATTTTGGGGTTCCTCATATAGTGACCTGTCTATTACAGTATATTTTTCTCAGTACTCGGCTGCTCGATATAAAGCAGGTTAATTGTATTTTCCAAAAACCTATAAAATGCCCCAGACCACTTTTGTGCCAAAAAAAAAACTAGATCATGAAATTTGATGGCATTTTTTTCAACTTTTTGTTTTAGTTTCTATACCTGTAGGCACTCAGATATGACGTATTGTTTTATTACCACGTTGAGACCGAAAATAGGAAATTGTTCTGATAAAATTTTAAAAACCCTCCTTCAAGTTTTAAAAAATTTTCTTGAACAAAATTTAAAAAAATGGATCTGACACTTTAAGGTTTTATTAAATACATGCCAGAAATTAACTTTGTGAATTTTTAGGTTAACTGCTATGCCAGAATTTTTTGACGAGGATTTTGAAATCCGCGGTTTTCGAGAAAAATGGGATTTTTGTAAAATATTCTGTAAATGTACTATTTCTAAATACTCATCAAAAATTCGTGACTTTTCTACTTTTCAATGTTATATTTTAATAATATCACCCCATTACCCGTTTTGGAATTGGGGTCACATATGACCCCAAGCTAATAAAAGACAATTTATTCAAAAAATTCAAATATTTTGTAAGTGCTGTTGCATTTTTAGATGCGATGCTTAAATATAATAACCAAACGTATAGAACTTCCATTCCTAAAATTTTGGATAAGTCCGAGAACGTTAACCCATTATTTGCCAAGGCCAGCTTTGGATTTTAAGATATTTTGAAATAAAAATTACGGAAAACGATTTTTTCTATTAAACTCGATGAAACCACTATTTCGGATTTAAGAAAAATAATTCGGTTATTTTTTATTTATTTAAGGCTTCAGTACTCCTGGGATCAAAATTATTGCTCGCAAATATAAATTAAAACAATTTTTAACCAATTTTGTTATAAAATTATTTTATGTATAAAAACTATCTATATTTTTTTTTTACTAAACTAAGAAGTCCACAAATGACCCAAAGCTAATAAAAGACAATTTATTCAAAAGAATATGAAATATAAAATTAATTCAATTTATGTTGGTGTATTTAAGGATGATTTAGTGTGCGATTCAAACTGTTTTCTGTAGTCACTTACGACTTGCAATATGTATTGCTTTTCTTTAATTTTATATTACTAAATATCTAAAAATTCAATAGCACTTACAAAATATTGAAGTTTTTGAATTCATTGTCTTTTATTAGCTTGGGGTCATATGTGACCCCAATTCCGGAGGGGTTAATGGGTTATTTTTTGCCCAAACTCTAGATAACTTAAGATAAAATATAATATTTAAATGTAGAAAACTGGTGAATTTTTTATACAAAGTATTTAGAAATAGTACATTTACAGAATATTTTACAAAAATCCCATTTTTCTCGAAATCCGCAAAAATAAAATCCTTGTCAAAAAAACTATGACAGAGGGATTTACCTAAAAATTCACACAGTTAATCTCTAACATGCATTTAGCAAAACCTTAAAAAGCTAGGTCAATTTTTTTAAAATTTTGTTTAAGAAAATTTTTCAAAACTTGAAATAGGATTTTCAAAATTTTATCAAAAAAATTTTTCATTTTCGGTCTCAATGCTTAATAGGTTACAAGGTGATAATAACACAATACTTCAGAACTGAATACTTACAGGTATAGAGACTAAAACAAAACGTTGGCTTTAATTAATTTCTTAAAGTTGAAAAAAATGCCATCAAATTTCATGATCTAGTTTTTTTTGGCACAAAAGTGTTCTGGGGCATTTGCAATTTCTTAGCGACTTTTTTTTTTTATCGATTTTGAAGTTTTATAGATTTTTGGAAAGAATTAAGCTATTGAACGAAATTTTCGTAAAATCTGAAAAAAGTCATATTTTACCCATATAAACACACTTAAAATTTTCAATCGCGTTGAGCCACCTCTAAATGTTTTTTGGTTGGCCCAAAACTTAGTATTTCTCACTTTTTTTGCTATTCGCATATTTCTAGGGGGTGCGACCGAGAGTTTGAACACATTTTTTTTATTAAGGGCCAACCTAGTAGACACTGACTGGTGCTGAAAATAAGAATTTCCATCAGCTTATGCTGCACCGTAGCGAAAGTTTTCCATAAGCAATAAAACATTAGAAAACATTCCTATGGGCACTGTTACACGTTCAATATATATCGTGATATCTGGATCGCCTCCTATTCCGAAACCCATTAAGATGGATCGCGATTCATCAATACTGCATGCTACACGTTCAATACATATTGACAATGAACGTGTAACAGTTCGCTATGTATGAATCTTTATATGATATAAAATGTTTACAAATGGTTATGAATATAATTACGCAGCATGAAATAATAAAACACTGAAAAGTGTAAAATTAATATTATATTCTATATAATATATGGCAACCGTCGGTAATTATTTCTGAACATTTTGTATGGGATGTACAGATATAAAAAAAAAAATTAAAAATTTATGTATCTACATATAGGGACTTTGGATATTTTATAATCGCAGTATAAGCAAAATTTTTCAAATATGGAATCTTTCTGAATTTATTCTGTCGGAGTCTATATATTCGAGAAATTTCTCTGTTCTACCATATTTCCATTTATTTTCTCAACTTTACTTTTGGCTCAATTGAGAGTGGACAGCTCTTCTTGACAAATGCAGCAGTCGTCTAGCAGTCTTTGAGCCAGACCTAATCGAAGTTCCTTCGAGTAGACCCTCAACCCATATCTGTTTTTTAGTTTCGAACCGTTCGTATAGAATTTCACA
Source organism: Cordilura impudica (assembly GCA_963682025.1). Classification (NCBI taxonomy): domain Eukaryota; kingdom Metazoa; phylum Arthropoda; class Insecta; order Diptera; family Scathophagidae; genus Cordilura; species Cordilura impudica. The sequence goes on from OY821517.1 coordinate 178,052,088, forward strand.
AAGCGTATGCTACCCGGAGTCCTCCCAATCCAAAATTTCCTAGTCGTTATTGAAGTAGTGTACTGACATTCAATTGTATTATCCTCTCTTTTCGCATAACGTTGTGGCCACAGTTGTAGCCTCGACATTGTAGAGTGCTTCTTATCGGATGACCAATGCGGATGAAGGCAGCTTCCCCATTATGTCCTCTGTTATTAGCTAGAATTGAATGTTCAGTACATCCGAAGGTGTAGTTTAGATTATATTACAGTTATAAGATTATAACGGACTTAGTTTACTACAGGAACTTTGTCGAAATATTATGCGATTATCATCACAAGTTTTGAGTGAAATTTTGCTTGATCAGTAAGTGTTTTTATATTCTATGATGCATTAAAATAGGGATATCTTTCCAAAATTACTTTGAATTGGCAATCGTTTTAGTAAATGCCATTATGTCGTAGATAGCGTTCTTTGCTTTACTAATCATTTGCTCACTAACATACAAACAAAAACAAACAAAACATTATTTTCTTAGTAGATATGGATTAGTGATGTAAAAAGTCGATACTTTTGACTACTCAATACTACTCGATACTTTTCAATCGAGTACTCAATACTACTCAATACTTTTAACGTTTTTTTGTTATTAAAAAAAAAAAAAACACTAAAAAAAAGCTAAATTTGAAAATAAAAACGCTTAAATTTGAAAAAAAAACTTTCATTCATATGTGTTTATTAAAAAAAATATTATTAAAACATTAAATATCATTTTAAATTAAAATTATTTGAATTTATTTTTTTAGTTTAATTCATATTAAATTTATTTTTTTTTATAAAAAAATAAAATTTAAAAACAAGTCTAAGTTTTTATAATTTATTGAAAACGTTTTTAATGTATTTAATTCATTATAAATACTTTAATTCAGTCAAGTTGTAATGTATTTTATACATTTTTTTGTACATTTATCACAAAATTGTTTTTGTACTAATAAATAATTTAAAATAGTTTATGAAATAGAATTGATAAAACTATTCTTTGTTAAAATGCAAGAATAAAATTTTTTCCACATTTTCAGACTTCAAAAGATTTCTCCTATCACTGACAACTTGTCCTGCGATTGAGAAAACTCGCTCACTAGGGACAGACGTAGCAATAATGGCTAGATGCTTTCGAGCGATTTTAGATAATCCTGGATATACTGTTTCCCTCATCTTCCACCATTCTAAAGGGTCATCCTTCCTTTCTATAATTGCTTCATGACTAAAATTGTTAAGCTCAATAATGCTTTTTGATGTTGTACTTCTAGAAACATTTCTTTTATCAAAATCGTCCCAAATTTAGTTGTTGTTTTGCGAGTCTTTCTGAGGTGATGAATCATCCGAACTTTGGATATTATACATTGAGGAAATTTTAGCTTTAACATTTTTTAACGCAGTAGCATCCCCGAATCCTTTTGATTTAAATCGGGGGTCCAAATATGTGGAAATTGCAAAAATGTTGTTGTGCTCCACTCGAAAACAGCGTTTATTAATATTGTTTAAAAATTTATTTAAAAGATTGGAAACTTCTTCTGTATTATATTCCGTTTGTTTTTTTACGATAAACGACTGAAGGCCTCGAATTAGCATAATTATTTTGGAAATAGTTGTGTTTTTTTCAGCACTCATCTCTACCGTTATTTCGTTAAAAGGACGTAATATCGTACAAAGTTCTTTTAAAATTTCCCATTCTTCGAGAGACAACAATTCGATTGGACGGTGTAAAATTGCTACAGTCGCTTCCAGTACCTCACGATTTTCAATAATTCTTTCAATCATACTTAATGTTGAATTCCACCTTGGTGTTGAATTAACTTTAAATTTTTTTTACCCATTTGCGATTGAATTTCTTTTATTTTATTAGATGCTTTAGTGCTTCGATTAAAATATTCCACTGTTGCCTTACATTTGGCCAAAATTTTCAAAATTTTTTCGTCCTATAACCCGTCTGATACAATAAGATGAAGGGTATGGGCAAAACATGGCAAGCTGGTCCAGCCAGCTATTTTTACAGCAGCCTGAATATTTGCTGCGTTGTCCGAAACTACGCAAGAGATTTTATTTTCTATTTCCCATCGTTTTAAGGTATTAAATATCGCATCCTTTAAATTTTGGGCGGTATGATCTTTAAACATTTGGAAACAGTTTAAAAATTTTGACTTTAGTTTCCATTCTTTATTTATAAAATGAGCTGTAATTGATACATAGGATTCATTCGAAACTGAAGTCCAAGCATCGGTTGTGATACAGATGTGCTCTGCACTAGAAAGTTCTTTTTTTAACTCATTACAACCGTCCACATATTCATCCATTAAATGGTTACTGGTAAGCATATACCTAGAGGGCATAACATATGAAGGATTTAATGCCTTTGCAAATGTTTTAAATCCTTCATTCTCTACCACGGAAAGGGGTTGTAAGTCCACTGTAATCATTTTGACAAGAGCTTTATTTATAACCTTTTCCCGTGATTTGGATAGATGAACGTTAATGTTGCACTCCTCCAGTGTTTTTGTGTTATTGTTGACGATTCTAATGAAAAGTAATAAAAATTGTGGTATATTACGAAAAAAGAATAAGAACAGTGGCTATCTTCCGCTGCTTTTTTTAAATCCACGGATGGATGCTTTGAATCCATATGCTTTTTCAAATTAGAACTACCACCACCTATAAAAAAAATTAATTAGAAATAACACAAAACGATGCATTCCAATAAACTTGCCTTTGTATGATATAATTGATTTGCAAATGTTGCATCTTGCCCTCTCGTTATCAAGTTCAATATGATGAAGCCATAATATGCTTCCCTTCCTCGGCATTGTTTTTAATTTAGTATTTAAATTTTATTGTTTTATTTTAATAATATTGTGTTTTTTATTTCACTTGCTGAACACTTGAATACACAAAACTGTTACACAAAAGACGCTTTCATTTTTTTTTCACACAAATACATGGATATTTTTTTTTCTGAATAGTTGTATTTTCGTACTAAAACTACATTTCTACTGAAAAATGCAACCCTGAAAGTATCGAGTAGGTATTTTTGGGTATTGAGTACCGAAAAAAATAGCCGGTATTGAGTACTCAATACCCAAATACTCAATACTTTTACAACACTAATATGGATGTAGTTGCTGAATATCTAAAATTTTACTTCTTCTAGAAAACCTGTTAAAATGTTCTTACTTAGGCACGCAACAAAAAACAATGTTTGACATTTATACCTCGGCACACATAACCAAAATACCTGATCTAATTTTTTTTTTTTTTTTTTGTATGCTTCAATGTAAGTTCAAAATAAGAAACATTCTATAATGTTGTTTAAGCGGATTTCACAGAGGATATGCTAATTTCCAAAAAAAAAAAAAAGACTCAAAACTAAAAGCAACTCAACTTGATTTCACACAACCAAAAAAATATTAAAATATTGCGACTGCTTGCAGTTTTTTGTGCATTTTTTTTTTATTGTGGTCACTGACCGTCCTCAAGGTTTTGTGTAATTTCGTATAGTTTATAGTATATTCCACGTTAATAATCGGGACAGACAGACAGACAAACGTTTGGTAAGTAAAACCGGCATTTATGAAGTTTCGTCGTATTTTGTTTTTTTTTTTTCGATTTTAGGCTGTATGAGTGCGCAAATTACAACAAACACGAACATCATGACGATAATGATGATGATCATCATCATTTCTCTCTCTATGTCATACAAACGAATAAAAAGGAAATGTTGTAATGTCGTCTCTGTATTATTTTAGTGAATATCCAAGCGAGACAAAAATTTACAACTGATGAATGTACTGAATGTTTTCAAAAAAGAAAAAAAAAATGCAAGAAACCCATCTAAAAATGGGGGAAAATATACAAGAGTTTTTTGTGTGATCCAAAAATATGCACATAATAAAAAAAAATTCAGTATGCATTAAGTACAAATACGATGCCTAAACTTGTATGCGTATATATTCAGTTCCATGAACAATTACCCAAATATTGGTAATCACTTTTATTGTACTTTTCAGTTTCACTATTTCTTAATCTGTGGTCAGGGTATAATGAGTTTTAACTATGTCTGTCCGTCCGTTTCTACGGGTAAGGTTTGTAATCAAATTACAGGTCGCAAATAGAATCACACAGAAAACAGGTTTGTTGTGGCTACCAAATTTATTGCTAACCGAATTACGAGTAAGTTATTAATCGGAAATTAAGTTGATTGCATTTAAAATTGCATTGTTTTAAGAGTAAGTATTTTATGAAAATAGAAAATGGTTCGTTGCTATTTTCTGTTGATACAATCAAAATTCAGTGTTTAACTTTAGAACAATTCGGTTGGCATTTTTTTTTTTTTTTTTATGTGTAATGAAGAAATTTCGTATATGAAACAGTTCCGTATGAGATCGTAGTCGCCATACAAAGCTGCTAACAGTTAATCACTTAAATTTATAGAAAAAAGTATCCCATAGATTTTTCTCAAATTTATTTTATATATGTTTTCACGAAATATAAGTTAATTTACTAAATATGGTTATGATCGGTCCATTTTCAAACCTAGTCTTCATATAAAAATAGCATCCGATAAGAACTTTTCATATCTGTGGAATTCAAATTTACAACAATATTAACCAAATTTTGTTAATGCGTCTATTCTATATTAGACTCATGGCATAGAGTACTCAGGGTACTTGTTTATAATAGCGTCACATGCTTCGAGCATTTGAGCAAAAAATAAAATATATATATCTTCAAAATCCGGATTTGCGAAGCTGGATCACTGCTAAATCACTTGGCTTTTCATTCAAATAATATAAATAATAAAAATCTTCCTGATGCTAGTATCCTATTTCAATTTAATTGCGTGGACTCAGAATATTCCATGCAAATAAAAAATAATCTATATATATATATAGAAACGTTGGTGCATTTGTTTGTAACGAATGAACCATAAGAGCTGTCGAGGTAAGATTTGCACCATAGGTTCGGTTCGAGCTCTTCTGTGTTTTTGTTTAACACTCTAGCTGGCGTTGGGGTCAAGTTATAAACAAAATTCTTATTTTCAGCGCGATTTGACTGCAATTCAGAATGTCCTGTATATTTCGTCATAAGAAATTTTTGTATGTATAAATGGACCCGATAGGTAGCGCTGGGGTAAAGTTATTTCGAATATTCTTATTTATGGTGCGATTTTAATGAAACTAAGAATGTACATATATGTATGTTAGATGATGCCAAACATTTTTTTATTGGCCCGATAGATGGCGCTATCGTTCGAAAAATAATTAGATGTCAAATTTATAAAAATTTTATAAGTTACAAAATTCACAAACGTTTTTATATATAAATATTCTAACCAAAAAGGAAGGAAAAAGCCGCTACATTATTGCATGGCGATCGTATAGCTCATTCAGCACTCAAATCACCGTTAAACGTACAAACAATTGAGAATGCCGTCAGTAATATCAAAAAACATTCCGGTATGGCAAAAGTTCTGCAAAAATGCAGTATTATTATTTGGGATGAATGTACAATGGCCCACAAACATTCCTTAGAAGCATTACATAGAACTTTAAAAGATTTGAAAGGCAATGAAAGACTTTTTGGTGGAGCTCTCATTTTATTATCTGGAGATCTTCGTCAAACATTACCAGTCATACCAACATCAACCTATGCTGATGAAATAAATGCCTGCTGAAAATCATCAACATTATGGAGTAGCGATCAAAATATAAAATTAACAACAAACATGGAAATACGATTACAAAATGAAAACAACTACTTGATCTTGGTAAAGGTAAAATCAATATTAACCGAACCAGTCAAACTATTAAAATATCCGAAAGATATTTGTCAATTTATATCGTCAAACGATGAATTAATTAAAAATGTATTCCCCGACATTCAAAATCAATATCGTAACCATGATTGGTTAAGTGAAAGAGCTATTTTAGCCGCAAAAAATCTCAATGTCGATGACGTTAATATTGATGTTGTTATTCAGGATTAGCATTACAATAAGAGAAATATATTGGTCATTCTTATATGTTACATTAAATATTTATTTTCATTTTCATAAATAAAACATGGGTTTTCTTTAACAGTTTTCAATTAATATTAACAAATGCACAAACGTTTTTTATATGGGTATATACAGATTCTAACTAAAATAAAAAATTCATTGAGGGCAAAGCAACGTTTGCCGGGTCCAGCTAGTAATATTATAAATAGCAATCATAAAAAAGTTTGAAATTAATCACTAACAGCATTGTTTTTTGTATCTAGGAATTATTTTAAATCCTTTAAAATGAAAAACTATTTGTGGATTCTGTCGAACCTTGGTTACATTGAAACCTCAGTATACCACAAAATATTGCCATCAATCGTGCAAGTAGTGGAGTACGTTCATCTTATGATGGATCCAAAATTATAGCTGTAACCAAGGACCATATATTATATGGTAACCAGAGTTCAGAAAAAAACACACACTGAATAAAAAACTCGTACATATATGAAAACAAACATAACTTAGACCAACACACACATATTTTTATTTTCATATCAATTATGTTTGTTTTTAAATTTTCTTCGGTCCCCAACACAACCATGACTGTGTTCGTTTTAATATTTCGTTATTTACACGAACATTTTTGTATCACGTACTTTTTGTTTCAATCACACATAAAGCACAAATTTTTGAGTGTTGCTTTATTTGAAGTTCATGTTCTGGTACGTGTACTGAGAAAAAAACAGAACATGTACAATAAACAGGTTCGAGTTCAGTTATATTTTAAGTCGTGTTGTGGCTCGTGTAGTAAGAAAAAACAGAACATGTACAATAAACAGGTTCGAGTTCAGTTATATTTTAAACATGACTTAAAATAAACCAGAACTCGAATCTACAATAAACAGGTTCGAGTTCAGTTATATTTTAAGTTGTGTTGTGGCTGGTGTACTAAGAAAAAACAGAACATGTACAATAAACAGGTTCGAGTTCAGTTATATTTTAAACACGACTTAAAATATAACACGACTTAAAATATAACTGAACTCGAACCTGTTTATTGTACATGTTCTGTTTTTTCTTAGTACACCAGCCACAACACAACTTAAGATATAACTGAACTCGAACCTGTTTATTGTACATGTTCTGTTTTTTTCTTTCAGTACACGTACCAGAACATGAACTTCAAATAAAGCAACACTCAAAAATGTGTGCTTTATGTGTGATTGAAACAAAAAGTACGTGATACAAAAATGTTCGTGTAAATAACGAAATATTAAAACGAACACAGTCATGGTTGTGTTGGGGACCGAAGAAAATTTAGAAACGCACATAATTGATATGAAAATAAAGATATGTGTTGGCTCCTTTTGAATAGAACATTGTGTGTTTCATGTGTGTATTTTCTGAACCTTGATGGTAACGTGACTCTCGGCGGATAAAATATGTATATGTAGGTGTCAAAAGCAAACACACCAAATTACTGCATGCATCCATTGCAAATTATGTGGTACTTATTTTTTACCTTTCGATTTCCCGGATTAAAGACTGCACCATATATTTATGTTCGAATATTTTTTCATATTAAATTGATGTAACAATAAAAAAAAAAAATCCGTTAAACGTCTTAGTTTATTTAAAAGAATGTCATAATTTTTTACTACGTTCTTTTTATACCCTATACCACTATGTTTGTAACTACCAAAAATATTTGACCGATCGACTTATAATTACTTTTTGAGTCGATTTAGCGATGTCCGTCTGTCCGTCTGTGTATCCATGTAAACCTTTTAATCTAATTACAGATCGGAAATATGAATATATTTTGATGACATTGAAATTGGTGAAAATCGGCGCATGTTTAGACCTAGTCCCAATATAAATGAACCCTATGAGATCGGCTTAAATTGCCATAATATCCAAATTATCATAAAGATCTCTCATCTATTTATCAGTCCAAATATAAACGCTATAGGATAATTCTTAGTCATAGCCCCCATAGAAGCTGATTCCCGATCTTCACTTAAATCTATCAAAAAAAAAAAAAAAATATGGCACAGATATTTCTCAAATTTGGTTTGTCTAGGTTTTTGCAAAATAAGGGACCTTAGCAAATATGGTCAGGATCGGTCCATTTTTCGTCCTAGTCAACATATAACTTTTTCATATCCGCAAGTAAAAAAAAAAAATAATAACAATACCACTCAAATTTGGTTTATGCTTATTTTGTATATATAATTTGTTGGGCCTAAGAGATAGGGTCTCTAAACGCATGGTATAGGGTATCGTATAGTCAGCCTAGACTGACTATAATTTTCTTACATGCTGTTCTTATTGTTTGGTCGGTTATTTGTTCGGATGATATGTTTGAAGTTTTAAAATTTGAGAGGATCCCACATCCGAATTGTAAATAAAGAACAATTTCAGTTGGGGCAACCGAAATTCGGTTAATACAGCCGGATTTCAGTTGAGACAAAATCATTCTTATGTGAGTGTGTAATACTGCTCAAGAAGTACATGAAAGTACAAAAACAGTGACCTACGAACGTAACTTTATCACCCAAATACCTTTCAGGAAAGTAACCAGTCGATGATAAAGAGTCATGACGGTTAGGTCCCAAGGTACTTTCGTCAGAGGGAACATCCGTCCAAGGACCCTATTTGACCCTATCGATGAAGGTTTGCGGCCCAGATCAGCCCCTTATTCATAGACAGATTTCTGGCTCTTAGATAATCAGATGTCCACAGTATTTTTACAACCGCAGTTAACATCAATTTCTACAGCCAGTAGTGAAATTCGCAGAATCCACATTTCTCAGCCATTCGGTTCTTCTAGGAAAATTTCAAAGCCAGTATATAATGTTTTGGAATGGCTTTAGAAAATCTCCAGCTGACACTTAAACGTTAAACAAGTAAGGAAATTATAGTCGGTCTAGACCGACTATACGATACCCTATACCATGCGTTTAGAGACCCTATCTCTTAGACCCAGCTAACTGGATATAGGAAATAAGCATAAACAAAATTTTAGTGGGATTTTTATTAATTTTTTTGGCTGCAGATATGAAAAAGTTCATATTGGATGCTACATCTGTACAGGACTAGGCCCAAAAATGGACCTATCCTGGCTATGTTTGTTAAGTCTCTTGTATTTTGCAAAAATATATACAAACAAAATTTGAGAAGAATCAGTGCAATATTTTTGTTTTTTGATAGATTTAAGTGAAGATCGGGAAGCAGCTCTAAATGGGATCTATGACTAAGAGTTGTCCCATAGGGATCCTTTTTGGACTACTCATTAATGGATGTAATAAACACATATAAACCCAATTTGACTAAGATCTATATGACAATTTGGATCTTATGGCAATTTATGTTGATTTCATAGGGGTCATTTATATGGGGGCTAGGTCTGAACATGGACCGATTCTCACCAATTTTAACAGCGTTCATCCCATGGCCGATAAAAGCTTATATACGAAATTTCATCAAAATATATTCATATTTGCGACCTGCAGTTTGATTACAAGCTTTACATGGACACACAGACGGACGGAAGGACGGACGGACGGACATCGTTAAATCGAATCAGAAAGTGATTCTGATTCGATGGGTGTAATAAAAGATGGGTCTAGGTCAAATATTTTTGGTAGTAACAAACAGCAACACAAAGTCATTATACCCAAACCACATAGTGGTATAGGGTATATTGATCTAATATTGGACTTATGGAATTCAAACTGCAGATCTATTTGATAATCTCGAAACAAAACGCTCATAATAGTGCCGTTGTCACAATACGAAAGAATGAACACAAGGGTAGAGATAACCGGCATGTTAGAAAGACAGCTTCGTATGTCAGCCCTATTTTGTAAAATATATTTCATTTAATCTCTTTCTGTTAAACCAACGTAAAAAATGTTGAATAAACGTTTCGGACAACATGAACCCATAACCGCTAATGTGCGTTGTTAGAAAGTTGAAAAGCAGTTTCCTATCTACTTATTCTATGCTCAGGAGAAGATTGCGTACTTACAAGAGAGGTTTGCGATTTAGTGTAATGAAAAGCACCTACTGAGGATGAAGCATTGGATCGATTTGTAAAACTCGTAAACTTTGGTGGTAGTGAAAGCTGAACTCTGACTCATATGCAAATATAAGTGTAGGGTCGAAATTAGTGGGTAGCACTTACATTAATGATAAATCTAATATACTCGGAGGCCTTATGCCAAATCGTAATACCCCAAGGTTTGAAAGAGTGCAGTAAGAAGATGGAGGCGAAGAAAAAGTATTTGTAAGTTATACTGACCAAAAAATTATATCAGTGGCTATGTGAAATGCATGAATGTTGGGATAAAAGATATTAAATTAGTCAATACCCAGCGTCACAGAGTAAACTCTTGAGCCTGTCCCCGTGTGCATCTTTGAACGATCCCTACACACTGAGATTTCAGTCATGTCTATGGCAGCGTCTGCAGTCATTTGTAATTGGTATTTGATCACAAAATTTCCAGAAAAGTTCACAAGCTGTAACTAATGTTTCATCGTTTCCTCTATCTGTGCAACTTTCAGTTTCCATAGAATAGTGATGTTTCCCCCGCTAACAAATTGCCTAAGATTTTCTGTTGTTTTTTTTTTTTTTTTTTTAAATTAGCAGACATTTTCTTATGTACAAAACCAAAAAGTAAAGGTCAAATTATAGCTCAAAAGGTATTCAGAACTTTAAAGCTCATAAAGTTAGTGAAAACTTAAGAAATATTTTATTTTAAATTGAAACAAAATATTTAAAAATTATAAATTTTTTGGTTTTCTGAAATTCCTATATGTTTTAATGTATAATTGTACTATTTTAGAGATTCTTAAGAAAACTTCAAATGATGACAAATGATTTTATTGTAAAAAAAAATATTTACAAAAAAAAACTACATTTAATGAATGTCATGTTCGAATAATAATAAAATGACCACATCAAATGCTACATGATCTTTCTTCGTTGCAAGTACAGAGAACATTTAATTTTTACTGCTGCTGCTCTATGAACAAAGAAAGTCAACAACAAACAGCAGTTATTAGGATGCACTCACAAAACAAAAAAATAAAAAAAAAATACAAAATAAGCCAAAAACCTAAAATTAATGCAAAAAAGAAAAAGAGAGGAAAGAAGCCAGCATGCAATGCAACTAACAAAACTATGATGTTGTTGATGATGATGCATTGCAATTATGTTGTCGAAAAAAAATTAAAAACTTAAACGACGCCACCACGTTAAAATGATGTGTGCTGCCGTCGATGTTCTTGTAATGCAGCTGCAATTTGTGCATTATATTCAAAGCTACTGACTGCTGAAGCTTGTAAAAAAAAAACTGACAGACGACTGGCTGAATAGATGGACGGGACGGGATGGGACGGACAAACGGAAGGCAGGAGAGACGGACAAATTGTACGTTCAGTAACCTCCATGTACTTGTGCAGTACATCTATGCAATCAACCATCATCTTCATCAAGAACAACATCATACGTGTTAGTATCCCTTCAACCCGGCCGTTTTTTTTTTTCACTTAATTTTGTTTGTAAAAATGTGTTTTTGTAAGTACTAATACTTAAATATTGAATTTGCATTAGGTGGGTAAATTATTTTTCATTGTGTTGACAATTGATTTTAATATTTCTTTAAAATATTCATTGTATGTAATAAAATTTAAGATATTCTTTGCCCATTATCAGCGGCTAAAATTAGAAATAATATCTTTTGAAAGAATCGCACCATTATAAATTAATATCGAATCAGTTGCACACATTGAAATATTGCGGAATCAAATATCAATATTTCTGAATAAAACTTTCTGAAAATATAGCAACTCAATGTTTGTATATGTATCACTACTCGTAACAAGCGGAAATTAAACAGTCTCATTGTGGCTAACGAATTATTGCCAACCGAATTACGTTGGTGTTAGTAGCCGAGTTTGGGTTTAACTAATGCCGTTTTCTTTTCTGACAAAAGATGTCGCCCTTTTTCTGCCCTTTTCTGGAAAAGTGTATTTTTTATATATTCTGAATTAAGAGCAACTTGATATTATGTATCAATCGAAAGGTCTCAAAGTGCTGTATTCATAAATGCAAAAATTTTTTGATTATTATCATCTTGGAAGTCATAGGGTGAAAATATTCAAAAAAGGGGAACAATTGGGAAATATTCTCACACTATGACCTGAAAGAAGTCAATGGCTGAAATTTTTTGTGATTTACGATGGCTCGACTTTGAGACCTTTCGATTGATGTATAAGATAAGGTTGTTCTTGATTCAGAATATATAAAAAAATACACTTTTCGAAAAAAGGGGAAAAAATGGCGACATTTTTTGTCAGAAAAGAAAACGGCATAAGATTAAAAATTCAGCTGTTTTCAGTTATCTTATCAATATATAATTATTAGCTAAGTATTATTAAATTTAAGGTAATACAGTCGAAAGTACAACACTCCTATATTCAAAACTAATAAAATTATAAGGATAAAACGCTTAGGAATTTTATGCCTTATCAGAAGAAATAAATTAATAATTTTTTTCAAAAGATTTTGTAAGTTTTAAGTAAAGGAGGTTTTTCAAGAGGAAAATTGCCTCGAATATTAAGAAAAAGTGTATATATTATATAAAGTACTATATGTGTGCTTCGCTACCCCCTTTCCCTCACCCGTCCCGCCCCCGCATCATAATGAAAGGGGTCACAAAAGTCCCAAGGCTCTCACTATTACAGTACTCCAGATATATGACATTTAATATTTGATTTGTATGGGGGATGCCACAAACCTTTGTCCGATCCCGCCCATTTCTTGGCTGACTACTCACGTTAATAATAGATGTCTCTGTCATAGTACTCAATATATGTTTTATTTAAAATTTACTTTGTATGGGAGGTGCCACGCCCACTAAAAATTTAAAAAAAATATAGCGTATAGCTTTCCCATATCCGCAGATGAGTAGTTGCGGAGATTACCTCCTACAAACAAGCAATTAATTTAACATATCAAAAAAAAAATTTGATCGCACAACATCAAAATGATGATTTTCGACTAACAAATAATCCGATCAATTTGTGTTGATAAATGGGATATAAGAAAGAAAACTATTATATGAGTTTAAAGGAAAAAATTGTTATGTTTCTGCCAAAATAAAATTGCCAATTTTACGTAACACAGGTCATCTGTTCTTAAAAAAATTTAAAGGTATTTTCTCTGAATCAAACACTATAAAAACAAAAAAAAAAACGAACAATCGCACAAAAGGAAGAAATAGTTTAAATTTTATTTTTCATGGATTATTTTAGAAACCAATCATTAATATCTTTATATAGATGGCAAAAATAAAATTCTATGTAAGAATGTAAAATTTGCTGGACCGATTTTAATGATTTTTGATTTGTTGGATTCGGCTCCGCCACGAATAGCAGAATTACTATTAAAATATCTGAAAAATACAGGGGGCATATCACCTCCCATACAAAGTGAATTTTAAATATCGTATATCTTGAGCTATATAAAAGCGAGATTAACGATACTTTGTGCGATATCATAGATTATTAGTGTGAGTGGCCGTGCTGAAAGCTGGCGATATCGGATCCCTTCATTATTCAATATCATATCATATCGCGAATACTATAGTTGGAAGAGTTTCGCAAATTTGTGTTTTCATCTCTTATTATAGCAGAATATGAGGGAGTGGATTTTCGAACAAAGTTTTTAAATTAACTTCATATGCCTGGTTTTCCACCACATAATTTACTCTTGAAAGGTCGGTCACCAAATATACTGCTTCATAACTTAAAGGTTTCAAAATTATATAAGGGAACGCGTTTTGTTATCAAAAAAATAATGGGTAAAATTACTAAATCGACACTTACCAATGGCAATCAATATATATTACCAAGAATCGTGATGATTTCAACAGATTCTCCAATTCCAAGTGCGACTTTTATTTGGAAAATTCATGACACGATCATGGTAAATTATACGATCTGTTTGTATACGCCGAAAATTGAGAAACCAAAAATATAGTCCACTCTTTGGCTTTACAATTAATTATTGTTTAATAATATTAGACGCAGATGGTATTATGTGAAACAAAATTAAATCTATTAAATTAAATTAGAGATTCATTTGATTCTTATTAAAAAATTCCTTCCGTAATTCAAATACATATCAAAACAAATCTGAGGTTAAAACAGATATTGTTGGCAGAACAATATTTACTTGGTCAGCCAGTATTCTATATAAAATTCTAGCGGCATTGAAATGATCGCTATATAGATTGGAGAAAAAAAATATTCACCAACCGAATTTTCTATATTAGATTAGATTAGATTAAGAAGGCTCCATGCGCTGCGACCAATTTGATAGTTTGTGCAGCCCATGGTTGTCCTAAATATGAAGGATCCTTATAAAGCCAGTTACCCTATTTGGCATGAGATACCATATGTCCCGGGGGATACAGTGTATCTTCCAAGGACTAGGGTTCTTTTGCTACTTAGTTTTAGACATTCACAGAGAATTTGTTCTGCTGTTTTCACCCTCTATTCGCAGAACGTGAATGTGTCTGTAAGAGACTGACCTTTCTTCGTAGATGATATCTAAGATAACAGGGTCCATTAAAGAATCTCGTCAAAATCCTTAAGTCCTTCCAATCAAGGGAAAGTAATCTTTCCGATTGAACACTGGATGGAGTTATAAATCCTTTATCTTGGCGTTGGCCAGGACTTTTGTTGAAGTGTTCGCCAATTTGTGCTTCCCTCCACTTCTTAATTTTTTCTTTGATGTATCCTACTGGAATACCACAGAATGGTTCCAGACCGATGAAAGGACGACGTACCTTTCGATTGGGTAGGCAATCTGCCCGTGTCTTTCTTGTCCCGGAATTTGGCATAGAAATATTTTGTTGCATCTGCCTAATTGGTTGAGCACTTCGATGCAATCCAAAACGAGTATAGACGTCACTTTGTAGGCTATAATTGCCTTTAGTGCAGCCTAACTGTCGGATAGTACATAAATGAGTGCCCTTTCTTCTAAGACATTCCGTCACGCATATATAAATGGCGAAGACCTCCGCTTGGAATATGGATGTGTATTTTCTCATTGGTAAGGTACGCGACCGAATATGCCTGCGCCCGTGTCCTATTTGATGGTTTTGAGCCATCTGTGAACCACGTATGAGAACCCTGGTCTGGGTCCCAGGTCCTACAGGTCCATAATCCATTATCATTGTTAAAAATTCTCTAATAAATATCTTTCTTGGTAGCATTCTGCCAGTGACTCTCGCCACCGGGTCGTTGGTGGAGAGTCTTGTGACCTTTAGATCACTGTTTTTGATGCTACAGCACTCACGCACGCTTCTACGATGATCGAAATATGCAGTGGTGTGATGTTAAGCATGACGCCGAGAGCATCGGTTGGACTCGTTTCATATGCGCTGGTTGGTAGGAACCGGGCAGTGACCAGACTTGGTAACGA
Source organism: Cordilura impudica (assembly GCA_963682025.1). NCBI lineage: Eukaryota > Metazoa > Arthropoda > Insecta > Diptera > Scathophagidae > Cordilura > Cordilura impudica. The sequence continues at coordinate 178,067,603 of OY821517.1, forward strand.
AGCCTCACCAAAGGCTCTTAATTGCTACCACGTTTAAGCCATATACCCTACGGGGGGATTCACGGAATTGTCCATATAAAAATCTTAACGAAGTATACACCAACTGAAGGTGTCAAAACCTACCAGAGAAATGGTTGTCACATCCCATAACTGTGCGGTGTTAACGATGGTCAAGGTGTCACAAGGTAGTACAGATGTAACATGATTTGAAAAGCGAATTTTGGAATGTTGTCTATGTCATCTCTTGTGGCTGATATGGACAGCAAGAAGAATGGGTGAAGTAAACGAAAGTATTGTAAGTTGGATATCGAAGTCCGAAAGTTTTTGTATCAGCTGCCATACACACAAAATTACTGCCGATTAGATGAAGACTTAGTTGATGGACCATGATAGAAAAATGAGGCCCGGAATGGGTGAGTCAGTTATCACGGACAATATACCAATACGGAGAATTTGGAAACAAGAGTATTGTTGAGACGAGGACGAGTCAAGGGCACTTGAGGTAGCCCTAGTATGCCAATATTGCACCCAAGATGAGTCGGAGACTATTTGAAATAGTTGCAAAACGAATTCGAAAAGTTGTCGATAGCATCACCCCTGCATGATAGCGCAATCAGTAAGAAGGAGCGTAGTAGACAGAAAATGGGCCAGTAGTTGAAAAACGACCTAGCAGAAGAAGGAGTGTAGTAGACGAGAGCATTGAAAGGAGGTACAGGAGTTGTAATCGAATTCGGAAAGCTATCATTACTATTCACATTGCGAAATGATGGGTGGGCAGTGTGGTGGGAAGGAGTGGAAGGCAAGATGGTCAATTGATGGCATAAGTTGGAAACGAAATTGAGATTGCTGAGTAGTCTAACGCTGACGAGAGGCATTGATAATGAGTGTAAGGCAAGAGTGTTGAGAAAATGAGTTGAAAACGAAGTCCAAGAGTGTGCCAGAGCCGGTGGCAAGAGAGCATTGAGGATTAGTAGAGACAAGAATTTTATGGTGGTGTGTATACTTGCAAATTCTGTTAATAATGGACACGGGATTGTTGAACCCTTAAATGGCTGTTTTGGGAACGGCCTCTCGGGAAATTTCATGGTAGTTGTGGAGGCCTAAAATCGGAGTAAAAACACAGTTCGATGTGGAGTTGCATTCAACCGGGTGTTGAGACCCATAGATCAACAGGGTTTTAGGTCGGACAGATCCTTTAGCAAAGGATAGAGCTATGCCAAGCATATTTCTCCTACTTTGCTAGCTGTCTTATGGCAGGGCTCTGGGCAGACGCATAGTATATGTCTGGTATTTTATCTTCAAGACCGGAGCACACATTACGCACAAGAGACTTAATACTATTAATTGTGTATTAGTAAATTTTTTGTCATTCTTCCTGTCGATTACCTCTATACACTCGTTGTGTCAAGGTAAATATGTCGGCCACATCAAAACTGTTACGATTTTTGTTAAAAACTACTTTTTTGTTTCTCTGTTAACATCGATTCCTGTTGCAAACACTACCTTGTTTCACATTTTTCCTATAAAAATGGCACCAGACTTTTCTCGAGAAGTTGTATGTAGTCTGTGCTCTTCATCCGGCAAGATATTATTTGAAGCTAAAAATAATCCTCACCTGAAAATGTCCCCACACTATTATGCTTTCACCACCAAAATTACATTCCGTGAAACGCAATGGTTCCTTCCCGACAACATGCCAACAGCCTCGAAAACATCTGGCCTATCCAAATTCCAGTTTTTTTCGACATAAAATGTAAAATGTTATTCTAGGAACTTAGTTCTGCTTCTCAAATTATATATTTTGATTAATTTTGACACATTTTCATTCACCAATGTCCCCCAAGCTTATTAGTAACATGAGCGAAGTGTTGGTTTTGCTTGAAATACGAGTCTCAATGTAGAGATTAAGCTTTCGTTTGGTTTTAAGGCTCTTGTTCGTAAAGTACATTTCTCAAATTTAAAAAAATTTTGCACAGGTCAAAGACTATCGTAAATTTGCGTCCCGATTTCTTTCATTGCTCCTCTGCAATTGTATAAAGTGATAAATTGACCTTGCTCAAATTCAGAAAGCTACATGCCTAGTGGCATTTTTATACCCTATACCACTATGTGGTTTGGGTATAATGACTTTGTGCTGCTGTTTGTAACTACCAAAAATATTTGACCTATATCCATTTTCTATTATACCGATCGACTCAGAATCACTTTCTCAGTCGACTTAGCGATGTCCGTCCGTCCGCCCGTCTGTGTGTCCATGTAAATTTTGTAATCAAACTACAGGTCGCAAATAAGAATAGATGTCTATCAAGTTTAGTATATAAGCTTTTATCGGCCATAGGATGAACGCCATTAAAATTGGTGAGATTCGGTCCATGATCAGACCTGGTCCCCATACAAATGACCCCTATGAAATCGACATAAATTGCCAGAAGATCAAAATTATCATATAGATCTTAGTCAAATTGGGTTTGTATGGGTTTATTATATTCATTAATCTCAGTAGTCCAAAAATAATCCCCATAAGACAATTCTTAGTCATAGGCCCCATATAGAGCTGCTTCCCGTTTTTCACTTAAATCTATTAAAAAACAAAAATATTGCAGAGATTTTTCTCAAATTTGGTTTGTATATATTCTTTCAAAATATAAGTTACTTTATTAAATATGGTCAGGATCGGCCCATTTTGCGACCTAGTCCCCATATATATATAGCACCCGATATGAACTTTCTCATATCTGCAGCCAAAAAAAATAATAACAATGCCACTCAAATTTGGGTTATGCTTATTTTCTATTACCAATTAGTTGGACCGAAGAGATAGGGTCTTTAAACCATGGTATAGGGTATCGTATAGTCGGTCTAGATCGACTATAATTTTCTTACTTGTTTAAAACTTGAAAATTGAATAACTTAAAGCACTGAAAAGACACTGCTGGTACTGTCAACTATAATTTTAGTAATTAACTTTAAAATTGTGAAACACTTGAGACATTTGCACTTTCAGTATAAAAAAGTACATCTCATGCTGCCTGTTCTCTTCACTAGGTACACAGTTTGTCTAAAAAGTATTCTTATCTTACAGCCCGTCTTTCTGGATGGTAGTAAAGTGACCTTATAATAGTGAAACAGACCTTACTTTCGGTTTACCATTGCATTCAAACCTCACAAATATGAAATGTAATCACAAATATTTAAAATTGATCCAAATTTCCCGAATTTGCGATTAAGTTATTAACCGAATTTCGAGTTGATTGCGACAGCAATTACGGTTAGCTGCTGCTAAATTTCTATTGATACAATCGAAAAAACTTACCAATTCGATTGGTAAATTTTTTTCTCTATGTATGACTTATCGTTTGTGCACAAAGGTACTTGGTTCATTAATTTACGCCAACTGCAATTTTGTAGCTTTATATTATAATTTGTAGATATATTTAATAATTACGAGAGAAAAATATATCAAACGATTTGATATGTTTATATCACGAATGACTGATAGTAATAAATTTCACCCTAATGTTAATATAACACCGTAGAATAACAATAAAAACAACAACCAAAGAAACTACTTTTTTACTTACCCCAAAACTTACAATAGCAAAAAACAAATTTGCACCAACATGTGAAAATAAAATATAAGACGATGCAAAAACAAAAAAAAAAAAAAAGCAGAAACACAAACACAAAACAACATACATCCATCCCAAAGATTATTGCTGCTACTGTTGTTGTTATTGTTGTTCGTTTCATTTGGTAATTGCTGCATACAACAATGCATCATCAGCATTGAACTCAATACAATATGAGTAGCAGTTGTTGAAGAAGAAGAAAAAATTGAAGACAAATAAGAAGAATTAAAAAGAACCCATTGAAGAATGTGTTGCGGAGAGTGGCGCATGCGAATCAAATGCAATTGTTGGCGCTGTGGTAGTGTCCGTTGTTGCAGCAGCTGTCTTCTATTCTACGACGCATTCAGTTTTTATTTAATTTTTTTTTTCAAAACTTATTGCATCTTTGGTGAATATGTTCTTTTTTACCCAAAACCCAATTGGAAATACGAATAAAACTGCAGCTTTTTAATGCAATAACTGACACCTTAAAAAGTTAATGCACCGTAGAAATTTTATTGAAGTCAGCTTTTTCCTTACACAATTTCAGTTTTGTCAGATTGATGTATACCAATGATTTTAATAAGAGCTTTCTTAGATTGGAAGGCTTCCAATAAATATATTATTCAAGTAAATTTTTCTGATAAAATAATCCACACATAGAACGGATTTGCTGTTGCAACCAAATTTGCTGTCAATCGAATTTTAGTAGTTCCATCATTATATTGTGATAACTGAATTATATAGTCCATATTACGGTAATTTAGTAAGGGCAATTGATATTATATATAAATTCAATTGTCTGAATCGAGGCATTAGCTAATAAAGTGGAATTATTAATTTCATATAATATAAATATAATATAAATAAAGAATTTCTCATGTGATATGACCAAATAGATAGTAATTCACGAATTCATTACATAATACCATCTAATTGATAGATATTTTACAAAAAAAAAATAAAAATTTAACAGTTTTAGATAACATTTTTTGTTGGTATATTTTCCCCAACTAATAAACATAACATAATAATAAACATAACTCATATCGTCAGTCAACTGATCGACTTTGTGTCTTGTATTTCAGAAAATATTTGAAACCATGTTTCTTAATTTCTTGTTTTATATGCACTTAGAACTGCTTGTTACCTTGCAGGCTAAATTCTTCATATCTAACTTAAGAACTAACAAGTCCTCACATGAAACAGCGAAGGTCTTACAATTCATTGCGTGGGATGCTAACCAGGAGAAGAAAGAGTGGGCCAAATATTGAATGAATCTTGGATCTGTTTATTAATATCGCGAGTGATTTCAGCGTCCATCTTGAAAATTTTTATCTATATATTAATACATGAAGGTAAAGGAGGAGTGTGAAATTTGGCAATATTATAGATCATACGGATTAGTTGCGGCGAATGATAAAATTTATGTGTAGTATGTGTTTAAAATATATTAAATTAAATAAAATAAAACAATAATAAATAATCTTATAAGAGCCTAAAGGTATGCTAATCAATTTCAGCCAATTCACAATTGATCAGCTGTGCATTTATTATTATTGGTTTCAAAAAGGAGTAGATTTTAATTGCCCTGTGTTGAATTGTGAATTGTCCAAAATTGATAAGTATCATTTAGGCCCTTATAAAATGAGTTTTTAACAATCCCATTTCAATTTCTTCTGTGTGTTCATCAAATATTTATAATGAAATTTAATGAATTTTATTAAATATTCATAATTTTTTTTATAGTTACATATAGACTAAAAATAACATTGAAAGAAAAAGATTTATTGAAAAAATAAAACTTATTAGAATGTGCACTCAAATTTTGAGGGCTGGGCTCTACTAATATTATTAGTTCGTAAAAACAACTTGCTCTTAATGATATATATGTATAGGGCTGGGTGTACTACACGTAACTATCATATTCTAGGTTACGTGCTGCCATACATTATTACCCCAACTGCTTGAAAGTCACGAGTGGCTTAATTTTTTTCAATATAGTAATCGAGATCCTTCAGCGGTACTCTACTGCTTTATGTTTCTTAATCATAACCATAAATGTGCCGAAAAACATCATGCCACGTGGACTTAATTTCATCTTCAAATCCATACAACCAATGAATATTTCACGATCACAATTCGACATACATTTTTTTTTATAATATTATAATTTATAATATTAAATTTTCACGCAATAGTTTTCTTTGTTAATGTTTAAGAGGGGGTAAGTTTTTTTTTTTAAGATATGAATAATGTTGGATTACCTATTTCACACGTCATAGTATAACATTTGAAGTATCTGTGCAAAAATTTTCAATTAAGAAGTTTAATAAATAAGTTTATGACAGCAAATCTCCGGAGGCGCCTCGAAAACAGTTGTTTGAGGTGAACATCATAACTCGTTACCGGATTTTTTAATCTTTTTTTATTTTTGGCAGCATTTGAAAGTGAAACACATGATTTTTGCTATAAAATTTAAGTGATTGGGGAAAAAATGGTAAATCAAACTCTTCGCGATTAGCTGGTGATTTCAAAAGGATCGGTCAAGTATATTTTGAATTATGAAGTTCAGAGACTTCAAAAATGTTGTTTGCGAGAAAATTGATTTGATGTTTTTAACATATACGATATACCGTATGAAGGCAGTTTTGCTGCGATTTACTCAAAATTTGAGACAACACTCTCGACGTGTTGTACATTCAGAAGAAAGCAAAAATTAGAAAAGCTTTAAAAACTTAACTTTTTCATATCCGAAGGCAAATTTGTATGTATTTGTTTTTTCTTTTTCATAAAAACTGACATTCACTAGGGACTGATATGTTATGATACAATATACAACATTTACTAAAGAGAGCAAATGAAGATTTTTCAATGAAAATTGCCAATAACAATTTTACACTATTGCACAGTCGTCAAAAGCGCTCAAAATTAAATTTTTTTGTTATATTTCTTTTAATCTTTTTACAGTTATCGACAGATAGTACATTAGATAAGACGTTTTGAGCATTTTCTGGGTTGTAGAATATCTATTTTTTATGCTATAATGGACCAAAGTTGGAGTTTTTTTAAAAAAATTTCAAACTAAAAAATCGGAATTTTTTATACTCGGAAACTAAGTAGGCAAACCCTACTTTTTTCGATGACTTTGTATTATAACTTTACAGTTATAAAAAATATATTTTGTTTCTAATCACATCATGTAATTTCTCGGGCATTTGAGTGACTATTTCATATAATTTTTAAGTGGAAAAAAAATTGGTTTAATAAAAAAATTAAATTGACCTATTTGCATAAGCTGCCAAAAAAATTGCGGTTAGCTATAAACGGTATTCAGTACACCTAAGGGTTGTAAACAAAATATGTTTCTACCTAAGTGCAATATAATGCAACTTTTAATGTAGAGCATTTTTAAGGCACCCTATTTATAAGTGTATTTTAAAAAAATTCATCCGATCTCAATAGGGAAGTTTTTCAAACGGCTTAAAAAGTTCTTCATGCACTTCACAATTGTAATAGAGCATGAAAAAAACGGACCAGTATTTTGGTTCTTTGGGCGGAACCCCCAATTTTTGGGAGATATAAGGCATACAAAAATGGATGTTTTTCGTTTTTTAACTTTTTGCACACAACTTTTAAATGAATATGTGCATACTATATATCAAATGAAAGGTATTTGAAAGGGCTATCGATCCGTTTTAGTGCCTGCACGTACATGACAAATTTTAAATTTTGGTGAAAAAATTAGGTTAATTTTAAGTTCATTTATATATATATATATATATGTATAATATTAATGCTTAAACTAGGCCCTATAAATTTGAAATTAACAAAAATTTTTTTAATTTGCATACAATTTTTTGTATACAAATTTTTAAGTAAATATAATAACTAATCATAAAAATATAATTATATGATAAATGGTTATCTTTTCCAGCCGCCGGTGGACAAAAATTTCACATCGGCTTCGTTCTCTGGAAATAAGCTTTTGTAACTGTTGTTATTCTTTACTTTATGTTATATTTCTTTACTTTCAAGTGCATAACTCTTCAAAAATTTCAGCAAATAAATGAAAATAACAAAATTAAAATTTTTAAAAAATTGGATTTATTAATATTTTAATTCAGCAAGGATTTCAAAAATATTACTGAAAATAAATTAGAATTAGTAGGAAAATGGGGCATGGATGGTTAAACTGGTCAACAAATCTTTAATCATAAATGGAAAAATGAACAAGATTTACAACATGTTGATGAGAAACAATATTTATGATCTTATTTGTTCCACTTAAATTAATAACTACTGGTAATAAAGAAACTGTTTGGAAAAACGAACGCCCATCTTCTATTAGATATTGCAGACCAATAAAATTTGTGTTTGTTAAGGAAACAAAAGACATGGTTAAGAAAGAGTATAAGGATATTTGTGACCAAATTCAACATTTAGTTCCAACAGAAATAGAGTTCTCCGATTCTTTAAAGTTTGAAATTTCATATAATCTGTTATGTACAATGGTTGATGGTAAAGTAGTTAATATTCTTACGGATCAAGATTCATCCAGATGCTGCAATATTTGCTAGGCAACTCCAAAATAAATGAATAATCTTCAATACGTAAGCACTCTTCATTGTTGGATAAGATTAATGGAATGTCTTCTTCATGTAGCTTATAGCCAATATTTTGAAAAGCCATTTGCATCTAAAGAAAACAGAAGTCTGAAAAAAAAATCAAAAAGAGAGAATTCAAAAAGAAATGCGAATATGGTTCGAACTGACTCAGCTAACTCAAATACTGGTAATCTAGGACGCACCTTGTTACATAATTATGAGGTTACGGCAGATATTTTGAATATTAATCAACAACTCGTTAAAAATTATAATTGCATTATGCAAGTAATTTCATCAGGAAGGGAAGTTATTACGAAAAAATTTAAAACATATTGCATTCAAACAGCAGAACGTTTTGTCAGCCTATAATTGGTTCATTATCTGAAGAAGCTCAAGAGGCATCCAACTAAATTTTTAGATCTGCAAGGCTAAATAATAGCAGAAATGCATCAAGAAAAATAAATAATGAAGACGTATTTCACTACTTTTTAATATCCTCAAATTAGTTTTAGAATTAAGAAAGAAAAAAATAACACCGAGATGCTTCCAGAGGCTTTAGAATTAGTTGTTGAGTTTATATTAGTTTAGTTTGGTTTAGTTAAAAAAAAATTATTTATTTTAAATATTAATTTATTTTAAATATGTTGTTTAATGTGTTAGTTATTTTTAAAAAAATCTCATAAGTGTTTTAGGATTAAACCATTTTTAATTTTTAAAATCTGATATCAGGTTCGTGTTAAGCGACCCCAAAAACCCCCGAGTACCAAGTTTCAAGCCAATCCAAGCATAAAGAAAAAATTTTTCCGCCATATTGGATCCGCCATTTTGAATTTTTTTAAATCTGATATAAGATTCGTGTTCAGCGGCCCTAAAAACCCCCGGGTACCCTGTTACAAAAGTTTCGGTCAAGAAATAAAAAAGTTATAGATTTTTAATCCTTTTGACCACTGTGTATTGTAAGTAATACACGACACAACAGGTACAACGATACAATACCTGGTGTGAATTGCCCAAATTTAAAGAAAAATTGTGAAAAAAACACTTTTTTATTTGTGAAAAATAAACTAAAAAATTAAAATATAATAAAAAAAAAATTAAGAATTTTTAATACAAATTTTAATTGTATTAGTTTTTGTTAAAATATTTTCGGTTTATAAAAGGTTGTTATAACAGATTTAGTAAATGCAGTCACCAATATTTGCGATTAAAGCACGTTAGTTAGTGCACAGTAGATGCGATTCTTCAATACTAAATATTGGTAATTATAATAACTTTTTCAATTATAAAAACTTATTTTAAACCAAAAAGGTGTTTGCAAATATTGTAACAAGTTATTGGTCAAAACACTAAAAATTAAATTTGTATCAAAAAATATATATATTTTTTTGGTATTACTAAGTGGAATATTACTAACATCATAAAAATATAAAAAAAAATGTCAATGCAACCAAATTTATTAATTTTGTTGCCTTTTTTGGAAAACTTATTTAAGAGACAACTGTATAAATAATCTGAAAGCTTATTTAGTTTTTAAAATTTTTAATGGGAATCCTGAAAGAAATTTAAAGAAAAAATATTTAAATATTTATTTGTAATAAAAACATAAAAATTAGAAAACGAAATTCAAAATGGGAACCACCGCCTAAACGGAAATATATTAAGGTACTGGATCAAAAATTTTATTTTTAATTTTTTTTTATTTATTAAAGGTCTCATAAAGTTATTTCCATGCTTCTGATACAGCTAACTGAAAACGTGTCCAAAACAAAGAAGTTGCGAAAGTTTAATACTTATATACTGTTATCATTAGAATACAAAAAAAATCAACTTTCGGATAGATTAATTTAAAAATACTTTTCATATAATAGTTTAAGGCTATTAATTTATTTAAGATCAATTTTTAACAATTAACTGAATTAAGTAAATAATTAGAAAATTAATTTCTCCAAAAATATAGGATTGTAATTAAAAAAAAAAAAAAACATACAACATATTTGATTTCTAAACATTTTACAGGAATATCGTACAATTTTTTTATAAAGCTTATCATTAATGCTATGCTCTATCTTGAGTACGTTTATAACGTTCAGCTGCCCTGCATTTTTCAACTGTAGGTGGAACTCTATAGTTGAAAAATTTACAAATATAATTATTTATTTATTTAGTCTACTAATTTACATTTTACAGACCATAAGAATATCATAATGATGTTTATACAATAATTAATATTTTTTTGTTTAAAGACTTACAATATGAATTAATTGGAAACCTTAAATAAGTTCAACTTAAAATTATTTGTATCTAAGTTAAAATTTAAAAGGATTGAAAAACTATTACAAAGTTTTAAACATCTTGTAATTGATTCATTAACCCCATAACTATGGTTTTCTGGAATAACCGCGTATGTCAATTTTTGTCATTTTTGGGTTAACGATGCCAAATATATTAATTTTTAACGCTCTTTACATGTGTTCAATTAAAAAAAAAAAACATTGGCCATTTCTGAGATTTTTCTTTAAATAACGACGTAACTTAAATATTTATTAAATTAATTTGCAGCACTAACGACGTATGTCAACCTACGTTTGATCGCTGACAAATTATTTTCTCAGAAAACGACACATAGTGACATACGTTGTTATTAATGAAAAAAAAATGCAAAATAATTTTGGATTAGTTTTCAGTGTATAACCACTTGTAAAAACTTGTGTGTTTATTTCTGTTATTTTTTCTCACTATTATTCTTGATATGTTGTTATATTCTCATCCTAAGTCCCGTTAACTTGTTGTTGACGAACAAAAAAAATTCATTTTTCAAGCAACAACAACTTATGTCCACATGGGGGGTTGCATTGGTAGTTTTCTTTTTCAAAGAAAACGACGTTTGTTAACATAATTTGTTTTACCTGCACACTCTTTAAGTGTAATTTACATATTGCTTTTTTCGTCCTTCTCTAGGATATATTCCTCTGAAGATTTTTGATCAAAATTTTTATAAAGTATTTATTGCCCATATCTACAGGAATGTTAAATAAAAAGCTCTAAAATCTTTATAACGAGCCCATAATTTCAAATATAACGTTTTTTGGCTCCCCCGAACATTTTGATTTTATGACATACGCGGTTATTCTAGAAATCCACAGATAATTCGTACGATGAAAATCTTCATAAAATAAACGCTCGTGACGTAAATCACGATGAGGAGTATGAACCCTCACTAAATCAGACGAAGCATCACAACATATATTATTTGTTAAAATATTAAATATAAGCATTATAGCAAATGATGACCTACGATCACTTAGAGATTGTAGTCTTAGAAATTAACGCCTGTTTTCATAAGAAAGAACATCGCCGAACCAATTTATTTTCTTATATACAAACTTTGTAAATAGATTCTGAATTTTTTTAATTCTGATAGAATGGCTTTCATAATAAAGACTCCAGGTTATTGAGCAATATTCCAAATTACTTTTAACGAAATAAACTTATAATAATCCGCAGTATTTCGTTTAATGAATCCCAACATTGCATACGCTTTAAATGTTATGTAATTTATATGATTATGAAATTTCAACTCGGAATCAAAAATAACTCCTAAATCTTTAACTTCACCAACTCTCTCAAGAGTGACATCACTTATAGTGTTTCAATCAACTTCAATCTTTACGAAAATATACATAGAGCGGAGAAACTGCATTCTATTTTCCTTAAGTGCTGTATATGTCATTATTTTTATTTTGGTATTTCTTGCAGCAATTATCAATGGTATTTAAAAATATAAATAGTCAAATGGGAATATTGTTGTATTAACTTAATGTAAGAATTTAAATTTTCCATGAGTTTAATAAGATTTAAACTTTTAGGAACATTTTTGATGATTGTGAGCAGATAAATTTTGAAGGACATCTGATTTGTGACTCGTATTTATTCCTATTTCTTCATGTTAAATATTTTTATTACTTTTGTTTCTTAGTAAAAAATAAATAAATCTATAATATTAAAAAGCAAGGCGATTCCTTGTGATCTCTTCTACACTTTTACTTAGCAACCGATTTTGACAAAAAATATACCATTTGAAAGGTAATTCTTTGTAGATGTCCACCATATTTACAGATGTGCACCATCTGTAACATTTTTTTTTTTTTTTGAGTAAAACTCATTTAAAGTTGCTACGAACACATACATAACAAATACATATAAGTTAAGTTTTCACAACTTATTTTAATTTTTTAAAAATAGCTTCAGACACTAAAAGGTCTGAAGCGTTCTTTATTGTTCAAAATCAAATTTACAACTCAACTAAAAATTACAATATACTTAATTTATATTCTACTAATTAATAAGTGGCGTGATATTTATAATTGATTACATTGCAACTATTTAAATGAACAGTAAAACTGCAAACGCCGATCTTTACTTATTTTATATTTATTGACCTAATTATTGTTATTATTGTTTATCGATTATGTTGCAAATATTAATAACAAAGAAATAAAGAAATGCATTAAATTGCAGACGCTGATCCAGCTTTTTACTTGGGTTGAAATTTTACATTTTTGAGTTCGTTAACTTATATGTTGTTAACTTATATAAGCTTCAAATAAAAACCATACAATGCTGTGTGTGTGTTTATTAAATTTGTGTTGAATAGTGGATTGGCTAAAGTCGATTAGCAGATCTTTAGGCTCTTATAAAATTATTTATTAACCAACTCATTTTTATATCTTCTGTTTGTTCAAGGAAATCTAACGAATTTTATTTGAAAATTTCCAATTTAACGAATTTTATTAAGAATGTTTTTTGCATTGTGTTGTAATAATAAAAAAATTCGATCTGTGTCAAATAATGTTGGTTGTTAAAAATACCAGCAACTATGTGGGGTATACAAAATGTACAATCTGTTATGAGTTTTAACTTTTTAAATAATATGAACTACTTACTTATTTCCTACTGGGTACATACAGCTGATACAGCATCATGTTGTTCCTCATACTTCATTTACGCAAATGCCGAAAGGTTTTGTGATCTAAGATGAAAAGTTTGTTGTTTAAAACAAAACTTAACTGAATGGAAGCACATCAAATCATAGATGAAACCATAGAAATAAATATAAAAAAAGCAGAATCAACAGAAGCCGTAAAACATCTAAAATTATTGAAGATCACAAAAAATGGTCCGAAATAATAATGGCAAAAAACTGTTGTTATTATTCTTTAACTGATGATGTTTTTATATTATGATAAATTCAATAGAAAGAAGTAGAAGTTTCGACACTTGCATTTATATAAACGTATAAATACACTCAAAAAAATTTTTGGAAAATAAGAAAATGTGTTAAGATTCTGAGAGAGAATTTATTCTCTTACAAATTTATGTTTAAGTATATTAAAATATCGACATATCTGATATACTAAATCAAGCACTGCTCTATATATGTTAAGTATTAGATGTATAATGTGCTGAATGATAAGTATCTTGCCTTGGTTAGAGTTAGCGTTATTAGAATTAAACTTCTAAAATTTTTTTGTAAAACCATCTCATACAAGACACCTACCAAAATGTCAGGTTGGTGCTTCAACCGATTCGTGATTGACAGCCATTTAAAGTGCACATTATAAAAAATTTTATTTTTTTCTATAAAAAATATTATTTTCGACCTTTATTGAGATTGAGTTTGTTTTTATTTTAAATAAAGCAAAAACATTGGCACATTTGTTTTTAAAAAAATTGATCTATATTCTACATGACAGGTTATACAACTGTTTCAGGAAGAGTCACCAACCCTCATCACTAACCAAAAGCAGGAGATAGTTTGTTTGGTTAAAAGCTAAATACATACACATTTGCTGAAAACAAACAAATGAGAATTCGAGAAACGAGTTATATTATTTAAGCCTCTTCCAATGTAACAAACTAAAATATAAAACAATTTTGGAAAGTATAGAAAATTATAATAACATTTTAGATATGATAAAATCAAAACTAGCTTATCTTCTGAGTGTACCAATAGAACATTGCTCTCGGTAACTAAGATTTTCTATTTCGATCGTCATCATGAAAATAGCAACAAGTGAATAAAAGCACGAGATAAACAATACTAGTAGCAGCATCATTTGGTTCCTATTCTGACCTTCGTCGTCATTTTAAAAAGCCTCTCGTACATAGAGAGTCTGTGACTGCACATGGTAGAATCCTCTGGGGCACAGAAAAATTATAATAAATAAATTGTTACTCACAACAGCCAATCAGTTTTTTATTTCAGTGGCACCAATGTGTATGCGTTGTAAAAGCATAAATAATACAGATTTCCAAAAATTGCAAAGAACATTAATTAATGTCCATTACACCGGTCACGGCTTGTACGGGATTTTTTTTTATTAATTGTTAATATGTGCTTTGTTGTCATAAATGCGGTCTTTATTTTTTAGCTCGATCAAACGGTGCCTTCTGGTGCCTAGTACCCGAAGTGTGTTTATATGTGGAAAATATAACCCAGTTTAATTTTTTTGACAAGTTGTTATATGAATCGATATCAGTACTAACTTAGCAATGGGTCGGGAAATTTGTCGGAAATTTTTTAAACTTTTAGAAACTAATTAATGTCAGCATTTTTTTTTTTTTTTTGTCTCTATACCTGTAGGTACTCAGACGTTAAGTATTGTATTACCACATTGTTAACCTATTGCGCAATGAGACCAAAGATGGAAAATTTTTTTGATAAAATTTTTAAAACCCCTTTTTAAAGTTTTAAAAAATTTTCTTAAACAAAGCTTCAAAAAATGGATCTGGCGCTTTAAGGTTATATGTTAGAGATTATCTGTATGAATTTTTCAGTAAATTCCTCTCCCATAATTTTTTTTAGAAGGATTTTTTGCGGATTTCGATAATAATGAGATTTTTGTGATATATAAATGTATTCTTTCAAAGTACTTTATATCAAAAATTTATCAGTTTTCTACTTTTAAATTTTATATTTTATCTTAATAGCTTAGGGTTTCGGAAAAGAAATAATATGACCCCATTAACCGTTTTGGACTTGGGGTACATATGACCCAAGCTAACAAAAGACAATTTATTAAAAAATTGAAATATTTTGTTAGTGCTGTTGAACTGTAAAAATCGTTACTTAAAATATTATAACCAAATGTGTAAAGCTTTCGTTCCAAAATTTCGGAGAAATCGTTAACCCATTATTTGCCAAGGCCATATTAAAACATATTAAACAACATAGACATCCTTCGGATGTACGTTTTAGGCTTGAAAAAAATGTTAATATATAATGCAATAATTTTTTAGCAATTTATATATCTGTGGTCACAAGCATTAACCGCCCTAGGCGAAAATCCTGCTTTCGAAAAAAAATTTTTTTTTCAGAAAATTAATAGGGCTTCGTTACGGCTTAGGTCAGTATATTTTTAGAGAAATGGGGATTTCACGTAAATATAATTTTTTTTTTGTAGAATATGATAGCATATATAGCTCAAATCGTTGAATATCATGCTTTCGAGAAAAATAACTGTTTCTATAAATGTCATTGGGCTACATTACGACTTGTGTAGGTCAGGGTGTTTTCTTGAATAACTTTTTAAAAACCAGTGTTATAGAAATGGGGAGTTCACGTAAATATAAAGCGTTGTTAGTTGAATATGATGGCATACAAAACTCAAATCGTTTTTAAGTCTACTTAGGCAATTATCGCTTGTAACCACAGATATATTGAAATTTATATATGTATATAAATATATTTTTAGAATTGAAGTTTTTTTGATCAATTCAATTTAACTCATTCGTGAAAAGTAGTCACAACTTTAATAAGGATTTTTATCGTGGAAGAATATTACTCTATTATTATATAGTTCATTTGAAAAATTAAATTAGTAATTCACTGTTCATATAAAGTCAAATGTTTAACCAAAAAAAATTATTTTATAAAAGAATGATAAACAACTATCGTGTCTTCTATAGAAAGAATTTATTAAACCCTATACCACTATATGGTTTGGGTATAATGACTTTGTGCTGCTACCAAAAAATATTTTACCTAGACCCAACTTCTATCATACAGAAAGTGATTCTGTTTCTGCTTTAGCGATGTACGTCCGTCCGTCCGTCCGTCTGTGTGTCCATGTATACCTTGTAATCAAACTACAGGTCGCAACGATGAATATATTTTAATGAAATTTGGTTTTATCGGCCATAGAATGAACACTATTGAAATTGCTGAAATTCGGTCCATGTTCAGACCTAGTCCCCATACAAATGACCCCTATGAAATCAACATAAATTGCCATAAGATCCAAATTATCATATAGATCTCAGTCGAACTGGGTTTGTATTTGTTTATAGGACAATTCTTAGTCACAGGCCCCATATAGAGCTGCTTCCCGATATTCACTTAAATCTATCAAAAAACAAAAATATTGCACAGATTTTTCTCATATTTTGTTTGTATATATTTTTTCAAAATATGAGTGACTTTATCAAATACAGTCAGGATCGGTCCATTTTTCGACTTAGTCTCCATATAAATATAGCAACCGATATAAATTTTTTTCATATCTGCAGCTAAAAAATTAACAACAATGCCACTCAAATTTTGTTTATGCTTATTTTCTATATCCAATTAGTTGGACCGAAGAGATAGGGTCCCTAAACCATGGTATAGAGTATCGCATAATCGGTCTAGACCGACTATATATTTTTCTTACTTGTTTTTATTTGGAAATGCTCATTATTATTTCTTTTAATATAATAGAAAACCTATAAGTTCCCTAAGTACTTCGTAGAACACTAATTAAGTTCACTTTTTAACGCAGCTGGCATTATAATACCCAAAGATTGATCCCTATAAGAATGTTTTGAAACCTTAGAAGCCATACGATAGTTGAAAAAAAATCAATGATTTTTTGCTAAAAACTTCCAATCATTAATAATAAAAAAAAACAAGTCTTACAATATTTTATCTAATTAGCTAGTAATGTGTTAATTTAAGTATATATTTAACACAAAAAAAAAACAAAAACATTAAAAACAGGTAAGAAATTAAAGTCGCTCTACAAAGACGAACAATATATCTGAGGTCACAAGCAATAACCGCCTAACTCGAAAATCATGCTTTCGAGAAAAATAGCTTTTTATATAAATATAATTGGGCATCATTACGACTTAGATCAGTATGTTTTCATTAATAACTTTTTAAATAACAGTGTTAGAAAAATGGGGATTTTACGTAAATATAAAGAATATGATAGCACACATAACTCAAATCGGCGAAAATCATTCTTTCGAGAAAAATAACTGTTTATATAAATGTAATGGGGCTATATTACGACTTAGGTCAGTATGTTTTCATTAATAACTTCTTCAATAACAGTGTTAGAAAAATGGAGATTTCACGTAGAATAGGATATGATAGCATACATAACTCAAATTGTACTTAAGTCGACTTAGGCGGTTATCGCTTGTCACCACAGATATATCTAAATATGCCATCTCAATATAAATTTGTATAATGGCGACTTTTAGTTGGCGTACCAGGTTTACGTGTACTGACACACGGTTGGGCGAATGTTGTTAAATCGACCTGTGTAAAGTATATTGATAGTTACAAACATCAACACAAACGTATTAAATAGTTTTTGGCAAAATTTTCTTCTTAATGTGATAATATGAATATATACTCTAAATTCTTTTTGAACACATCTATGTATTTTATAAAAAAAGACATAAATTTGTAACGGAAATAACAAATCTAAAACAATTAAAGGCCAACACAGATGTATATAAAATTGAAACAAACCGGGTATTCGATTATTTTCAAAATTAAAAATTACAAATGTTATCCAAAAAATTTGTATTTGCATTTTATTTATTTCTAGGATTTATTAAGCTAACAATCATATACCATTTTATAAAATAAAAATTATCTGTACAATAAATGAATATATCACTAGCAATAACATGAGAGTGCATGAACATAAGTATAAACTTTTTTATTTCGATTTACAAGTGTAATGCATGAAACACATAGAAGACTGCGGCTACACGACAACACAAATGCTGCTGGCTGCAATTTTTGTTTGAAAACGAAAGCAGCATATGACAACAATATAAACAGCTGTTTTTATACAAATGCATTTTTATGTCAGTAGTGCCAATTATATTTCTTTTACTTTATTAAAATTGAAAAACTCTATGATTCTATATAAACTTGACTTAAGTAAACAATTACTTATTTATAATGCATTATTATTACGTAAAAACAAATAATTAAATTTATCTAACCCCTTTTGATTATTAATGGAATTATAGCATTTCACTTTGCGATTTTTTTTTAAACAAAATAAAATATTTAATAGCACTAATTTCTTTTACATATTTTGTTATATTGTCGACACTATTTTTGTTTTGTAGCCAACAAAAATATAAATTATCCTAAGTTGACTACAGCGACAAAAGTAGTCGCGCAGCTGTGCTGGTGTCAAAATAATCGTTGTATTATAAACGTGTGTATTTTATTTTTGATTGGCTGTAGTCGTGTAGCCGCTGTCGTCTATGTGTTTCATACATAACTAACAATTATACAATAGAAAACAAGTAAGAATATTATAGACCGACTATACGATACCCTATACCATGCGGTTAAAGACCCTATGTCCTTGGTCCAACTATTTAAATATAGAAAAGAAACACAAACCAAGTTGGAGTCGCGAGTTTTTTGCCTTCGGATATGAAAAAGTTCATATCGGATACTATATTTATATGGGTCCGAGGTCGGAAAATTGACCGATCCTGACCATATTTGGTAATGTCACTTAAAGTAAGGTCACGTAAGAGTGATGCGTCTATCGGTATAATAAAAGATGGGTCTAGGTCAAATATTTTTGATATTTACAAACATCAGCACAAAGTCATTATACCCTGACACCCATTTTACTTAAAAAGCGTGTTAAATATAATTGATGTAATATATTTTGTGGATTTTAAAACAACAAAATGTTCCGAAAAAATATATATGTGACCTTGTCCGAGAAAAGGGACCTAGTATGTGAAAATTAAATTTTGAGAAAAAAAAAAACGCATTTAAAGTTTCTACACCCTTTTAAGTACCAGAATCCACCGTTTTTGACACAACCCGTTTTTTGACACACTAGGTCCCTTTTCTCGGAGAAGGTCACATATATTTATGTAAGTACACTTTTTACCAAATTACACTCATTTTATTTAAATCAATAATATTTCTTTCTATATGTTTGATTCTAAAAACCGACTATTGGATATTGTAAAATGTGAATGATACACTTTGTTGATATCACAGTTTGTAATTATATAGAGTACTTAAAAAAAGAGTATTTTTTAACTGGTACTTTTTTAAAAAGGGTACTTTTTCAAAAGAGGATAATTTTTTACATTTTTAGGGATTATATTTTTTCTTTCATATATGGCGATTTTCATTATTATATCGTGATAACGATAAAAAAAAAGTAAATGGCAATACTTGCTTAGACTAATGTGTAAATTCCAAAATATTTATAATTTTAAACAGGAGTACATTTTTTTTTATCGTATTGTAGTTTTGTTTTGTCTAAGTTTCCAAATTTTTGGCTTTAAGTTAACTGACAATGTGTGTAACAACTTACATAAAACAGTTGTTTGACTCTGAATACATGCGTGTTTTGCATACTAATTTAAGAGTGTTTGTTACATAAAGAAACCAACAGAGAAGGTTTCCTAGCATTGTTATGTAGACCTTAACAAATAATGCAAATTTTTATGGGAAGAGAATTTTGTGATCTGGAATTAATGATCTGGACTTGGCCGATATTGTTTTCAAACAATCTAAATAAAAACAAGTAAGAAAATTATAGTCGGTCTAGACCGACTATATGATACCCTATACCATGCGTTTAGAAACCCTATCTCTTAGGCCCAACTAACTGGACATTAAAAATAAGCAAAAACCAAATTTGAGTGGGATTTTTATTAATTTTTTTTGGCTGCAGATATGAAAAAGTTCATATCGGATGCTATATCTATAAAGGGACTAGGTCCAAAAATGGACCGGTCCTGATCATGCTTGGTAAAGTCTCTTGTATTTTGCAAAAATATGTACAAACAAAATTTGAGAAGAATCAGTGCAATATTTTTGTTTTTTAATACATTTAAGTGAATATCGGGAAGCAGCTCTATATGGGGTCAAAGGGATCATTTTTGGACTACTCATTAGTGGATGTAATGAACGCATACAAACCCAATTTGAGTAAGATCTATATGACAATTTGGATCTTATGGCAATTTATGTCGATTTCATATGGGTAATTTGTATGGGGGCTAGGTCTGAACATGGACCGATTCTCACCAATTTCAATAGCGTTCATCCCATGGCCGACAAAAGCTTATATACCAAATTTCGTCAAAATATATTCATATTTGCGACCTGCAGTTTGATTACAAGCTTTACATGGACACACAGACGGACGGACGGACGGACGGACATTGTTAAATCAACTCAGAAAGTGATTCTGATTCGATCGGTATAATTAAAGATGGGTCTAGGTCAAATATTTTTGGTTGTTACAAACAGCAGCACAAAGTCATTATACCCAAACCACATAGTGGTATAGGGTATAATTACAATCAATCTCGTTGTAAGTTATTTGAATCAAGTGTTTGTTTGGTTTTCAAAACATATAAAAATCTTACTAAATAAGTACCAGTACTTAATTTTGAAAACTATTTTAAATTTTGCAAAATTTAAACTTGCAAATAACTTATTGGTAAAGATTTTATGAAAATTTACTTTCTGTGTTTGTTTATACCATCAGTGATTTAACAGTGCTTTGTTTTTTATACAATTCGCAAATTATGCCTGGAAAAAACTTGGTGTTTTTTATTTTTTTTTTTTTTGAAATTTTACATTTATATATATGGATACGTTCCTTGTACGCGTATTTTCCTAAAACGATTTGCATATTGAATGCAGTTTGCATAACATATTTCAAAAGTAAAATTATAATCACCCAAAAGCATGAAATTTATTCGTTATCATGAAGATGTTTTCAAAGAAATGAATAGAATATGATGCATAACACAAAACCTTACATAGGTATATGTACATTGTACATACATGTTGCCGTGATTTTGTTTAGATACAAAAAAGATTGACTGCTGCGGAAATTCTGGGATCTTTTAATTATTTCTGAGAATTTTAAGAAAATTGAGTAGATGTTTATTAACTCATTTCAACTGACATCTTCTTTGAAGTTTTTCAGCTAGCCAAAATACAAGTAACAAACAGGTTGGCACAGGATCTAACAAGAAAGGTGTCGCTCTAAAACTATGATATGTTTCAGAGGACAAAATTATCAGTCTCTTATTTACAATTGGATAAGGAAAGTCGAAGAGAAACAATTTTTCTCCTTCAGTTTTTTTTTATATACGCTCCGAAGTAACTCTGTATGAATTTGGTTACATGATCAGTTATTTGGAACCCCATCCAAGTCAAAGACATACTGAAACATGCTTGATTTCATGTGCTATATGACTCAATTGCGAAATCAATTAATTTATAAGCGTTTACTTGACGTCTAACTGTATTATTCAAAATAAGTAATGATACCACTAACACCACTTTATATTAGAGAAAATTATTTTGAATATAACAGTTAACTGGCAAGCAAGCGCATTGACATTAAAATTTTCATAAATCAAAAAGTGGAGTTAATCGACTTGGATACCTCATCCATATAAGGAAATATCAACACTTCTGGGGTTTGTATGGGGACGTATGTAAGGATTAATCTAAAATTCACACATGATAAGATAAGTAAATACGTTTTTTTTTTTTGTTTTCTTCGGTTTTCCCGCTGCACAGTGGGTTGAATAATAATCAAAATGAGGAGTAATTCAGGGAAGCCGTATTTAAAAAAAAAATATTTTTTTACCATTTATTATAGTGTATTAAAAACTACTATTTGGAAAAAAAAATAGTTTTTTTAAACATGTCAAGCGCTTTTTTGTTTTTCGTCAAAAATTACCTTGGTTCACAATTTTTGGTTTAACTTTGGATTCTAAACAGATAAATTAATGAATCGAATTGCAAACTACAGTGTACTTAATGATCTATTAAAAAATAAGTAAGCAAATAAATATGTTTTTATATTATACTAAATTTAATATCAAGTATTTGAATTTTTATTTTTTTTTTTATTAATTATGCTCAACAAAATTTTCATTCTTAATCACCATTACATCATATTTCACACTCATCATAATCATCATCATCTTCATATTCATCATCATTAACCTCTTCTTCACCCATTGTGTTTGGCAAAATTATTAAATCTAGCGCCATTTCTGATATATAATTCATTTTTTTCTTATAACTTTTACTTTTGGCGGTAAGTAATGGTTCTGAACTAAGTAGGAACCTGTAAGATATATCTTAATTTGACTTCTCTCGACTGAATTTACGCGCATAGTGTTCTCTATAATATTTAAAATCTTTGTTTCGTGCCTCTTGAGCATCCTCAGATAGTTGGCCAATTGGAAATAATGCATGTGATACTATTTCTGACCCCCGAATAAAGAATTTATGTAATGTGGGAGGCATATAAAACCATGGGTATAGCTTAACGAAATATCTGGCCGTATTGTGAGTATATTTTCTAAATTTTTTAACTTGAATCTCATGCCCACAGGACACAACAATAAGTATCGCATGTATTCATTCTATCAATTCTTTGTCAATTTTTGTAATTTGCGCAAAAACAACGGCATTCTGAAAAAAATTACGTCTGGTAGTTTTGTCATCATTAGAGTTTCCAAAGCCTGGCTTCGGTTGGCCAACGATCGGTCCAGTTTTCTCTCTAAACTCTTTCTGAATCCGTAATTTTGTAGCTGAAACAATTTTCTCATCATCAATGATCCGTATGTAACAAAACCACTATACACGCCACTTGTGAGACTGATTTTGGAATATACCTCTACTATATAGGACCCTATCTATCAAACTCATATTGGTAGCATTGAGTCGGTGCAAAAATAATTCCTACTGTTCTGTCTTAATAGCAGACTTACCCTTTTTAAGCAGCCAACCTTAAAAAGCAGCAGATCTTTGCTAAACGTTTCGTTTCTTTTGAACATAATTAATGGCGATGTTTGTTCTGGTTTCCTGATCAACAATATTTCATTTAACATCACCCAGCGGCTAACACATTTCTTCTCACATTTATCTGCCCAGTTTTATAGATCAAATTTTGCGAACGGTGATCCGCTTAGACGAATGTGTATTGAATTTAATAAGCTTTATAGATTTATTGATTTTTTTTCAAATACAAATGTCATAAAATTTATCTGAACACATTAAATTAAATTTTTAAATTTTTCATTGTTAAATGTTTTTGTAAATAGTCTGCAAGGATTAATTCAATAGATGAGTAAATAAAAAAATAAATAGCCTGCATTTTTTTATTGGAAGTTTGTATAATAAGTGAATAAGACATTCAAAAAATCGTATCCAGCCAGAAGGATATATAAACCAAACTGTAAAGATTCTATATTTACTTCTTTACAAATCTTTCTATCAACTGAATTAAGGGGGGGGGGAGGGGTAAAGGTTTTAAAACCTTTTTTTTAGCATTTCTCTTTCCGTATCGTATATAAATCAGATTTTAAAAAATGTTAAATCGATTCTCTCGCAAATAAATGTTCGAAGTCCGTGAACATCATAACTCAAAACCTATTTGACCGATTCTTTTGAAATTTTACGCACTATATCTACACATAAATCATCAGGAAACCACGAAGAGTTTTTTTTTTATTTTTCATTCTCTTCGTGTTTTTCACTTCAAAATGCTGCCAAAAAGAATAAAAAAAAATTCGAAAAACTCTTCATCACTACCTCAGGAAACTTGTCACCTTTTAAACGCATTTCGATTTTTTTATTTCACATGATCCGGTCACGAGTTATGATGTTCACCGCAAAACAACCACGCCTCCGGAGATTCGCTGTCGCGGACTTATTTATTAAGATTTTTATTTGAAAATTTTTTCAAAGATTCTTCAAATGTGATGCAATAACGTGTATATAAAATAGATAATCCAGCATTATCCATATCTTCAAAAAAGAATTATGAAAATGCGACTTTTCTTAACTTTTAAAACCTTACCCCCATTAAAATCCTTACTTGTTGCACCACAAACGTGACACTTTTGTGAAGATGTTGTATGCGTTAGGTCATTACATATTTTTCCATCAATCATCACCAATATTAGTTAGTGATTAATTTTTATTGATCGTAAAAGTAGTGATTTTTATTAAATATAATACATTTTGATTTAGGCGATGAATTTTTCGCAAACCGGAAACTTTTATTGCAATTTAAAGAGCCTTCTACAGTTTGTCTTATCATTGTAGTTTCATTAACATTTTGATATACTGGGTTACATATTTACAACACCAATAACAAAAATGCAGCAACGAAAAGAAAGACAAAACAAACAAAAAACAAAACAATTAACAGCTATTGGCCATTGCGTTTGCAGCATATTTTGATTTGCAACTGGGGATTTTTAAAAGAAAGTTAAATATTTTGCGTAATTGCAAATACACGCAAAATGTTTTTTTTTTTTTGTAATCCACAAGCTGAAAGCCCATAGTAATTTGTTATTGAAATAGTTTTACCCAATCTCATCCAATAACACTTTGAAATTTTATATTTATTTCAAAAATACCCATTTTTTGGGATAATATTAAAAAAAAATTTTAAAAAAATTCCTATAACAAAAAAAAAATTATCAAGAAGATAGTCCAATACCTGAAGTTGAAGCTTCCATTTAAAAAAAGTTTTGATTTTAGAACAAACAACCAAAATATACTTGAAATTCGTAGTTTTTTACATTTTACCACTTAATTAACGAAAATTATTGAACTTTGAGAGGGTATACCCAAAAAAAAAAATAAACAACGTGGAAAATTTTTTTTGACAGCTATTGATTTTGAATTTTATCTGCTTTAACCCGCTACTGAAACTTATTACAACATATTAAATTCAAATTTTGAACTAATCCTCACTTTTGACACATTTCAATCCAATGTGGGCTGTTTAAATATTAGCATAGTTTTCCTGAAGCAACTTTTTTTGATCTCGAGTGGCAACTCAGGGCCCAAAATATAAAAATTTAAATATCGTGTATATAAAATAGATAATCCAGCATTATCCATATCTTCAAAAAAGAATTATGAAAATGCGACTTTTCTTAACTTTTAAAACCTTACCCCCATTAAAATCCTTACTTGTTGCACCACAAACGTGACACTTTTGTGAAGATGTTGTATGCGTTAGGTCATTACATATTTTTCCATCAATCATCACCAATATTAGTTAGTGATTAATTTTTATTGATCGTAAAAGTAGTGATTTTTATTAAATATAATACATTTTGATTTAGGCGATGAATTTTTCGCAAACCGGAAACTTTTATTGCAATTTAAAGAGCCTTCTACAGTTTGTCTTATCATTGTAGTTTCATTAACATTTTGATATACTGGGTTACATATTTACAACACCAATAACAAAAATGCAGCAACGAAAAGAAAGACAAAACAAACAAAAAACAAAACAATTAACAGCTATTGGCCATTGCGTTTGCAGCATATTTTGATTTGCAACTGGGGATTTTTAAAAGAAAGTTAAATATTTTGCGTAATTGCAAATACACGCAAAATGTTTTTTTTTTTTTGTAATCCACAAGCTGAAAGCCCATAGTAATTTGTTATTGAAATAGTTTTACCCAATCTCATCCAATAACACTTTGAAATTTTATATTTATTTCAAAAATACCCATTTTTTGGGATAATATTAAAAAAAAATTTTAAAAAAATTCCTATAACAAAAAAAAAATTATCAAGAAGATAGTCCAATACCTGAAGTTGAAGCTTCCATTTAAAAAAAGTTTTGATTTTAGAACAAACAACCAAAATATACTTGAAATTCGTAGTTTTTTACATTTTACCACTTAATTAACGAAAATTATTGAACTTTGAGAGGGTATACCCAAAAAAAAAAATAAACAACGTGGAAAATTTTTTTTGACAGCTATTGATTTTGAATTTTATCTGCTTTAACCCGCTACTGAAACTTATTACAACATATTAAATTCAAATTTTGAACTAATCCTCACTTTTGACACATTTCAATCCAATGTGGGCTGTTTAAATATTAGCATAGTTTTCCTGAAGCAACTTTTTTTGATCTCGAGTGGCAACTCAGGGCCCAAAATATAAAAATTTAAATATCTGATAAATGAAGAAAAAACAAGTAAGAAAATTATAGTCGGTCGAGACCGACTACTGTACGATACCCTATACCATACGTTTAGAGACCCTATCTCTTAGGCCCAACTAACTGGATAGAGAAAATTAGCATAAACCAAATTTATGTGGGATTTTTATTAATTTTTGTGGGATTTTTATTAATTTTTTTGGAATCAGTTAGTGATTCTGATTCGATCGGTATAATTAAAGATGGGCTTAGGTCAAATATTTTTGGTAGTTACAAACAGCAGCGCAAAGTCATTATATCCAAGTGGTATAGTATAGGGTATAATTATAGTTGGTCTAGACCGACTATACGATACCCTATACCATGCGTTTAGAGACTCTATCTCTCAGGCCCAACTAACTGGACATAGAAAATAAGCATAAACCAAATTTGAGTGGGATTTTTATTAATTCTTTCGGCTGCAGATATGAAAAAGTTCATATCGGATGATATATCTATATGGGGACAGGTCCCAAAAATGGACCGATCCTGACCATGTTTTGTAAAGTCTCTTGTATTTTGCAAAAATATATACAACAAAAATTTTAGAAGAATCAGTGCAATATTTTTGTTTTTTTAATAGATTTAAGTGAAGATCGGGAAGCAGCTCTATATGGGGCCTATGATTAAGAGTTATCCAATAGGGATCATTTTTGGACTACTGATTAATGGAAGTAATATATACATACAAACCCAATTTGACTAACATTTTTATATGATTTGGATCTTATGGCAATATACGTTGATTTCATAGGGGTCATTGGTATGGGGGCTAGGTCTGGACATGGACCTATTCTCACCAATTTCAATAGCGTTCATCCCATGGCCTATAGAAGGTCAAATACCAAATTTCATCAAAATATATTCATATTTGCGACCTGCAGTTTGATTACAAGCTTTACATGGACACACAGACCGACGGACGGACGGACATCGTTAAATCAAATCAGATAGTGATTCTGATTCGATCGGTATAATTAAAGATGGGTCAAATATTTTTGGTTGTTACAAAGTCATTATACCCAAACCACATAGTGGTATAGGGTATAAATACAGAACATTATTACCGAAACTGTATTTTTAAAATTAACTGTCAATATCTCTGTTGATCCTACACCAATTTGTATAATAAAGGGTGACCTAATAAGAGTGCACGACTGTGAATGTCATTCATTACAGGAACTTGATAACGGAGTTCTTGTGACCTCAACTGGATAGTATGGATCCAAGCGACATGTGGTATTATATCGTTCAATCGATTTATTGGAGCAGACTGTAGCGTCTCCTGAAATTTGGATGTCAATTGGCCGCTAAGATCGTTCGATTTTACGACTTGCGATTTCTTGAAATACCAGGTCTATGCGAATAAACCACATATAATTCCTAAGCTCAAGGCTGCGATCCAACACATCATCGGTAAAATAGAGCTACATCTTTGTCAAAATGTCATAGAAAATCTCATGAAAAGAGCAAGCGCCTGTGGATTATCATTTATATAGCTCATTTTGAAATAAATCAATTGTCATATTAATCAATTAGCATTATGTTCATAATATTATTATTAATTATTAATAGCGGTCCCTTGTTTTTTTTTTTTTTCGTTCCTTATAATATATCAAATTTTCAAAGGATATGGGGTTTCCACCTTATAACTTCATTTTGATTATATATAGTAACCGAATATCAATATCTTTCATAGAATATTTTTTTTTTTTCTCAGAAAAGTTTACAATATTGGTGACTCAAATCTCAAAATATTTATAATCAGATGGCTATTTTTGAGAGATGAAACTGATCTTGCTTGCAACCAAAAAAGAACTTATAAGAAAGATTTCGAAATTTAATTATTTATTTAATATTTAGTAATACAAAAAAGCAAATGAATAAAAAAGGGGGTGTAGCTAAATTGGCACACTGCCCACTTCTAAGTAAAATTTTGTAAAACAAGGTTTTTCAAAATCAAATATAGTTCAAATTGTGAAATTTTGATTAAAAGACGCTAAAAGTTTTTCAGTAAGAATGACTTCTCAAAATTAAGAGTTTTTCTCTAGAATAAACACTTCTTCAAAAAGGTGATCCTTTATATGCAAAAGAAAAGGTACTGATTATGAAACTACATAGAACCTTGGAGATTATAATGTGCTGTTTGAATCCAATCATGTTTTCTATGTTATAAATGATCCAGAGATTAACATTGTTTAAATTTCTTAGCTCGTACTCATGAAACTGAACATTATCGGATGAAGAGATATTTTTCAGGTAATCGAGCAAAGAGTTAACGTCTCTCTTGACTCTTCTGTCTCCTCTTAATGTGTGAAAGAAATGCTGCTGAAAGTGCAATTGTGATATGGATTGTTTTAAAGCATGTTTGCTGCATTTATCTTATTTCCGAAGTAGCCGAAGTGGCATGACAGAACAATACTGGTATTGATTATGTTTTGTGACACTTTACTACATTTCGCTAACCATACAAAATTTTTATAAAATTCAACTGTTTTTGTGGTGTGGAATGCAAACACTTATGAAATATTTAAATAGTGTTGACACATGTTGCAAATTCCTCCATTATTAATAATCCCAACAAGTAATTTATGCATTTTCTTGAGGAGAAGAGCATGCAGCACGAGTCCATCCATATCTACTTACTGCACATGGTCATTTTTGCTTGGTTGTACATTAACAATGTTTGGTAAATTAACATCTTAAACATGATGTTTTCATGTTACTCGGCGCATCAAATGGCATCTGCAACTGTCCGCCTTCTGCAAATATTGCCACTCCTCACTTTCCATATGGACATAACAAAGCACAATTGCCTTAATACTACACGCATGTCAATATACAGCCAAACATACATACTTACGAGTATGTGCATTTGAATGTGCAACAGCAGCATGTGCCATTAAGTATGATTGTATGAATGGGCATGTATTAGATGATGCAGACAAATGTTTAAGTTTATTACCGCACACCGATTGAATGAGTGTCTGGTTAACTGGCTGGCTGGCTGACTGGCTGGGTTTAGTCATACAGCTTAAATAGATACACTATGCATGCAGTAAATACAAGTGGAGTTGTGCAGTTAATCCGGCTAAAAAAAAAACAAAAAAAAAAACAAAAACAATATAGTGTGCGGATAAGCCGAGTCAAGTTTAGCCTGAGACTGCTTGTTGATCTTCTCCTCAAACAACAAGAATTCGTGTTTTATAAACTAAATGTTTTGGCTAAAGCTGCTGGAAGGCTTTGAAGGCTGGCTTCCGTTCTTGTATGTTGTTACTGAAACTTTGATGCAAAAGTTGGGTTGTTTTGTTGCTTGTTGGTGTGGTATAGTGGTACGAATATTATATAATCCAGCACGTTTTAAATTTTATGGTCTCAAGTGCATGGGTGCTTTAAGATGATGATCACATTGATCATGATGTTTAGCTTGTGCTTGTGCTTTCGTTTGGCACAAGTACACAATTGTGTCGAGGCTTTGCACTTGCGCTTTAAATACATTTTAACTGCCAGACGGACTTAGCAGATAAACAGACAATTGTAACTATGTATACTATGCCCCATTAGTATCCGGCATATAAATATTTGACTATTTAAGATGTATTGTAATTATGTAAAGTTATCGGGATTAAAACATACTCTTCATATAAGCTCAGTGATCACCGAAATCAAAGTAGTAGTAGTAATAAGTTCGATCTAACACCACATAAAACCAATTACAGATTGTTAAGTTAAAAAGAAAAATCCGTCTAACGTCAATGAATTGGAATCAATTGTTAAATGGAACAAAATATCCCTCAACACCCACAGAATTAGAACTTATTTTATTAAATAACTAAAAAAAATATCCAGATTATTCATTACTCTAGCGAAGAAAAAAACTAGAAGAACGAAATTAATTGGATACCGTTATTATCAAAGTGACACACTTAAATATCATGTCAACCAGTGTTTAATTTTTTTTTTTTTTTTTTGCTCGCAACTGTCAATTGCAATGGACGTTACATCTATAAATTGGGAATTACGGGAGGAGAGAGATTTTATTAGAAAAATCCAGCTAAATATACATTAAGGAATTTTAGAAAAAACATTTTTCTTTAGTTTTGTTTATTGAAAATTATTTCAGAATTCTGAAGAGTACCAGGAAAGTAAAAAAATTATTCATTGGAATTACTAGTTTAAAGGAAGTTTGATCATGTTAAATGTAAAAATTTTGTATTGACCACGTTAAAACCTCAATAACTCGAGAAATATGCAATACAAGGGCGTAAACTTGAATACATTACATAGGCCTTTGAAATAATTTTCACTAGTTGGTAAAAACTCATTAAAATATTAAGAAAAATTATAATTTTTTTATTTTTCTAATGTTTCCCCGAAATTCGGAGAAATTTCTAATGAAATAAATTTTATGGCCATATATTGCATATTTGGAAAGATCCTACCTTAAAAAAAATCTGAAAAAAATTTACAAAATCTTTTGGACTATAGGAATTCAAGCTCTTCTCTAGGAGTTGCAATAATCAAAACAAAAAAGAAGAGTTTGATGATATACCCTAATCATGGATTCAGTTAAAAGCCCCAGTTGGTAAAATATATTTACGTATCGTATAGTCGGTCTAGACAGAATATAATTCGCTAATACATTTATTTATTTAAATAAATTCTTACAAATAATAAAATTATAAAACTATATAATGTAAAACTTGTACATCTATATTATTAATAGGCTAGGCGATTTCTTGTGACCGATGTTTTGTTCTACCGTTTTATCCCCATTTTGACCAAACGTATGTTATTTGAAAGCTATTACTTTTTAGCCGTTTTGCAGATTTACAGATATTTAAATTGCATTTAAAGTTGCTACTAACACTTACACAAAATTATAAAGGGTCCGCCAAATAACTTTTTTTTTTTGAAAATGCTATAAAAAAAACTACTGAATATTATCTCAAATTTCTTTTTTTTACTTGAAAGTACAATCCTTCCGGTTAATAATGGAAAATAATTTCACTCAAATGGCTGCCTCGGCGGGCCATGCAGTAGCCTACACGATCGGTCCAATTTTTAAGCACATTATCGATTGTGTGCAGCTGTATTTCACCAATAGCTTCACGAATATTGTCCTTTAAAGCGTCAATTGTCTCTGGCTTGTTGGCGTAACACTTATCTTTGAGGGCACCCCAAAAATAACAGTCCAACGGTGTCAAATCGCAGCTCCGAGGTGGCCAAACGACATCAGCTCTGCGGCTGATATTGCGATCTTCAAAAACAGGGCGCAAAACATCGAGTGTAGCTTCGGCTGTGTGGCACGTAGCCCCGTCCTGTTGAAACCAAATGTTGCCAATATCCTCCTCTTGAATTTTTGTGAACAAAAATTCGTTCAACATGGCCCGATAACGATCTCCATTTACTGTAACGGCCACTCCTTGCTCATTTTCGAAGAAAAATGACCCAATTATGCCTCTGGACCAAAATCCGCACCAAACAGTGACTCGTTTTGGGTGTATCGGCTTTTCAATGTATGCGTGCGGGTTTTCTGTGCCCCAAATGCGACAATTTTTCTTGTTTACATACCCGTCAAGATCAAAATGAGCTTCATCTGAAAAGATGATTTTTTTTTTGGCAAAATTGGCATCTTTTGTAAGTCGATCGCAGGCCCACTTAGCGAAGCAAAAACGCATTGGATGGTCAGTTGGCTTCAACTCCTGAACCAATTGGACTTTGTATGGCGTCATACCAAGGTCTTTATGCAAAATTCGTCTCAATGATGCCTCCGAAATGTTCAATTCTTGAGAACGACGGTGAATTGATGTTGATGGCGCTTCACGCACACTTTCTGCCATAGCAGCAATATTCTCGGGTGTATGGCATCGATGAGGATGCCAGTTTCTTTCACTTTTTTCGCAAGATAACGAACATACGGAGCTGACGGTGCTTCTCTTCTTCCAAAATCCGTACGCAATTTTCGCACACATTCTGCAATATTACCATGATTTTCAAAGTAATGTCGCAATATTTCCCAGCGTTGTTCAAGCATATACACAACCATAGTCGTGCAGCGGAAGGATAAAACTAATTATCTGTCAAATCAGACATGAGCTAAGTGTCACCATTCACGAAATAAGCACTAGTTGAAAAAAAAACGTTAGATGGCGGACCTTTTACAATACTATGTGTGTGTTCATTAAATTTGTTAACGTGTTTGTAATAAAAATGAGTTTGTTTTTTTTGTGTTGATTTGCGAATTGGCTATAATTGATTAGCATACCATTAGGGTCTTTATTTGAAAAAATATAATTTCCTAGAATTTGCACTCGAATTTCGAGGGCTGGAATCTGCTAGTATGAAATGAATATTTCTTGAATTTAACAGTTTTAAAAATAATAATGCTACGTTTAACAAAAATAATATTTAAAGAATAACCAACAAATTTAATTAAGTACATAATCTACTTAACGGATCGGCGTTCGCATAGTTGATAAGAAAAAATGTAAATGAAAGTTGATGAAAGTCGTGGTCGCTGAGAAACATTAAGTGAAATATTGAGCAATAGGAGTTCTGAGGATACAGCGCCTCTAATAAGATTCAACAAAAACCTTTCTATGTTTTTATGTTTCGGTAATTTAATTAACATTAATCAATTGATGTATGATGCCAAATTTGGTGCCGTATTCCAAGGAAAACATCTAAAACAGAACAGTAGAACTTGTTTCTGAATGGATTCAATATGATCTATGTGAATATTTTATAAAGGATCCCAGATATAGGGATCGGTAAATTCCTTAGCCTATATCTTAATAAAAGCAAGTAAGCCTCTAGCTTTATTGGCCATCATATAGTTAAGTGAAAATAAACTCAGATTTGCATCAAGAAAAATCCCCAGATTCACAAAAGGGGTCGTTAACATATATGAAGTTTCTTCTTAAAAATCGCATATATTTATATTTAAACATATTTAGTCCCACTAATTATACCCTATACCACTATGTGGTTTGGGTATAATGACTTTGTGCTGCTGTTTGTAACTACCAAAAATATATGACCTAGACCCATCTTTTATAATACCGATCGAATCAGAATCACTAACTGATTCGATTTAACGATGTCCGTCCGTCCGTCTGTGTGCCATGTAAACCTTGTAATCAAACTGCAGGTCGCAAATATGAATATATTTTAATGAAATTTCGTACGTAAGCTTCTATCGGCCATAGGCTGAACGCTATTTAAATTGGTGAGAATCGGTCCATATTCAGAGCTAGCCCCCATACAAATGACCCCTATGAAATCCACATAAATTGCCACAAGATCCAAATTATCATATAAATCTTAGTCAAATTGGGTTTGTATGTGTTTATTACATCCATTAATCAGTAGTCCAAAAATGATCCCTATGGGACAACTCTTAGTCATAGGCCCCATATAGAGCTGCATCCCGATCTTCACTTAAATCTATCAAAAAACAAAAATTATGCACTGATTCTTCTCAAATTTTGTTTGAATATATTTTTGCAAAATTTATTTATTTATTTATTAAATGTTGATATCACATACAACAAGATATAAATCTTTTTAATTACAGTATGTGATCTTATAATGATACAATCAATTTGTGATAGTAGTTACAATACTTTTAAGAAACAAGAAAAATTTAAAAATAAAAATAATTTTAAATTACAAAAGTATAAATATATTAGTAAGAAATAATACATAATGGGAGAGTATAGAATATATAATATAATCACAAATGAAACAATAATTAAGAAAGTTGAAAATTAGAGACCAAATCATTTTAAAACAATTCATTTTTAAATTGTCTGTTATTTGTAAATTGTTGGGTAACGAGTTCCACAGACATGTGGTATTTATAAAAAATTGCCAACTAGAGATTAATGTTCGATATCGTAATTGTATAAGATTATTTCCTCTATTGGATCGTGCAAATTGAAGGCGTTCAAATAAATAAGTTGGTTCTTTGGTGTATATTACTTTGTGAAGTAGAATTAATGATATTATTTTTATTAAGGCCACGAGGTCAACACCGTACAGAGACTTAGTATATAGAGAAGTTCCATCATATCTCTTTATACCATACACATAACGTAGGATCGCATTGTAAGCTACTAATAATCTCCTTTTACTTTCTGAATCACAAAAAGCAAATATCTCACAACCATATAGTAACTTCGGCATAATGAAACGTTTAAAGGTGTAAGATGTTGTATAGGGTACAATGTTCTTAGCATTACAAATATTTTTCCAGATGCAGAATTAATCTGATTGTTCCATGTGAGCAATTTATTAAAAATGATTCCCAGATTCCTAGCAGATTCCACAATTTCAATATTCTGATTAACTAATGATACTGGAATATCTATAGGGATGGTTTGATTTCTTTGAGTTATAACTAAACATTTTGTTATGGCTACGTGCCAAACAGCCTATAAAATCATTTAAAGCATTATGGCCACTACTAAAAAAATAGAAGGTCATTTCTAAACCACAACAACAAAAATCTACTCTTCAAAAGTGTTATAAGGCCAATATTAACATACGCGTGTCCTATTTGGAGTGACGCTGCCAACTGTCACCTAAAACGCTTACAACTTATACAAAACAAATGTCTTAAAATGATATATAAAAAGTCCTGGAGATATCCTACAAATCGTCTTCATGAAGAAACAGGTTATGAAAAAATTATCGATTTCATAACAAGGATTAATATCAATAACTTTGCTAAAATCGAAAAATCCTCTTACCAACTGATAAGAGAATGTAGAGAAATAACGTAAAATTAAGAAGTAATCACCAAATTGAAAATTATACACTATAGAGGTCTATTATTTCTAATAAGCCTCCTATAAGCATATAAATATTTCCAGAATGTATTTGAATATATTAAATCATATAAAAGTTTTTTTCCTCCCATTTTCCTTCAAAAATCATTAAAAATAAAATAAA
Source organism: Cordilura impudica (assembly GCA_963682025.1). Lineage (NCBI taxonomy): Eukaryota > Metazoa > Arthropoda > Insecta > Diptera > Scathophagidae > Cordilura > Cordilura impudica. The sequence continues at coordinate 178,103,102 of OY821517.1, forward strand.
AACTATTTAATATCTTTAGATCCTCTATATTATTTGTTGCAATATCTATATGTAAAGATAAGATCTCATATGTACATATATATCAAATTTATTAAAATATGTAAATAAAGGAAGAATATATAATTGAAAATTTAAAATTAGGTGAAATGCAAAACGACGTAACTAACCTCATTTTTTATAAATAGCAAAAAATTTAGTTTTTTCTTTAATGAAATTATTATTAGATTCTATGAGTCTAAAATATATGGGAACATTGCCATTAGGTTACCGATATAAAAATCCGAATCTGATAGCCTAATAGACAGCACCGCGACATCTGAAAATGACGAAAAAGCGCATTTTTCACTTTAAGGTTAGTGTCTCAAAATACGAACGTTATAGAATATTTTTAATGGTAGTTAGGAATTTTATACACAAAAAAACGTAGTTATTGATATCTCACATCCCAGATTATCTGTCACCTAGTGGAATTATGTATATCTTTAGAACCAACGTAGTTCCAAGTTTGTCCATCTGTCGAGTAAAATATCGATATAACGAAAACGATGTGTTTGCCAAAAATTTTCAATTTTAAAAAAATTTATACAAACTATACCAATTTAATTATTTATTTTTTTTTTTTTTTTTTGGAAAAAACGCGATTTTGTAATTATATTGAATGAAAATGAGAAGACTTGTTTGTAATTAATTATTTTTACATTACATTTTCTTTTACTGGAAAGTCAATAATTCTTGTACACTGATAATTTTGTATGCTGTTATATATAGACCATTATTTATTTAAAACTGTATTAAAATATTTGAAGTTAAAAAAATAGTTTGAAAAAAAGAAATCATTGATATCTTCTATAAACAGAACACTGATTATATTTTTTTTTACATAAGTAAGTAAGTCCATTTGAAGAAGCCCGTTCAAATATTATATTGAGATCCTCATTAAGCTTTTCAGTGTATTCACGAATTAATCCTTTTTTACAGCTAATATAAATTTGGACATCATCCGCATATATATGGATACTGCTGTGTGAAAGCTGACTGGGTAAATCATTAATGTATAATGTGAATAATAGTGGGCCAAGAATAGAACCTTGCGGCACTCCTTTAGATACATGTAGTGCATTGGAAATTGTGTCACCCAAAGCTACAGATTGGAAACGATTAGTAAGATAAGAAGCTAGCAGCGATGCAGCAGTTGAAGTAAAGTTGAATCTATTTGATAATTTATTGCAAAGAATTCCATGATTTTCGAAAGCACCAGAAATGTAACACATCCATTGTCAAGATTTTGTCTGATGTCTTCAGATACATTAATGAGCGCTGTGACGCAGCTATGCTTTGACCTAAAGCCTGATTGATTTTTAGCTAGGAGATGGTAATTAGTTAAATATGTACTCATTTGCTTATATACCAGTCGTTCAAATACTTTAGATAAGTTTTGACCCTACCAAACATGGTCAGGGTCGGTCCATTTTTGGGCCTAGTCCCCATATAGATATAGCATCCGATATGAACTTTTTCATATCTGCAGCCAAAAAAATTAATAAAAATCCCACTCAAATTTGGTTTATGCTTAATATTTATATCCAGTTAGTTGGGCCTGAGAGATATGGTCTCTAAATGCATGGTATAGGGTATTGTATAGTCCGTCTAGACCGACTATAGTTTTCTTACTTGCTTTATATTGCACTACGTAAAGCAGTTATTAAGGTCCTTTTGTTACGTATATAATCAGGTATACGTATAAATATAACAACATTCTGATGATCGTTTATGAATAAGGAAAATGAATTTGACCCTTGTAATTTTTAAATAGGAAGACTTAAGATGTTAGTAATCTGGAGTGGAAAATTGCTTAATACTCAAAATGGTCTGCCTGTGAGAAAAATACTTATAGCTTTCCATACACTTTATAATGATAGTGTTTGTTTCTGATAAGTATTGCGACAAATGAAGAGGCGCTTAACTTAACTGGGATCACACTAAGATTCATTCAAAAGGTATTCCTTTTCAATAGTAAAACTACTTACTTGTTGTACTCGTAAAATGAACAAGCTACTTGGTGCTACTGTTTTAATAAAGTTTACATGCATACATACATTCATATCTCAATCAATGTTACAACTTCTGTTGCTGTTGAAGCTGTTATTGTTGCTGTTGCTGCTGCTAATGCTTCTTCTTCAACCAAGAGATATCACCTCACCTTCACGACCTTGCTTTCTTTGTGAACAGTAATAAGTAGTAGTTGCCGGTAGTGGTGCGGATTCGCTTCTTTTGCCCCGTTTTAGTTGGTGTTTTGTATTCTTTAATTTCCGTACTTGTATGTATGATTCACTTAAAGTGTCTGTTAGTTTTATACTTTTACCATAATCGTGTTTCGCTGTTGTGGTTGTTGTTATTGTTTGCTGCCTTCAAGTCTACTGAAGTATTCTTTGTGGCTCGTGCTTCAAACAGCATTTGTTATTTTTACAATTTGTTAACAATGGCAATAAATCCATTTGTAGTTAGTGTAATTTACCATATTCCATGAAGAGTTATTACATGTTTATTCATTGCTCCCAAGGCAGGCCAAATTTTATTTGTTTCTTTTTTTCAATCACAATAGTGGTGTATAAAAAAAATGTGACCAAATGCTTATGTACTCGTATGTGAAATTGTTCTTAATTTATTGACCACTCGTTTTAAAATTGAGATTTTCATCCCAATTTAACTAAAAAATTCCAAATTAAACAAGTAAGAAAATTATAGTCGGTCTAGACCGACTACACGATACCCTATACCATGCGTTTAGAAACCCTATCTCTTAGGCCCAACTAACTGGACATTGAAAATAAGCAAAAACCAAATTTGAGTGGGACTTTTATTAATTTTTTTGGCCGCAGATATGAAAAAGTTCATATCGGATGCTATATCTATAAAGGCACTAGGTCCAAAAATGGACCGATCCTGATCATGTTTGGTAAAGTCTCTTGTATTTTGCAAAAATATGTACAAACAAAATTTGAGAAGAATCAGTGCAATATTTTTGTTTTTTAATAGATTTAAGTGAAGATCGGGAAGCAGTTCTATACGGGGTCAAAGGGATCATTAGTGGATGTAATGAACGCATACAAACCCAATTTGAGTAAGATCTATATGACAATTTGGATCTTATGGCAATTTATGTCGATTTCATATGGGTAATTTGTATGGGGGTTAGGTCTGAACATGGACCGATTCTCACCAATTTCAATAGCGTTCATCCCATGGCCGATAAAAGCTTATATACAAAATTTCATCAAAATATATTCATATTTGCGACCTGCAGTTTGATTACAAGCTTTACATGGACACACAGACGGACGGACGAACGGACATTGTTATATCAACTCAGAAAGTGATTCTGATTCGATCGGTATAATTAGAGATGGGTCTAGGTCAAATATTTTTGGTTGTTATAAACAGCAGCACAAAGTCATTATACCCAAACCACATAGTGATATAGGGTATAAAAAGTTACATTTAAAGCATCCCTAAAATAGTTGTATTCAAATATTTACATTGCTGTGTAACAAATAATGGAGACGTAACACAATTTCATATAAAAATTTGTTTTTTTTTTTATTTAATCCCACTTAAATTAATAATTCGAGTAATAGTGCATTTACATCTAAGGAAAATCTAGTAGATTTTAGTTGAACTCTATTTCAAAATCTATACCATTTACATCCAACTTTTTTGACATTTTGGGTAATTTTGTTTCCACAACAATACAATAAACAGCTGATTAAAATAAAACATACTAGAGGAGCCCTGCTGCTCCGCAGCATTATATTATATTATATTAATTTTTATAATATAATACCAAAATTTGCCAAGAGAAGTTAACGTACAGTAATGCCAAAATATGCCAAGATAAGTTAACGTACAGTAAAAGTAAAGTTGATCCTCCACGCATAACTGTCCTCAAACCCAACGAATTTAAGCAGTTAATAGCTCAAAAGAAGGAGCTTGATCCACTGAGTGTTCTTAGACCTATGACAACAGCCTACGTTAATTAGAACTCTAGTTATAGAGGTTTGAGAGAAGAAAAATATTGAAAAAATCTTGAATGCAAAGTTTTTTATAAATTCTTTTAATATATAAGATTAACTAGAAATACCAAAAATATTCAAAACAATAGGAAATATGGAAAATTCTAAAAAGGAACAGATTTTATTGTTATATTACGCATCAAAAATGAAAAAAGCACAAGCTGAAATAAAAATTTTGCGAAAAAAAACAATATAAGTATTTGCAATGCATTGTTTGAACAGCAAAAACAAATGCATTTTTCACAATTATTATGTAGCAGATTGGAGTGGGCACACGTAAGTATAAAAAGTTATAACTTTCAATTACTAAATATTTGTTTATTATACATAGATTCGTCACGGTTCGTTTTGGGAGCGGAAAAAATTTCATAGAAAACTTTAGGATGAGCCGGCAAACCTTTTAGTTGCTTTGTTCAAAATTTTTTAAAATGGAAAAATCGATACAAAGTTTAGGAAATGTATACCCCTCCAAAAACGAGTTGCCATTGCCCGTTACTGCCTGAAGTCATCTTCCGAATATGCGTCCATAGCCCACCTGTTTGGAGTACACAAACAAGTGTATGCCTCATTTTGCAAAAATTTTGTATTGAGGCCCCCAAATTTTATCAATGATGCAAAGATAAAGGAATGTGTTGACGGGTTTAAGAAACTTGGATTTCCTCATTGCTTTGGTGCAATAGGTATATTCTCGAAACCTTGATAACTCACATTAATCTAAAGATTATTTGTTAAATTTTTGCATTATTTTCTTAGATGAATGTCATTTTGAAGTTCATCCCTCTTTTTCTGAGACTTCTGACTGTTACAATTATAAGGGTTGGTACTTAACTATTTTGCTTGCTGTGGTTGACTACAGATGTACATTTTTATATATCAACGTCGGAAGTCCAGGTCAATGTAATAGTTCCACTATATTTGAGAGGTCTTTATTTAGAAAAAAGTTGTAAAACTCTATATTTCAGCAGCAAGCTGTAATTTACGACGGTGAAAAAGTTCCGGTTTTGCTAATGGGCGATTCTGCATTTCGTTTACCTAAATGCATGATGAAAACTTATCCTTTGCATGCAAATGTATCCGAAAAACAAAAAAAGTTTATTTACACTTTATCAAAATGTCGCAGGGTGGTCGAAAATGCTTTTGGACATTTGAAAGATAGATTTCTCCGTCTTGGAAAGGGTATAGATAACAAAATTGATAATATAAATAATTTAATAAAATGTTGCTGTGTTCTACATAACTTTTTAAACAACCATAGTGAGGTCATTAATGATACCTGGCAAAGGTATCCTGATAGTGACATGACTAGAGATCAGCCAAATAGCGAAGAGTTTACTTATGACTATAACCCTAAAGGTGAAGAAATAAGAAACGCTATTGCAAACTTTTTAATTAAATAATTTTATTTCAAACAAAAAGAAAATTAAATTCAATGTTTTAAGTAAAAAACAAGTAAGAAAATTATAGTCGGTCTAGACCGACCAAACGATACCCTATACCATGGTCTAGAACCCTATCTCTTCGGTCCAACTAATTGGATATAGAAAATAAGAAAAAACCAAATTTGAGTGGCATTGTTATTAATTATTTTGGCTGCAGATATGAAAAATATATTTATATGTATATATATATGTGGACTAGGTAAAAAATGGACCGATCCTGACCATATTTGCTAAAGTCACATATATTTTGAAAAAATATACACAAACCAAATTTGAGAAAAATAAAATTTTTGTACGCTTCTATTTATTTCTTTTCTTTTTATCTGTCAATTTTTCAGTCACTGCGTTGTAATTTTTTTGCTACAATATTAAAAAAACACAGTTTTATTTGGTAGCGCCCAAGTTTGACCAGATTTCGTGAGATTTTGCTACAATCTATTAACGAGCTAGATTTCATTTGGTATGGAAAATCTAGTAAAAATGAGCTAGATTGTGCTCGACATCTCGTATATACTAGATTTCGCTTAGATGTAAACGCACTATAAAAGATTTAAACTTTATGGAAAAGCGAATAAAATGAAAATGTGAAAATAACTCGAGTAAATCAAAAATTTACCTTTCACTTTTACATAATAAAAAAATTATTAAGAAAAAACAAAAAATCAGCAACCGAATTATTCAAAACCTTTATAACTATATTTTCGATTCCATCAACAGAAATTTAATAACAACTCATCAATTTCTATTGAAATAAAATATTTATTGTTAAGGCAATAACAACAATCGTTATCAATTTTAAATTCGGTGACTAACTTTGTAGCATTTCGGTTGGCAATACATTCGGTAGACATAACGACTCCGTTTTCTGCTTGTAGCAATATTTTTAATTTTAATAGTTTACTTACAAATATTTCCTTTAGAGTGAACAAAATATTAATGCTGATGTAGATCTTGTTTGACTAAACTATATCTCCTTTATATACCCTATACCATCATGAAGTGACGGTATAATGAGTTGTACCGATCGACTTACAATCAATTTCTGAATCGATTTAGCCAGTGAGTCAATCTGTCTCTGTAATCATGTCAACATTGTAATTAAACTACAGGTTGCAACTATAAATGTACTTTTATGAAATTGTTTGACCATAGTCCGTTCATTATTGAAATTGTTGACAATCGGGACAAGTTCACACCTAGTCTCCATTCAAATGACCCCTACGAGTTCGCCTCAAATTGCCTTGAGATCAAAATTATCATAGAAAATTCGATCAAATTTGGTTTGTATATGTTCATTACAACCATTAATTAGTACCCCAAAAATAAATCGTGTGCACCATTTAAGTCCTCCGATCATCACTTAAATCGACATAAAAACGAAAGTATTTCAAACATTCTTCTCAAGTCTTTGGTCAGGATCGGTCATTTTTTAACCTAGCCCCATATAAATATAGCATCCGATATGAACTTTGTATACCTACAGATAACTAATTAATAACAATGATACACAAATTTGGTTTATGCTAATTTTCTCTATCCAATTTTTTGGACCTAAAACCCTTTCTCTAAACTCTTGTTAATTTTGAACATGTCTATCAATCTCTCATATGTTTTTATGTTGGTTATACATTAAAATAAAGTTTCTACTCTTTAAATTAAAAAAGACAAGAAATAAAATATAAGACAGTCTAAACCGACTATACGATATCCTATACCATCGGATTTTACAAGTTATTAGATCCAACTTAGCTGAGATTATAACTGGATAGAGAAAATCAGGTTGGCATTGTTACTAATTAGTTGCTAGCTAATATTAAACAGTTTAGGTCAAGAAATGGACCGATCACCAAAATATTTAGTAGTCACTTAATTTTCGCAAATACATACATAAACCAAATTTGTAATATTTAAGGTAATATGGCGAAGCAGCTTTATATGAGGATTATAATAGAACTACAGAATACATTTTTGGACTAATAATGTATAAGTTAACAACAGAAATATTATAGAATCATAAAAAAAACAACAACAACAGCTACAACAGATAACAAACTACAAAACGTGCCAACGCTAAATTTGTCAATTCAACAAACACAAATATTTCAACACAACAACAACTGCAACAAATAACGAATTGCCCAACAGTAAATTCTCAGACGAAATTTAAGCCACACGCGCAGCAAACAAGTGGCCTGATGGTGGGAAACACAACATCAGCAGTTTCAGTATTTTCATTATTATATTTAGAAATTTTAATTGTAAATTCTTGCAGTCAGTTGAGTGAAACCAAAAATAAAGGTTCTATTGTTAACTATCAGTTAACAATAAAAAAATAATTTTTTTTTTAAAATAAACATAAATTTATTTAATTGGCGCCCGAGCAGGGACCCTTAAAAAAAGGTCCTTTGTCGTATAAATAAAACCCTCGGAAAAAGGGTTTTCCCGGTAGATTAATTAATAGATCGCGGAAATATAACAACAATTAGATAAACATAAAAAAAACAACCTAATTTAGAAAACATAAAGTGAACTGGAAATAATCAGAAAAGAAAAAAAACACAAGAAAAAAAAATTGAAAAATTAAATCAAATAACAAAAATTTTAAATAAATAAAAAAATTTAAAATTAAAAATTAAAAAATACGAATTAAATTGAAAAACTGAATAAAAAATTTTTTTGAAATTAATCAAATTAAATAAAAAATTGAAAATAAGAACTAAATAAAATAAATAAGTTGATGAAAAAAAAAATAAGAATCTGTGAAACTAATTGTCGAGGAAACGTTTTGGCAATTAAAAGCAAGCAACGAGAATCAAAAATCAGGGGAAGTCTGCAATCATCATCCTCTCCATCATCATGTTCCAGATATTAATGTAAGAATATTATTAAGTTCATTATCAATTGGTTTCCTTATTTTAATTTAATTACATTAAGATTTTTTCCATTTTTTCAAAACTCGTCCTTACTATCTTGAGTTAGTTGAAATTTTTTCATTAATATTTGTTGTTATAAATTTTATTTCCTGAAATCGGTTTTAAATTTTGTTTTTATCCTTGAACTTGATCGAGATTTGCGAAATAAATACTTTACATTCGATTTTTTTTTGTCCCTTAATTTCGAAATCATTTAACCGGTATGCCCGACGAAACCATCGACCAGCTGACTGAGAGACTAAGTAGGACACTGACAATGGCACAAACGACCGAGGCATCAGTAGGTTTTACTACACTACAGAAGGAACAGATAGCCCTCATGATAAGGGAAGCTATTGAATCATCGTCCGACCATTTGGCGGATGAGGGGGCCGATCACCATATAGGTACAGTTACTACCAGGTTGGAGGAACTGGACAAGGTTCCCGACATAGTTAGGTCTTTGAGGGAGTTTTCTGGTAGGCCGGGAGAATTTAACTCTTGGCGAAAGTCCGTGGAGAGGGTTTTGAAGCTCTATGATTCGGTGAGAGGTACCGGAAGGTATTATGCAATTCTACACACTATTCGCACAAAAATCGTGGGGGACGCAGACACTGCCTTGGAGTCATATAGGACACCATTGGATTGGCCACGAATAAGAAAATGTCTCGCAATGCATTATTCTGATAAGAGGGACATTGGGACCTTGGAATACCAGATGATGGTATTATGCCAAGGTAACAGGAGCATAACGGAATTCTATCAAGTTGTTTACCAACACCTTTCACTGTTGCTTGACAAGGTCTCTTCCCTGGACCTGGAGGAAAATAGCCTTCACGCTATGACGAACACCTACAGGGAGAAAGCACTGGACACGTTCGTAAGAGGATTAAATGGAGATTTACCGAAATTGCTAAGTGTGCGTGAACCAACATCTTTGCCACAGGCACTACATATTTGCCTAAAGTTGGACAATATGACTTTCAGGAGAAATTACGCACATGGACAGTCTATCAGGAATAATGTACAGAAGGATAGGATCGGTACGGCAACTTTCGCAACTGGCAGAGTATTTTATCCCGAACTCGCTTATGTTGGTGGAACACCACCCATTAGACCACCTATACCACCTTGACATAATCCCGTTTCAAACTTTAACCGAAATCCAAACTTCCATTCGAACTTTTATCCAACTCAAAATCGCAATCCAAATTTAGGTCATAACCCAAACTTCCAACCTAATGTTAACCCAAATCTCAATCGTAATTTTACTTATAATCATAACCGAAACAGGTAAATTCAGGGTGGAATGCGGGCACTCAAAACAATCCTCAGAATCAACGAGTAGAACCAATGGATGTGGATAAATCAATCCAAACCCACCAGGTCAATTATATGAACAGACCACACAACAATGTAGCACTAAAGAGATCAACAGCCGCGTCCCTTCAGGCTCCAGCGAATAAATTTCAACGGAATTTTCATATAGATACAGATTATATGCCGGAGGAAAATTATTGTGGCTACTATCCACCGGAAGAAGCTGAGGTAAACCATCGTCACGCGAGTGTGGAACCAGAGTACGCTCAAGATTACTTTCAACAAATTCCTGAGGAATTAGCTACTCTTGAAAAACAGGAAGAAGAAACTGATGATGTCCAACTTGCAGTAAATTTTTGGACTAAACTGTTCCTCATTACCTTATTTCGAAGCAAAAATGGGGAACGACCAAAAATTAAAAATTTTATTGGACACTGGCAGCAACAAAAATTACATCAACCCTAAATTTATAACAAACCCAAAGCAAAACGAAAGAAATTTTAACGCAAAATCCGTTAAGGGAGACATTAAAATTACACAACACAAATTTTTGAAATTGTTTGATGATACTCCCATAAAATTTTTCCTTTTACCAGAATTAGAAACATTTGATGCAATATTAGGGAATGATAGCCTGAAGGAATGTTCAGCTGTCATTTATACAGCGGAGGACTATTTCACCATTAGTGGGGATAGGAAAATTCCAATTAAACAATTCATTTCTCAGAATGTTAATAATATTGAAATCAGGACAAACCATCTTTCAGGGAGTCGAAAAAAATTATTGGAAAACATCTTCGATCGCCACAGGAATTTATTTGCGGACCCCGACGAAAGCCTTACGTACACAACTAGGGTGGTAGGTGAGATAAGAACAACAACTGAAAATCCCGTTTATTCTAAAAATTATCCTTATCCAATGGCTCTTAGGAGTGTTGTGGACGATGAAATATCCAAGTTATTAAGGGACCAAATAATCCGACCATCGCGTTCTCCCTACAACTCACCAATTTGGATAGTCCCCAAAAAACAGGATGCATCCGGAAGGGATAAGTATAGAGTTGTGGTAGACTTTAGGAAACTTAATACAGTAACCATCGCGGATAAATACCCCATCCCCGAGATAAACGACGTGCTTTCACATTTGGGAGGGAATAAATATTTTACAGTCATCGATTTAAAGAGTGGTTTCCACCAAATACCCCTTAGGATGGAAGATATAGAAAAAACGGCATTTTCGGTCAACAATGGAAAGTATGAATTCTTGCGATTGCCGTTTGGATTAAAAAATGCTCCATCGATATTCCAACGTGCGCTGGATGACATTTTAAGGGAACACATTGGTAGGAGGTGCTATGTTTATATTGATGATATTATCATCTTCAGCAAAGACGAGGATTCACATTTCAAAGACCTGGAGGCCATTTTCAAAACACTAAATGAGGCTAATATGAAAATACAGCTGGATAAATGCGAGTTTTTCAAGGACGAAGTCGAATTCCTCGGGTTCATCGTTTCTTATAACGGAATAAAAGCTAACCCAAGGAAAGTTCAGGCAATTGTAGAATTCCCCTATCCTAATAATGTGAAGGAACTTCGATCGTTCCTTGGTCTTTCAGGATACTACAGAAGATTCATAAAAGGATATGCGAACATCGCAAAGCCACTGACGAAACTCTTACGAGGAGACGGAGGCTTGATATCCAGAACAGAATCAAGCAGGAGGAAAATTGAACTGGATAATGAAGCGAAACATTCTATTGATAATTTGAAAAACGCCCTAATATCACAGGAGGTGACATTATCGTATCCTGACTTCCACAAAGAATTCCAGTTAACTACAGATGCATCCAATGTTGCTATCGGAGCAGTACTTAGCCAGGACGACAGGCCAATTTCCTTCATTTCGAGAACATTAACGGGATCGGAGGAAAATTATGCAGCGAACGAAAGAGAAATGTTGGCTATAATCTGGGCCCTAACAAATCTAAGAAACTATCTATACGGATCAGTCAAAGTCATAATTTACACCGACCACCAACCCCTGACTTATGCTTTGAGCAATAAGAATAATAATGCGAAGATGAAAAGATGGAAATCGATATTGGAGGAATACAACTATGAAATGCAGTATAAACCAGGTAAAAGTAATGTTGTGGCCGATGCACTCTCTAGACCCCCTGGAACGAACATCAACTCTCTAACAGGAACAGTGCATAGTAGCGACAGCTCTCCAGAGGAACTCATAGCTAGTGTCGAAGTGCCCATAAATGCATTCAAAAATCAAATCTTTTTGCAAATGGACGATACTCCAGCATACCAATTCCAAGTAATTTTCCCAGGTTATCATAGACATTCGATTACGGAACCGGAATATGATACTGAAAAACTAATTTCCATCTTGAAGAGATACCTTAACCCGTCTGTTATCAATTGCATTAAAACGCCAGAATTTATTATGGGAAAAATTCAAGAAATTTACCCACATCATTTCGGAAATTTTAAAATTCGGTTTACTCAAAATGTTGTCGAAGATATTTTGTCTGAATCCGATCAGGAAACTCTAATTATAGAAACACATAACCGCGCGCATAGAAATGCTGTGGAAAATAAGTTACAGATATTGGAAAAAGCGTACTTTCCCAGCATGTTTTCTAAAATCAAAAGAATATTGAAAATGTGCTCCACATGCAGGAAAAATAAATACGATAGACATCCCAACCAACCGAAATTGAACGCTACACCAATACCAAACTACCCAGGTCAGGTTATTCATATTGACATTTTTTCAACCGATAGGAAATTGGTATTGACAGCCATAGATAAATTCTCAAAGTACGCCCAAACGAAAATTCTTCAGGGAAAATCAATAGAAGATATTAGGAGACCCATGAGGGATATTTTGTTTTTCTATGGAGTTCCCAAAACGGTTGTCATGGACAACGAAAAATCATTGAACTCTGCAACCATACTTTTCATGATGAAGGATGAATTGGGTATAGAGGTATTTACAACACCACCATACAAAAGCGAAGCCAACGGTCAAATTGAAAGATTCCATTCAACATTAGCCGAAATTTTAAGATGTCTCAAAGATGAAGGTATTTGCAGGAATTTTGAAGAACTATTGGAAAGGTCTGTTAACGAATATAATCACTCAATACATTCCACAATCGGTAGGAAGCCAGTCGATATGTTTTTCGGGAGGACTGTGGATTTCTCCCCTGGAAGCTATGAAAGAACCAGGGAAAATAACATCACGATGCTGAAAAGGAAACAGGAAAAGGATTTGAACTACCACAACAAAGATAAAAAAGAAGTTAAGCAATACATACCCGGACAAGAGATTTTCGTAAGAATTAATAAAAGATTAGGTACTAAATTAACCGACGTGAACTAGTGAAGGAAAATAGACATTCGACCGTAGTGACCGAAAGTGGGAGAGTCGTTCACAAAAAACATATAAAGAACTAAATCTTATTACATTTTCTTACAGGTTATTCCTGATGCTTGGATACTCCATAGGTGAGTTCCAGATAATGGATTACTCCAACTCTAGACTAGTCGTGATCAATACAGGAACGGCGAAAATTCAAAACGGTGTGTTCAAACTTGCCCACACGATTGACCTGAGGGAATACGAAGATATGATAGGGAAATTGGAGAACGGAATTGACTTACGCGACAACGATGATAACTCATTATTACCTTACTTATCCTATACCATATCACAAATTAAATCCTGTTTAACCAGACTAAAATCCAAGACGATGGCAAAGAGGTCTCTTGACTTCATTGGTACCGCCTGGAAATGGTTAGCCGGCAGTCCGGACCACCATGATTTCCAAATAATAGAAGATAAAATGAATAATGTTCTAGTTAACAATAATAATCAAATTGTAATCAATCAATTAACAATAGATAAAGTAAATCAACTCTCAAAGGTTACTAATAACATTTCTAAACTATTAGAAAATAAGGATAAAGGTGAAAAATTGTTAGATTTTAAGTATAAACTTGAAATTATTAAAGAGGAACTATCTAATATCGAATATGCCATCCATTGGGCTAAATCAAACATTGTTAATTCATTTATTTTTTTCTAATACTGAGGTTAATACTTTGAGAGATATTTTTTACAATGATAATATTCCATTTGGTAATATGGACGAGTTACTAAATTTTTCAAAAATTAAAGTCGCCTCGAATAATAATGAAATTATTTACATTGTCAATATTCCAACAACTAATAATGAAAATTGCGACAATTTGTTAATTAAACCTGTAAGAAAAGATAATAAAATAATTAAGACAATATTTAAAAATGTTTTGAAATGTAACGATAAGATATTTGGTATAAAAAATGACTGCAAGAATTATAATAAGATAAGTATTTGTGAAATAGATAATATCTTGGACATCAGTAATTCTGACTGCATCCCAAATCTGCTGAAAAGTAAACCATCCCGCTGCACAACAACCAACGACGAGCATGTGGCACCAGTGGAAGAAATAGATGACAGGATGATATTATTAAACGAATACAAAGGGCAAATTGAAATAGACAATTCAACAATCAACATAGCTGGTACATTCATAGTTCATCACCTGAATTCTACAGTACGAATTGGAAATCGAACATACTTAACAACCCAAGTCTCCCTTACTAAACCTTTACCTGCCCTACTGCAACCAAGTAGCTCTAGTATCCAGGAACAAGTGATAACATTGGAAAGAATGGAGGCAGTTAATGTTAACAACTCTCACATAATCGGCAAACTGCAAATCGAAAATAAAATAAATCTAACCATCAACATTGGACTGGTAATGACCATCATAATATCAGCTACCATTATCTACTTTATAAGAAGGAAGAAGAGAAATGAAAACCACAAAGATCGAAATAATTCATCCAAAAATAATGTAAAGTCCAATAAAACGGAGCAGAGAATAGAAATTGCAGAGAATGTTCAAATAAGCACCAATCCAAAAACCTCCCTATCATTACCATCAAGAGGTCCCAAAAACAAGAAGATTCATGACCTTCAATTTTTTTGAAATATGGTTATTCATGCGGGGACGCATGAACTTGAAGGGGGAGGAGTTAACAACAGAAATATTATAGAATCATAAAAAAAACAACAACAACAGCTACAACAGATAACAAACTACAAAACGTGCCAACGCTAAATTTGTCAATTCAACAAACACAAATATTTCAACACAACAACAACTGCAACAAATAACGAATTGCCCAACAGTAAATTCTCAGACGAAATTTAAGCCACACGCGCAGCAAACAAGTGGCCTGATGGTGGGAAACACAACATCAGCAGTTTCAGTATTTTCATTATTATATTTAGAAATTTTAATTGTAAATTCTTGCAGTCAGTTGAGTGAAACCAAAAATAAAGGTTCTATTGTTAACTATCAGTTAACAATAAAAAAATAAACATAAATTTATTTAATTTATATAATTAACCTTTAAGGGTATAATAAACTCACAGAAACAAACTTGGACCTACATCTATTTGATAATCTGGATCTTAAGGTAATATAAGTCGATCTCATTGCGATCGTTTGAATGGGGCTGGGTCTAAACATATACCGATTTTTACCAGTTTCAATAATGATCGCCTTATAGCCAACAAAAGCTTATACTTATACCAAATTTCATAAAAATATGTTTAAGTGTGCCATCTCCAGCATCGGGGATCGATGGGATCAGTAATAAAATGCTTCTAGAGTTACCCCGAATAGCATTAAGAATAATTCTGTTTATTTTTAATGCTATAATACGCCTTGAACATTTTCCCCCAGAATGGAAAGTTTCACTCGTTACAATGATACCTAACCCAGGTAAACATCACACAAAGGTCTATTCGTATAAACCAATAAGTTTGCTGTCCAACTTGTCATAATTATTCGAGAGAATTTTGAACAAACTTACAATATCCGTAGATCAAAATAATGTCATTCCAGCACATCAATTTGGTTTCAGACGAAAACACAGCACCACTGAGCAAGCACACAGAATTGTAAGTGCCATAAGAAGAGCTTTTGAAGAGAAAAAGTACTGTTCTGCACTTTTTACAGACGTCTCGCAAGCCTTCGACCGAGTTTGGCACGAGGGACTTCTCTATAAAGTTAAACAGTTGTTGCCCCCGAAGACACATTAGCTAATAGAGAGCTATATAATTAATAGAAAATTCTCTATAAGAGAGAAAAGCTTTCTGAGCCCTCCACAGACAATTCATGCTGGTGTACCACAAGGAAGTATCTTGGGCTCGCTTCTGTACATCCTTTACACATCAGACATGCCAACAAATGAAAACACACTTACGTCGACTTTTGCAGATGATACTGCAATTTTGAGCGTACACGAAAACCCTTCAACAGCATCTCTTCTTTTACAGAGCCATATTGAACTGCTGGAAGATTGGCTAGATATGTGGAAGATTAAAGTAAATGAAGAAAAGTGTATCAACGTAACTTTTACCCTAAGAAGGGAGACTTGCCCTCAAATTCGACTTAGGAACCAGTCTATACCTCAACATTGCTCTGTTAAATATCTCGGACTACATCTTGATCGCCGACTTACCTGGAAAAGACATACAGACACTAAATTGACACAAATAAAATTGAAATTAGTCCAATAAACATGGCTACTAATTGGCAGGAACTCAAAGTTTAGTCTCGATTGTAAGCTCTTGATTTATAACTCGATTTTCAAACCCATTTGGTGCTATGGTATACATTTATGGGGAACAACCTTAGCTTCAAACAGAGAAAGAATACAAAGATGCTAAAGCAAGATTTTGATGATGATTACAGGCGCACCATGGTACGTAAGAAACTCTCATATGCACAGAAACTTAAATGTTTCTCTAGTAAAGTACGAAATCACTAGATATAGTGCAAACTATTTGGAAAAGCTAGAGTCTCACCCGAATCGTCTAGCACGTTACTTAATCAACAATCGTATCCACCAACGCTTAAGAAGGAGGGAGACTACTGATCTCATTGGATGAAAAATGGAATGATCCAATTATTATTTTTTTTATCATTAGAATACATATGAATGTAACGGGTGATTTTTTAAGAGCTTGATAACTTTTTTTTAAAAAAAAACGCATAAAATTTGCAAAATCTCATCGGTTCTTTATTTGAAACGTTAGATTGGTCCATGACATTTACTTTTTGAAGATAATTTCATTTAAATGTTGACCGCGGCTGCGTCTTAGGTGGTCCATTCGGAAAGTCCAATTTTGGGCAACTTTTTCGAGCATTTCGGCCGGAATAGCCCGAATTTCTTCGGAAATGTTGTCTTCCAAAGCTGGAATAGTTGCTGGCTTATTTCTGTAGACTTTAGACTTGACGTAGCCCCACAAAAAATAGTCTAAAGGCGTCAAATCGCATGATCTTGGTGGCCAACTTACCGGTCCATTTCTTGAGATGAATTGTTCTCCGAAGTTTTCCCTCAAAATGGCCATAGAATCGCGAGCTGTGTGGCATGTAGCGCCATCTTGTTGAAACCACATGTCAACCAAGTTCAGTTCTTCCATTTTTGGCAACAAAAAGTTTGTTAGCATCGAACGATAGCGATCGCCATTCACCGTAACGTTGCGTCCAACAGCATCTTTGAAAAAATACGGTCCAATGATTCCACCAGCGTACAAACCACACCAAACAGTGCATTTTTCGGGATGCATGGGCAGTTCTTGAACGGCTTCTGGTTGCTCTTCACTCCAAATACGGCAATTTTGCTTATTTACGAAGCCATTCAACCAGAAATGAGCCTCATCGCTGAACAAAATTTGTCGATAAAAAAGCGGATTTTCTGCCAACTTTTCTAGGGCCCATTCACTGAAAATTAGACGTTGTGGCAGATCGTTCGGCTTCAGTTCTTGCACGAGCTGTATTTTATACGGTTTTACACCAAGATCTTTGCGTAAAATCTTCCATGTGGTCGAATAACACAAACCCAATTGCTGCGAACGGCGACGAATCGACATTTCACGGTCTTCAGTAACACTCTCAGAAACAGACGCAATATTCTCTTCTGTACGCACTGTACGCATTCGTGTGGTTGGTTTAATGTCCAATAAAGTAAACTGAGTGCGAAATTTGGTCACAATCGCATTAATTGTTTGCTCACTTGGTCGATTATGTAGACCATAAATCGGACGTAAAGCGCGAAACACATTTCGAACCGAACACTGATTTTGGTAATAAAATTCAATGATTTGCAAGCGTTGCTCGTTAGTAAGTCTATTCATGATGAAATGTCAAAGCATACTGAGCATCTTTCTCTTTGACACCATGTCTGAAATCCCACGTGATCTGTCAAATACTAATGCATGAAAATCCTAACCTCAAAAAAATCACCCGTTATATAGAATAAATGAAATTTTTTCTGGCACTGGCTGGAGATAATATTTAAGTTTTAGTTTTAAGATTTGAACAACTTATTGTTAGTTCACAAGCCTATGTGAAGATTCAATAAATAAAGATGATTTACAAAAAAAAAAAAAAAAAAAAAAAGACGTCTTTAAGATCGTATAGGCCACACGTTATTGATTTATGTATATGAGCCCAATATTAAACAGCTGTCAACTATATGGATTTTTAAAGCGAAGCAAATCCAGCAAGTGTTTTTGCTCGAAGCATTGCAAAGCAAATGGTGGCATTCTTTTAAAGAAAAACAGAGTATGTCGCCACAGTGTAATTAAATCAATGTAGAGCAGTCAGTTTTGAAAGGTATATCACCATTTGTTTGTCAGAAGTCTTTGGACAAATGGGAAAAGGAATTCTCAAACACTGGTCATTCTCCGCTATAACAATACGAGCCTTCATAGGCTGCCTCAAACCAGTTACTTTTTGAGCACTAAAATATCGAATTTAAGAAAAAAAATTATTTTCAATTGTTTGTCTTTTTTCTCAATAATTAAGTTGTAGCCCTCGTATACAGGATTGCACACTAGGGTGAGTCACTTATATATGAAAAAAAAAACAGATGCCAAATTATAAGCGTTATTAAGTTTCGAATCGGAGTTAATGTTCTGCCTCCGGTTTCATGTTGAATCTTTTAACGTTGTATTTAAAGAAGAACTAAAAGCATGATATAAAAAGTCACTCTAATTAAGTTAATTTATAAGTAAAAGTTAGAAATCAATTCTAATTATATTTATTTAGAGCAAACAAGCATGACAACAATTTTTCTTACAAAAGTGAAAGAAAGGATAATGATAATAATAATGAATATAATGAAGATTTTATTTTGTGACAAAATTTTTTTGCTATCGAATTTCGGCATTGATTTTCTTAACTCTATCTGCGCTTTTAGGAATCCTTCTCTTTGGCTTTGTTGCACAAAGTTGACGATGCCTCACTCACAGCTTTCTTTCGACTGCTTGGGTGTGACAGGGAAGGTGTAATAGCTCCATTCCCCCATTTTTATACCTTATACCACTATGTGGTTTGGGTATAATGACTTTGTGCTGCTGTTTGTAACTACCAAAAATATTTGACCTAGACCCATCTTTATTATACCGATCGAATCAGAATCACTATCTGATTCGGACTAACGATGTCCGTCCGTTCGTCTGTGTGTCGATGTAAACTTGGTAATCAAACTGCAGGTCGCAAATATGAATATATGTTGACGAAATTTGGCACATAAGCTTCTATCGGCCATAGGATGAACGCTGTTGAAATTGGTGAGAATCGGTCCATGTCTAGACCTAGCCCCCATACAAATGAACCCTATAAAATCGACATAAATTGCCATAAGATCCAAATTGTCATATAGATCTCAGTCAAATTGGGTTTATATGCGTTTATTACATCCATTAATGAGTAGTCCAAAAATAATCCCTATGGGACAGCTTTTAGTCATAGGCCCCATATAGAGCTGCTTCCCGATCTTCACTTAAATCTATCAAAAAACAAAAATATTGTACCGATTCTTCTCAAATTTTGTTTGTACATATTTTTGCAAAATACAAGAGACTTTACCAAACATGGCCAGGATCGGTCCATTTTTGGGCCTAGTCCCCATATAGATATAGCATCCAATATGAACTTTTTCATATCTGCAGCCAAAAAAATTAATAAAAATCCCACTCAAATTTCCATGTTCAGACCTAGCCCCCATACAAATTACCCCTATGAAATCGACATAAATTGCCATAAGATCCAAATTGTTATATAGATCTTACTCAAATTGGATTTGGCCCCATATAGACTGCTTCCCGATCTTCACTTAAATCTATTAAAAACAAAAATAATGAACTGATTCTTCTCAAATTTTGTTTGTATATATTTTTGCAAAATACAAGAGACTTTACCAAACATGATCAGGATTGCTCCATTTTTGGACCTAGTCCCCATATAGATATAGCATCCGATATGAACTTTTTCATATCTGCAGCCAAAAAAATTAATAAAAATCCCACTCAAATTTGGTTTTTGCTTATTTTCTATGTCCAGTTAGTTGGGCCTAAGAGATAGGGTTTCTAAACGCATGGTATAGGGTATCGTATAGTCGGTCTAGACCGACTATAATTTTCTTACTTGTTATCACTGAGCCTTTCAAAATATGTACAAAAAAAATTTTGACCCAGCCTATTGAACATAGAAGGAAAATTAATCTTCAAAAGAAATATTGGATTTTAAATAATTAGTTAATGTCAGTTAATTACAAAGAATGTGAAAAAGGCATAGTCAGCATAATGAAAATTATAAATCGTTGAATTTACGAATTACTTTATATTGGTAACAAATTTCTTTTTATTGACTTAAATGAAAATACTTTTGACATAGAAATTAAAGGAATTTACTTATAACTCACGCATAGATTGTAAATAAAGAATCAATTAAAAACAAAAAAAAAAAAAACTTTTGACATTGTTTGTTATACAAGTATTTAGATGAAATTTTTTGTGTGTGTATGTAGAACAATATAATATTTTGTGTAAGGTACTTTATATATTATAATTATATTTTATGAATTTAATTGTGGTCTCCGAAAATATCATATTAGGGCTGCAAAGATTTATTTTATTAGATAAATTCCGACCGGCAAGACTTTGCATCAAACCCCAAAATGGTCTGGTGATGGAGAATTTAAAAATCTCAGTCCATTTGTCGGTGAAGTGTCTTTTGGATCGCTATCAGCACCCAACGGAGTAACATGTTCCACTATGCCTGTGGACTCAAGGTGTCAACCTCGATATTAGTTGCTCATATTTAACTTTTTTTCACTTTTTGAAAACAATTTATATATCTGTATATATATATAGGTCTGTAGCTTCTTAAAATGTGTTCCGTTTCTCGTCTGAGGTCTTCTACATTTAAATAAAGAGCTTTTACAGCCTCTGAATTAATTATTGCTAATTAGGTTTTTTTTTTAACAGATTGCAAATATTTTGGTCATATCGTATTTTTAAATTATTCCCTATTTTTTATTTTAATCACAATATGTAGAGCAACCAAATATTCGCAATAATCTCTAAAATTAATTGATTGCATAATTGATTTGCACAATACTGCTTGAAGTCAATATCTCATATTAGTACGTCTTTGGACATATTAAGGTCTTAAAATTAACTTGAATCATTTTGGAGCTTGAAAAATTATGGAGTTTATTGTATAATGCCTATGACATTGACATAATCTAACATTGCTCTCCGCTACCGCTAAGGGCCTTCTTTAATTTAAAATGCATGCATTTTGACATGACACTTAGTAGAAGTAGCGCATAATATGATCGGTTTAAGGCCTTCACTAAAAAGTCTTATCGAACTGAATATTTTTATATTTATTTAAAAAGTTTTTTTTTTTTTTGTAATTCATCTTTATTTATCGAATCTTCACATGGGTTTGTGAACTAACAATAAGTTATTCAAATCTTAAAACTAAAACTTAAATATTATCTTCAGCCAGTGCCAGAAAAAATTTCATTTATTCTATATACATATGTAATCTAATGATAAAAAAAAATAATTGTATCATTCCATTTATCATCCAATGAGATCAGCAGTCTCCCTCCTTCTTAAGCGTTGGTGGATACGATTGTTGATTAAGTTACGTGCTAGAGGATTCGGGTGAGACTCTAGCTTTTCCAAATAGTTTGCACTATATCTCGTGATTTCGTACTTTACTAGAGAAACATTTAAGTCTCTGTGCAAATGTGAGTTTCTCACGTACCATGGTGCGCCTGTAATCATTCTCAAAATCTTGTTTTGGCATCTTTGTATTCTTTCTGTGTTTGAAGCTGAGGGTGTTCTCCATAACTGTATACCATAGCACCAAATGGGTTTGAAAATCGAGTTCTAAATCAAGAGCTTACAATCGAGACTTAACTTTGAGTTCATGCCAATTAGCCATGTGAATTGGACTAATTTCAATTTTATTTGTGTCAATTTAGCGTCTATATGGCTTTTCTAGGTAAGTCGGCGATCAAGATGTAGTCCGACATATTTAACAGAGGAATGCTGAGGTATAAGCTGGTTCCTAATTCGGATTTGAGGGCAAGTCTCCCTTCTTAGGGTGAAAGTTACGTTGATACACTTTTGTTCATTTACTTTAATCTTCCACATTTCTAGCCAATCTTCCAGCTATTCAATATGGCTCTGTAAAAGAAGAGATGCTGTGGAGGGGTTTTCGTGTACGCTTAAAATTGCAGTATCATGCGCAAAAGTTGACGTAAGTGTGTTTTCATTTGCTGACATGTCTGTTGTGTAAAGGATGTACAGAATCGGGCCCAAGATACTTCCTTGTGGTACACCAGCATGAATTGTCTGTGGAGGGCTCACAATGCTTTTCTCTCTTATAGAGAATTTTCTATTAATTATATAGCTCTCCACTAGCTTATGTGTGTTCAGGGGCAACAACTGTTTAACCTTTTAGACGATACCCTCGTGCCAAACTCAGTCGAAGGCGTGCGAGACGTCTATAAAAAGTGCAGAGCAGTACTTTTTCTCTTCAAAAGCTCTTCTTATGGCACTTACAATTCTGTGAGTTTGCTCAGTGGTGCTGTGTTTTCGTCTGAAACCAAATTGATGTGCTGGAGTGACATTACTTTGATCTACGGATATTGTAAGCTTGTTTACCAAAATTCTCTCGAATAGTTATGACAAGTTGGACAGTAAACTTATTGGTCTATACGATTAGACATTTGTGTGATCTTTACCTGGTTCAGGTATCATTGTAACAAGTGAAACTTTCCATTCTCGGGGAAAATGTTCAAGGCGTATTATAGCATTAAAAATAAAAATAATTATTCTTAATGCTATTCGTGATAACTCCAAACGCATTTTATTATTGATGCCATCGATCCCCGATGCTTTTTCGACCTCTCGAATCTCAAAACGAAGAGACACTCTTTTAAGATTTTTTGTAGCACGCCACAAAGAGTAATCAGCTTTTTCTGTTGGATCCAGTTTTTTAAGATAACTATTCAATTTAGAGTTTGTTTGTGTTTCAAGCAGTTTCCGAAGGTTTTTCGTGCATTCTTTCAATTGTTGCTTAAGTTGAGGAGATATGTGCAGTTGCCACTCTCTTCGAATTCTTCTTTTTTCACCTAATAGCCTTTCAACATATACAGAAGTAGGTCTATATGGCCTGGTGTGACCAGGAGGTTTAGTAGCAAGTTGAGCAGCTAGTTTGAGATTTTGTTCGAAGTTGACAATCGAGAGGTTAATATCATCTGGTGTACTTAGCGGAAAGCTTTATGTGCTTTCTTACTTAAAAGCGTTAATCACCAGATGGGGACACAATTTTTTGGGGGTTCGAAATAGTAACAATAACGAGTGTGTGGTCAGACGATAGTTCAAATGAAGATTCTACATGCTCAATTTCTTTTGCGATGTTCTTCGTTAATCCGAAATCGATCAAATCCGGTATTTTTTGCCCATCTGTTGGCCAGTACGTTGGTTATCCGCTTGAGGCCACATCCATACCCATATTAGAAATTGTGTAGAACAAAACACGACCCTTCGGGGAAATATGCCGTGACCCCCCAGAATGTATGCTTGGCATTAAAATCGCCAGCAACTATGAAACGAGCGCCTAGTGCTTTAAAAAAACTTGTATATTGATTTTCTGATATAGAAAACCTTGGGGGAGAATATATTGATGAAATCACTAGGCTGTTTCCAAGTTCTTCAAAGCAAATAGTAGTAGCTTGACAGGAGTTTTCACAATGATCACACATTAGATAATGTTTTTTCTGGATTTAATTAGGATAGCTGAGCCACCACATGCTCTACCTCTTGGATCCTTAGTATCATACAAGGTGTATCAGCGCAGTTAAAAGAGACTCCTATGAGTCAATTGAGTTTCAGAGACAAGCAAAATATCAATTTGATTGTCTCTAAGAAAACGATTAAGTTTGTCTTTATGTTGGCTTAAGCCAAGTAAACAAAAAAAGAACTGGAGAGTGATTTTAAAAGTATTTTAGTTATTTCGTTACATCGAAAAATAAATATGCGACCCCATAAAGTATATATGTAAGTTCTTGATCGTTATAACAACTCGAGCCGATTTAGTAGATTTTTGTAAACGCAAAACCCAGGTAGGGGTATCAAAGTTTTGAAATTTTTACCAAGTCGCATAAATTTTTTTTTTTTATATAATTGCATTAAATTTTAAATAAGAGCAAATTTTCACATACTTTTAGAAGAGCAAATCCTGAGAAGTGGTGAATACCAATCAAAAAAAAAATTTTTTTTTAATATGCACATTAGGGTTAGTCACTTTTTTATGTGAAGAATGCTCTCGCAGTATGAGGTAGGGCATGGAAAACTATGAAGAACTGCATGTTTAGTTTTTGGAAATGGTGAAAAAACCTTCCCCGTAAAATGCATTTACTTTTGCTCGAAACCAATTTTTTTATTTTAAATTTTTTGTGATTTCTAGCAAAAGTAAATGCATTTTCTGGGAAGGTTTTTCTACCATTTGAAAAAAATAAACATGCAGTTCTTCATGGTTTTCCATGCCCTGCATCATATTGCGAGAGCAATTCGATATTCGACAAAAGTCAAAAAAGTGACTAACCCTAATGCACATGTCATACATCAAATTAATGCACAAGATCTCTACTTCAATAATCTAACAAAATAAGTTAATTATTTTAATAACTGTTAGATAATAGAGTTCAATAAATTTCCTACTGGGGCTTTAATCATATTTGCTTACTATTTGTTGTTTTTATTGTACTAAATGTATCTTAATTGTATCATAACAAAAACATGTAACTTACCGTTCATCGCGACAGTCATTTAAACATTGTGTAAAAAAAATATATTATTGTGAACCGAATTCTTTTAAAAAATACAATGTGTATAAGCAAACGCAATGATATTTTTAGTAAGTGAAATAAAATCATTCTCTTTTTTCTATCAACGAATAAGGTTGAAAAATAAAATTGTAATTAAAGAATTAAAAACTTGTTTTAATTTTCATTTAAAATAATTTTAATTCATTTGGTTTTTTAAATTACACCAAAAGGCAAAAAAGCTTTGCCTTCAACAACTACTATAACCATATCTGTGATGATTCTTCTCAACATTTTTAAATTATCATATTAGTTGTAATCTGGTAACATGTTTTTCTCCAAGTGATGCAATCCAAAATGGCCGACTTGATGTCCTAATTTGGTAGAGACATCAGTGGTGTGTTTTTTATCAAAGGAATTACAAAGCCTCAAGTATTAGCTATACAGTTACAACTAACTCCAAGGGACCGCTAAAATGTTTCATAATAACGAGATTTTCGTTGTACTGGAAATTGTTTGTGATTAAACTAATGCCAATTCATTTTTTTTTTTGCTTGAAAGTTTCTCGCTTGTGGGTTACATAAACTCTATGATAAATGCTGAATTTCTATTTATTTCTGTACAATCTCACAACGTCAAGAACATTTTAATATTTTTTTTTTTGTTCTAAGGGACCAAGAGAAAAAATTTTTCAATACAACTCTAAATAGTTAAATATATATCTATTGTGTCAATCACATTTTTTTATTTTTCTTAAGGGGGCACAAAACGTGAACTGATCATCATGGGAAAAATGTGTCACCAATTGGTTTACAATCGTAACAACAGCAAACTAATTTTTTTTCAATAATGAATGCTAAACACCAAAAATTTTCCATAATGTAGCTGCAATCATAACCAGGATTTGCGGAGAAAAAGTGACTGATCTTTTTCGAATGGAATAAATTTTTAAGAGAAAAAGATATAACTCTTTTTGAATTTTTTTTTTTGTTAATTTCTGTTTTTTGTCTAGTAGTAGTTCTTCTCCTACAATCTCTGGCGGAATGAAACCAAAACGAATAATTATCTTTATTTATAAATTTCTAAGAATAAATTTTTGAAGTCAATGTAGAGAATTTTCGAGTGTGCGACAATGATTGGCCAGAAGGGTTTCAAGTTTTAAATTTTTTTATTTTTTCACACTTTTTATCAAAATTTCAGATCTCTTTTCGTGTAGTTGTTCCCACAAGCCAACATATTTGTCGGAATGCTTTGAAATTTTGAAAAGATAGAAATTTATATATATTTGAATTTAAACTAGCTCAGCCCAGCCCTTGAATTTCGAGTGCAAATTCTAGAGAACTTTGTTTTTTCATTCAATTTATTTCTCAATGTTTTGTGCCACCTAAAGGTATGGTATTCAATTTAACACTGGGAGTGATATGTAATTTTTATAATGAAATTCAATTGCATTATTGTCGTTATTAGTTTATATCCAAAATTATGTTTCAATTCAACACTGGGCTTTTCATATGCAATTTTTGCAAACGCATTTACAAATTTAATAAACACACGCACAGCATTCTATAATTTTATGAATGTTTTGGTAGCAAATTTAAATGCTTTTTAGTCCAAAAAAATGCATTTTGCTCCAAAAAATTTAAAAACCTGTATGTCTGGTGGACAGCTGAAAAGAAGTACGTTTAAAATGAGGTATGCTTGGTCAAAGTTGCATCGGTCACAACAATCGCCTTGCCAATAAATATTACAATATATTAACAGAAATTTTTCGAAAGTACACATCAAATATATATTCATATATTTTAGTGGACAGAGACTGGACTTTTTCGAGTAGTAGTTAGCCCACTCCACTATTTTTATCAGAATATTTCAATATTACAGAAAACTAACCTGACTCAAAAAAATATAAAATTATTCAATGTATTTATGGAAAATTATATACAAAATGATATCAAACAATTATGGAGTGCATATTTTCATACATTTGAATGGAAAGTGATTGAGCTCTTTCGAGTAGTAGTTTATCCATGCCAGTAGGACAGTTTGATTCAAGAAATTTAAGGAAGATATTGCTTTTACTTATCCGATTCCAAAAAGTCTACATTTGTTTAACTAAATAATTATGCATTGTGTGATTGTTTAAAGAGAACATAATTTTTTCCGTGAGTCTCCGTATTATATTTCAAATATGTGATTTTAAAGTCTAATATAATAATTGTGTGATTTTAAACTATAACTAAACACATTTCCAAACAGTTGTGTGCATTATTTTACGTTAATTTTCACTAAATCTTTAATTTTTCAAAAATATTAATTGTTTCATATACACAACTACAAAAACTTTAATGTACATTAAATCATAACTTAATTAGGACTCTATTACGGTAAAAAAAATTAATCATCTGTGTAGCCACATTTTCATATTCTGCAAAAAAACAGTGCTGTATTTACATACTCAACTCAACGCTATTATCGACATACACTTGTAAAAATGAACGTGGTTGATAAAGTTAACTGCTTGGATAAGAATATGCACATTGTTCAGCGACGATGAAAGAATGGTATCTTGTTGGATTTGTCATGGTCTGTGCCATTTTAAGTGCAGTGGACTATCAGGGATAGTAGCTGATGCTATTTCTAATAATAATGGCTTACATTGGTGCTGCCTTGATCGTCGTGAAATTGGCGTTGATTTTTATCGATTTTTTTAGAGTACTAAAAGCACTTTTACAAACATCCAAAATAAAATGTCTCTTCTTTCAAAGGAAATTGCTTCATATGGAAATCTTTTCGATGAGTTTAAAAACTTAAATAATTTGTAGGGGGTTTTGTATTGGCGACCTGTGTAGTACTTATGTGATGAATTAATGGTTTGGCTTGAGGTCTGGTTTGGTTTTGGTAAGGTTTTAAAAGTTAAAACAGTCGTATTTTCATAATTCTTTTTTGAAGATATGAATAATGCTGGATTATTTATTTTATATACACGTTATAGCATAACATTTGAAGAATCTTTGAAAAAATTTTCAATTAAAAATTTTAATAAATAGGTCCGTGACAGCGAATCTCCGGAGGCGTTGTTGTTTTGCGGTGGACATCATAACTCGTTACCGGATCATGTGAAATAAAGAAATAGAAATGCGTTTAAAAGGAGACATGTTTCCTGAGGTAGTGACGAAGAGTTTTTTCAATTTTTTTTTGAAGTGAAAACACGATTTGTACTATAAAATTTCGGGAATTTGTTGTTAAAAAAATGGGGAAGAAAATGGAAAATAAAAAACTCTTCGTGGTTACCTGATGAATTATGTGTAGATATAGTGTGTAGAATTTCAAAAGAATCAGACAAGTAGATTTTGAGTTATCAAGTTCACGGACTTCGAACTTTTATTTGCGAGAAAATCGATTCAAAGTTTTTTAAAAACTGATTTATATACGATATACCGTATGAGGTCGGTAACTGGAAACGCTGTATCTTCTTAAGTTTTGCTCCGACATGTTGTACAGTCAGAAAAAAATGCTTTACATACTAAACGTTAACATTGTTTTTAATTTTACTTGTTATTGTGTAATTATAAAAATTGTTAATTTCTTGTTACATCCTTGATTTACACAGATTTTAGCAAGGCATTTGACAAGTTAAACCATCGACTGTTACTTTTAAAGTTCGATTTACTTGGAAATGAAAAATTAGAAATTAAAAACGAAAAACAAAATATGAAAAATAAAAATGAAAATTGAAAATTGAAATATATAAAATTAAAAATAAAAAATTAAAAATGAAATACGAGAATAGAAAAATATAAAATGAAAAATAAAAAACAAAAAATAAAAAATGAAAAATAAAAAATGAGAAATTAAAATGAAGTATGAAAAATGAAAAAAGCAAAATAAAAATTAAAAATAAAAAACAAGTAAGAAAATTATAGTCGGTCTAGACCGACTATACGATACCCTATACCATGCGTTAAGAAACCCTATCTCTTAGGCCCAACTAACTGGACATAGAAAATAAGCAAAAACCAAATTTGAGTGGGATTATTATTAATTTTTTTGGCTGCAGATATGAAAAAGTTCATATCGGATGCTATATCCATATGGGGACTAGGTTCAAAAATGGACCGATCCTGATCATGTTTGGTAAAGTCTCTTGTATTTTGCAAAAATATATACAAACAAAATTTGAGAAGAATCAGTGCAATATTTTTGTTATTTGACAGATTTAAGTGAAGATCGGGAAGCAACTCTATATGGGGCCAAATGGATCATTTTTAAACTTCTCATTAATGGATGTAATGAACGCATACAAACCCAATTTGAGTAAGATTTATATCACAATTTGGATCTTATGGCAATTTATGTCGATTTCATAGGGGTAATTTGTATGGGGGCTAGGTCTGAACATGGACCGATTCCCACCAATTTCAACAGCGTTCATCCCATGGCCAATGAAAGCTTATATACCAAATTTCATCAAAATATATTCATATTTGCGACCTGCAGTTTGATTACAAGGTTTACATGGACACACAGACGGACGGACATTGTTAAATCAACTCAAAAAGTGATTCTGATTCGATCGGTAGTGGTATAGTGGTATAGGGTATAATGAAAAAAAATAATGAAAACTAAGAAATGAAAAATAAAATATGAAAAATAAAAAATTAAAAATAGGAAATGAAAAATAAAAAATGAAAAATAAAAAATGAGAAGTAAAAAATGAAAAATGAAAAACGAAAAATGAAAAATATTAAATGAAAAAAAAAATTAAAAAGAAAGATAAAAAATAAAATTGAAAAATATTAAATGAAAAATGAAAAATAAAAAACAAAAAAATTAAAAATAAAAAATAAAAAATTAAAAATAAAAATGAAAAATGAAAAATAAAAAATGAAAAATGAAAAACGAAAAATTAAAAATATAAAATGAAAAATTAAAAAAAAAAAAATAAAAATTAAAAAAAAAATAAAAATAAAAAATATAAAATGAAAAATAAAAAACAAAAAATGAAAATGAAAAAAAAATTTAAAATGAAAAATGGAAAATAAAAATGAAATATGAAAAATTCAAAATAAAAAATGAAAAATAAAAAATGAAAAAAAAAAAAAAATAAAAATGAAAAATAGGAAATGAAAAATAAAAAATGAAAAATTAAAAATGAAAAATAAAAAATTAAAAATTAAAAATAAGAAATGAAAAATGAAAAATAAAAAATTAAAAATGTAAAAGAAAAAATTAAAAAATGAAAAATGAGAATAAAAAATTAACAAGTAAGAAAACTACAGTCGGTCTAGACCTACTATAGGATACCCTATACCATGCGTTTAGAGACATAAACCAAATTTGAGTGGGATTTTTATAAATTTTTTTGTCTGCAGATATGAAAAAGTTCATATCGAATGCTATATCTATATGGGGACTAGGCCCAAAAATGGACCGATCCTGACCATGTTTGGTAAGGTCTCTTGTATTTTGCAAAAATATATACAAACAAAATTTGAGAAGAATCAGTGCAATATTTTTGTTTTTTGATATATTTAAGTGAAGACCGGGAAGCAGCTCTATATGCGGCCTATGAGTTGTCCCATAGGGATCATTTTTGGACTACTGATTAATGGATGTAATAAACATACACAAACCCAATTTGACTAAGATTTATAATGATAATTTGGATCTTATGGCAATTTAAGTCGATTTCATAGGGGTCATTTGTATGGGGGCTAGGTCTGAACATGGACCGATTCTCACCAATTTCAATAGCGTTCATCCTGTGGCCGAGAAAAGCTTATATACCAAATTTCATCAAAATTTATTTATATTTGCGACCTGCAGTTTGATTACAAGCTTTACATGGACACACAGACGGACGGACGGACGGACATCGTTAAATCGAATCAGATAGTGATTCTGATTCGATCGGTATAATTAAAGATGGGTCTAGGTCAAATAGTTACAAACAGCAGCACAAAGTCATTATACCCAAACCACATAGTGGTATAGGGTATAAAAACGAAGAACGAAAAATTATATATGAAAAATAAAACATTAAAAATGAAAAATAAAAAATTAAAAACGAAAAATTAAAAATTAAAAATTGACCAGTTGAAATAATAAGTTATGATAAATATTATTATTTTAGCAGAGTCCCTGCAGTTGCTTACTATATGTGATACTTAGATGACGCTTTCTGTTTTATTTTAAAAAAGTTCCATAAAAAAATCTAATTATTAGATGTTGATCGAACTCACATAATTTTTTTTTTTAATAAATGATCTCCTAAACGTCAAAAACTTGAGTAATATTCTAATTTACGCTATTGATGTGAAAATTTTCTACTACTACAATCAATATGATGAACATGACTACCTTCATCAGATCTGAACAACTTCTTTTTGTGATGCAATCAGAACTTAATGGATCTTAATTTAAAAAATTTAAATTCATGAGCTTTTCCAGAAATAACTTCATCACTGTTACTTATTCATTGGGTGGATACCAACTAGAATTGGTCGATACATTTCTTGATCTAAGTAAACTACTTGATCCAAAACTTAGTCTTGTACCACACGTAACCTTGACTGCCAACAAGGCCAGAGAAGTTCTCGCCTTCATCTAACGTTGGGCTAAGGAATTTGTCGATCCCTATACTACGACTCTAGTAAGACCGATTCTGAAATATTGCTCCATAATTTCGGATCCCTATTATAAAATTTATCAACAACATGTTGAATGTCTTCAGAAGCAATTTTTGCTTTTTTGTTTGCGTAGTCTGCCCTGGAATCCTGCTCTCCGTTTGCCATCGTACACGGATAGGCTTGCTTTAATAAAATTGCCGATATTAAAAAGTCGTAGAATCATGCTAAAAGTTTCGCTTGTGATCAGTCTACTTCAAAGTGAAGTCAGCTCTGAATTTCTTTTAAATAAAATTTGTGTTAATGTTCCTCAATGTTTTGTAAGGCATTTCGAACCACTTAACCTTAAACTTTTTCGATCAAACCATGCTCTTGCGTATCCTCTAAGGAGAATGTCTTGCGAATTCAACAACTTATACAGATACATAGATTTTTCACTGCCACGAAATGTAATAAAACAAACTTTACTAATGTATTTAAACTCATAATTATTGCTTTTAGTTTAGTTTATTATTTATGTTTTGTACTAGTCTGTAAGGATTTATCCATTGACTAATTTAATTTAAATAACTAAATAAAAAAAAAATTTTTATCTTTTTACATAACATAAATAATTATCACTCAGTGGCAAATTTTAATAAATCAGTGATAATGATCCGGTAACGCCCCCAATGTTCCTACAATAAACACTGAAATTTGTCTTTAAAAAAATTATTAATTATTTAACATGGTACTATTTATGCTTTCCATACTTTCAAACCAAACTATAACCCTAATTGATGAAACGATTCAGTTGCAAAATTTTTTGTTGAGACAAATTTGTCCTGTTTAGATTTCTTTTGAAATATTTTGTAGAAACTGGCAAACATTTTAAACAAACACATTTTCTTACAATGGTAACAAATGTAGAAAATAAGAAAGATTAGCTATTAAGGAAATGTTAAGCTTCTCTTTGCTGTCAATTTAAGAAATTCATCTGGCCATTCATTAACTAATTGATATTCAATAATCATTTGTGAACATACATATAACAAAGATTGCTGGTGAAAACATTTAACGAGCATGTTACTTAAAACATACATACATATTCATGTTTTGATACCAAATAATTGGCAAAACTTATCGAACAAATACATTTAATTGTTGCATAAAAGGAAGTAGTGTCTAGATAAATATGTACAAATGCCAATGAACAAATAAACCAACTAAAGTTTAGCTAAACTAAAGAACCAAACTTGAACTACCAAACAAGCCAATTGATTCAATTAGGTGGGTATTTATTTGCAGTAGATACCTATATGTATGTACAAATATCGCATGAAAAGTTATAAAGTGATGCGATCTGAAACTAATTAAAAACTGAGGTAAGCCATATTTGCTTTTCAATGTGTAATATTTTCATATCCCCTTCCCAAATTAAAAATTGAGAAAATAAGTGCCACCTCTTTGTACATAAACTACTACTTAATAAAAATGCATTTATCCAACATAACTTAAGTAGGAATTTCTTCAGAACTCCTAATTATAAAAACATTGAACAAGTTGTAAAACTTAAGAATAATTATGAATGTTAGTTTCAAACCATAACAAAATACAATTTAGCTCATCTTTAACACTAAAAAAAGAAAGAAAACAGAATAAAAGAACTCATCTTTTAGGAAAAACATTTTGTTAAATCAACAAACAGCCAGCAGCAAATGCATTTGCAATGAAAGTCGCACATTTGAGACTCATTAATGTGGCGACATTAGTAAAATAGAAAAATTACCAATAGTTTCTATTCTTTTTTTTATTTTTTTGTTGACGGTTTACGGACAAATAGTTATCTTTAAATAATATATATCAACAACATATATAAATGCAACTTTGTAGACACAAAAAAAAGTCTGCAATCTGTAAATCAGCACTGACAATAAGATGAGAATATGTTTGGTAAAATAACAAACAGAAAGAAAAAAACGGAGCAGAGCGTTTTCAGCATTTTTAGTTAATTTACCAAGAAAAACATTCTCAAATGTATAAAAGTATTTTCTGTTAAGACTTCTTTAACTTTTCCATGCTGGTGAAAATGTTTGTTTTTTTTATACGCGTAGTCAGTGGTGTACAACCCTTTATCCTAGAATATTGAGTTAATATTGCAGGAACTGTTAGCGATATTAATTATTGAATTATTATTATTTAGTCGGAACAGAAGTTTGTTTATAGACCACTAGCTGTTTTTACCCGGTCTTTCCCGGGATCCAAAGGCCTTTGACTTGAAAACTGGTTCACTATGCTTACCAGGTGCTGAGTACTTAGTCCGCAATGAACAAATTCCCCAAAAAATGAACTGCAACCTCGAAAATTTTTACGTTTTTTGGGGAGTATATTAATTTTTTATTTTAATTTTAAATTTTTTGATTTTTTATATCAGTAGTTTTTTTTTTTTATAAGATGCTACAGTAAAAATGCTTCAAAAATAAGCTGCGAAACCACTTTAAGTTTTTTTAAGCTTATTTATTTTGTTAACAGCAAACATAAAGGAATCGTTTGCAAATTAGACAAATCTGAACTTTTAAAAATTGAATTACTTCATTCAATAAGTGATCATCATTGAACAGAGACGTCAAATTTATAGAAGTTTAAAAAATGGAAAATGGATGCGACGTTTAAAATTGTGCCGCAAGGTTACTTAAAGCAACTGCTTATAGTAAATGTTGGGCCTATTTGGATCAAAAGGTAATTATTGCACACACGTAGATAAAATTTATCAAAAGACTTTTCACAGAGTTTGGTTCCGTTAGCGTGTCGCGCGTTTAGCAGCTACACCCGTGCTTCTGCGCAGTTAACGTCAACTTATTGAAACCGCCAAAATATGTTTTTCAGATCATTGCGATATTTTAGATGAGTTGTGTTCCGCGATCGCGTCGTGTCCGCGTCCGCACGTCGCTTCCGCGCCCTTTTGGCAACTACACCCGCGCTGCCGCGCAGTTGTCAACTGAGTGAACTGTGTTCCGTTGCTTTAGCACACCGAAATGAAAAGATTACAAATTTTAAATGCGTTTTTTGTAGGATATATATTGAGAGCAGTATGCAATTTTGCACGTAAATAAATATTTAACAAAATTCATTAAATAAAAATTTAAGAATGAATTCATTTTTTTAATTTAGTTTTCAGAAAAGTTGGGGATTTTTTCATTTCTTTTGGGGACCTTTTTTTAAATTTGGGGAATTTGTTCATCGTGAAGTTACTTCTGTGTGTATCAAATTTCAGAGAAATCCGTTGTGTAGCGAAGAAATATACCAAACAACTAAAAATTAAATTTATATAAAAAGTAGGCGTGGCCGGTAAAAACCATAAATTTCGGAGAAAGCCGTTGAAAAATAAAAATTTCTATAGCGAACAAATATACCAAAAAACAGAAAATAAATTATATAGATAAAGTGGGCGTAAAAGTAGGCGTGACCGGTAAGAAGCATATGGCGACCTTTCCTGGAGTACAGAGATCGTGTGTACCAAATTTCAGATAGCGAACAAATATACCAAAAACAGAAAATGAATTATATAGAAAACGTGAGCGTAAAAGTAGGCGTGGCCGGTAAGAATCATACGGTGACCTTGCCTGGGGTACAGAGATTGCTCTTAAAAAATTTCAGAGAAATCCGTTGCAAAATAAAAATTTGTATAGCAAACAATTATACCAACAAACAGAAAATGAATTGTATACAAAAAGTGGGCGTAAAAGTAGGCATGTCCGGTAGGAATCATATGACGACCTTTCCTGGAGTACAGAAATCGTGTGTACCAAATTTCAGAGAAATCCGTTGAAAAATAAAAATTTATATATCGGTCAAACCAACAAACAAACAAACAGAAAATGAATTTTATATATATGTAGATGTATACCATGTTTATTGTTTATACACCATGTTCATAGACCATATACATTTAAAATTATGTGGTGGTAGCGCCATTTTAAGGTGGAGGTACAGAACTCGCTTTCAACACGGCAAGTTACATATCATTCAATTTTTTCCTTCTCGGCATTTTTGGCTATTTCTGCAGTCAAAATTTCCTTTTGCATACACAATTTTATGTAATTTATTTAAGAAAAAAAAATAATTTGTTCTATTAGAATTTCATTTGTACTTTCAGAAAAAATTAATAAAACTAGCAGATTCCAGTGCTCGAAATTCGAGTGCAATTTCTAGGCAGCTTTATTTTTCAACTTAGAAAGTTCATAAACCAACACTTTTATGGTTTATTATTATTGTGAATGAAGATAACAAACTCATTAACAAACACATTAACAAATTTAATAAAACACACACATCATATGTATAATTTTATGTATGTGTTGGTAGCAATTTTAAATGCAATTTACTCAAAATAAAGGAAAAAATCTCTAAATCTGCAAAACGGTTAATAATAAATACCTTTCAAATAATACACGTTTGGTCAAAATCGGGATAAAACAGTAGAACAAAACACCGGTCACAAGAAATCACCTAGCCTATTAATATTATAGACAAGTTTCAAGATTGATTGAAAAAGCGGGATAGCTTTGTAAAGAAAAAATCCACGAGAAACAAGTAAGACTCTTCAATTGGGCTATACCGAATTTATTTAATACCCACCACCTGGGTTTTACTTTTATGTATATTAATATCTGTACTAATTCAACTATTTATAACAAATATAAATAATATATTTTAAAAAGCAAATAATTTGATATACTAAATACAAAATTATTACAACAAACACAATGAATTTTTAGCATTTTTTAGAGGTGTATCCATATTTTAAGCCATATCCTGGCACGATGACGCTCGCTTTATCCCATTTTATATAGCAACCTGCTCGAAATAATAACAAACAATATTCCCTAACCTTAACCACATAAACGGTTTTCATTTGTAAATGAGTATGAGTTAAACGGAGGGACTGACAGACGGATAGACGGACATCGCTATATCGGCTCAAGTTGTAATATATATACTTTATGAGGTCCCAAAGCGGAATGGGAAATTGATTATACCCTTTGCACACTACCGTGGAGGGTTAAAATTATCTAAGCCAAAACAAAATGTTCTCCAAAATCTATTTATATACATATTTGTGAAACGAAAAAATTTTGGAAAATGTAGAGATGGTAACATTTAAGTAAATATATGTGTCTTTGGGATCTGAATATCATGAGTATTTTTATTTTTTTTTTTTCGATATACCACTCATGATGGCATCATTCCTAGTTTTACCAGAAAATCAATCTCAGAAGTTTTAGCGAGAATTTTGATTAAAAAATAACACAGAAAAAACCAAATATCTACGAATATCCAAGCTTTTCATAAAATTTTCAGGACGTACATAAAACAATTACCATTTAAGCATTATAGCAAAAAATGACTTAACTATCAATTCAAATAAAATTTATGGAAATCTGGATCAGGCTGCTGGATCGTATAATGTTAGGAAAATGAAGATAAAAGGGAACATTTTACGAATATATTTTAATTTTTAGGGAACTTAAATAACTTTGCTCTGTTGATTTTTTGACTGAGGATTTTTGAATATAAGAAACATTATTTATTTATTATTTATTTGAATTTCAAGGATATGTAGATCATCACCGATATCCAATCGGCCATCAACGGGTACGATCGAAAATTATTTAAGAATATTAGACAACTATAATCGAGATAGCGAATTACCGTTTGGTGTAGGGGAAGAGGGATATAACTGGCGACTATATTTCCGGTCATTCACACTTGATCGGCCACACGCCTGGTGAATATCAATACACTATTCTTCAGAAACAGCTAATTACACAACACGATTGCGCGGATTTGCTTCACAGGTCCTTAAAATGGGGTAACTGGTAGGAATCGGGTAGTGGCCATGCTTGGTAACTAAGCCTCATTAAAGGCGCCATATGCCCTGTGGAGGAATTTCGGAATTGTCTATGTCAAAAACTGAACGAACAAGTATACATAAACTGGAGGTGTCAAAACCTACCGGAGAAAGGGTTGGCACATTTCATAACTGGGCTGGTGTCCCAAGGTGTAAATGTTGGAAATTATGATAACATGAGTTGAAAAGCAAAGTTTGGAGTGTGGTCTATATCATTTCTTGTATCTGATGTAGACAACAGGAAGAATGGGTGAAGTAAATAAGAGTGCTGTAAGTTCGAAAACGAAGTTCGATGGTTTTTTCGTCAGCTACCATACTGACAAGATTACTGTTAATTAACTGAAGACCTAGTTGATGGAACATGAGTGGAAAATGAGGCCGGGAATGGGTGAATCAACGACCACTGGCAAGATACTATTACAGAGAAGTTGGAAGCAAAAGTTTTAGGTCGAAGACGAGTCAAGGGCGCTTGAGGTAACGCTAGAATGCCAATACATCATCCAAGACGAGTCGAAGACTACTTGAAAAAGTTGAAAATCGAGTTCGGAACGTTGTCTATAGCATCACCCCTGCATAATTGCGGCAATCACTAAGAATGAGCGTAGTAGACAAAAGATGGGCCAGTAGTTGAAAAACGAGTTCGGAAAGCTATCAATGTCACCTCGCACGTGCAGTCATAGGGGTGCTAGACATAGCAGAAGGATTAATGTAGTAGACAAGAGCGTTGGAAGAAGGTACATGAGTTGGAAACGAATTTGGAAAGCTATCATTGCCATCCCCATGTGCGAAATCATGGGTGGGCAGAGTGGTGGGAAGAAGGAGTGGAGGGCAAGATGGTCAGTTGATAGCACAATTTGGAAACGAATTGAGAATGCTGAGTCGGCTACCACTGACGAGAGGCATTGAGAATGAGTGGGAGGCAACAGTGTTGGGAACATGTGTTGAAAACGAATTCCAAGAGTGTGCAAGTTCCGGTAACGATGGACAAGGAAGTATTGACCCCTTAAATGGCTTTTTTGGGAACGGCCCCTCGGGAAGTTTCGTGGTTGTTGTGGTATCCCAAAATCGCGGGAAGAACACAGTTTGATATGTGGTTGCATTCAACCAGTTGTTGTGACCTATTGAGCAGCAGCGTTTTAGGTAAGCCCGATCCTACAGCACAGGATGGAGCTATGCCAAATAAATTTCTCCTAGTTTACTAATTGTCTTATGGTAGGATACTGTATCTGTCTAGTGTTTAATCACCGTGAGATAAGTCTTCAAGACAGGAGCTCACGTTAAGTACAAGAGACTTATACGCCAAATGGATCTGCCTTAGTATGAGTGCCAAAAAAATAAATATATTCAGTGTCTATTCCGACTGGTTTGGATTGAACCTAAATCTAAGTCTCTTTATAGGTATGAACACGGGACCATGTCTGTTAAATGACTCAGGTAAAAAGAAAGCCAAACTACTCATGTTTCAAATGTCCTTTTGCAGAAAGATAAAAAATCGCTTAATACTTTGTCTTATTATTTTTTACGAAGACGAATTAACAAGTCCGTGAATAAGGTTCAAATCAATGTTGACTGCATTAAAATTGGATCAGTCAAAACACAATTTATAGTACTTTGACTACGAATCTTTTTTGGAACAACATTACAGAATTAGCATCCTATACAACTAGGGTTGCTATAATTAAACTTCCTACTTTGGAAAGCCGAAGAACTATGTTCAATGTATCGTTTTTAATTAGTTTGATTAATGGTGGAGTTTGTTCTGATTTTCTTATAAACAACTTATCATTTAATGTTCTACGAATTGCACTTGTAATTTTTTCGTTAGAACTATGCCAATGATGATCCTTTTACAAGAATTTGTTTTGATTTCAATAAACTATATAATTTTATTGATTTGTCTACTAATAATATTATAATTTTCTAAGGAGTTCTTCCATAGACTTATGAAATAAATAACTAGAAAACTGCGCTCTTTTTTGCATTTACCTCATATTTTATTTTGAGTCAATACTAATCCCGTCAACTTCCATATTTAAACAGGCTATTAGAATACATCGGAGACCCACGTAGTACGTGACATAAACCAAATTGATTACCACTTTGACAGATTCAATGGCGATTTAAATGAAACGACTGGTTTTGGCCAAAAGAAAGTAATTTCACATCAAGACAATTCACGACTACACACATGTGTGGTCGCCGTGGCAAAAAATAAAAAAATGGGATACGAAATTCCAAATTTTACAAATTTAGCCCCCAATGAGAATTTTCTATTTCAAAGCGTAAAGAAATTGCTCGACGGAAGCAGATTTAGTCCAACAATGAAATCAATGATAAAAAAAATCATGTGAGTCCGATCACAGGCTCCCCTGTGTAAACATCTAGTAATTAAAGATTTTTCTATGGCACTTTTTTATAATCAAACAGAAAGCGTCACCTATGTAATTAACTGCAGGGGCTCTGCTAATATAAAAATATTTATTATTATTTATTATTTCAATCGGTTAATTTTTAATTTTTCCTTTTTTATGTTTTATTTTTCTTTTTTCATTTTTCATTTCTTATTTTTCATTTTTCATTTTTAATTTTTCGGTTTTCGTTTTTCACTTTTCATTTTTTTTTTTCATTCTTCATTTTTTTTTTTTCATTTTCCAGTTTTTATTTTCCATTTTTTATTTTTCATTTTTTATATCTCAGTTTTTATTTTTCATTATCCATTTTTAATTTTTCATTTTTTTATTTTTCATTTTTCGTTTATCATTTTTTATTTTTCATTTTTCATTTTTAATTTTAATTTTTATTTTTCAGTTTTTATTTTTCATTTTTTATTTTTCATCATCCATTTTTTTTTTTATTTTTTATTTTTCAGTATTTGTTTTTCATTTTTAATTTTTTATTTTTCATTTTAATATTTAATTTTTCATTATTCATTTTTTATTTTTCATTTTTTATGTTTCATTTTTCATTTTTATTTTTAATTTTTTATTTTATATTTTTTGTTTTTGATTTTTCATTTTTCATTTTCAAACAGGTTAATACATATCATAATTTTTTCACCAATACAATCATAAGTCACAGCGATTCTGCCTCGCATGTTACGCTGTTTTTGTGATTGTATTGTGAAATAGAAATTTACCCCCCCGCGCGTATAGATGTTTACACATCAAAAATTTATAAAATCCAGGTCAAATCCGATTATTTGGTAAAGCTAAATAATTGGACAAAGTGTAGTGAACTAGAGAAACTATGTTGAGAAATATTTTTTTTGCTGCTAAAAAATTAAAACTAATTTTGTTCTACTAAAACCAATAACTGTTTCACATTTTGGTAGTCCTTCTTTGCAAAAATAATATGTCGTAATCGGAAAATGGCTTTGAGAGTATTTGAGTGATGACTGTGAAATTTTGAATAATACACGAGTATATTTAAAGAAGTATCAGACCAACTACTTGTATTGTTAATACTAAATTTCAATTGCATTATTTCAAGCAGTTATAGACCATGTCTAATGCTGTTAACTGTTCTTTTTTTGGAAACGTAATCTTACTATAAGAAACCAATGTATGAAGATTCCCGCTTGACCACCACTGTTCAACTCTGTACGACATTTTTTGTGAGGACGTGTAAAAAACATTTGTATGTGGTCACTATCAACTGAAAATCAAGTCGCTCATTTATGGTATTTTATTTAGCGGCTAAAAATGTTGCAAATATAGTTTGGTTGTACATAGGAATGACTTCTGTTTTAGCTTCTTTTTGTATTTTTTTTTTTTGTTATGTATTTATGACATTTTTTTGTAGCAACATCAATTTATGCTACAATTACTTTTTGTACTGGACATTGGCATTACAAGTGCACGGCTACAGAACGTTGTTATAATAACTGAAGCTGCTGTATAATGATGATGACGATGATGATGTATTCGTGATGTAATGTCGTCAAGAGTGGCCAGAGTCATGTCTCAAAGTCAAAGCCAAGATCCATATTCATCAGTTGCAAACAATATTACCATTACCATTATCATCATCATACGATACGATACGATTGCTGTTACCACAAATGTAAAAAAAATACAAACAACAACAAGGCAACAACATAAAAAATATTGAAACTTACAACACTAAAGATATTGTAATCATTATTGGAGCCACACCATGATCGCTTCTAGTAGAAAAATGCATCGATTTGATACATTTACACTCCGGCTTCTGGCCAGTCCAGCTTAATGCAGTGCTGCGACTGCAACCAAAATGATTTTTTTTTTTGTAAATCTAGTTTACAAAAATCACGTTTCTCGTACTTAAACGTTGTGTTTATATTTTTTTAATACAAAAAACCAAAACTGGATTTCCTAGAAAACGATTTATTATCGTTGAATATTTGTTAATTTTTTTTTATTCTGTAGAATATATTGAACAAAGCATGTACAGTGCCGACGATAATTGAAAACCAATAAAAATAA
This sequence comes from Cordilura impudica, assembly GCA_963682025.1. NCBI lineage: Eukaryota > Metazoa > Arthropoda > Insecta > Diptera > Scathophagidae > Cordilura > Cordilura impudica. The sequence continues at coordinate 178,145,102 of OY821517.1, forward strand.
AATTATTTTAATTTTCTAACATTTATATTTCCCGTAATGGATGCAATTAACGTCTGAAGATTTTTTCTATAATAAATTCTGTTTATAAAGTAACAAATTTTTTAGAGAAGAAATGAGTTTCTATTAAGTCGAATATCGATTAACTTATTCAAATCACCGTTTCTCTATAAACGACGGAATATAAAACAGAGCATAAAATTTTTGATAGTGCCAATTTCCTATAATTAAATATTCCAATTGAACCCGCTACAAGAATTTATCGAATATAAATCCCCAGCAAAAATTTAATACAAAAAAAAACATTAGTGTTTCGAATTTTATGCCATCACTGTATCAACGTTTCATATATACTCGTATGAATGCATGTAAGTATATTCGATTTGTATTCCGTATTTGTTTAATTTAAATTCAATAAATGTTTTCATATCAAATTATTTGGTATAATTTAAGCTATGATTACCACTATTTGTGTAATCGATTGAGAATTTTATAATTTCATATAAACGAGTTATTATTTTAGTTGATTTACGACAAATAGATTTGTTAAAATTAAATTTCAGGGATATAAACAATTTTTTTGAACATTTTATTACAATTAGGGTTAAGAAATTCCTGGCATTTTCTAATTGCCGGAATTCGAAAACTTCATAATCCTAGAAATAGCCGAGAATCCTCGAACTATTTTTATCCTACACCACCCTTTGGTCAGGGTACAATGAGTTTCTGCTGATGCGAATCTTTTTCTGAGTCGATTTAGCGGTCCATCGGACCGTCCGTCCGTCTATCTGTTTGTCTATCCGTGTGAACCTTTTAATCGAACTAAAGGCATTGAAATTGCTGAAAATCGATGCATGTTCCAGTACCCATACATATGAAATTAAAATTTGATTTAAAATCATTCAAATTTTTCGCTTTAAGTTTTTCTGAGGTTCTAATTATATAAATTTCAGTTAAAAAGTTGTTTATGTGTGTTTATTATATTGTTTAATAAGTACTCCAAAGATATACCATGTTTAAGTTCCTGCTCGATAGTACATATATATTTTTTTTTTTTACCAAAATAATTACAATGATTGTTTTTCCCCACCGATTAAAACAAGCTAAGATCTTAACTGTACCAAAATCATCAACTGATATTCGACCTATATCTATATTACCATATCCGCCGAAGACATTTGAACAGCTCCTCAATTGTCAAATAACGTCGTACATAAACGATAATAACCTGCGTACTGACCGTCAATCTGGGTTTCCTGCCAAACACAGCTGTATTACAGCTCTAGCTGATGTAACTGAAGATATAAGGAGAGAAATTGTGATGACCATGTGGTAATATTAGTGCTGTTAGACAATTCAAAAACTTTCGATACGGTGAAGAATAAAAGAAAAATTAATTATACTATAATTTAAAATCTGCAAATAAAAATACCATTTACCAAAATTTAATAAATGTAATTCAAACAAATAAACATTTTATAATAATTATGAAATTTTCGTATTTGTGGGTTTTATTAGATATTTTTAACAAAATTGGTTAAAAGTTGTTTTAATTTATATTCGCGAGCAATAAGCAGACAATTGCACCAGAGATATATTACAATGGATAATTTTGATCTCAGGAGCACTGAAGGGTTAAATAAAAAAAATTAACCGAATTATTTTTCTTAAATTCTAAATAGTGGTTTCATCGAGCTTAATAGAAAAACTCGTTTTCGGTAATTTTTATTTAAAAATATCTTAAAATCTAAAGCTGGCCTTGGCAAATAATGGGTTAACGTTCTCGGATTTATCCAAAATTTTTGGAACGAAACTTCTACACATTTGGTTATTATATTTTAAGCGTCGCATTTAAAAATTGGACAGCACTTACAAAATATTTGAATTTTTTGAACAAATTGTCTTTTATTAGCTTGGGGTCATATGTGACCCCAATTCTAAAAAGGTTAATGGAGTCATATTATTTTTTCCGAAACCCTAGGCTATTAAGATAAAATATAACATTTAAAAGTAGAAAAGTGATGAATTATTGATACATAGTATATAGAAAGAGTACATTTACAGAATATTTCACAAAAATCCAATTTTTCTCGAAATCCGCAAAAATAAAATCCTTGTCAAAAAAAATTCTGGCCGAGGGATTTACTTAAAAATACACACAGTTAATCTGCAACATGTATGTAATAAAACCTTAAAGTGATAGATTAATTTTTTTTAAATTTTGTTTAAGAAAATTTTTTCAAACTTGAAAAAGGAGTTTTAAAAATATTATCAAAAAAATTTCCAATTTTCGGTCTCAATGCGCAATAGGTTAACAACGTGGTAATATAACAATACTTCATATCTGTGTACTTATAAGTATAGAGACCAAAAAAGAATGATGGCTTTAATCAATTTCTCAAAGTTGAAAAAAATGCCATCAAATTTCATGACCTAGTTTTTTTTGGCACAAAAGTGGTCTGGGGCATTTGCTATTTCTTGGCGAGGTTTTATTCGATTTTGAAGTTTTATAGCCTTTTGTAAGGATAATTTAATACTGATCTCGAATTATGTAACAGCTTGTCGGAAAATTTTCGTAAAATCGAAAAAAAAAATCATATTAAAAATCATATAAACACACTTGAAATTTTCAATCGCTTTGCACCACGACTAACCGTTTTTTGATTGGCCCAAAACTTTGTATTTCTCAGTTTTTTTTCTATTCGCATATTTCTAGGGGGTGAGACCGACAGTTTGAACACTTGTTTTTGTTAAGGGCCACCCTAATGTATACATCAATATACATATGTATTTTCTGCAAAAGTACAAAAACTTAAATTAACTTAACTCAAAATTGTATGTTTTATGTATGTGCAAAGCACAATATCTCTACTGAAAACGTCTTCAATATTATGTCATCTCTATGGTCAGATATCATGTTTTGACTAGCATATTCAATGGCTGTCTTCCCCATTGAAGTCCCACTTAACAATGTCGTCAAGTCTTAAATTAAATTATAATGCTAAAATATGTTACATAGAACCTATTGTAAATTGCTTTACTTTGACAAAACTCCGCGATTTTTGCACAATGTGACACCAGTGTGTTGGTGCTATTTTCGTTACGTTCCTCCACTTTGTCTCATCATCAATTCCTAAGTAAAAATTCAGAGAAACGTCATCTGAGTCCCTGTCATCTGAGTCGTAACACTATATTACCTCCGTTTTTTCTAGGCAAATGTTTTTCCCTGAACTCCACATGCAACCCGAGTGATGCCACTTCCTCCTTTAAATCTTCTTTCTATAAAAACGATAAGCTTTTAAAGGTTACTTGTGATGCTAAAAAACAAATAAAAAATTTTCTTATTGTACATTCTACGTTGTTTTTTCAAACATTGATTTACTTACATTTCAAATATTGGAAAATTGATTCCATGGTTATATTATTCAAAAACTGCTTTAGTTTAACATCGTCACTGTCTTCGATATCGTTCTTTGAAAAGCATGAATCGGAGACCACAACAATATCTCCATTATTTTAGGTCCTAAGAAAACTCAATTTCGTTTCTTTGTTCCATTTTATTAATTAATTTAAAACGATACTGACGAACAATAAAGACAAAACAATGAAAAATTCTTAAATTTTCGGCGTTAGCAGAGAATTCGACAACGTAGCGTGTACAATTTGAACACGTTTGTTGTCAAGTTGTAAACATGCGTTATTAAAAACTAAGAATTTTGACGCATGCATCTATTTTGAAAATATAATGTTGTCGATTCATACACGCTTGTTTACAATTTTATACCAGGAATTGTGAAAAAAATTGACAAAGTAGAGGTGCAATATTGACCACAACCGTTTTCGATTTTCCAAAGTCATTTTTCCGTCAGTGTAGAAACTATTACAATTGCGTCGACGTTCCTTCATGTGGAATTGCGTCGACGTTCCTTCCAGGGTTCTGTCCTTGGTGCCCTCCTTTTCTCAATTTATGCTTCTGTTCTACCTAAACAGTTAATTAACTGCAATATAAGAATGTATGCTGATGATCTACAGTTATACATTAGCAGCTGCAAACGGACTGAGTCCCAATCCACAAAAAACAAAGTGTATTTTGGTGCATAACAGATTAACAAGAATTTCACACAATCTAAACATATAACGGGTGATTTTTTTGAGGTTAGGATTTTCATGCATTAGTATTTGACAGATCACGTGGGATTTCAGACATGGTGTCAAAGAGAAAGATGCTCAGTATGCTTTGACATTTCATCATGAATAGACTTACTAACGAGCAACGCTTGCAAATCATTGAATTTTATTACCAAAATCAGTGTTCGGTTCGAAATGTGTTTCGCGCTTTACGTCCGATTTATGGTCTACATAATCGACCAAGTGAGCAAACAATTAATGCGATTGTGACCAAGTTTCGCACTCAGTTTACTTTATTGGACATTAAACCAACCACACGAATGCGTACAGTGCGTACAGAAGAGAATATTGCGTCTGTTTCTGAGAGTGTTACTGAAGACCGTGAAATGTCGATTCGTCGCCGTTCGCAGCAATTGGGTTTGTGTTATTCGACCACATGGAAGATTTTACGCAAAGATCTTGGTGTAAAACCGTATAAAATACAGCTCGTGCAAGAACTGAAGCCGAACGATCTGCCACAACGTCTAATTTTCAGTGAATGGGCCCTAGAAAAGTTGGCAGAAAATCCGCTTTTTTATCGACAAATTTTGTTCAGCGATGAGGCTCATTTCTGGTTGAATGGCTTCGTAAATAAGCAAAATTGCCGTATTTGGAGTGAAGAGCAACCAGAAGCCGTTCAAGAACTGCCCATGCATCCCGAAAAATGCACTGTTTGGTGTGGTTTGTACGCTGGTGGAATCATTGGACCGTATTTTTTCAAAGATGCTGTTGGACGCAACGTTACGGTGAATGGCGATCGCTATCGTTCGATGCTAACAAACTTTTTGTTGCCAAAAATCGAAGAACTGTACTTGGTTGACATGTGGTTTCAACAAGATGGCGCTACATGCCACACAGCTCGCGATTCTATGGCCATTTTGAGGGAAAACTTCGGAAAACAATTCATCTCAAGAAATGGACCGGTAAGTTGGCCACCAAGATCATCCGATTTGACGCCTTTAGACTATTTTTTGTGGGGCTACGTCAAGTCTAAAGTCTACAGAAATAAGCCAGCAACTATTCCAGCTTTGGAAGACAACATTTCCGAAGAAATTCGGGCTATTCCGGCCGAAATGCTCGAAAAAGTTGCCCAAAATTGGACTTTCCGAATGGACCACCTAAGACGCAGCCGCGGTCAACATTTAAATGAAATTATCTTCAAAAAGTAAATGTCATGGACCAATCTAACGTTTCAAATAAAGAACCGATGAGATTTTGCAAATTTTATGCGTTTTTTTTAAAAAAAAGTTATCAAGCTCTTAAAAAATCACCCGTTATATAAATGACCAACAAATCGAAATCGTTGAACAGCAAAAAATCTGGGTGTTATCTTTAAAAAAATATTGACTTGGTCAGATTGTACTCCAATTAATATACGCTTGCTAGTTGTAAAGACATTCTTAATACCAACACTAATATATGCATGTGAAATATTTGAAAGTAGCGATACTTAAAGTAAGTCCAGGCTAAATATAACGTTTAACAATATCGCAAGGTACGTTTACGGGCTCAGAAGGTTCGATCACATCTACGCTGTCAATTTTGAAGACTTATTAAAAACAAGATGTCTTATTTTTTTACACCAAATAATTAGTAAGCAGAAATCAGAATATCTTTATAACCGATTGCGTTTTAGTAGGCTTCGGGGAAATAACAATTTAATTCAATTTCGGCACCATACTTTGGTATTTGAATGGCAGTTTTTCATACATGCAGCACGACTTTGGAATGGTTTACCTTCTACAATTAAAGAAATCAGCAACGACTCATTAAAAAAAAAATTACAACAACACATTTAGAAAATTTTTATTTCTTTACAATACACATATGCTAACTTGCTGTTAACCAATATATATTGAAAGATTTTACTATATACTTTTTATTTGCTTTTTATATACTATGTATATGCCAGTTATAAATATTATTTGTATATTGTTTTTATACCCTATACCTCTATGTGGTTTGGGTATAATGACTTTGTGCTGCTGTTTGTAACAACCATAAATATTTGACCTAGACCCATCTTTAATTATACCGATCGAATCAGAATCACTTTCTGAGTTTATTTAACAATGTCCGTCCGTCTGTGTGTCCATGTAAACCTTGTAATCAAACTGCAGGTCGCAAATATGAATTTATGTTGATGAAATTTGGTATATAAGCTTTTATCTGCCATGGGATGAACGCTATTGAAATTGGTGAGAATCAGTCCATGTTCAGACCTAGCCCCCATACAAATTACCCCTATGAAATCGACATAAATTGCCATAAGATCCAAATTGTCTTATAGATCTTACTGAAATTGGTTTCATATGCGTTCATTGCATCCATTAATGAGTAGTCCAAAAACGACCCCTTTGGCCCCATATAGAGCTGCTTCCCGATCTTCACTTAAATCTATTAAAAAACAAAAATATTGTTTCAAATTCTTCTCAAATTTTGTTTATATATATTTTTGCAAAATACAAGAGACTTTACCAAACATGATCAGGATCGGTACATTTTTGGACCTAGTCCCCATATGGATATAACATCCGATATGAACTTTTTCATATCTGCAGCCAAAAAAATTAATAAAAATCCCACTCAAATTTGGTTAATGCTTATTTTCTGTGTCCAGTTAGTTGGGCCTATGAGATAGGGTCTCTAAACGCATGGTATAGGGTATCATATAGTCGGTCTAGACCGATTATAATTTTCTTACTTGTTTAATATTTAATATTGTCACAGTAATTTTAAGTTGTATTGTAAATCGAACTCTACCAACAGGATACCCAATTTAAATAAATAAATAAATTTTTTGCTCAAATTTCGTTTATATCTGTATGATCATGATCGGTCCATTTTTCACCACTTCCCTTATAAATATAGCTTCCGATATGAACTTTTCCATACCGGCAGCCAAAAAAATTTTTAACAAATTTGTTTTGGGCTCATTATACCCTTCACTCCAGTGTGCAGAGGGTAAATATAAGTTTGTCATTCCGTTTGTAATAATTAGAAAAAAAATTTTGAACCCCAAAAAATATATATATTTGTGATCCTTATAACAACCGGAGTTGATATAGCGATGTCCGTCTGTCCGTCTGTGGAAATCACGATGGCGGCATCAATCGGGCAGCTAGGGTGCTCGTTGACATAAAATATGATTCACTAACATCCTCAGAAGTTTGCTATTTAAAATCGTCCAAATCGGCTAATTAGGACCCGAGATTTGAATGAAGAACTAAAAAAAGTATTGAAAAAATATAATTTTCTATGTTGTTCTTGTCACGATCACGCCCTCAATAGGACAGCTAAGGTGATCATTTTGAGGGAGAAGGATTCACCAAATTCATGGGAAGATTCCTATTTCAAAAATCATTAAAATCGGTGGAACAGGTCCAGGGAAATCTCTGAAAAATTAAAAAAAAAAAATTAAAAATATTATGTTTCTATATTGTTCTTGTTGTTATTCTAAATGTTGTATTGTTGCCATAGCTGTACTTGTCGTTTTGGTGGTCATTGTGGTAATAATATAATAAAACCTAACCCTTTGTACATTTTTTTTTATCAACTCTGGTAGAAAATTTTAAAAGTTTCCATTGTTTTGGCATCACTAAAAAATTTATTAGATCATTTCTGTCATTTCCACGAGCCTGCCCGCATACTTTAAGATCGATTGGGTAACGGGAAAGGCGTTAAAATCGATCCAAAATTTTTTCGACAAGCAGACACTACGAGTTAATATAAAGGGAGTAAAAATTCACCAGCATCTAAAGCAAATAATGCTAAAATACCCAGTTGTCAATAAAAAAAAAACAATGTAAATTTAGCAAAAAAAATTTTATGTATTAATTTATTTAAAGAGAAAAACTCAAAAATAACGTTTGATGTTGTATTTTTTGTGTGTAATATTTACATATACACACATACACATATTAAATAATATATATAATATACATATATTCTATATATGTATATCCATAATAACTGCATGTTAGAAATAAATCGGTATATTATTTTATTTACATAAATTTCTGCAATATTTTGTTGTGGGGAAAATACATTTCTTTTGCATTAACAGGGTGTCACTTCATTTTGCTCAGCGTGACTATACCACAGTACATGGCGCCACAATTCTTGTTCTAATTAGCTTTGCAATACATAGTTATTTCTATTTTAACATGAATGTCAATATTTTCAAATAGATATCATACAGCACAATGTTAAGAGTACACACGGGCTGGTCTTTTATTTCATAAGCTTTTCATTATTCTTTTACAAATATGAACATAAGTTTGGCATGTTAACTTTTTGTTGTCTTTATAAAATAGAGTTACCGAGTTATCAATGAGTTTTTTGCTTTCAAAAAAGTTCTACATAGTTATATAATATTATTATTCTGCTTTACCTACAAAATATCTGATTGCGATTACATCTAATTTTTAATAATTATTTATAGTTACTAAAGCATTATTATTCACATAAATACAAAATTGCACTTTTTAAATTTTTCATTCAAATTTAAGAAAATATCAATTCTAATAAAAACTGGAATTAAAATTTCCAATTATAAATTAGAAAATATAAGTTGAATTTCAGAAAATCATATCAAAACGTCGGAAATAATAATTTTAAATTTAAAAGACATCAAGTGCATCAAATTCCAAAAAGCACCAAATATGTTTACAATTAAAAAATGTTTACATTTAAAAAAAATATTGGCATTCAGGAGAAATTAATAGCTTTTCAGTAACTTCTTTTAACGATAGTCGAATCCTTAAAAAAAAAAAAATAGCAAAATTATCAGTAAAATTTTTAAACGATATTCGCTATTGTTAAACTCAGCTGTTGTTGTTATTTAAACGACAATCATTTTTGTGTTGTTTATTCAATCGATAAAAACTTAAACTTTCAGGTTGAAGTGTCGTCATACATAAATAAAAATCATAAAATAGTGAAAATATTTTGATTTAATTAAAAAAACTTTTTTATATAAACAAAAAAATTAAATAGCATATTCAATTCATTATTTCATTTTCAAATAAATAAACAGAAATATTAGTAAAAAACTAAAGATATTAAACATAAAATCATCCTGTCAAACATGAAGTAATTTGTTTTTTCTATTCTCTGTGTTTTTCGCTTATTTTGACAGAGATGCCAAACGTTAACAATTTAAATAAATAGAAAAATAGATTTGTCGACTGTCATTAAGATGTCTGTACTTAGTGAATCACTTAATCCTTAGTGCAAACAACAATAGCTGTCGATATATTTTGCGATTGTCGGATCGTTGAAATTTACAGAATCGGACTACAGAAAACATTGATTTAAATTCAATGAATTTTAGAAAACCTCAAATGATATTTAAGAATTGCGAACACAAAAATTATTACATAAATAAACGCAATTTGATGAGAATGTTATTTATATAATATTTTTCACAAGTTTTTTTGGATGAATATTTGAAGTTTTTCAGAAAATAAAGATAACAAATTATTTTATTTAAAATGTTTGGGAAATTTGGTTTTTGCGTTTGGCATCCCTAATTTGATTATTTATTATTATTATAAATTTATTCGCTATATTTTCCGAATATGGCAATATTTTAATAAAAAAGTTGAGAGAGCTTTTTTTTTGGTTATTATTTTGTTACTCCATCCGATCCTGCCAGTTAAAAGCAACTATACAGCCATCTCAATTAGCACGATTTAATGCATGTAGCCACCCTACACAACCATCACCTTTGCAATGGAGGTTAGTGCGAGCTATTTAATTAGCAAAAACTAAATTAAACGAGGGGTTATGTCATATAACCGGAAACGCATGCATATAGCTATATAACCTAAATGCATGCCGATCACAATGACCAAAAAGCAAACACCGAAATAGATCCGAAATAACAGAAAAGACGAAAACCAACCCAAAGAATTTGCTGAAATAATTTGGTATTAAGTTTAACAAATTGTTTACTTTTTAATATTTCGTTTACATTTATTATCAATACTCAAACCGATATTCGGCACAGCCGAATTTAACACTCTTACTTGTTATACCCTATACCACTATGTGGTTTGGGTATAATGACTTTGTGCTGCTGTTTGTAACAACCAAAAATATTTGACCTACACCCATCTTTAATTATACCGATCGAATCAGAATCACTATCTGATTCGATTTAACGATGTCTGTCCGTCCGTCCGTCCGTGTGTCCATGTAAAGCTTGTAATCAAACTGCAGGTCGCAAATATGAATATATTTTAACGAAATTTGGTATTTTTATTTTTTATCGGCCATATTGAAACTGGTGAGAATCGGTCCATGTTCAGACCTAGCCCCCATACAAATGACCCCTATGAAATCAACATATATTGCCATAAGATCCAAATTATCATACAAATCTTAGTCAAATTGGGTTTGTATGTATATATTACATCCATTAATCAGTAGTCCAAAAATTATCCCTATTGGACAACTCATAGTCATAGGCCCCATATAGAGCTGCTTCCCGATCTTCACTTAAATCTATCAAAAAACAAGTAAGAAAATTATAGTCGGTCTAGACCGACTATACGATACCCTATACCATGCGTTTAGAAACCCTATCTCTTAGGCCCAACTAACTGGACATTGAAAATAAGCAAAAAACCAAATTTGAGTGGGATTTTTATTAATTTTTTTGGCTGCAGATATGAAAAAGTTCATATCGGATGCTATATCTATAAAGGGACTAGGTCCAAAAATGGACCGATCCTGATCATGTTTGGTAAAGTCTCTTGTATTTTGCAAAAATATATACAACCAAAATTTGAGAAGAATCAGTGCAATATTTTTGTTTTTTAATAGATTTAAGTGAAGATCGGGAAGCAGCTCTATATGGGGTCAAAGGGATCATTTTTGGACTACTCATTAGTGGATGTAATGAACGCATACAATTTGAGTAAGATATATATGACAATTTGGATCTTATGGCAATTTATGTCGATTTCATATGGGTAATTTGTATGGGGGCTAGGTCTGAACATGGACCGATTCTCACCAATTGCATAGCGTTCATCCAATGGCCGATAAAAGCTTATATACCAAATTTCATCAAAATATATTCATATTTGCGACCTGCAGTTTGATTACAAACTTTACATGGACACACAGACGGACGGACGGACGGACGGACGGACATTGTTAAATCAACTCAGAAAGTGATTCTGAATCGATCGGTATAATTAAAGATGGGTCTAGGTCAAATATTTTTGGTTGTTACAAACAGCAGCACAAAGTCATTATACCCAAACCACATAGTGGTATAGGGTATAATAAAAATATTGCACAGATTCTTCTCAAATTTTGTTTGTATATATTTTTGCAAAATACAAGAGAATTTGCCATACAAGGTCAGGATCGGTCCATTTTTGGGCCTAGTCCCCATATAGATATAGCATCCGATATGAACTTTTTCATATCTGCAGCCGAAAAAAATAATAAAAATCCCACTCAAATTTGATTTATGCTTATTTTCTATATCCAGTTAGTTGGGCCAGAGAGATAGGGTCTCTAAACGCATGGTATAGGGTATCGTATAGTCGGTCTAGACCGACTATAATTTTCTTACTTGTTTTATGTATGTGTTAGTAGCAACTTTTAATGCAATTTACTCAAAATAAAGGAAAAATTTTAAAAATCTGTAAATCTAAAATAAAACAAGTAAGAAAATTATAGTCGGTCTAGACCGACTATATAATACCCTATACCGTGCCCTATCTCTTAGGCCCAACTAACTGGACATAGAAAATAAGCAAAAACCAAATTTGAGTCTGATTTTTATTAATTTTTTTGGCTGCAAATATGAAAACGTTCATATCGGATGCTATATCTATATGGGAACTAGGTCCAAAAATGGACCGATCCTGATCATGTTTGGTAAAGTCTCTTGTATTTTGCAAAAATATATACAAACAAAATCTGAGAAGAATCAGTGCAATATTTTTGTTTTTTAATAGATTTAAGTGAAGATCGGGAAGCAACTCTATATGGGGCCAAAGGGATCATTTTTGGACTACTCATAAATGGACGTAATGAATGCATATAAAACCCAATGTAAGTAAGATCTATATGAAATTTGGATCTTATGGCAATTTATGTCGATTTCATAGGGGTAATTTGTATGGGGGCTAGGTCTGAACATGGAGCGATTCTCACCAATTTCAATAGCGTTCATCCCATGGCCGATAAAAGTTTATATACCAAATTTCATCAAAATATATTCATGTTTGCGACCTGCAGTTTGATTACAAGCTTTACATGGACACACAGACGGACGGACGGACATTGTTAAATCAACTCAGAAAGTGATTCTGATTCGATCGGTATAATTAAAGATGGGTCTAGGTCAAATATTTTTGGTTGTTACAAACAGCAGCACAAAGTCATTATACCCAAACCACATAGTGGTATAGGGTATAAAGACATATCTTTCAAATAATATACGTTTGGTCTAAATCGCGATAAAACGGTAGAATAAAAAATCAGTCACAAGAAATCGCCTAACTTATTAATATTATAGATTATTTGCGACCCTTGATCCTTATAACAACTCGAATGGATATAGCGAAGTACATCTGTCTGTTAAAATCCCGCTCATTAATAATAAACTATTTACAAGAGCAAAATCTAAACAATATCGTTTATCATTATTTCGAGTAGGTGGGTTTTGAAATTAGTATTGAATTGTAAAGATACTCCTATAAAATTTCATATGAAAAAATAAAATAAGTAAAAAATTTATAAAATCTAGCCATTATAATTTAAAATCGGGCCTGGTTTTACCATTCACACCAGTGTGCAGAGAGTATCTAAAGATTTGTCACTTCATTTGTATTATTTTTTTTTCCTGTCCAACCAAAAATATCTTATTTTATATTTGAAGTCAATTGGACCACGAAAAGCCAAAGCATGGCTCAACTACATTTCGTTTCTGAGTTATGGAGCAAAACGTACCAAAATATTGCCCATGTGGTAAGCCAAACAAAACATTTTCTTTGGTTGGCCTTGGTTCTTTACAGATTGTCGTTGGATTTTTTTTTTTAATTTTAGTTGCCGTGTCTTACAACAATACTAAGAACGTTACTGCAAGCGAAGCTTCTAGGTTTGAAATTCCCACGCAGTTCAGAACTTCCGGTCTTAGATCAATTATTCCCTGGAAATGCTGTTTAGGCAGCCGGTTGATGGCAACTAACGCGAGAAGATATATCATCACTCTATTTATTATGCCCTCTAAATGCCTTACCTGTCTAGAGGTTATTGGCAACCTCCAATACTAGGTTCGTATGCAAAGCATAAATCAGTCCCTAACAAAACTTATTAACGATAAATTTGGTTGGATAAAACAATATAAATATATATCATTAGCAAGCTTATTCGCGTGACTTTTTCTTAAGATATCTACAAAAATATAATTAATTATAATAAACTTGATTGTTATTTCGACCTTTTTGTTGTCGTTTTTAGATAAAACTAGTTAAGCTTATGGCCTCAAGTTTAACTATTTTTATCTAAAATTTATAATTAATTATACTCGTGAATTGCATTGAAATTAGATACGAAAACTTCAGGAACTCGTTCTAATGTTCAAGTAAAAGTCTAATATAAGTATTTATATCCATTAACAAAAGTTTAGAGAAATCCTGAGAACTTCAGCCAATTAGATTGAAATTGTTGCCGAAACCATACCTATAATATTTTAAATATCGAAGTCAATTCGTACAAAGTCAAGTAGCCAGAGCATCCACTGAACTGTTCTAACTTTTACTGAAATTGTATTTTGGAAAATAAAACTGTAATTAATAACAGTTATGCTTTATTTATTATATGCCTACTTATGATTCTCAATGGCTTACAAATAATTTCAAACCGCTTTTTTTGTATAATTAATATGGAAAACAACAAAAACATAAAAATGCATATAAAATTAAAATGTGAATAAAACATACAATTTCAAATTAATGAAATCAAGTTAATTTGTATTATTTACGTAATTAAGCTACAAATTCTGTACAAAAAAAAAAAACAGAAAATATGGATAAAAAAAAAGTCAGCATAAGACCACTTTGAAATGCCACAAGTTGAGAATTAAACAATAACAACTACAAATACAAGTGCAATTTGAAACAACAACAAAAAATCATCATCATCGTAATAATGAATGTATCATCTATGAACATTAGAGCGGCACTTATTAGCAACGGTTAATTATTATTTGCGCAACATTTGACGATATGTTACAAGTCCAACAGTAAAACACACTTCTAAAGTAAAAATCACGCTCATTCACAAAATAAACAATTGACCTACGTAAAATGACGATCATATTGTTTTTCATTATTTCGAGCAGTTTGGTATTTATGATGGGGTAAATATGGCATCATTGTGGCAAGATATGGCCTGAAATCAGAAGACACCTCTAAAAAATCATGTGAGTCCGACCACAGGGGAGATTGTAAACATCTAGTAATTAAAAATTTTTTTATGTCACTTTTTTAAAATCAAACAGAAAGCGTCATGTATGTATCACTTATAGCAAACAACTGCAGGGTCTCTGGTTATACTTGTGGGGTTATTGAATTATATATGTATATGTTATACGTTTATACTGTGAAATTTTTAACGTTTTTCGGCAAAGGGTTGTTGAATTAGCTGAAACAATTTTATATCATAATTTTTTCACCAATAAAATCATAAGTCACACCAATTTTTCTTACGGCTCACAATGTAGCATGTGAGCAGACATGTTACGCTGTTTATACCCTATACCACAATGTGGTTTGAGTATAATGACTTTGTCCTGCTGTTTGTAACAACCAAAAATATTCGTCCTAGACCCATCTTTAATTATACCGATCGACTCAGAATCACCTTTTGAGTCCAAATAGCAATGTCCGTCCGTCCGTCCGTCCGTCTGTGTGTCCATGAAAAGCTTTTAATCAAACTACAGGTCGCAAATATGAATATATTTTGATCAAATTTGGCATATAAGCTTCCATCGGCCATGGGATGAAAGCTATTGAAATTGGTGAGAATTGGTCCATGTTCAGACTTAGCCCCCATACAAATGACCCCTATGAAATCGACATAAATTGCCATAAGTTCCAAATTATCATATAGATCTCAGTCAAATTGGGTTTGTATGTGTCTATTACATCCATTAATCAGTAGTTCAAAAATACTCCGTATAGGAAAATTCTTAGTCATAGGCCCCATATAGAGCTGCTTCCCGATCTTCACTTAAATCTATCAAAAAACAAAAATATTTCACAGATTTTTCTCAAATTTGGTTTGTATATATTTTTTCAAAGTATGAGTGACTTTTCCAAATATGGTCAGGATCGGTCCATTTTTCGACCTAGTGCCCATATAAATATAGTATCCGATATGAACTTTTTCATATCTGCAGCGAAAAAAATTTATAAAAATGCCACTCAAATTTGGTTTATACTTATTTGCTATATGCAATTAGTTGGACCGAAGAGATAGGGTCCCTTAAACATGGTATAGTGTATCGTATAGTCGGGCTAGATCGACTATAATTTGCTTACTTGTTTTGTGATTGTATTGTGAAATAGAAATTTACACCCAAAAACACATCAAAACGATGGGTCATGGGTTCATCGTCCGTCTGGCGAATTTTTTTTTAAACATCTATACGCGGGCGTGTTAATTTATTTCACAATACAATCACAAAAACAGCGTAAGATGTAAGACGTAAGACAAAATCGGAGTGACTTATGATTGTATTGGTGAAAAAATTATGATATGTTATAACCTTTTTGTCGCTGTTGAAAAATAAAAACTGTAGCATGAAAAATGAAAAATAAAAAAATGAAAAACAAAAAAAAAATGAAAAACGAAAAATGAAAAATTAAATATTAAAAAAAAAAATTAAAAATGAATAATAAAAAATGAAAAATAAAAAATTAAAAAAAAATATGAAAAATGAAAATCAAAAAAATGAAAAACTAAAAATAAAAAATAAAAAATTAAAAATTAAAAATAAAAAATGGAAAATGAAAAATAAAAAAATTAAAAACAAAAAATAAAAATGAAAAATTAAAACTGAAAAATAAAAAATGAAAAATTAAAAATAAAAAATGAAAAATTAAAAATAAGAAAATATTAAAGAAAAATGAATAATAAAAAGAGAAAAATAAAAAATTAAAAAAATGAAATATGAAAAATAAAAAATTAAAGGTGAAAAATGAAAAATAAGAATGAAAAATGAAAAATAAAAATTAAAAATAAAAAAATTAAAAATAAAAAACGAAAAATTAAAAATTAAAACTGGAAAAATAAAAATTAAAAATGAAAAATAAAAAATTAAAAATAAAAAATGGAAAATAAAAAATGAAAAATAAAAAATGAAAAATAAAAAATCTATATATATAAAATTCATTTTCTGTTTGTTTGTTTGTTTGACCGCTATACAAATTTTTATTTTTCAACGGATTTTTCTGAAATTTTGTACACACGATCTCTATACCCCAGGAAAGGTCGCCATGTACTTTTTACCGGCCACGCCTACTTTAACGCCCACTTTTTATATACAATTCATTTTCTGCTTTTTGGTATATTTGTTCGCTATACAAATTTTTATTTGTTAACGATTTCCTCTGAAATTTGGTACACACGATCTCTGTACCACAGGGAAAGTCACCATATGCTTTTTATCGGCCACGCCTACTTTTGCGACCACTTTTTTAATTTCTTATGGGTTTCGCTCGAATTTACTGCACATTATTCTCAAATCCCAGGTAAGGTCGTCATATACTTTTATCGGCCACGCCCACTTTTTTTAATTTTCTATATACGCTTTTAGTGTTTGTTCAAATTTTAGTTTTTCAATGGACTTCCCAAAAATTTTGTAGATAAATCTCTTTACTTACTACTCTTGAGTTTACACCAATTTTTCCCGTCTTATCTTTTTTACTATACGAATTGCAACACCCCAAAATTAGTGCAGATTTATTTCATAGGTTGACTACCGCTGCAAGATTATTCCGATTATAAATATTTGCATCTCGCCTTTTTAAATACAATGGAAAACAAAATATTACATTTATTTCCATCTTGCCTTTTGGCTACATTGGAAAGCAACCTATTACAAATATTTTCATTTCATCTTTTTCACTATATAAATGAGTTGTAAAGGTGGAAAAATAACTATTTGCAATTGTGCCTTTCACATGAAAGCATAGCATATAGGCCGTACTACCTCAAATGCAAAAAGGCTTAAACAAAACAGAACTCTAGAGAACCTGATTCGAATCGAGTCTCAATGAGTTAGACAATCTGAGTCGAGAAATGCTGAAATACCTAAGCAAACGCAATAACGTCTTAAAGCCCAAAGATCAAGACAAGCTTTGTAAGAGAAGCGGAAATGCCTGAATCTACTCCAATGCGTCTAGAAATCCAGCAGCTAAGCCAAGCTTAGTCGAGGGAATCTGAAACTCCGGAAACGACTCAACAATGTCTTCATACCCAACGGATACGACAAGCTAACTCCAGGGAATCTGAAACTCTTGAATCGACTGTAATATCCCTACCAGAAGACGTTTGTAAGTTGGTTTTTCATTGTAAGAGATGGTACAAAAAATTGTTCCTAACATAACGTACATAAGAGGACCATCTCTTACGGTAGCAGGTATCAACTTAGAATCTCCCTGTTTTTCTCATAGACAATTATTTGTCGCCTGCTCCAGAGTTGGGAGCCAGCACAAGCTTTTCGTATATGCACCAGAAGGAAAAACCTGAATTGCTGTAGATCCCCAAGCTCTAGAATAACTAAAATTCGTAACTTTTAGACATAATACACTCAAAATAATCCATGCTAAGTTGTAGTGGTAAGCATGCGCTCAGCACTTAGCCCCCAGTGCACAAATTCCCCAAAAAATGAACAAATTCCCCAAATTTTTAAATAAAGGTCCCCAAAAGAAATGAACAAAATCTCCATACTGCTCTCAATAAACGTATTTAAAATCTGTATTCCTTTCAATAGCATAATTTCGATACGCGAAAGCGGCGCGCGGCGCGCGGACGCGACGCGAAACGCTCGCGGAACATAGCTGCGCTCAAATATCGGATGATCTGAAAAATAAAATTTGGCAATTAAAATAGGTTGACAACAACTGGGCTGGCTGCCAAACGTGCGGAAGCGCCGCGCGGACGCGGAAGCGGACACGGACGCGATGCACTCGCAGAACACAGCTGCGCTCAAATATCGGATGATCTGAAAAATAATATTTGGCAATTAAAATAGGTTGACAACAACTGCGCGGCAGCACTGGTGTGACTGCCAAACCTAAATATTCACCTAAAATATTGCAATGATTTGAAAAATATATTTTGGCGATTAAAATAAGTTGACAACGGGTTAGCTGCCAAACGCGCGGAAGGGGCGCGCGGACGCTGACGCGACGCGCCCACGGAACACAGCTCAGCTAAAATATAGGAATGTTCTGAAAAATATATTTTGGGATTCAAATAAATTGACGACAATTGCGCGACAGCACGGGTGTAGCTGCCAAACGCGCGGACGCGGACGCGACTCGCTCGCGGGACACAGCTCAGTGAAAAGTCTTATGATAAATGTTGTCTACGTATGTGCAATAATTACTATACATATACTATAAGCAGTTGCTTAAAGCAACATTGCGGCACAATATTAAACGTCGCATTCATTTTCTGTTTTTCTTTGGCGTCTCTGCTCAATGATGAACACTTATTGAATAAAGTAATTCAATTTTTAAAAGTTCTCCCTTAATTTGCAAACGATTCCGTTATATTTGATGTTTACAAAATAAATAAAATTCAAAAAAAAAAAAAACTTAAGGCGGTTTCGCAGCTTATTTTTGAAGTACTTTTGTGTTGCGTCATTTAAAAAAAAGTTCTAAATTAAAAAATCACAAAATTTTAAATTTAAATAAAACATGAATTTGTTCTCCCAAAAAACGTGAACATAGGGAATTTTTCACCATGAACAAATTCCCCAATCCCATATAAATTTTTTGGGAGTAAGTTAATTATTTTGAGGAATGGTTCATCGGGGACTAAGTACTCAGCGCCTGGTAAGCATAGTGAACCATTTTTCAAGTCAAAGCCCTTTGGATCCCGGGCAAGACCGGGTAAAAACAGCTAGTGAAAAATAAAAAATAAAAAATAAAAAATTTAAAACGAAAAATGAGAAAATGAAACACTAAAAATAAAAATAAAATATGAAAAATAAAAAATGAGAAATAAAACATGAAAAATAAAAATCAAAAATTTAAAGCGAATAATTAAAAATTAAATAAATTATAATAAATATTTTTATGTTAGCAGAACCCCTGCAGTTGTTTGCTATAAGTGATACATAAAGGGTTTTTCAACAGGGACGCTACAAAAGTAGAAAGACAATGACAGCAAACGACGCCATATTTCTTGCCGATCTTTTGACATGTCTCTTCAGTAAGGTTTGCCATTTCATGATGGAAAGATATATGAGCCAACAACGAGTCGAAGTTATAAAAATTTACTACCGAAATTCGGAGTCAGTGGCCTCAACGTTAAGAGCGCTACGTCCAATTTATGGGCGTAATAATCGTCCTAGCAGATCAACAATTGAGCGTCTAGTTGAAAAATTTGAATCCACAGGCACAGTACAAAATGTTCCCGTGCCAGTGAGACAAAGAATTGCCCGTAGTGTCGAGAATATTGCTGCCGCTGAAGCTTCAGTTGAAGAAAGCCCAAATATGTCTCTCACACGTCGTTCTCAAGCGTTGGGCATCTCTGTGACATCGTTGTAGCGAATTTTGCGAAAAGATCTTGGCCTACATCCTTACAAGGTCAAATTGACGCGAGAACTGAAGCCGCTTGACCACCAGAAGCGTCGTATGTTCGTGAATTGGGCTAAGCAACAACTTGAAAATGATTCGGATTTTCATCGAAAAATCATCTTCAGCGATGAGGCTCATTTCTGGGTGAATGGCTTCGTCAATAAACAAAATATGCATTATTGGTCAGACAGCAATCCACACGTACTCCATGAGTCATCATTGCATCCCGAAAAAATTACGGTTTGGTGCGGTTTATGGGCCGGCGGCGTCATTGGGCCGTACTTCATCCGTGATGATCAAGACCGGCGCGTTACTGTGAATGGGAATCGCTACCGTTCAATGATAACCGAATATTTTTGGCCCCAATTGGATGCTATGGACTTGAATGACATGTGGTTCCAACAGGACGGCGCCCCACAAGCCACACAGCGAATGTCACAATCAATTTATTGGAAACCAAGTTTGGAGAACGTGTTGTCTCACGAAATGGCCCAGTCGATTGGCCGCCTCGGTCGTGCGATTTGACGCCGTTGGACTATTTCCTGTGGGCTACGTCAAGTCTATGGTCTATGCCAACGAGCCAGCGACGACTGATGAACTTCGTACGAATATCGAACGTGAAATTGCAGCAGTATCGGCCGATTTATGCTTGAAAACCGTCGAAAATTGGATTCAGCGTCTGAACTTCTGCAAGCGTGCCCGCGGTGGCCATACAAAAGAGATCGATTTCCATACATAATGTCATCGAACGTACTTTCAGAGGAATAAAGAATTTCATTGATATCCAAAACTGTTTTTGTTCTATTTAAAAAAAACTTTTGTAGCGCTCTTATGGAAAAACCCGTTCTATGACGCTATCTGATTTTAAAAAAGTGATTTTTTAAATTATTGTTTCAATATTACATGTCATAAAATTTTATGTTTGTTTCATTTTTCGTTTACTCAGACAGCCATTATTTGAATGGTATTTGAATTTAGAAGCTAAGTATCGGCAACTGTGTGAAACTGTACATAATATTGGTTATAATATTGAGCTTTAGATACCGGTAGAGGGTAATAAAGATTCGGCACAGCTGAAAGTAACACTCTTACTTGTTAGAGTTGAAACATATTTACTGCTATTCATTCATAAAATTTTCTTCTAGAGAAGTTGAGTGGTGATTTTCTTAAATCTCTCCAGTAGCCCTGATATCTATCGGGACCATACAGTTTCACTTTTTTTTATCTGAAAATATAAGCTTCAGTAAAATTTTTAATGGTTTCTGCATTAAAAAATAATCATATATCTGTGGTTTTCTAGAATAACCGCGTATGTCATAAAATCAAAATGTTCAGGGGAGCCAAAAAAACGTTATATTTGAAATTATGGGCCCGATATAAAGTTCTGTAGATATGCGCAATAAATACTTTATATAAAATTTTGGGTCAAAAATCTTCAGAGGAATAGATCCTAGAGAAGGACGAAAAAAAACAATATGTAAATAACACTTAAAGTGTGTGCAGATAAGACAACTTAAGTCGGCAAACGTCGTTTTCTTTGAAAAAGAAAACTACCAAAGCAACCACCCATGTAGACATAAGTTGTTGTTGCTTGCAAAATGGATTTTTTTGTTCGTCAACAAAAAGTTAACGGGACTTAGGATGAGAATATAACAACGTATCAAGAATAATTATTCTATTATAATAGTGACAAAAAATAACAGAAATAAACACACAAGTTTTTATAAGTGGTTATAAACTGAAAAATAATCCAAAAATATTTTGCATTTTTTTCATTAATAACAACGTATGTCGCTATGTGTCGTTTTCTGAGAAAATAATTTGTCAGCGATCAAACGTAGGTTGACATACGTCGATAGTGCTGCAAATTAATTTAATAAACATTTAAGTTACGTCATTATTTAAGTTACGTCATTATTTAAAGAAAAAATTATCAATATATTTTTCTTTTTAATTTAACATATGTAAAGAGCGTTAAAAATTAATATATTAGGCAACGATAACTCAAAACTGACAAAAATGGACATACGCGGTTATTCCAGAAAACCACAGATATGGCATACCTTTTCCCAAATGGTACTCATATTTTCGAGAGCAAATTGAAGTGTTGCCGTTATATGGCGGGGCAATCATCTTGGAACCGGTTTCATTTTCGAGTAAACTATACTTTTATTACGCGAAATAATTCGATATGTCGTGAATTTAGAAACCATTCCTTTACTATTTTGTTGCCAAATGCGTAATTTGAGTACTTCTTTAAGAAAGGGTATATATTTAAGAAGAGGTACTTTTTAAGAAAATGTTCTTTTTCAAAAAGGGTTTTTTTTACTTTTAACAAGGAAGTACTTTTTTTTAAGACAAGTACCTTTTTAGAAAGTACTTTTTCAAAAAAAAGCTTTTTGAAAAATAATATTTTCTTAAAAAGTACGTCTTCTTAAAAAGGTACTTGTTAACAAAAAAAAAATAGTTTTTTAAAAATTTGGTAAATATTTAAATAAATTTACGATTTACTTTTTCAAATTGGGTATTTTTTAACTAAAAGTATTTTTTAAAAAAATTATTTTTAGGAAAAAGGACTTTTTAATAAAAGGTAAATTTCTTAAAAAAAATTTTTTAATGGTACATTTTTGAAAAAATGTATTTTTTTAAAAAAGGTAAATTTTCAAAAAAGTAGTTTTTTGAGAAAGATACATTTAAAAAAAAAACCGTTTTTCATAAGGTCTATTTTTAAGAAAATTTCCTTTTTTTAAGAAAATGTACGTTTCAGGAAATAAGTTATATTTTTTCTTTCATATTGTCGATTTTCTTTATATATCGGTATAACGATAAAAAATGTGTGACAATACTTGCTGAACCCAATGTAACACGTGAATTATAACCATACATACATATATACTTTCATGAAGAAAATGCTTCATCTACCACGAATATAATAATATGAACAATTGCAAAATGTATCTTTAGAAAGACAACAAACACATTGGACATTTTTAATTTTCAATCGTTTTTTTACATTTACATTCATATCTCAGGAACCATTTGACCGCTTTCGATGAGTTTAAATAGCAACGTATTCAGAATGTTGATAAACAATATGAACAAAAATGGAGAGCCTAATTAGAGCTTAATTAGTGAGAGCGTGATCGTGGTTTCCACGGACGGACGGACAGACGGCAATCGAAAATATATGCCTTGTGGGGTATCTAGAATTTAGTTCGATATGTTATAAAGGGAATGACAAACAGATATATACCCTCTGCACAGCCATTTGGAGGGTATAAGGCATTATAATTTAGAAGAGTAAAAAACGATCGAATCAATATTTAAAGAGAAATTTTAAAACAACAGTAAAAAAATACAAGGATTTGACAACATAGGTTCGATTCTAAAAATCAGAGTGCATTCGAAAATGTGTATCATCAGTTTGCTGATACCGCCTACCTATGTTTGGCATATAATATAACTAAAACTACGTTGAAAAAATTTAATTAAAATGTTATACGAAAAATATCAGTTTTTCGTAAAATTAAGAAAAAAAATATGTTTTTTCACTTTTTTCGACATTACTTTCGGGGAGTCCTACTTTTTCACTAACAATATTTGGCAAAATTGGTCACCAAACTTGCCAAACAGAATATAGGGTTTTACTAAACTTTGCCAAGTCCGTATATATTTCAGAAAGTTTTTATTTGTCGCATTGTGTAGATATATATAATTCATATTAATTCTTATTAACAGTGCCACCCAGTAACCACTAGTTCAATTTAAAAACAGTCCAATAGTCTTTACTAATTATTTAAACGACGACTCTTTGACATTTTACCAATCTCTGTATGGCTTCATCCTCTGGATGATAAACCTAAGCGTTCGCGGTCTTCTGCTTAAATGGGCTACATGGATCCCAATATTGGGCCAAACTTCGTCAAGATCTTAGATGCCATCGTATATATCCATCTTTATCTGACATTTTGTATGACTTCCATCAGTTGTGGTTACTTGTAACAGGATTTTAGGACCAGAAGTGCTGAAAGTGTGCAGTAAATAACAATAACTAAGTGAAACCCTACTACAAATACATATGAAACAAATTTATGCAACACAAGAGCAGGATAATAAAATACTAGACTGACTAAATAAAAAATCACAAATTGTTGAAAATCTCAAAAAAAAAAAAAAAAAGATAAATAAAAAATTACGCAACGAAATGCAAATTCTCATAAATACAAACAAACATGCGAATGTTCGCATTTATATTAATTTGTAATACGAAGGGATGGGCATGAAAGGATATACGACTACGTACGAATAAGTATAGATAGTTGAGTGTATGTTTTGCATTCAATTGTCATCAGGATTTGTATGCGTTGGCAAACAGGATACCACATCAACACAACCATTACGTGCATTCAGTGAATGCTCTGACAATTGGCAACCCAAACAAAAAAAATATTTGATGGCGACTCATCTTCAACGTCATGATGAGCTGCCGTACTAACTTCTATACGTAAGTATACAAACAAATAAACTCAAAATAATATATAGAGAAAAAAAAAGATGCTGCAAATAATAGCGTACAATTCAAATATTAAAACTGCGTAAAAAAATGCTTGATTGTTGGTTTGGCTGAATGTTTTGGTTACCACTGCCGTCCATCAAACGTTTTTGAATGCGTCGTTGATTCAGATGTTGATGTTACTGATCCTGATACTGGTAGTTGATGTGTGTGCAAGATGACGTTGATGATGAGTAGAACAAGTGTTGGCAAGTACTAACTTGTAGGGTGACCACAACGTATTCTGATTGGAAATTTAAAAACTGGCGTTTCAGATGTCTACATTGGCTTTATGTGTCTAAAGAGTTAGTTGCATATTGAAACTGAATAATTATTAAATTTTTTTTTCTTGAATTTGCACTTAATTTATCTGAATATATTATTTCGACGAAAGCACGAAGTCGCAATATTTTGACAAAATTAATGACTCGAAGCACTCTCTCTTTCAATTTCAATGAAAACGAAATTAGCTAGAAAATTTTTATTGGCTATTACAAATGATAAAATAAATTGGCACAAGAAAGATTTTCAAAATTTTGAGATTTAGCTCTATCGCAATGGCGCTTAAAATCGTTTTTCGTTAGCCAAAACTCTATAAGTTTTGATTCAATTAAAATATTTTAGAATTTCTTTTTGTTGTACAGATAATTCCTTGAACTTTTCTCCAATTTCAATTTTATACAAGTCAGTTTAATAGTTATTAAGGAATTCAAGGCCAAAGTTGATCTTTAATGTTTTTTTACATTTAGCATCAAAATGTGGGTTTTTATTCATAAATAAATCTTTTTAAAAAAATTTGGAAAATTTTGTGAACAGGTTTCCCACTTTACAAAATTAATCATAAATGTTTTTGTAAAGCAGACTTTTTAATTTTTATTATAAGTAAGTTTGGCATATAATGCAGCTGGATGGAGCCTTTGTCAGTAGATCAAAATATTTTATCATTGTTAGCATTTATAGTGCATTTACATCTGAGGAAAATCTAGTAGATTTTAGTTGAAATCTATTTTAAAATCTATACCGTTTACATCTAAATTTTTTGACATTTTGTGAGATTTTGTTTCCACAACAATAAACAGCTGATTAAAATAAAACATATAAGCTAGAAATACCAAAAATAAGCAAAACAATAGGAAAATTGACATATGGAAAATTCTGAAAAGGAACAGATTTTATAATTATATTATGCATCAAAAATGAAAAAAGCACAAAGTGAAATAGAAGTTTTGCGAAAAAAATCAGCATTTGTTAAATGTATTGTTTGAACAGCAGAAACAAATTCATTTTCCATAATTATTATTTAGCAGATTGGAATGGGCACATGTCAGTATGAAAAGTTATATCTTTTCAATTACTAAATATTTTTATACCCTATACCACTATGTGGTTTGGGTATAATGACTTTGTGCTGCTGTTTGTAACAACCAAAAATATTTGACCTAGACCCATCTTTAATTATACCGATCGAATCAGAATCACTTTCTGAGTTGATTTAACAATGTCCGTCCGTCCGTCCGTCCGTCCGTCCGTCCGTCTGTGTGTCCATATAAACCTTGTAATCAAACTGCAGGTCGCAAATATGAATATATTTTGATGAAATTTGGTATGTAAGCTTTTATCGGCCATGGGATGAACGCTATTGAAATTGGTGAGAATCGGTCCATGTTCAGACCATACAAATTACCCCTATGAAATCGACATAAATTGCCATAAGATCCAAATTGTCATATAGATCTTACTCAAATTGGGTTTGTATGCATTCATTACATCCATTAATGAGTAGTCCAAAAATGGTCCCTTTGGCCCCATATAGAGCTGCTTCCCGATCTTCACTTAAATCTATTAAAAACAAAAATATTGCACTGATTCTTCTCAAATTTTGTTTGTATATATTTTTGCAAAATAAAAGAGACTTTACCAAACATGATCAGGATCGGTCCATTTTTGGACCTAGTCCCCATATAGATATATCATCCAATATGAACTTTTTCATATCTGCAGCCAAAAAAAATTAAAAAAAATCCCACTCAAATTTGGTTTTTGCTTATTTTCTATGTCCAGTTAGTTGGGCATGGTATAGGGTATCGTATAGTCGGTCTAAACCGACTATAATTTTCTTACTTGTTTATTATAGGTTCGTAATTTTTTTTTTTTAATAATTAATATTTTATTTCTTTTTTATTCAGCTTGTTTGCTTTTGTTTTTAAATGTCAATTTTCCAGTCTCTGTGTTGTAATTTTCTACTACAATATTAAAAAAACACAGTAGTATCATTTGGTAGTGCCCAAGTTTGACAAGATTTTGTGAGGTTTTGCACAAATCTAGTAACGAGCTAAATTTTGTTTTATACGGGAAATCTAGTAAAAATGAGCTAGATTTCGCTCGAAATCTCGTATATATTAGATTTTGCTTAGATGGAAACGTATTATTACATCAATTGTCTAAAGAGGGCTGAAAAAGGCTACAAACCTTACAAATCATGTAAATTACAAATTTACAAATTTATCACACTATTTCATACTTAGTGGCAAAAAAGTGATCAAAACATTTTATTAAAATTAAAAAATGTTTTACAGAGATGATAATTATTGCATGCATAGTTCAAATTTTGTAGAACATTGGTTCATAGATCACCAAATGTGCTATCATTTATGAACGCACTGTATAGTTAGTTTTGAGTCTTTCAAAGTCAACATTTTCAACGTAAAAGCATATTTAAAAAGTATTCTACCTTTGGCCATATAAATGCACCAAATAAGATCAACTAATGTTAAACACGAACTACTTTTTTATTTTCTAATAAATTTTTTTGTTTTCCTTTTGCAGGTTATAACTGAATTCTTAGTTATCAAATATGGATATATACAGTATACAATAACGCGCTAAGATGATCGACTTTCACAATGACCAATAGTTACGACGCAGCGAATTTGTCGCCAATATTTTAATTCCAGATCAACTTAATAGTTTGTTCGGCCGTTTTGAGGAATGGAGTGTAGTGGTCGACCGTCAGGGAAAAGTTGTGCAATGAAATATTTGCACTGAAGACAACGTGGAAGCCGTGCGGTAGTGTTGTAAATGATTCATCTGCCTACGTCTCAATTCGTCATCGTTTCGGCCAATTGGTCATTTGCAGAACAACATTACGAAGAACTTTAAAGTTGGATCTTCAGCTGCACCCGTACAAAAATATAACATTGCCCTGATAACGCCAAACCCTTTAGATGTTGTACACTATTGGCCTAGTACTTTCACCCTGACTTGGAATTTCTCACCCCCCCCCCCATACACTGCTTTGCTGTCAGATGTAATTTTTAATTTTTGGTTAAAACGAAAAACTATCAACCTTCTGCATACCTTTTTGCAAACGGTTTATTCCAAAAAATTCAGATTTCACCGACTTGTTTTTATGCTGATATTTTTAAAGACAAAGTTCATGTTAATAAAGCAGAGACCATAAGATAGGTGAAGAATGTTATTGAAGATGAAATACGAAGCCTGTAACCAAAACCATTACGTGGTGTAACGGAAAAAGTGCTAATAACGCCAATGTCTGTATCAAGTAATATGGTGGACATTTTACTGATGTTATACTTGAACATAGCGCCTTTATTTCCATAAATTGTATTTATTAAATAAGTAAATAATTAAACCAAATAATTATCACAAGTGTTATAGAAGGTCCTATTTGGCACACCCTGTATTTATACTGTTATCCAAATGGAAATAGAAAAAATAACAGAAATACAAGTACATAAATACACGAAAATTAATATTGCAGCCAGTGACGGCATTCTAGTTAATGCAGATCACAGTGTTGTTAAAACATTTATTCAATTGTTAATTTACCTTTTAAATTCCATTAAGCTACTTCAATTTTCGATATCCCGAATCCAACAGCTTAAGACTAATATCCGAGTAGAAGTGAGGACGCTGGTACCTCAAATTCCAAGAAAAGTTATAGGAAGGTCAAAGCAAATAATAGGCACTATTTTAATGATATTACCTCCGAAATATAATGTGAACTTATTTCCAAACTATAATCTAAATTTTAATAAAATCAGAAAGAAAAATGTTATTAAATAAATTATAACATTACTCATGCGATACCCTGTCTAAAAGAGAGGTGAAAAATAAATGATACAAAGGGATTTAGCGGTACTAAAGAAAAACTACTTTATATGTGTAAGAAGATGATCTGAAAACGAATCAAAGTTACTTTAAGAAGTTGGCAATAATTCCCCAAAACTAGCATCCATCAATCTGGTACATGATTAAAAACAGCGAAATATAATACTAAGATTGATTTTAATTATCCAAGGTGAATTTCTTTATGCAAACACCTGCTGTCTTATTAAGTTCATTCAGCTTAAATAACACTACCCAACAAGGTTTTGAACTGTAGCAACCACATATCTTTCCTAGGTTGATTTGGTGGGCTCAATTCGAATCTGTAATTGGTTTTTCTCTAGCACGTCAGGTTTTCTAGATACCAAAAAAATGTTTTTATTCGTTTTTTATATAAAAAATCATTATTAGTTTACTTAGAAATCAATGAATTTTCAAAAGTGAATGGTGCTATTTGAACGTCGTATGTATGTTGTTGGTTCGGTTTCCAGCAATAATCTCCCAGCATGCTTTTGTCCCAAAAGCCTTGATAATTTCTTTCAATTTTCATTAAATCTTGGTGAGCACGGTCCCCTTGTTCGTCGCTCACCGCACCTAGGTTTTATGGAAAAAATTCTAAATGAAAATGAAGAAAATGCATTTTGAGTGACATTCGTGCACCTAACTCGTGATAATTCTTCAACAATTGAGCAACAATTTGTCTGTAGTTTTCACTCCTGTTGTTTCCATGAAACCTGTCCATGATGCTCTTGAAAGATTTCCAGGCTGCATATTCTTTCTCCAATAAACATTGTGAAAAATTGTCATCATTCAATAATTTCCTGATCTGAGGGCCAATAAATATGCCATCTTTGATTTTGGCATATGAAATTTTAGCAAAAACCACTAACAAATATTTAAATGATGCCTTGACAAAGTTTTTAAAAAGGCCCAATTTTATGTGCAGCGGCGGAAGACGAACGTCATTTGGATTAATTAATGGTTTATTTGAAAGGTTTGCTGGTTCATTTTTTTAAATAAACCATTAACATCAGTATAGTACAGAAAAGAGTGTTTCTTTTCAACATATGCAGCCAATTCTAAGCTTCTATCTCTATAGATTTTTACTTTTGTCCCAATTGCAAAATGTTTCCACTGCTACGCTGCATGCGTGAATCTAGTAATTCTGCGTCTTGCTTCGTTAAATATAAATCCTGCATTAGATCATTCAGCTCAGCTTGAGTCACTAAAAGGCGTTCATCATCAGCCTCATACAAATTACCACTGCTGGTGAAAGATGTTTCGGACTCATTGCTCGTAGCACTGGGAATGACTGGTAATGGATCATTTAGTGGACGTCGAACTGGTTTGACTCCAGCAACTTTTGTTCAACAGAAATAACAATCGGTTTGGTGGTTACTTGACTCTCTCCAAAGTACTGGAATTGAGAAATCAAAATAGATCTTCTTGCCATTTGACCACTTGCCTAAAACAGTTCTGCAACTATTGCAAAACATTGTCGGTGTCCACGGTTTGTCCAAGTTTCTTATTCACCACACACAATGCAAAAATAGCTTGAATCATTAACATACGATCTCCCTGACATGCTTAAACGCTAATTTTATGAAGATTTAGAATAAATGTGGGCTTTTGTCAAATTAATAATTGTGAAATTGTAGTGTCAGTATGGACTGTTTTACAGTATTGCCAGCATGCGATAAAAAATTAACAAGACGTGATAGCACAATTTTTATGCCAGATTCGAATTCAGCACCCAGATTAGTTAAAAAACATGCTTTGTTTCTGCAATCAATTTTTTGTTTTAATTTGTATTCGAGTGTAAACAATGGAATTTTTTCTTATTCATAGTAATGGTAACGGATGAAATACATTCCTAAAATAAAACAAAGGAAACTACACCTTTCTAATTATGCTTCTAATATTATCAGTTCAACTTCACAAATTAGCAATTGATTTCCATAAATTTTGAATTGTATTTCAAAAAACTTTTAAATGGTAGTTCAGAAATATTCACTTGGATTAAAGAAGTAACCTCTTTTAAAAATTATCATCTGTAAGTCTTTGAAAATATATTATTAATCAATAGTGTTTCATAAAACTGTGACACAATTATTTCAAAATTTATAAAAATATTTACACTTTTAAAATTTAATAATTCGTGGTGAAATGAGGGATATGTCCAAAGTTGTGGAGCCGAAAAAAATAAACTTAGCTTTAGCTTAACATGAGAAAAGCAGCCTTTATCTTCCAAGATCAAACAACGATTTATATACGAGTACAATTTCACGGCTAGAAATTTAGATTTTACAACAAATTTAAATCAAAATGTCATAGAACAGGAAACACTACCCCCCTTTCCTCCTTCGCATAACCTATTTTCCTGAGATCAACACAATGCACTGTATCTATAGGGGCATAACCTGACCTAAATACAGCACACTCTGTATGTGATTAACCATTCATCCATCCATTTAAGGCCACCAATAGAAGAATATATTTCTAAAATGCATAACTACTCCGTAAATATTATTACATAACATGTCTAGAAGAACTTCTGTGAAAGGCCACAAATAAATTTTTCATTAAATTTATTTATTTTATTTTAATTGAGGTTGTTACATCAGTAAATTACAAAGAATTGATTTAAATTGTCAAATATAATTTTTTATTTATTGCCACCTCAAGCCAAGTTCTGTCGAGTTGTGATTGGCTTAGGAGGAGTTCTAAAACCAGATGAATTTCTCTTAACCCTGCACCGTCATCCTTCGTCAAAATGACGACGCGAGATCTTGTTTTAGACTTTATTCATACATATTTTTATTGTTTGTTTTGATCTCAATTTTAAGTTGAAAAAATAATGAAACGATTTGAATTTCTTTTAATACTAATTAAATATAACCTAAATATAGAAATTGAATCAATTTTGGTCAATACCTTTGCCCACGATATTTTTTATAGCAACTCGAAATAGGCCGTAGTCAAAATGACGAAGGGTGACGTTAGTCGACAAAAAATAAGGATGACTTTTTAGGGTTAACATCTGATCTATATGGTGGTTTTAAAAGCATACGTCTGATATTTTGGCCTCCCTAATTGTTATATATTTTTTTTGATGTATAAACATCTATGCGATCAGGGGGGTAAAAATCACAAACTTCCCTTACGGAAGCGGAACTATTTACGGAAATGGAAGCTACAATTATTTAGCTGATTCATCAACCAACAGAAAGCGCCATGCAACCATCAAGTATGACAAACATAGCAGTTGCTTGCTATACACATGTAGATAGCGCTTACTGCTTGAATAGATGTTTTTATTCACAAACCACAATGATTTCCAGAATTGCACCAAAATATTTCGGTATTTTGTTTAGTTTTATTTGAGTTCTAAAGAAAACCGCGTCTTCACTCTATTTGGAAATGTTTTTTCTGTTTTTTTCTTTTTTCAATATAGTAATATTGACACAATTATATGTTGACAACTTTTATTAATAAACATTTTTAGTAGTTATTACTATTTTTCATAATAAAACAAAATTTTTTTAAATAATAGAATAATACAATAAATCTATAATATTAATAGCCTAGGCAAAAGTAAGTGTTTGAAGATAAAATGAAGGCACACTTTATTGGAAGTGTTTGGAGACAAAATGAAGTGTAAGGAGATTAAATCAGGGAGCGAATAGCGTTATAAAAACGTTTTTTTCTAAAACGGGCCTAATTTCGGTATTCCATATAGAATGTTGCTATTTTATTAAACATTTATTATTATAAAAATTTATAATTAATTTTCTCCATCATTTAAAGTTATTCGTAACACTACAACTTATTATATATATATTTAACAATTATCACTGCATTTAATATTATTTTTAATAAATAAATAAAATAATAAACACATGTAACCGGTAGTAGAGTTTAAAAAGGTTTTTAGTAAAATCACGTGATTTTTAACCAATTTCACACTTTACAAATATCTGGGGTCGAATCGTCGCATTCATTATCGAAATTTTTCAATCGAAATTATTTTTTTATTTTCCCAAATAATATACAAAGCGTAATTTAACTCTGTCACAGATAGCAAGTTATTATCCATAGTTAATAGTAAAAGTGGAACGAGGTCTGACGATTGTCCGTCTTCTTTAAATAATAAACCAAAATATGCAATTTCGACTGATTTTATTCGATATTGAATGCGACGATTTGCCCCTTGCATATTTTTGATGTGTAAACATCTATACGCGCAGGGGGGTAAATTTCTATTTCACAATACAATCACAAAAACAGCGTAACTCATATCGGTGTGAGCTGAAGCGTAAATCGGTGTGACTTTATATGATTGTATTTCTGAAAAAATTATGATATGTTCTTTTCTAAACATTTTCCAATTGTCTTTCAAAAAACATCAATTGTATTTCAGAAAACATCAGTTGTATTTCAGAAAACATCATTTGAATTTCAGAAAACATAAATAGAATTTCAGAAAACATAAATAGAATTTCAGAAAGCATCAACATAATTTCAGAAAACATCATTCGAGTTTCAGAAAACATCAATTGAATTTCAGAAAACATCAATATAATTTCAGAAAACATCAATATAATTTCAGAAAACATCATTCGAGTTTCAGAAAACATCAATTGAATTTCAGAAAACATCAATAGAATTTCAGAAAACATCAATATAATTTCAGAAAACATCATTCGAGTTTCAGAAAACATCAATTGAATTTCAGAAACCATCAATAGAATTTCAGAAAACATCAATTGTATTTTAGAAACCATCAATATAATTTCAGAAAACATCATTTGAATTTCAGAAAACATCAATTGTATTTCAGAAACCATCAATATAATTTCAGAAAACATCATTTGAATTTCAGAAAACATAAATAGAATTTCAGAAAACAACAATATAATTTCAGAAAACACCATTCGAGTTTCAGAAAACATCAATTGAATTTCAGAAAGCATCAATAGAATTTCAGAAAACATCAATTGAATTTCAGAAAGCATCAATAGAATTTCAGAAAACATCATTTGAATTTCAGAAAACATAAATAGAATTTCAGAAAACATCAATTGTATTTCAGAAACCATCAATATAATTTCAGAAAACATCAATTGTATTTCAGAAAACATCAATAGAATTTCAGAAAGCATAAACTGTATTTCAGAAAACATCAATAAAATTTCAGAAAACATCAATTGAATTTCAGAAAACATCAATATAATTTCAGAAAACATCAATTGTATTTCAGAAAACATCATTTGAATTTCAGAAAACATAAATAGAACTTCAGAAAACATCAATTGTATTTCAGAAACCATCAAAATAATTTCAGAAAACATCATTTGAATTTCAGAAAACATAAATAGAATTTCAGAAAACATCATTCGAGTTTCAAAAAATATCATTTGAATTTCAGAAAACATAAATAGAATTTCAGAAAACATCAACATAATTTCAGAAAACATCATTCGAGTTTCAGAAAACATCAATTGAATTTCAGAAAACATCAATAGAATTTCAGAAAACATCAATATAATTTCAGAAAACATCATTCGAGTTTCAGAAATCATCATTTTAATTTCAGAAAACATCAATTGAATTTCAGAAAACATCAATAGAATTTCAGAAAACATCAATTGTATTTCAGAAAACATCAATAGAATTTCAGAAAACATCAATATAATTTCAGAAAACATCATTCGAGTTTCAGAAAACATCAATTGAATTTCAGAAAACATCAATAGAATTTCAGAAAACATCAATATAATTTCAGAAAACATCATTCGAGTTCCAGAAAACATCAATTGAATTTCAGAAAACATCAATAGAATTTCAGAAAACATCAATATAATTTCAGAAAACATCATTCGAGTTTCAGAAATCATCATTTTAATTTCAGAAAACATAAATAGAATTTCAGGAAACATCAATATAATTTCAGAAAACATCACTCGAGTTTCAGAAAACATCAATTGAATTTCAGAAAACATCAATAGAATTTCAGAAAACATCAATTGTATTTCAGAAAACATCAATTGTATTTCAGAAAACATCATTTGAATTTCAGAAAACATAAATAGAATTTCAGAAAACATCAATATAATTTCAGAAAACATCATTCGAGTTTCAGAAAACATCATTTGAATTTCAGAAAACATAAATAGAATTTCAGAAAACATCAATATAATTTCAGAAAACGTCATTCGAGTTTCAGAAAACATCAATTGAATTTCAGAAAACATCAATAGAATTTCAGAAAACATCAATTGTATTTCAGAAAACATCAAATGTAGAATTTCAGAAAATATCAATTGAATTTCAAAAAGCATTATTTAAATTGCTGAGAACATTAATTGTATTTCAGAAAACATCAATTGAATTTCAGAAAACATCAATTGTATTTCAGAAAACATCAATTGTATTTCAGAAAACATCATTTGAATTTCAAAAAACATAAATAGAATTTCAGAAAACATCAATAGAATTTCAGAAAACATCAATATAATTTCAGAAAACATCATTCGAGTTTCAGAAAACATCAATTGAATTTCAGAAAACATCAATAGAATTTCAGAAAACATCAATATAATTTCAGAAAACATCATTCGAGTTTCAGAAATCATCATTTTAATTTCAGAAAACATCAATATAATTTCAGAAAACATCACTCCAGTTTCAGAAAACATCAATTGAATTTCAGAAAACATCAATAGAATTTCAGAAAACATCAATTGTATTTCAGAAAACATCAATTGTATTTCAGAAAACATAAATAGAATTTCAGAAAACATCAATATAATTTCAGAAAACATCATTCGAGTTTCAGAAAACATCATTTGAATTTCAGAAAACATAAATAGAATTTCAGAAAACATCATTCGAGTTTCAAAAAATATCATTTGAATTTCAGAAAACATAAATAGAATTTCAGAAAACATCAACATAATTTCAGAAAACATCATTCGAGTTTCAGAAAACATCAATTGAATTTCAGAAAACATCAATAGAATTTCAGAAAACATCAATTGTATTTCAGAAAACATCAATTTTATTTCAGAAAACATCATTTGAATTTCAGAAAACATAAATAGAATTTCAGAAAACATCAATAGAATTTCAGAAAACATCAATATAATTTCAGAAAACATCATTCGAGTTTCAGAAAACATCAATTGAATTTCAGAAAACATCAATAGAATTTCAGAAAACATCAATATAATTTCAGAAAACATCATTCGAGTTCCAGAAAACATCAATTGAATTTCAGAAAACATGAATAGAATTTCAGAAAACATCAATATAATTTCAGAAAACATCAATATAATTTCAGAAAACATCATTCGAGTTTCAGAAATCATCATTTTAATTTCAGAAAACATAAATAGAATTTCAGAAAACATCAATATAATTTCAGAAAACATCACTCGAGTTTCAGAAAACATCAATTGAATTTCAGAAAACATCAATAGAATTTCAGAAAACATCAATTGTATTTCAGAAAACATCAATTGTATTTCAGAAAACATCATTTGAATTTCAGAAAACATAAATAGAATTTCAGAAAACATCAATAGAATTTCAGAAAACATCAATATAATTTCAGAAAACATCATTCGAGTTTCAGAAAACATCAATTGAAATTCAGAAAACATCAATAGAATTTCAGAAAACATCAATATAATTTCAGAAAACATCATTCGAGTTTCAGAAAACATCAATTGAATTTCAGAAAACATCAATAGAATTTCAGAAAACATCAATATAATTTCAGAAAACATCATTCGAGTTTCAGATATCATCATTTTAATTTCAGAAAACATAAATAGAATTTCAGAAAACATCAATATAATTTCAGAAAACATCACTCGAGTTTCAGAAAACATCAATTGAATTTCAGAAAACATCAATAGAATTTCAGAAAACATCAATTGTATTTCAGAAAACATCAATTGTATTTCAGAAAACATCATTTGAATTTCAGAAAACATAAATAGAATTTCAGAAAACATCAATATAATTTCAGAAAACATCATTCGAGTTTCAGAAAACATCATTTGAATTTCAGAAAACATCAATAGAATTTCAGAAAACATCAATATAATTTCAGAAAACATCATTCGAGTTCCAGAAAACATCAATTGAATTTCAGAAAACATCAATAGAATTTCAGAAAACATCAATATAATTTCAGAAAACATCATTCGAGTTTCAGAAATCATCATTTTAATTTCAGAAAACATAAATAGAATTTCAGAAAACATCAATATAATTTCAGAAAACATCACTCGAGTTACAGAAAACATCAATTGAATTTCAGAAAACATCAATAGAATTTCAGAAAACATCAATTGTATTTCAGAAAACATCAATTGTATTTCAGAAAACATCATTTGAATTTCAGAAAACATAAATAGAATTTCAGAAAACATCAATAGAATTTCAGAAAACATCAATATAATTTCAGAAAACATCATTCGAGTTTCAGAAAACATCAATTGAATTTCAGAAAACATCAATAGAATTTCAGAAAACATCAATATAATTTCAGAAAACATCATTCGAGTTTCAGAAAACATCAATTGAATTTCAGAAAACATCAATAGAATTTCAGAAAACATCAATATAATTTCAGAAAACATCATTCGAGTTTCAGAAATCATCATTTTAATTTCAGAAAACATAAATAGAATTTCAGAAAACATCAATATAATTTCAGAAAACATCACTCGAGTTTCAGAAAACATCAATTGAATTTCAGAAAACATCAATAGAATTTCAGAAAACATCAATTGTATTTCAGGAAACATCAATTGTATTTCAGAAAACATCATTTGAATTTCAGAAAACATAAATAGAATTTCAGAAAATATCAATTGAATTTCAAAAGGCATTATTTAAATTGCTGAGAACATTAATTGTATTTCAGAAAACATCAATTGAATTTCAGAAAACATCAATTGTATTTCAGAAAACATCAATTGTATTTCAGAAAACATCATTTGAATTTCAGAAAACATAAATAGAATTTCAGAAAACATCAATAGAATTTCAGAAAACATCAATATAATTTCAGAAAACATCATTCGAGTTTCAGAAAACATCAATTGAATTTCAGAAAACATCAATAGAATT
This sequence comes from Cordilura impudica, assembly GCA_963682025.1. NCBI lineage: Eukaryota > Metazoa > Arthropoda > Insecta > Diptera > Scathophagidae > Cordilura > Cordilura impudica. The sequence goes on from OY821517.1 coordinate 178,182,935, forward strand.
TCAGAAAACATCAATATAATTTCAGAAAACATCATTCGAGTTTCAGAAATCATCATTTTAATTTCAGAAAACATCAATATAATTTCAGAAAACATCATTCGAGTTTCAGAAAACATCAATTGAATTTCAGAAAACATCAATAGAATTTCAGAAAACATCAATATAATTTCAGAAAACATCATTCGAGTTTCAGAAATCATCATTTTAATTTCAGAAAACATAAATAGAATTTCAGAAAACATCAATATAATTTCAGAAAACATCACTCGAGTTTCAGAAAACATCAATTGAATTTCAGAAAACATCAATAGAATTTCAGAAAACATCAATTGTATTTCAGGAAACATCAATTGTATTTCAGAAAACATCATTTGAATTTCAGAAAACATAAATAGAATTTCAGAAAATATCAATTGAATTTCAAAAGGCATTATTTAAATTGCTGAGAACATTAATTGTATTTCAGAAAACATCAATTGAATTTCAGAAAACATCAATTGTATTTCAGAAAACATCAATTGTATTTCAGAAAACATCATTTGAATTTCAGAAAACATAAATAGAATTTCAGAAAACATCAATAGAATTTCAGAAAACATCAATATAATTTCAGAAAACATCATTCGAGTTTCAGAAAACATCAATTGAATTTCAGAAAACATCAATAGAATTTCAGAAAACATCAATATAATTTCAGAAAACATCATTCGAGTTTCAGAAATCATCATTTTAATTTCAGAAAACATCAATATAATTTCAGAAAACATCACTCCAGTTTCAGAAAACATCAATTGAATTTCAGAAAACATCAATAGAATTTCAGAAAACATCAATTGTATTTCAGAAAACATCAATTGTATTTCAGAAAACATAAATAGAATTTCAGAAAACATCAATATAATTTCAGAAAACATCATTCGAGTTTCAGAAAACATCTTTTGAATTTCAGAAAACATAAATAGAATTTCAGAAAACATCAATATAATTTCAGAAAACATCATTTGAGTTTCAGAAAACATCAATTGAATTTCAGAAAACATCAATAGAATTTCAGAAAACATCAATTGTATTTCAGAAAACATCAAATGTATTTCAGAAAACATCATTTGAATTTCAGAAAACATAAATAGAATTTCAGAAAATATCAATTGAATTTCAAAAAGCATTATTTAAATTGCTGAGAACATTAATTGTATATCAGAAAACATCAATTGCATTTCAGAAAACATCAATTGAATTTCAAAAACCAGCATAATCGACTTATTTTTTATGCACTGGAAAATATGATGTTGATGTTTTCTTTAATTATTAGATGTTTACACATCTCCCTTGTCATCGGACTCACATGATTTTTTTTAATCCAAATTTATTTATGGGATGCTAAGAACGGTGGGTTGTTTTTAGTAAATAAAAATGTTTATGGAAAATTCAGATTTTATATCCTTAAAGGATAACAAGGAATAGAAAAGACGACTATGTCGTCGTTATCTGGGGTGACAAATTCCAAGTAAGGCCAAACTGTTTTTATTGCCTTTTATATTCAGCAAAATTGTAGTTAAGACTTAAATAAGTAACTTTTATTAATATATACACGTAAAAAATTAACTTTGGCTAATTTAGCAGCATGAAATCTTCAATGTTTTTTTCATTTCTCATAATTGCATTCACCCATCCAGAAATCTAAAACTTTCCAATACGATAAAAAAATGTATATTTATATACCGAGAAAATATATTTTTCCAAAAATCCCAACTGTCGTTATGTCACATGTGACATGAAGTAAATTTAACAATCACGTCTGATCAACTTCTTAAATACGCTCTCGTTTATAGTCAAACGTAAACAAAACTAAATAAACATGTGGTCACCTTTAACTACAAGTATTATCCAAACATATGCGAATGTTAGCAATATGAAAAAAAAAAACGAACACATTCATAAAGAAAAAATAGATTAAATGTGAAAAAACCATGTTGTCAGCCACAACCGAAATCTCATCATGCGTAAATCTTTACTATACGTTTTGGTTTGTTTTAATTTTCTAGATTTTTGCATTTTGAACGCATTTTTTAGTGCAGTTTTGTGTTTTTTTATTTTTTTTATTTGAAATGCACTCAACTTTTGAATTGTTTTTTTTTTTATAAGCACATTTCATAAAATTTTACTTATATTTTGTTGTTGTTGCTCTAATGGTGGGCTTATTTCCCTAGAAGTTTTTTATACTTAAACAAGGATTGGATAGTAGTACAGTGTTGATGGCAGCTATATTGCCAAGTAGTATTGCACGCATATGGAATATGGCGAATATGCACTAACAACTAAACGTACGCATTTCTATGTGCAATACACTATGTTCAAAAGTGATTTATTTTTTTTTTTTTCAATTTTAATGCATACCAGGAATCTAGGAACTTTTCAGAATTGAGAAGTCACGAATCCTCAGATTTTTTTCTTCCGGGTTCATGAAATTTTAGAGCAATTATTTAGTTTACATTACTTTCTTTAAACTGTTTTCAAAAATCGAAAATTTGATAATTTAATTATACCCTCCACTCCAGTGTGCAGAGGGTATATATAAGTTTGTCATTCCGTTTGTAATAATTAGAAAAAAAATTTTGGACCCCATAAAATTTATATATTTGTGATCCTTATAACAACCGGAGTTGATAGAGCGATGTCCGTCTGTCCGTCTGTCCGTCTGTGGAAATCACGATGACGGCATCAATCGGGCAGCTGGGGTGCTCGTTGGCATAAAAAATGATTCACTAACATCCTGAAAAGTTTGCTGTTTAAAATCGTCCAAATCGGTCGATTAGGGCCCGAGATTTGAATGAAGAACTAAAAAAAGTCTTGAAAAAAAATAATTTTCTATGTTGTTCTTGTCGCGATCACGCCCTCAATAGTGCAGCTACAGTGATCATTTTTAGTGAGAATGATTCACCAAATTGATGGGAAGATTTCTACTGCAAAAATCATTAAAATCGGTGGAACAGGTCCAGGGAAATCTCTGAAAAAGTAAAAAAAAAATGAAAACATGATATTTCTATATTGTTCTTGTTGTTATTCTAAATGTTGCATTGTTTTCATAGCTGGACTTGTTGTTTTTGTGGTCGTTATGGTAATAATATAACAAAAACAAACCCTTTGTACATTTTTTTATCAACTCTGGTAGAAAAATTTAAAAGTTTCCATTGTTTTGGCATCACTAAAAAATATGTTAGATCATTTCCGTCACTGCCACGAGCCTGCCTGCAAAATTTCAGATCGATTGGGTCACGGGAAAGTGGTTAAAATCGATCCAAAATTGTTTCGACAAGCAGACACGAGTTAATATAAAGGGAGTAAAAATTCACCAACATCTAAAGCAAATAATGCTAAAATACCTAGTTGTTAATAAAAAAAAACAATTGGGCAATTCACAATGGGTAATGTATCGTTGTATCTGTTGTATCGTGTATCACTTTACAATAGTGTAAAATTGTTGTTGGTAATTTTCACTGAAAAATCTGATACACAATCCAACTTCATTTGCTATGTTTAGTAAATGTTGTATATTGTATCATAACATATCAGTTCCAAGTGAATGCCAGTTTTTATGAAAAAGAAAAAACAAATACATAGAATTTTATCAGCATAAATAATTATAAAATAAAATATGGCAAATAATGCAAATAACGCAAATACATCGATAAGTTTATTTATATAAAAATTAATGTTTATATTTTTTTAGTATGTATTTTCTCTTTCAGTACCAACCAAAATATTTAACATTTTTTTTTCATTATAAATTAAAATGCAAGAGGTACGTAACTAAAACTCCAGGGTATATCTCACGACCAAAAAGCAAACACTGACAAGTGTTTTCTCTTATACAAAATAGCAGAAGCGACGAAGCGATCTTTCCTCGTTGGATCGAAAATTACTAAAGAAAGCGTTTTACAATATGAAAATACAACTGAGTGTTCACAACAAATGATTGTATTGTGTATTTCAATACAACATACAATATACAACACCTGTTGTGAATTGCCCAAATGTAAATTGAGCAAAAAAATTTGTGTATTAATTTATTTAAAAAGAAAAACACAAAAATAACGTTTGATGTTGTATTTTTTGTGTGTAATATTTAAATATACATACATACACATATTAAATAATACCAAAAATATACATATATTATATATATGTATGTATGTATGTATATTCATAGTAACTGCATGTTAGAAATAAATCGGTTATTTTATTTACATAAAATTCTGCAGTATTTTGTTGTGGGGAAAAAACATTTCTTTTGCATTAACAGAGTGTCACTTCATTTTGCTCAGCGTGACTATGCCACAGTAGATGGCGCCATAATTTTTGTTTGTTCTAATTAGCTTTGCAATAGTTATTTCTATTTTAACATGAATGTTAATATTTTCAACTAGACATCATACAGAACAATGTTAAGAGTATACACAGGCTGGTCTTTTATTTCATACGTTTTTTCATTATTCTTTTACAAATATGAACATAAGTTTGGCATATTAACTTTTTGTTGTCTTTACAAAATAGAGTTACCGAGTTCGTCAATTAGTTTTTTGCTTACAAAACAGTTCTACATAGTTATATAGAATTATTATTCTGCTTTACCTATAAAATATCTGATTGCGATTGCATCTAATTTTTAAAAATTGTTTATAATTACTAAAGCATTATTATTCACATAAATACAAAATTGCACTTTTTAACTATTCCATTCAAATTTAAGAAAATATCAATTCTAAAAACTTTAATTAAAATTTCCAATTATAAATTAGAAAATATTAATTGAATTTCAGAAAATCATATCACAACGTCGGAAATAATAATTTTAAATTTAGAAATATGTTTACATTTAAAAATGTTTACATTTAAAAAAAATATTGCCATTCAAGAGATATTAATAACTTTTCAGTACCGCGATTCAGTAACTTCTTTTAACGATAGTCGAATCGTAAAAAAAAAGAAAATTGCAAAATTATCAGTAAAATTTTTAAACGATATTCACTATTGTTAAAGTCAGCTGTTGTTGTTATCTAAACGACAACCATTTTTGTGTTGTTTATTCAATCGATAAAAACTTAAATTTTTAGGTTGAACTGTCGTCATACATAAATAAAAATCATGAAATAGTGAAAATATTTTGCTTTAATTAAAAAACTTTTTTATATAAAAAAAAAAATTAAATTCATTATTTCATTTTCAAATAAATAAACAGAAATATTAGTAAAAAAAAATAAACTTAAACATAAAATCATCCTGTCAAACACGAAGTAATTTGTTTTTTTCTATTCTTTGTGTTTTTCGCTTATTTTGACAGAGATGCCACTCCTTTACAATTTAAATTAATAGAAAAACAGATTTGTCGATATTAATTTAAATTCAATGAATTTAAGAAAACCTCAAATGATATTTAAGAATTGCTAACATAAAAATTGTTACATAAGTAAACGTAATTTTATGAGAATGTTATTTTTTATATATAAATTTTCACAATTCTTTTTGGATGAAAATTTGATGTTTTTCAGAAAATAAAGATAACATTAAATTATTTTATTTAAAATGTTTGGGACTTTTCGTTTTTTGCGTTTTTCATCCCTAATTTGATTATTTATTATTATAAATTTATTCTCTATGTTTTCAAAATATGGCAATATTTTAAAAAAGTTGAGAGAGCTTTTTTTTTTTGGTTATTATTTTGTTACTCCATCCGACCCCTATGGCCACAATGAAGAAATATTTGGCCAGTTAAAAGAAGCTATACAGCCATCTCCAATTAGCACGATTTAATGCATATAGCCACTCTACACAACCATTACCTTTGCAATGGAGGTTAGGGCGAGCTATTTAATTAGCAAAAACTAAATTAAACGAGAAGTTATGTCATATAACCGGAAACGCATGCATATAGGTATATAACCTAAATGCATGCCGATCAGCAACTACGATGACCAAAAAGCAAACACCGAAATAAATCCGAAATAATAGAAAAGACGAAAACCAACCCAAAGAATTTTCCGAAAAAAATTGGTATTAAGTTTAACAAATTGTTTACTTTTTCCAGTATTTTGTTTACATTTATTATCAATACTCAAACCGAGGTGGAGGGTATCAAAGATTCGGCACAGCCGAATTTAACACTCTTACTTGTTTTATAGTTAGTTCTTTCAACAGCAGAATTAAAAATATTTATATCACGTTCTTAAAAGCTATATATCGCTCAAATTGACATTTCGGATGAGATTTTAGAAGAAACCCTTTATGGTTCCATTATAGAAAAATTGAATGATGCTATCGATAAGTCTAAAACTCAAATAAAATTAGCTTAAATGGCCAATACGCAAAACAAATTTAAATTTTATTTTAATTATGTTTCTCTTTCATTGCTCATAAAATACTTATAATACGAATTTTAGTAACAGTAAAATTAGTTAAAAGTTTATTGACCACAATTTATTATAATTTCCTATTTACTTTTTTTTAAAAGCAATGATGGTTTCTTAAAAAGATTTAACTTCTATCTGAGAAAGTGCATTTTTCCCTATAATCAGAGTAGATCCCTAAGATCCTTGAGAGACCAAAGAGAAATACTTTTTGAACTTAGCCGGCTTTAGAATACCCAAAGATACATTAGGGGATCAATGCAATATCTTGAGAGCTTAACAATTATGCGATATTTCAAAAATAGTTTAAAATTGGTCAAATAGTTTTGCTTCATATCAATAAAATGCTAAATATTTTAATGTTGTCTTTAATAAGCTAATGTGGCCTGAATTTTTTATGTAAATAAAAACAAATTTGATTTACAATTTTGGTCCCGACGTTTCGTCGATTATTTGTCGACTTCTTCTGGGGTTTGTAATTGAATTGTTTAAATTTAAAACATAATAAAAATATATTTCACACAAAACGTAAAACATAAAAACAACATCTTAACATTCAAACACATATTAATTAATTTCTATCTGAATTAGCTTGTATTTTGCTAATTTCAATACCAAAAATATGGGTCTCATAAATCTTCTATATATATAAAAGAGTTGCGTGGATGATCATCATCGCCCAGCCGAAACCCTTACATCCAGGAACTTGGAATTTAGACTGTAGGTTCCCCTGTCGGCGTAAAGATCCATTGAGAAGGGATTTTTAGAAACCTGCATATTAAGGGGTAAAAGCGGCTAAAAAGGGAGAGAATGGTAACAAATGAATCTAGGAATATGAAATTTGGTGTGTAGATATCTTCCGAGTAACAAACATGGAAAACCGGCTAAAAAGGGGAAAAATTGTACATATGGTATCTTCTAAACAAACGAATCTAGGAATGTTAAATAGTATGTGTGTTCCACTAGGGTGGCCCTTAATACAAAAAGTGTTCAAACTCTCGGTCTCACCCACTTGAAATATGCGAATAGCAAAAAAAAAACTGAGAAATACAAAGTTTTGGGCCAATCAAAAAACATTTAGTCGTGCCTCAACGCGATTGAAAATTTCAAGTGTGTTTACATGACTTTTTTCAGATTTTACGCAAAATTTCGTTCTATAGTTTAATTTTTTCGACAATTTGTTATATAAATCGGGATAAGTATTAAATTAGCCTTTCAAAAAGCTATAAAACTTCAAAATCGAATAAAACCTCGCCACGAAATCGCAAATGCCCCAGACCAGTTTTGTGCTAAAAAAAAACTAGCTCATGAAATTTGATGGCATTTTTTTCGAATTTGCGAAATTGATTAAAGCCATAATTATCTTTTGGTCTCTATACTTATAAGTACTCAGATATGAAGTATTGTTTTATTACCACGTTGTTAACCTATTGCGCATTGAGACCGAAAATGGGAAATTTTTTTGATAAAATTTTTAAAACTCCTTTTTCAAGTTTTAAAAAATTTTCTTAAACAAAATTTAAAAAACAGGATCTAAAACTTTAATGTTTTTTTAATTACATGTTACAAATTAACTGTGTGAATTTTTAGGTAAATGCCTATCCCAGAATTTTTTTGACAAGGATTTTATTTTTGCGGATTTCGAGAAAAATGGGATTTTAGTAAAATATTCTGTAATACAGAAAAATATCAAAAATTAATCACTTTTTCACTTTGAAATGTTATATTTTATCTAAATAGTCTAGGGTTTGGGGAAAAAATAATATGACCCCAATAACCCGTTTGTAATTGGGGTCACATATGACCCCAATCTAATAAAAGACAATTTATTCAAAAAATTCAAATATTTTGTAAGTGTTGTTGAATTTTTAGATGCGATGCATAAAATATAATAACCAAATGTGTAGAACTTCCGCCCCTAAAATTTGGGATATATCCGAGAACGCTAACCCATTATTTGCCTAGGCCAGCTTTGGATTTTAAGATATTTTTGAATAAAAATTACCGAAAACGAGTTTTTCTGTTGGACTCGATGAAACCACTATTTAGAATTTAAGAAAAATAGTTCAGTTTATTTTTTATTTATTTAACCCTTCAGTGCTCCTGGGATCAAAATAATCCATTGTGTTACATCTTTGGTGCAATTATCTGCTTATTGTTTGCGAATATAAATTAAAACAACTTTTAACCAATTTTGTTATAAAATTATTGTATGTATAAAAACTATCTATATTTTTCTAAATAAAATAAGAAGACCCACAAATGACGCAAAGAATATGAAATACAAAATTAATATAATAATATAAAATTAAAGAAACGCAATACTTATTGCAAGTCGTAAGTGATTACAGAAAACAATTTGAATCGCACACTAAGGCCCAGTTTTTGAGATGTCAGTTAAACTTAGTTTAGTTAAACCGAGAATTATTTTTTCAGACATGTCCAAATTCATAAAGGAATTGATGGATAAATTCTGGGTTTAACAAAACTAGGTTTAACTGATATCTCAAAATCTGGGTCTAAATCATCCTTAAATACACCAAAATAAATAGAATTAATTTTATATTTCATATTCTTTTGAATAAATTGTCTTTTATTAGCTTTGATTTATTTGTGCCTTAAAAAACCACTTTTTACAGCACCCTTTCATAAAAAAATAAATTTTCCTTAAAAAGAGTATTTTATTTAAAAAGCAAGTAGGAGAGTTAATTTGATTGCGTAATCTAAAAACAATATTATAACCAAGGTTAACAATACTAAGAGACAAAATAGGCTAGATTTGAAAGCAGATTTTTACAATGATGTTTAAAATAGATAAGATAATTAACAAAAATTTTATAACTTGCCATGCATACATTTTTTTGCTTGATGTTGTTTTTATCTTGTGCATGTGACTGTTGACACGTACATGTATGCATATTCTATTACGTATAATTGTTTTTGTATTTTTTTTATGAAATTTAATCGGAGTATCTTTACATTCGTATATAGGCTCCAAATTCAATAACATACTGCTGCAGATTATGAAGAACATTTCAAGTCTAAGAGGTGCAATCCACGCGACCTATTGCGGACAGGAAGATGTTTTCAAAAGATATACAGACAGACGGACATCTACAGATCGACTTCTCTTTTTATAATGATCCAAAATATCTATAATATTAATAGGCTAGGCGATTTCTTGTAACCGATGTTCGTTCTACCGTTTGATCCCGATTTTGACCAAACGTATATTATCTGAAAGGTATTTTTTTAAGCCGCTTTGCAGTTTTTTTAGACTTTTAAATTTTTTCCTTTATTTTGAGTAAATTACATTTAAAGTTGCTCCTAACACATACATAAAATTATACAATGCTATGTGTGTGTTTATTAAATTTGTTTATGTGTTTGTAATAAAAATGAGTTTGTTTTTTTGTGTTGACTTGTGAATTGGCTATAATTGATTAGCATACTTTTAGGGTCTTTATTTAATGAAAAAATAAAATTTCCTTGAATTTGCACTCGAAATTCGAGGGCTGGAATCCGCTAGTATATAATTATGAGGACTTGGGAATTTATTTCGATATTTTACAAAAGGATTGACAAACTGATCTTTTCTTAAAACAAAAAATTTTATTTGGAAAATACCTTATCTTGCAAAAAAAAATATTTTCTTTTATAAATTACTTTCATCATTTTCCAACAGTCTACTTAGGCCCAGTTTTTGAGATGTCAGTTAAACTTAGTTTAGTTAAACCGAGAATTATTTTTTTCAGACATGTCCAAATTCATAAAGGAATTGATGGATAAATTCTGGGTTTAACAAAACTAGGTTTAACTGATATCTCAAAATCTGGGTCTTAATCGTCTAAATACACGTTTTCCAATTGTATTTCAAAAACATCAATTGAATTTCAAAAACATCAATTGAATTTCAGAAAGCATCAATTGTGTTTCAAAAAACATCAAATGTATTTCAGAAATTCTCAAATGTATTTCAGAAAATATCAATTGAATTTCAAAATTAAGAACTAGTTTACCCTACAATACTGAAAAGTTATTATTATTTCTATTAATGATTTGGAGTCAGAGCACATGTTCGCCAATATTTGGACTTATTTTTTATGCAGTGGAATATAAATTATTTAGGGCAGACTCTTAATGGTGGGAAGATGAGGACTTCATTTTATAATCAGCTATAATATAATAACCAGAACAGGGATCGGGAATAAAGTTTTGGGTGCTTCGTGACGCCCGATTTTGAAGTCATCATTTTGAAAACACAAGTTTATAGTTTACAAGAAATGTTACAAACCCAGTGTAATACTTTAAAAAAAATATGTTTTCGTATAGTGGTCTGATTATTTTTTGAAATTCATGTGATATTTTCTGAAATCCAATTGGAAAAGTTTAGTCTAAGTACATTTTTTAAAATTCGTAATTTTCTGAAACATGAAATTCATTACTACTTCATTGGGTCTCTAGATCATTAGGCGTATATCATTCAGTATTTTTGTAATATATAATCAGAGGGTGTTATATACGATTATAAATACAAAAGAACTGTTTGTATCCTGTACCATTGTGGTTCAGGTTTAGTGAGTATGTGCTAATGTTTGCTATTACCAAAAATAACTTACCTGTTCCCACCACTTATTATATCGATAAGTCAGAAACACTTATTGACTCCATTTAGCGATGTCCGGTCGGTCTGTTTACAAAAAGGATAATCTAACCGTAGGTCGTAAACACAAATATTTTGCAGGACGAATTCAATTATTGGTGAAATTCGGTGCGTTTGCAGACATATCCCCTATAAAAATGTCCCCTTAATCTTAAATTACCCTAAAAGCCACATTATCACATACACATAGCCCATAAAGTCTGCGATCACCTTAAAATTTTTTATAAGTGAATACAACGTATATAATTAATTTTAATTTTATTTTATTTTTCATGTATTTTTTGTTTATATTCTTTAGTTCAAAGATGCAAAAAAAATCCCAATACCTCTCTTCGTTTTTGAGATAACGAGATGTAAGTGGCACAGCAAGTAAATAAAGCAACCGCTACTTTTTCATAAGTTTTTTCTTCACTTTTAATTCCATTATCATCACTACAGCTGACGAGACATGAATCTTTGTTTAGGAAACAGGAATATAGCATGGCTGAAAAGATCACGCCAAGGACGTTCAAAACCGAAGATCATGTTAACAGTTTTTTGTCGATTATGAATTAAAAGGAATATTATTTAAGTGATATATATATATATATATATATATATATATATATATATATACGCGTTTGCGTATTCACAAAAGAGGTCAGAATTATGGGCAGACAACTGTTAGTTTTTGTACCACGATTAAGCACCGTCTCGCAATGCATTGGTTTCTTCGAGACACTTCGCACTAAATTTCGACAACCACCGTACTCACCTGATTAGCACCGTGTGACTTCTGGTTATTCAATAAACTCATAATATCACTCGAATGACACATTTTTAAAGCAATTGAGAAGATATAAGTCGGAAATCGACTTTGACATGGTTTCGGAGGGAAATTATTTTGAAGGCGATGAATTTGTTTTTGAGGCAGAGGTTATTTATTTACACCAAATTTGACCATCATTAGCTGGTTTTTTTTTTTTTTTTTTTAATTTTATTATTTTTTATAAAAATAAAAAATCTTATTTTCGATCTTTATCAATTTAATGATTGAGTTTGAAATTAATCAGGCTCAAGATCAAATGTTTTTACTTTAAATAAAGCAAAAGCATTAGCACATTTGTTTCAAAAATTGAAAATAAGATTTTTTATTTTTATAAAAAATAATAAAATTAAAAACACGGAGGGCACGCCGTCAACGCTAAATGTAAGTTTAGCAAAAACAAATTGTTTTTCTTGTTTTTTCAAGACAAAAACAAACATGTATATTGTAGTATGCAATGTGTACTCGTATACAATCATATTTGTTTCAAAGTTGTTCTATTTTTAGTTTGTTATATTGGAAGAGGCTTAAATAGTATAACTTTTGCTTGAATTCCCATTTGGTTGTTTTCAGCAAATATATATGAATTTAACTTTTTACCAAACAAACTATCTACTGCTTTTGGTTACTGATGAGGGTTGGTGACTCTTCCCGAAACAGCTGTATAACCTGTCATGTAGAATATACATAGATCAATTTTTGAAACAAATGTGCTAATGCTTTTGCTTTATTTAAAGTAAAAACATTTGATCTTGAGCCTGAACAATTTCAAACTCAATCATTTTTTTTTTTTAACTAAATCTTAAATATTATCTCCAGCCAGTGCCAGACCAAATTTCATTTATTCTATATACTGATGTAATCTAATGATAAAAAAAAATATTTGTATCAATCCATTTTTCATCCAATGAGATCAGCAGTCTCCCTCCTTCTTAAGCGTTGGTGGATACGATTGTTGATTAAGTTACGTGCTAGAGGATACGGGTGAGACTCTAGCTTTTCCAAATAGTTTGCACTATATCTAGTGATTTCGTACTTTACTAGAGAAACATTTAAGTCTTTGTGCAAATGTGAATTTCTCACGTACCATGGTGCACCTGTAATCATTCTCAAAATCTTGTTTTGGCATCTTTGTATTCTTTTTGTGTTTGAAGCTGAGGCTGTTCCCCATAACTGTATACCATAGCACCAAATGGGTTTGAAAATCGAGTTATAAATCAGAAGCTTACAAATGAGACTTAACTTTGTGTTCCTGCCAATTAGCCATGTGAATTGGACTAATTTCAATTTTATTTGTGTCAATTTAGCGTCTATATGACTTTTCCAGGTAACTCGGCGGTCAAGATGTAGTCCGAGATATTTAACAAAGGAATGTTGAGGTATAGATTAGTTCCTAATTCGAATTTGAGGACAAGTCTCCCTTCTTAGGGTAAAAGTTACGTGGATACACTTTTGTTCACTTACTTTAACCTTCCACATATCTAGCCAATCTTCCAGCTCTTCAATATGGCTCTGTAAAAGAAGAGATAATGTTGAGGGGTTTTCGAGTACGCTTAAAATTGCAGTATCATCCGCAAAAGTCGACGTAAGTGTATCTTCATTTGTTGGGATGTCTGATGTGTAAAGGATGTACAGAAGCGGGCCCCAGATACTACCTTGTGGTACACCAGCATTAATTCTCTGTATAGGGCTCACAAAGCTTTTCTCTCTTATAGAGAATTTTCTATTAATTATATAGCCCTCCATTAGCTTATGTGTGTTCGGGGGCAATAACTATTTAACTTTATAGAGGAGTCCGTCGTGTCAAACTCGGTCGAAGGCTTGCGGACTTCTACAAAAAGTGCAGAGCAGTACTTTTTCTCTTCTAAAGCTCTTCTTATGGCACTTACAATTCTGTGAATTTGCTCAGTGGTGCTGTGTTTTCGTCTGAAACCAAATTCATCTGCTGGAATGACATTATTTTGATCTACGGATTTTGTAAGTTTGTTCACCAAAATTCTCTCGAATAATTCTGACAAGTTGGACAGTAAACTCATTGGTCTATACCAATCAACCTTTGTGTGATCTTTACCTGGTTTAGGTATCACTGTAATGAGTGAAACTTTTCATTCTGGGGGAAAATGTTCAAGGCGTATTATAGCATTAAAAATAGATAGAATTATTCTTAATGCTATTCGAGGTAACTCCAAAAGCATTTTGTTACTGATCCCATCGATCCCCGATGCTTTTTTGGGGTTTAAATCAACAATAGCCTTTTCGACCTCTCGAATCTCAAAACGAAGGGACACTGCCCTATGTTGTGAAAAAAAGGTGGCAACTCATCAATAGAACTAGGGGTTATATTTGGATTAAAAACTTTTCTTAAATGTTCCACAAACAGATCTCCCTTCTCTTTGGCATTCCTAGCCCATCCTCCACTTTCCTTTCTTAGAGGTCTTTCTTAGAGGTCTTTTAAGATTTTTTGCAGCACGCCACAAAGAGTAATCAGTTTTTTCTGTTATATCCAGTTTTGCAAGATAACTATTCAAATTAGCGTTTCTTTGTGTTTCAAGCAGTTTCCGTAGGTTTTTCGTGCATTCTTTCAATTTTTGCTTAAGTTGAGGAGATCTGTGCAGTTGCCACTCACTTCCAATTCTTCTTTTTACACCTAATAGCTTTTCAACATCTACAGAAGTAGTTCTATATGGCCTGGAATGACGGGGAGGTTTAGTAGCAAGTTGAGCAGCTAGTTTGAGATTTTGTTCGAAGTTAACAATCGAGAGGTCAATATCATCTGGTGTTCTTAGCGGAAAGCTTTCTGCGCAATGGGTACTAAGAAACTTTTTGTATTTTAGCTAATCAATCTATACTATTAATAGGCTAGTCGATTTTTTTTTTACTGATGTTTTGTTCTACCGTTTTATCCCGATTTTGACCAAACGTATATTATTTGAAAGGTATTTCTTTTTAGCCGTTTTGCAGATTTAGAGATTTTTAAATTTTTTCCTTTATTTTAAGTAAATTGCATTTAAAGTTGCTACTAACACATACATAAATTATACAATGGTGTGTATGTGTTTATTAAATTTGTTAATATGTGTGTACTAAAAATAAGTTTGCTTTTTGTGTTGATTTGTGAATTGGCTATAATTGATTAGCATACTTTTAGGGTCTTTATTTAATGAAAAAATAAAATTTCCTAGAATTTGCACTCGAATTTCGAGGGCTGGAATCTGCTAGTATTAATTAAAAGCGTTAAATCGCCAGATGGGGTCAC
This sequence comes from Cordilura impudica, assembly GCA_963682025.1. Classification (NCBI taxonomy): domain Eukaryota; kingdom Metazoa; phylum Arthropoda; class Insecta; order Diptera; family Scathophagidae; genus Cordilura; species Cordilura impudica. The sequence continues at coordinate 178,198,063 of OY821517.1, forward strand.
AATTTTTTAGGGGTTCGAAATAGTAACAATAACGGGTGTGTCAGACGATAGTTCTAATGAAGATTCTACATGCTCAATTTCTTTTGCGATGTTCTTCGTTAATCCGAAATCGATCAAATCCGATATTTTTTGCCCATCTGTTGGCCAGTACGTTGGTTATCCGCTTGAGGCCACATCCATACCCATATTAGAAATTGTGTAGAACAAAACACGACCCTTCGGGGAAATAAGCCGTGACCCCCCAGAATGTATGCTTGGCATTAAAATCGCCAGCAACTATGAAACGAGCGCCTAGTGCTTTAAAAAAAGTTGTATATTGATTTTCTGATATAGAAAACCTTGGGGGAGAATATATTGATGAAATCACTAGGCTGTTTCCAAGTTCTTCAAAGCAAATAGTAGTAGCTTGAAGGTAGTTTTCACACTGATAACACATTAAATAATGTTCTAATCTGACTCAAGTTTACTTCGATTTTTATTCGGGGGATCGCATTCTAAATTTGTCACAGCGGGGAGTGAACGTACAACATTAACATATGGTTGAATATTTTGCGGATGGTCTGTATTAATTGGATAATTTCTAGGAGCAGCTGTGCTACTATTTGATGATTGCGGGTAAATTATTTTCGATATGGGTGAAGCATGTTTCTTTGTTTTCATATTTTTATATATCGCAGAGTAAACTGGGCAGCCCCTGTAATTTGCGGTGTGATTTTTACCAAAGTTGCTACACTTTTTTACCTTATCGTCTGTTTTTGGTTTGTCACACTGACTCGTAATATGGAACTCACCTCAAACGACACTTACTGGTGGTAACTTGCAGTATACCCTAGTATGCCGGAACTCCTGGCAATTTAAGCACTGAACGGGCCCTGTTCTTTTACGGGGCTGTTGCAGCATTAGCCCGTAAGGAAACTGCTTTTTACAATATTAAGATTTTTAATTGTGTAACAAAAGTTACCCTTACATTTGAACCCATTACAAAATAATCTGCGGATGTAAAGACATTCTAAAATACTGATTAATTTATGTCTCTCTTGAACATTCCTAAAATATGTAATAATATTTTTCCTCAAAACTTTACATGTCAAAATGAGAGAACTGCTATATTCATTGTTGCTAAATCAAAAAGTATCGAGTATTCAAATGTAACCGAAGCTGCCAGCACTTACTAAGAGACCGCCCATGACAAATTTAGGCTATAAATTCTTTAAAAAAAAATTTTTTTTGAATAAATCATCATTAAAATATGTCACTGCATCTAAGAGCAATTATCATAAATGATCAAAGCTTAAAGAGACCTTGAAATGGATTTAAAAATAAAGTAAAATCATTATAAATGAATTATGTTTGTAATACAGCAATTAACTTATGTATATTCTTAATCAGAGAAACTAAGCAGTAGTATTGTTACTAACAATCACAAAAATCTTAAAACACTTTAATGCAGGCAAACTTTGTTCCACTTATTTTCCATTTAAGGTTGACGTTTTAGCTACAAAGTTTTAGCAATACCAATCAACAACGGCAGCAATGATCTCCGCCGTATGCTTTGGATCGTTATCTTGTTGGAATCAAAACGTTGTTGATGAGTTAAGATTTGCTGCATTTTGTTTCAAATATTTATTTTAATCTTCAAATGTCCTCATTTATGCATTTTCAATTCAATAAATTCCAACTGACGCACATCAAAAGCCTCCATGCAACCTCACTACCACCATGTTTGACTTTAAGAGCATGATTTTGATTATTGATTTGCGTCACATAATGTGTCGGCGTTTTATATAAAAAATACAGAACTTACTTTCGTCTGAAAATATGACTTGTTCCAAAATCTGGAAGATTTTTATGTGGTTCTAAGCAAACTCGATGCGGTCACGAGTAAGATTTACGGCTTTGGTCGAGTGACTGTACCATGATATACACCTTTACGTATATAGCACTTTCGGCACAAAGAGTTTTTAAGGTTTAAGTGGAGGATTAACCTTTGTCATATTGATTATTTTACGCACTCCCGGACTGATAATAGTTTTGAATGCCCAGACTGCAGTTTAGATGTTAAAGTTCCAGTTTCTTTGAAATTGTTTACTACGCTCTGGATACGAATGCCTTCTCCCAATAGTTTGACAAATTCTTCGGAAACTTTTTCCTTCTTTCCGAATATATTAAAAATATTTTAAACATTTTAAAGTATGGAAACCGAATAAATTAGTGCATCAGAAACAAAACTAGTTATTAATTGTTAAAAATATCAAATATATTTAAAATATTTAAAATAACAACGAATGGAAAGTGAACAAAAGGAAAAAAATCTTTTTAAAAAGCAACAGTGTTTGGTTGCTATATTTACTTCTTACTGTTTTCTGGGAGGTTAATATGTAATTCGTTTCGAAAGAAAAAACTTACGAATTCGTACACATTGTATTTTGTAGTACAATTTTCGAAAGTTTATTTGCGAATGTACGGAAATATTTTTCGAACTCCGTTATAAAAACCAAAAATTTCCCTTTCGTAAATGCAATTATTAAATACGAAAGCACATGTCAAATACTTTCTAATGTTCGTATCTTATTCGAACGATATTTTGTTGTCGAAGAAATAAAAAAAAGACTTAAAATGTAAGTATTATTATAAATAAATACATGGAATAGTGTTTAATAAATAATTTAAAATTCGAAAAATGTTATAATTTTAATATTACGTTGCTGAAACTTTAAAGTAGTGGATCACAAAAAAAAAATTATATACACCAAAGACAATATTATATAATAGTGGAGTTTGTGATTCAACATCCAGATTTAGCAAAAGGCCACCTTAATGTTTCAAATGCTAAAAGCGAGTTCAGAGAACTTGTGGAGAAGGTTGTCTCTGGATTTAGATGCTGCTGGTACCCCAACTTATGATTAGGCCAAATATTTTAATGATTCAAATTTCTATTAGTAATATATTCAAATTTAAAAATGTTTCTCAGTATGGGCAGACTATAAAAACCATAAGTATTTCAGGTACCGGAAGTGGACCAAGTAAGTTTTCCACCCTAACACAACTTGAGGAAGAAGCTGTCACATTGCTAGCTATAGATAAGGCTGTGGTCGGTACGGATAGAACTTCTCGTTTTGGCGCTAATGCTATTTAGAAAAAAACTATCACAACGTCAAGTCAAAATTTCGCAAATAACAACATTTCCAACATTTCGGCCGGTATCTCACGAATAAATGCTTAAATGTTGTCTTCCAATGCGTCAATTGAAGCGGGATCGTCTGTATGGACATGATCTTTAACATAGCCCCACAAAAAATAGTCTAAAGGCGTTAAATCGCACGATCTAGACGGCCAATTGACCGGTCCCGAACGTGAAATAAAATGTTCACCGAACTCGCCTCTCAATAAGTCCATTGTTGCGCGTGCTGTGTGGCATGTGGCACCGTCTTGTTGAATTCACATGTCATGCAAGTCAAGCTCTTGCATTTTGGGCAAAAAGAAGTTGGATATTATCTCTCGGTAGCGCTCACCACGTTACGATTCGCATTATCTTTGAAGAAGTACGGTCCAATGATGCCACCAGCCCATAAACCGCACCAAATTGTGACTTTTTCTGGATGCATTGGTAGCTCTTCCAATGCTTCTGGCTGATATTCACTCCAAAATCGACAATTCTGCTTATTTACGTGCCCATTGAGCCAAAAATGAGCTTCGCCGCTGAACACAACTTTTCGGTAAAAAAGTGGATCTTCGGCCAACTTTCCAAGAGCCCATTCACCAAAAATTCTACGTTGCGCTAGGTCGTCCATTGTTCGGCTTCAATTCTTGCGCCAGCTGTATTTTGAAAGGTTTCACACCTAAATCCTTCCGCAAAATTTTCCACGTTGTTGAGTAACAGAGGCCCAATTGCTGCGAACGGCGAAGAATCGATAATTGATGGTCATCATTAACACTGGCCGATACAGCTGCGATATTTTCTTCAGTTCGCACTCTACGTAAGCGTGTTGGTGGTTTAATGTCCAAAAATGTAAATTTGGTGCGAAATTTAGTCACAATAGCCCGAATAGCTGCTTCAGTGGGTCCATTAGACTGATCATAAAATGGAAGAAGCGCGCGATGAACTTTCTTAACAGAGCACGCATTTTGATAATAAAATTCAATAACTTGCAAGCGTTGTTCGTTTGTAGGACGATTCATGGTTAAATTATAGACCAAACTGAAGATGTTTGACAATGAAACAAAACACGAAACGTGCGTCAGCTCTTTAAGCCAGTGTTGCCAAAAAGATAATAGCTAAAACATCACCCTTTAGTTAAAAGTTTATTAATATAATAATATAAAATAATTAAAATAATAAAATATTAATAAAATAAAATAACTAATAAAAGACAAAAAAATAAACTTTTATATAAACTTTTTAAATTAAAGTTTCTCTTTATTATTTAAATTTTTAGTTTTTAATTTTGACGTTTAACAACAAGTGCTGACTTTAATGTCAATGTTAAAGTCAAAATGCAGCTAAATTTTTAACCGATAAAAAATTTCGCATCACTTATTTTTACCCTTTTATACATAAACACAACTCTGTGAATTACATAATAACCCCCCTGGATTTGTTTTTCGCTTTTTAATTATGAAGTTTACATGGACACACAGACGGATAGCCGGACGGATAGATTGACCGACATCGCTAAATCGACTCAGAAAGTGTTTCTGAGATGATCGGTATAATAAAGGATGGGTCTAAGTCAAATGTTTTTTGTCGTTACCAACATCGGTAAAAGTTATTATACACTGACCGCATAATGCTATACATGCAAAGAAAACATGTGGTCACGGCAATTATACTATGCTGTCTACAACCATAGATGATTGTCGCAATCATATTATATACCATATAGTCTTTTAAATTTAATTTTAAAAATATTACGATCGCTGTGATTATTATATAGTTAAATGTTTTACTATAACATGATTGCCCTTTTAAAATTTGAAATATGGTTGGTTGAAACAATGTTATGGTTCAGAAAGCTCTTCCCACGAACAAAATATGATCCTGAAGGAAGCAAAATATGATATTTCCAATAATACTATAGTTATTTGAAATGTACAATCATACAATCATCAGATTTTAATATCAATTTTTTTGTGTTTTCACCAAGTGTTTTAAAAAAATTAAAAAAAAAATCTTTGTTAAAAACAATATAAATTGGACAATAGTTGAAAGGTAAGTAATACATATGAACGTTTATTAATATAGATGATTATATTTACTATATAAATAGTTTGACGCTCAACTAACATGTCTGAAAACTATTTAATTTAGAAAGTCTTCAAATCTTTATAATCGACGATTATCAATGTAAGACATTCTATCAACATTTTTAATAACAACCAAAAATAATATGATTGATAGCTACCAAAGAATGGTTTCTTTTCAACCATATAATAGTTATGGAGAGCATAGCTCTTAATCATTGAATTATCTCTTTCAAATATGCAAACCATGTTATGCTCTCGGTAAGCATTGCATGGTTGAAAGAGATCATATGTTTGGTTGTTGCTGAAAATGCTGATAGAATATCTCACATTGATTAGCGACATTATTTCTCAAGTTTAGGTTCTGCTTGTAATTCTCAATCTCTTACAGATTTAGAGTCTGGCTGCGATTTGGATTTTGCAACTATCAATAATTCGCAGCAATCTACAGAAGCATCACTATCGCAAAATTATATTCCAATATACCAGACGATATCGTGCGTTGGAGAATCTGAATTCTTAAATTTTAGCCGGAAATATATTAATTCATAAACTTCCATTCACTCATACATTATACATATAGCTTAGTTCAACTAGTTGTTAAGTAAATTAAAACTTTTTTTTAGGACATCAAGCTTATATCGGATTTTAAAGATCTAGTAAAAGTCGAAGTTTTGGAAAATTAACATCGCACAAAATTAGCAGAGGCGCTTATAACATTTATACTAAAGATCGATCCGGATAAAAGGTATGAATATTTTATTTTATTTATATTTTATTTTAAATTCATATATAATTAACTCTAATTAATTTCAGATTAATAAGAGCAGATTTCTTGCAATTGGCTCAATGTATCGTGGAAATTTTTCATTCTGAAGTGAAGGAAACATTCTACGTGCCGTATTATAAAGGCCATTTAGCTAAAGGTAAACAATTTATACAATTTATGTTAAATATCAGATCAAACTACTAAATTTCTTAATAAATTATAAAGATGTTGCAAATGAAAATATTTTACCAGGGCCTTCAAAAATAATAAATAATAACTCTCTTGAAAAATTTGGAATTTTTTCTACATTATCTATTCACACTGTATCATATCTACGGTACGAACATTTATTGTTTAAACCAGGAATGGTTGTTCATATGGTCGAATATGAAGATGAAATTCCTTTACATGGGCTAACTCTTTAATTGAAAAGTCATATTCCTTATGTATTCAAAGACTTTTAAACCATGATTTTAATTCACATTATCATGCTTTTCGCATTGAAAATGAGGAAATTTTTTATTCAGTTAAAATAGAATCGTTAGAGTATAAATTCCTTGGTTTTACTCTATGTATATGTGTAACAAAAGGAAATATAATGTTTTTAAACTAAATCCATATAAGAATATTATAAAAATAAATATATTTAATACCATTTCAACATATAAGTTAACACTTCCACACGCCCAATACCTTTTTTAATAACATATTGGCGAATGCGCGAGTCAGCAATACCACGGACAGCGCGTGTTGCAGTTGACACCCCGCGCACCACCCCTTTGCTCACCAATATACAATGCGCTATACGATACTTGCATTCTTTTGTACACGCGCAAGCTATTGGGAAATGAGTAAGTTAGTGTTCTAAATTAAATTAAGCTAGCGTATGCAAATATTTGCACACGCGAATTATTGGGAAACCATAGCAAGTTATGGTTCCCATGAGAATAAGCTGGCATAGGCAAAATAATATTAGTAAATTTTTAGTTATATTAATGTGCAAGAGACGGAGAGCAGTTAGTTCAATTCTAGACTGCAGTAGAGCAACGTCGTGTTTATTTAATAAAATAATAGTCAACATATTAAATAGTGTTTTTTATTTAAAAGGTGAGTTGGGCCCCATGGGCGGCCCAACAATAGTAATTTTTTTAAAACATGGCTGACGCCATTGTTAACTGGCGCCCGAGCAGGGACCGGCCAATCGCGGAGTGAAAAGGATGTGCCGGATCCTTCTGTGCTTGGCTCATGGCCAAAATAATCCCTTTTCCTAAGAAAAAAATTATAATAAATGTGAAAAAAGTGAAAAAAATTTCTTTTTAGAATAAAAAGTCTAGAAATTAAAAAGTGTCCTTTAAGAAATCGAGAAGTTCTAAAATAAAAATTCTTTTTTCCAAAATAAAATACAAAAAGTTTTACAAGTTCTGAAAGTGGAAATGAGAAATTTGAAATGAAAATTTCCTTTTTTGAAAATTAAAAATAAAAAATTCTTTTTGTGAATATGTGGAATTTAAAAATGAAAATTTGCTTTTTTTGGAAAATTAAAAATTCTTTTTGTGAATAAGAAAAGAAAAAGAGAAATTATTAAAATAGTTAATTAAGCTAAGGGTAAAATTGATAGAAGTACTCCCTGAGGAAGTAAAATTCCGGGGGATGAAAAATCAATTATTTTCTGGAAACCCTAGAGAGGGAAATATCCAAAGTTGAAAAAGCGAAGTATCCATCAGTCTCCCCCCGAAAACAGGTAAGTGTGCATTCTTGTGTAAACTGCAACATGATAAAAAATAAAAAAAGTGACCAATATGGGTCTTGAAATGAGGCCCAGCGTGCTGCGATCCTGAACTCCAGGCCCTCCAGTGCGTAAAAAATTTTTTGTCACTATGATAATATGAAAATTCATCCCTTTGGAAAAACGTGAAACCTTGCTTCAGAACGCTCCCTTACCGAAAGGTGACATTACAGAAGGCTAAAGGACATTACCCAACAAGTTGTAGTAAACTTAAGAACCTACACTACTCAGTGGGTATGGATGTTTCCTTTTCGCCTGGTAATTAAGAGCTTAAGCTGGAAGGTTCACAGGGTGATATAAATCGTGCCTTAGTACGTCAGCATTCACTGTTCGAAACCGGACCACACGATCCTCCATCTAAAGGGATATAAGGTAATAAAAAATATGAATGAATAAAGTAAATTAGTGCAATTACTCTGACAAGTATATGTACAAGGGGAACCTAAAGGATGACCTTTGTATGTATATTTTTAGTATTTATATAAATTAAATAGCAAAAAATAGAAATTATTAAATTGCCAAATCGAAAATATGAAATTGTAAAAAATATTTACATAAATTAAATGGCAAAAAATAGAAAATGAAATTGCTAAAGAGAAGTTATGAAAATTTTATATGAATGAGAAGGAAAAAATAAAAATTATTGAATGATATAAAATTATGATAAAAAAGTCTTATATAAATTAAATGGAAAAAAATAAAAGAATTAATGCCAAAAAGAAAATAAAAAGTGGTGAAAATAAAAATCTTTTAATAATTAAATAAAAAATGATCGAAAAATAAAAATTACAAAATTAGAAAAATAATCTTTTTTTATCAAAAAACAAGAAATACATTGTGAAAGGAAAAGGGAAGAAGCTATGAGCCAAGACGTTAAAAATATCTTTTTAAATTAAATCGAGAATGTGGAAGTAAAATAAATAATTGAAAATCTAAACTTTTCCGTTTTAGATCCACTCAACATAACATCAATCACATGTACTTCGCATAGTACGTAAAAATATAAACCTATAGTTAAATATAAATAAAACACAATCTAAGAATCTAACACAATCTAGAATTGAACAGAGCTATAAAGGGTAAGTGCAAGGCCTTGGTTGAATTATTGAATCTTTTTGCGATTATTATTTGACTTATTTGTGGTGTGCGATAACCCTCTTCATTTTTTTTTTTTACTCTGAGCCTTAAATTTACGACCAATACGGACAGAAATGGAGGAACTAAAGTCTAGCGTATTAGAAATGACAGGAGCCCTCAACGCGGTCCTTGGTCAGGTAAAGGCCATTGAAGCGCGGATGAGAATATTGGGAGATAAGACCGACCCTGCCGCCACACAACCCAACTTGGTGGATCCACCTCGAGCTCCTAGGAGCGAGATAGAACTCCGTGAGTTAGGAAGACTCCCTGACTGTGTGAAAGAGTTGCAGACATTTGACGGAAACCCCACACAATACGTTTCATGGATTCATAGCGTTGAATAAATCCTGAGCGACTACGAGATAGTACGTTCTAAACCCATATATAGGGCTATACTGCAGAGTATCAGACAAAAGGTTAGGGGTAGTGCGGACTCTGCACTAGTTTCTTATAATATCTTTGACAATGACTGGACTAGGATGAAAGAGTGCCTATCACTCCATTATGCGGACAAAAGGGATATTAGGACGCTTGAACACCAACTCGGTCAACTGTCTCAAAAGGGATCAAGGGTCGATGAATTCTATGCTTCGGTTAACCACCAATTCTCCCTGATTATTAATAAGATTAGGACCGAAAATTATTCTAGGGAAACTGTCGATGTACTAGTTGAAACTTACAGGAATAGAGCACTGGATGTTTTCGTTCGAGGCTTGAACGGAGAACTGTCTAGGCTATTAATCATTCAGAGACCGAAAACCCTTCCGGAAGCCTACGCTATGTGCATTGAGATGCAGAACCTCAATATGAGGAACACATCCCTTCACCCATATATCCGTAACCAGATCAGCGTTCCAGTGAATGCAATGTATCGAAGGGAGACAAAACCTGAATTGCCGCCTAGGTCATTTGTTCCAAATAGAGGAAACCCAAATTACAGACAGTGGAAACACCTGCCGAAGCTACAAGAAGCACCGCCGAGGCCTTTTGCTCAAAAACCAATGGAAAAAATGGAGGTTGACCAGTCTGTCCAATCAAGGAAGGTAAACTATATGAATAGGCCAAATGCCTTTAAGAGAAACGCAAGATCAGAGATTATAACCGATCCCTTTAAGCAACAGAAGTTATTTACCACATATGCGGAAGAAAACAACTTGGCTGAACAGGATCTAGAACAACAAAATATAGATGCTCCCTGCCTAGAACATAGCGACGCTCCCAGACAATCCGCAGACACTAATGATGTTTACGCTGAGGACTCGGAGATAAATTTTATGTCAGGGGCCTCCCTTCAAGCGTACCATATATAGAGTACAACACAAATGGGGTGCAACTGAAATTTCTCGTCGATACAGGAGCAAACAAGAATTTTATAGGGTCCCACATATGCAATAGTGCTACACCGCTCCTGAAACCTTTCCCTGTACGAACAGCAGCGGGAAACTTGTTGATCAGTGAAAAAACCGAAGGCAAATTTTTTGAGTCTGCCGGAATAGACACGACCATAACATTTTACGTTTTACCCGGACTGAAATCTTTCGATGGGATCATAGGCGACGACACGTTAAAGGAGATTGAAGCTATTATCGATAGGAAAAATAACACTCTGACCATAAAATCCGGCATGGTCATTCCACTCATGGAGAAATTTTCACAGGAAGTTAACAAAATAACTCACGACATGCCAAAGGATATATCGTACAAATTAGAAAAACTTATGCAAAAGTTCACCCCATTGTTCGGCCCCCTTGAAGCAGGAGAAATGGCGATGACATCAGTCAGGGCGGAAATCAGGACATCAACCGATGAACCTATATATACTAAGAGTTAGCCCTATCCAGCGAATTTACGATCCGTTGTCGAAGAACAGGTTTCCGAACTTTTGGAACAGGAAATTATTCGACCATCCAAGAGCCCATACAATTCACCAGTTTGGGTAGTGCCGAAAAAACCCAAACCAAACGGGGAGAAACAGTATCGAATGGTAATAGATTTTAAGAGACTGAACGCTGTCACGATATCCGACACTTATCCGATCCCAGACATAAACTCCACACTGGCAAGCTTGGGAAAGGCCACACTCTTTACTACTCTCGATCTAACGTCGGGATTCCACCAGATTCCAATGAAAGAATCCGATATTCCAAAGACTGCATTTTCCACCTTGAATGGTAAATATGAATTTCTACGCCTGCAATTTGGATTGAAAAATGCTCCGTCTATATTCCAGAGGATGATTGTCGATATTCTCAAAGAATATATTGGTAGGATCTGTAACGTCTATATTGACGACATCATCGTCTTTGGGAAGGACCTTGACGATCACATAAAGAATTTGGAAACTGTATTCGAGAGGTTATTTGCATCGAACCTCAGGGTTAACTTGGAAAAAACCCAGGTCCTGAAAACTGAGGTAACATTCCTAGGATACATAGTTTCCGGAAACGGAATACGGGCAGACCCGGACAAAGTGAGGGCGATCCAGAGTTTAGCTCCTCCCGCAACGCTTAAGGATTTAAAAAGTTTTTTGGGCATGACCTCATACTATAGAAAATTCATTAGAGACTATGCAAAGGTTGCCAAACCACTGACGAATCTTACTAGGGGAGAAAACGCGCAGATAAAGGCGAATATGTCCAGGAAGGTTTCCATTACACTTAATGAGGAGGCATTACAAGCTTTTGACGAGCTCAAAACTTTGTTAATGTCATCAGAAGTTCTAGCATTCCCCGACTTTGAGCAGCCTTTTAACTTGACGAGCAGTATTGTCTCAGGAACATTCGGATTCCGATAGACCCGTGGCATATATATCACGTTCTCTTGCGAAAACGGAGGAAAATTATGCCACCAACGAAAAGGAAATGCTAGCTATAGTCTGGGCTTTGGACAATTTGCGCTCTTACCTCTACGGCGCGAAAAAAATCAGGATTTTTACCGATCATCAGCCGCTCACCTATGCACTTGGCAACCAGAATCACAATGCTAAACTGAAAAGGTGGAAAGCCAGGATAGAAGAATATAACTACGAACTTATATACAAACCTGGTAAGTCAAATGTAGTGGCAGATGCCCTTTCCAGATTGGAATGTAACTTAAATCAAATGAACACACTTAGCGACGAAGGTACGATCACAGCCTCTGAAATTGGTTCAGAGACCGCAACAGCCGACGAAGGCTCGGAAAGGCAATCATTCCGGTCTGACGCTACGATGCACAGTGCCGACCAAGATGGCAGCGATCTTATCCCCCATGTCGAAGTTCCCTTGAACGTTTTCAGGAACCAGATAACAATCAGGCAGGGCAAGGATTTACATAGCCATATACAGCCACATCCCGGCTTTAATAGGTACCATGCGACCATTGAGCAGCTGACTGCAGAAACCCTTTCCGAGATATTGAAAAAATGCTTAAGCCCGACCTGCATTAACGGCATCAAGATACCCGAATGCTTTATTTCGTTATTAAACGAAGTCTATTTGGCCCACTTTGTCTCATATAGAATAAGAATTACGCAGCGTGTAGTCGAAGATGTGGGCAACCCCGAGAGAATCTGTAGAATAATTGAGGAAGAACATGGGCGAGCCCATCGCAACCCGAGAGAAAATGATCAACAAATATTGGAAAGATTCTATTTCCCTAGCATGGGGAGTCTCATTAAGCGGTGCACTAGAACATGCGAAATTTGTAAGTTTAACAAATATGACAGACACCACAGTAAACCTAAACTTCAACCAACTCCTATCCCGGAATATCCGTGCGAAATCCTGCAAATCGACATTTTTGAAATTCAGGGGTTTAAGTTTATCAGCTGTATTGACAAATTCTCTAAGTTCGCAAAATTTTTTCACATTAGGAATCGGTCAGCGATCCACTTGCGGAACAAACTAGCCAAGGTTTTACATTACTTTACCGCACCTCGTATGATCGTGTCGGACAATGAAAGGGGGTTCCTGAGCCCAACTATTTTAAATTTCGTTAGATCTTTGAACATAGAAATATACTTTACACCCGTGCAAAAGAGTGAAGTCAATGGCCAGGTAGAGAGATTTCACTCAACGCTCATCGAAATATATAGGTGTTTGTCAAGGGAAATGGGGAATCTTGGTCCTAGAGAGATAATTACCATCGCAGTAGATCGTTACAATAACACAATACACTCGGTCATTGGTAGAAAGCCGTCGGACATTTTCTTTAATAGAACTGAAAGATTTAACTACCGACAGCTGACAAATTTCCGCGACCAGGCCAACGAGGACATCCGTGGGCTAATCGAGTACAAGCAGAAGAAAACGAATGACCGTCTAAAGAGAAATAGATCGGACCCAGTCGACCTTGTCGAAAATCAGGAGATCTTAGTCAAAGACGGACAGATTAAGCCGAAGCATAGACCTCTATACAAGCGGCACAGAGTTTTTACCAACAATAGAGTAACTATCCGCACCACAACGGGAAAGAAATACCATAAGTCACAGATTAAGAAAATGTAAACTGACCCTTGCAACTACCCTGGAAACCTTAGAACATAAGAAAAAAAGAAAAAGAAAATATAAACAAATAATGGAAATTGTAAAAATTTTAGTAATAGAAATTATGATTAAGAAATCTAATTGTCGAGAATTTGTAAAAATTTTTTTTTTTTTAGAAAAAAAACCTTTATTTAAAATTAGAAAAATCATAATTACCAAAAATTGTATAACATAAGAGGAAAACTTTTTTTTTGAGGACTATAACTAGGCAATTGTAATAAGAATAATACCCAGATCCTTGAATTCATGATTTACATTTTACACCTATTGTATTAAACACCAAGCTCTGTCCAACTCTATACATTGCACCTAGAATACGGATACTATAAGCTGCACATACTAACCTACGTTAATACTTTAAATTTCTAAGCCTTTTTCTACTCACAACCAACGTTGCAGCCTTCCACGTTTTTGAATATCAATCGCCGCTTGTGACTATCAAAGATGGCGAAGGATGGATTGTGAACGGTTATCTGAGCGTCGTACATGTGATACAATTGGAGAGGTTCGAGGAGATGCTTCGGACAACTGCTGACGTCTTCACTACTACATCGAAGGACGAAAAGGGCAAGGAAATATTCGGATATCAACTCCAAAGGGCATACGACCGAATGACAACGGTAAAAGGCATCACGAGGAACAAAAGATCTATAGAGTGGATTGGCTCTGCCTGGAAATGGATTGCCGGCAACCCAGATGCAACAGATTGGAACAAGATACTGGAAAGCCAACAAAGATTAATAGAGAACAACGAGCAACAATACGTGGTGAACAATAATCTGTTTGGCACAACAGACGATTTGGTGAAGAAAATGAACGACCTCATCGACAGATACAACAATAAAATAGTCGTGTCCGAATCAGACGAAATAATGCGTGAAGCCTTGAACCAAGTAATCACGATAAGAGAAGACATCGGGGAAATAGTACGAGCGTGTCAACTCGCTAAAGCAGGCATCGTCAACACTAATCTACTAAATATGGAGGAAATTAGTAAGATTGTTTCCGAGATCGAATCGCTCCCATACGACAACGAGATCGAGGCCATAGAATACGGTAGGCCAAGTATATTTTCGAATGGTACATCGCTGTTGTACGTGATATCAATACCAAAAATGGAATCCAGCAGATGCAATAAAATTTTCCTGAGAGCAGCTATATCCCTAGGCCGCCAAATTGACTTGAAATACGATAAGGTACTGTTGAACCACGAGAACATTTATGGCATTCGGAATCGCTGCTCATCGCTCAACAATGTCACGATTTGCACCTTAGAACAATTGGAAAGACTCCAGGAGGAAGAATGCCTGTCAAGAATTTTGAGGGGTATCATCGCGAACTGCACATTCCGTTCAAATGAGGAAACCACAGTGGAACAGATAGAAAGCGATCTTATATACGTAACCAACTTCAGGGGCAACGTTTCATCTGAAACGAACACTGTGAACATAAACGGAACATACCTTATACGAATCTTCAACGAAACGGTTACGGTCGGAGAGAGGAATTTTACAAATATAAGGATCTCAGGCCTACAGGCGCTTCCCCCTTATTAACGAACGCGCACGAAGGAACACGCAAGATAGATACGAAACTATTACATGAACTCCACGTGAAGAACATCGAGCACATTCGAGATTTGATGGGCCATGTAAACCTGTCACTTGGATCAAACGCTGCAATTCTGTTGTGTGTCATTGCAATGACGATCATATTAACCATAGTTTGGAGGAAGATATTCGGTCGTATCACCATGCCGGCCCTAAGTCCTATCGATCATCCGAACGGGGGCACTAACTGATCAGCGGGACGCCGATTTTTGAGGAGGGGGGAGTTAACACTTCCACACGCCCAATACCTACTTTAGTAACATATTGGCGAATGCGCGAGTCAGCAATACCACGGACAGCGCGTGTTGCAGTTGACACCCCGCGCACCACCCCTTTGCTCACCAATATACAATGCGCTATACGATACTTGCATTCTTTTGTACACGCGCAAGCTATTGGGAAATGAGTAAGTTAGTGTTCTAAATTAAATTAAGCTAGCGTATGCAAATATTTGCACACGCGAATTATTGGGAAACCATAGCATGTTATGGTTCCCATGAGAATAAGCTGGCATAGGCAAAATAATATTAGTAAATTTTTAGTTATATTAATGTGCAAGAGACGGAGAGCAGTTAGTTCAATTCTAGACTGCAGTAGAGCAACGTCGTGTTTATTTAATAAAATAATAGTCAACATATTAAATAGTGTTTTTTATTTAAAAGGTGAGTTGGGCCCCATGGGCGGCCCAACAATAGTAATTTTTTTAAAACATGGCTGACGCCATTGTTAACTTATATTATTTAGAGATCATATTATGATAAAAGAAATCATAGTATGATTTTATAGTGATCATAGTATGGTAATGAAGAAACCATAGTATGATTAATTAGGGATCATATTCAAATCATAGTATGATTAATAGCGATCATATTATGATATAGTTGACAATATAGTATGGTTATGTAGCGATCATATTATAAGAATGTCCAAATCATAATTATGTAGCGATCATATCAGATATTTTTATTATGATTGGCTACAATCATATACCCATTCGTAGTATGTTGCCATCCGAATATGACTGCCACAGCCATATTTTTTCTTTGCGTGTAGGGTATAAAAGTATGTGTCTTTATATCACTTATGCCGTTTTCTTTTCTGACAAAAAATGCCGCATTTTATTTCCAATTTTTTCGAAAAGCTTATTTTTCTATATATTCTAAATTAACAGCAACCTTATCTTATACATCAATCGAAAGGTCTCATAAAATGCAAAAAATTTTTATTGTTATCCTCTTTGAAGTCATATGGTGAAAATATTAAAAAAAGGGGAACAATGGGGAAATATTCTCCCACCATGACCTGAAAGAAATCAATGTCTGCAATTTTTTGCGATTTATGATTTATGTCCTAGAGAACAATTCTTAGTCATAGCCGCCATATGAAACTGATTCCCAATCTTCACTTAAATCTATCAAAGAACAAAAATATTGTACAGATTTTTCCCAAATATGTGTGTATATGTTTCTGCCAAATTTAAGTGACCTAACCAAATATGGTCAGGATTGGTCCATTTTTCGACCTAGTCCCCATATAAATATAGCATTCGATATGAACTTTTTGATATGCGAAGGCAAAAAAAAAAAAACAAGTGAGAAAATTATAGTCGGTCTCGACCGACTATATGATACCCTATACCATGCGTTTAGAGACCCTATCTCTCAGGCCCAACTAACTGGATATAGAAAATAAGCATAAACTAAATTTGAGTGGGATTTTGATTAATTTTTTTGGCTGCAGATATGAAAAAGTTCATATCGGATGCTATATCTATATGGGGACTAGGCCCAAAAATGGACCGATCTTGAACATGTTTGGTAAAGTCTCTTGTATTTTGCAAAAATATATACAAACAAACTTTGAAAAGAATCCGTGCAATATTTTTGTTTTTTGCTAGATTTAAGTGAAGATCGGGAAGCAGCTCTATATGGGGCCTATGACTAAGAGTTGTCCCATAGGGATCATTTTTGGACTACTGCTCAATGGATGTAATAAACACATACAAACCCAATTTGACTAAGATTTATATGATAATTTGGATCTTATGGCAATTTATGTTGATTTCATAGGGGTCATTTGTATGGGGGCTAGGTCTGAACATGGATCGATTCTCACCAATTTCAACAGCGTTCATCCCATGGCCGATAGAAGCTTATATTCCAAATTTCATCAAAATATGTTAATATTTGCAACCTGCAGTTTGATTACACAGACGGACGGACGGACGGACGGACGGACATCGTTAAATCGAATCAGATAGTGATTCTGATTTGATCGGTATAATAAAAGATGGGTCTAGGTCAAATATTTTTGGTAGTTACAAACAGCAGCACAAAGTCATTATACCGAAACCACATAGTGGTATAGGGTATAATTAGTTACAATGCCACCCAAATATGGTTTATGTTTATAGAAAAAAATTAGTTAGAACTATATAATGATATTATAATGAAAATGGAAGGTTTCCATTCATTAACATTTAACTATTACCACCAATGAGTAATGTCCGATGGAAGTCCAGAGCAATATTTGGCATCATGGCATTTATTCTTCTTCCAAATTATCGGGAAGAGCTTCTCCCTATCTATAAGTTCATATGTTGTCTCCAGTGCGATGTATGGTTTTCGGATCACTATTTCCGTACAAATAAATTTTAATCATTGAAAAACTCTCTTCCATCATTTAAGAAGGCCCAAGAATGTTTTTTACGCCACTGAGTGCAATAATCATCTGCAATTAGTAGACAGCAGCGCAGCAACATATGTGACCTTTTCCGAGAAAAGGGACCTAGTGTGTGAAAATTAAGTTTTGAGAAGAAAACGCATTTAAAGTTTCTACACCCTTTTAGGTACCAGAATCCGCCGTTTTTGACACAACCCGTTTTTTTGATACACTAGGTCCCTTTTCTCGGAGAAGGTCACATATGTATGTGCAAAACCAGCTGTGAAAATAGAGCAAGATTTGTTTCCACTTTTGAAATCAACGCGAACACTATACTTTAAATTTATTTTTTGTAACAACTAGTTTTTACTTTTCTTTTATTAATCATCTTATATAATTTTAAAATTATTAACAAAAAAAAGAATTAAAAAAATCTTGCAAGGTTTCAAGCTGATATCGGTTTCAATTTTCAGTTGTGCCCGGGAACCTTTTAGTCAAAAAAAAAGGTTATAACCGTAACGTACGTTTATTGTAAGTAAATTTTATCAATCCAACCAATTGAGATGTGAAATTGAAGATACTTTATGATCATGGTGTCCATCCATTTCGTAGACATATTCATGTTGATATTGTTGTTGAGTTTTGGTTTTAGTTTGCTTAGGTTTTTGTAGTTGAAGTGGTGTGGATTTTTTAATATTTGTTATTTTTTGTAAAACAGTCCCCTTTCCACTGATTTTATATTTCTCTGCATCCAATTTAATCGTTTACAAGTCCATGCATCCATCGTCCGTCCGTCCGTCCATCCAATCCATCAATCTATTTCTACTAACAATGAACCCATACTCCTCCCTTGGTATGCGTGCTTTGTATATGTGCGTATTTTTTTTACATATTTTTATTTTTTATTTTTTTGCAATCAAACGCATTTTGTTTATTAAACCTTTGTTATTATGTCTGTTATTTTATCCCTTTTTGGTTTAATTTAACATTCTTTTTGTTTTTCGTACACTTTGATTTAAATTACTTTTTTTTCTGTTTCAAAACTCATATATTTTTTTTCTACGAGTATAAACATTTGTATATTTTTTATTTGTTTGTTTGAAGTACATGAGGATTTTGTATATCAACTTGAACATGAACATATGGTCGTAAACAATAATGACCTGGGCAATGTAATGCACAGATTCAGTGTAAAAACTATTAACAAATTTAAAAAAAAAAAAAATAACTTATTGATAATTTCAAGCAAATATCTTTAAAAAATATATGGGTTTCTTAGTTTGATCTTCTATGCAAAATTTCATTACTATCTAATGGTTCGGCTTAGAACAAATTAATTTCACAAATTCTGATTACGAGAAACTGTTCTGAAAAAGATAAGTGTAAAAAAGTTATACATTTTCATTTTACGTTCGAACTTAATAAAATTTGGCACAAATATTTTCTCTGACATAAATAATATTGACTCAAAACGCACTGGTTCCCGAAATATAACGACTTGAGAATTTGAAAAATCCAAAAAAATTACTGAAATACCTTCACATATCTAAGTGTATATAAAAACATTTTTGCTACTGTTGTGGTCTCATTTAAAAGGTAAGTTCATTAACTTAATTTTTGTCCACAAAAAAAGGACAACGTTTCATGACTTTAAGTTCGCGACAGTTCTGCGGATTCATAGTCGAGGAGTCGATAGTAATTTTGCACCGTCGAGTCTGACTTCGACTCCTAAAAATATTGATTTTTTTTATTATATATGTATATGTATTTCCTTTATTCGATTTTGTTAGAACAAGTTAATAGATTTGACAAAATGCATTACAGCATAGATATCAAAGTGTATTTAAATAATAAACATGTACATATATCACAGTTTAAGGGTAAAATTGTGTTGTTGTAAAACCTTTTAAATGCTAAGAAAAAAAGAATTACATATTAGAAATAAATGAAATTTAGTAAAATTATAAGCAGAATTCATGTCAGCAAACTTTTTATTGAATCAAAGTTTGCCAACATGGATCAAATTTTCAAAATTCTTGTTTTGTATAATCTGTAGATTTTTAGTGTGAGTTTTTGCAGTTCTTTTATAGCACAGTTGGCAAGAATAAGTTGATCAATATTGGTAATATACAGATTTTATACAAAATGATTTTGTTTTTCAAATTTATTGTGATTTTATATTGAGATGGAGGAAACGTGTCCGTCGTTTAGATTGATGTATACTTGCCATTCCAATGGTATTGTGGGTGTACGTTTAGGTGATTTGTTGAATGGAAATATAATTGCCATGGTTTTTTCTTGGCTTACCCGAATTTTCCATTTATCAAAAAATGTTGAGCAGAAATTAATGAGATGCGTAATCTTTTAATTACAGCATACGAAACTTTTCCCTTGCATATGAGTGCAGTGTCGTCGGCGTAGAAGGCAACATCTTGATTTTTAAGAACCAAGAAATCAGCAGCAAAAATTAAGTACAAAGTAGAAGCTAAAGCAGAGCCTTATGGAAGACCATAAGGAATATTTCTAAGAGATGAGTGGCAATTCTCTACACTGACGTCGAAATCCCTGTACGATAGGAAAGTAGGATAACCAAACATATCTAGTTTGTATATCAGGCCATCGCGCCAAATAGAGATAAAGGCTTTATCGATATCAAGAAAAACAATAACAGTACTTGTTCTATTCCACATGTTGACCACTCTTTGCAACTGATGTACTATACCGCTCTTTGCAAAAGCCAAACCGTTCATTAAATAAAATGTTATTTGTATTTGTAAATAGTAGCACTCGTTTTTGAATATTTTTTTTCGAAAACTTTATCTAATAAATTTAGAATACTAATTGAACGATAACTAGTGAGTAGCAGAGGATCCTTGACCTTTTTATGAATAGGAATGACTTTTTCTTGTTTAAAAGCGGATGGAAAATTGCCATTTTGTAGACACCATTTAGAAATGATGCTGAGAGTTTTAAAAATTGGATAAGGATAATTTTCAAAATTCTAATGCTAATCCATTCTAACCCTGGGACGTTATTATTTTTTAGAGTAAAAAGTAGGGCGGGTCGATTTAAAAATAGCCCAAGTGACAAGGAAAATCGTATTCTTGGGATCAAAATAAGAAACTTTGCCCGAGAAACCATACCTCTAAAACGAATTCTGATGTCTCGACTTTTGACCTGTCTGTCTGTCTGTTTCACTTTGACCCATTTAGAGTGCCCCAATCGAGTCCAAATGTATGATCGACCCTCACTTACTTTGGAGAGCCGACCCACCCATGCCAGTGGTACACCTCCTGGAAACTCCTGGGGGTTTCCCACACAAACATTTCAAAAAATCACCTTTTTTTGTTTAGAATTTTTGTATTTAATATTAAAATTAACACTTATACGTATACGTATCTTCTACTCTTCTAATAAATAGTAATCATACGCCTTGACTATGTTATGTTATTC
The DNA here is from genome assembly GCA_963682025.1 of Cordilura impudica. Classification (NCBI taxonomy): domain Eukaryota; kingdom Metazoa; phylum Arthropoda; class Insecta; order Diptera; family Scathophagidae; genus Cordilura; species Cordilura impudica. The sequence continues at coordinate 178,219,246 of OY821517.1, forward strand.
AAAAAGATCGATCGGTTGAGGGTAAATAACTTTTAGATCACTCCGTGACTATGCGTGACTCTGCGTGACTTTGCGTGACTACCCCAAAATTAATCTGTAGTCACAACAAGACCATGGCCCATGTTTCATGAGGGCGAATGGGGTTGCCCCAAAGCAGACAGAGAGACAGGTCAAAACTCGGGACATCAGAATTCGTTTTAGAGGTATGGTTCCTTGGCCAAAGTTTCTTATTTTGATCCCTATTTTCCTGCGTCCCTACAAATCGACCCGCCCTAGTAAACAGTGTCAGTTAGCTCTTTGTCGAATTTCTAAATACCCTTTACTGCAGGGGCATCGTGAAACATAATCTTTGTGATTAACATTTTTAAATTTTTTCTTTATGCAATTTTTAGTAAATGATTTTTCAATAATGCAAAGCAATTTAATCATCTTTTTCACAGATAGTATTAAATATATGATTGAGATTCAAAGATTGTCATTTTAAGGACAATTACAATGATAATAATGATTTTTATTCGACATCATCGGCCAATGATGATAGTTCACAGAGCAGTTATGAATCCTAAATATGTTTTTATGCCCTGTACCACTATGTGGTCAAGGTATAATGAATTTGTGCTGCTGTTTGTAACTACCAAAAATATTTGATCTGGACCCATCTTTTATTATACCGATCGACTCAGAATCGTTTGCGGAGTCATTTTAAATATGTCCGTCCGTATTCGTCTGTCTGTCCACGTAAACTTTGTAAATACAGCGTATAAGCTTCTACCTATCAGAGGATGACATGTTCAGACGTAAGCCCCATACAACTACCATAATATCCAAATTATCATATAGATCTCGATCAAATTTGGTTTGTGTATGTTTATTACATCCATTTATCAGTAGTCAAAAAATAAACCATAAAAATCATGTGAGTCCGATCATAAGGGACACGTGTAAACATTTAGTAATTAGAGATCATTTATGTCACTTTTTTAAAATCTAACAGAAAGCTTCATCTATGTATCACCTATAGCAAACTGCAGGGGCTCTGCTAATATAAAAATATTTATAGTTATTTATTATTTCAACGGGTTAATTTTTAATTTTTCGTTTTTCATTTCTTATTTTCATTCTTAATTTTTCATTCTTAATTTTTTATTTTTCATTTTTCGTTTTTCATTTTGAATTTTTTATTTTTATTATTAATTTTTTATTTTTATACCCTCCACTCCAGTGTGCAGAGGGTATATATAAGTTTGTCATTCCGTTTGTAATAATTAGAAAAAAAATTTTGGACCCCATAAAATATATATATTTGTGATCCTTATAACAACCGAAGTTGATATAGCGATGTCCGTCTGTCCGTCTGTCCATCTGTGGAAATCACGATGACGGCATCAATCGGACAGCTAGGGTGCTCGCTGACACAAGAAATGATTCAATAACATCCTGAGAAGTTTGCTGTTTAAAATCGTCCAAATCGGTCGGTTAGGGCCCTAGATTTGAATGAAGAACTAAAAAAAAGACTTGAAAAAATATAATTTTCTATATTGTTCTTGTCACGATCACGCACTCAATAGAATAGCTAAGGTGATCATTTTCAGTGAGATTGATTCACCAAATTCGTGGGAAGATTTCTTTTTCAAAAATCATTAAAATCGGTGGAACAGGTTCAGGGAAATCTCTGAAAAATTAAAAAAAAAAATTAAAAATTTGATGTTTCTATATTTTTCTTGTTGTTATTCTAAATGTTGTATTGTTGTCATAGCTGGACTTGTTGTTTTAGTGGTCACTGTGGTAATAATATAATAAAAACTAACCCTTTGTAAATTTTTTTATCAAGTCTGGTAGAAAAATTTAACAGTTTCCATTGTTTTGGCATCACAAAAAAATTTATTAAATCATTTCTGTCATTGCCACGAGCCTGCCTGCAAACTTTCAGATCGGTTGGGTCACGGGAAAGGGGTTAAAATCGATCCAAAATTTTTTCGACAAGCAGACGCTACGTGTTAATATAAAGGGAGTAGAAATTCACCAGCATCTAAAGCAAATAATGCTGAAATACCTAGTTATCAATAATTAATTTATTAATTTATTTAAAGAGAAAAACTCAAAAATAACGTTTGATGTTGTATTTTTTTGTGTAATATTTGTTTATTCATACATACACATATTAAATAATACAAATAATATACATATATTCTATATATGTATATCCATAATAACTGCATGTTAGAAATAAATCAGTATATTTTTTTATTTACATAAATTTCTGCAATATTTTGTTGTGGGGAAAATACATTTCTTTTGCATTAACAGAGTGTCACTTCATTTTGCTCAGCGTGACTATGCCACAGTAGATGGCGCCACAATTTTTGTTCTAATTAGCTTTGCCATACATAGTTATTTCTATTTTAACATGAATGTCAATATTTTCAAATAGATATCATACAGCACAATGTTAAGAGTATACACGGACTGGCCTTTTATTTCATACGTTTTTTTTATTCTTTTACAAATATGAACATAAGTTTGGCATATTAACTTTTTGTTGTCTTTACAAAATAGAGTTACCGAGTTCAACAATGAGTTTTTTGCTTCCAAAACAGTTCTACATAGTTATATAGAATTATTATTATTAAAAATTGTTTATAATTACTAAAGCATTATTATTCACATAAATGCAAAATTGCACTTTTTAAATTTTGCATTAAAATTTTAGAAAATATCAATTCTAAAAACTGGAATTAAAATTTTCAATTATAAATTTGAAAATATTAACTGAATTTCCTAAAATCATATCAAAACGTCGGAAATAATAATTTTAAATTTAGAAGACATTAATTCCATCTTTAATATATAAATTTTATTCGTTAAACACAAATTGAAATTCCAAAAAAAAAAACACTAAATATGTTTACATTTGTTTTTTCAGTAACTTCTTTTAACGATAGTCGAATCGATAAAAAACAAGTAAGAAAATTATAGTCGGTCTAGACCGACTATACGATACCCTATACCATGCGTTTAGAGACCCTATCTCTTAGGCCCAACTAACTGGACATAGAAAATAAGCAAAAACCAAATTTGAGTGGGATTTTTATTAATTTTTTTGGCTGCAGATATGAAAAAGTTCATATCGGATGCTATATCTATATAGGGACTTGGTCCAAAAATGGACCGATCCTGATCCCTGTTTGGTAAAGTCTCTTGTATTTTGCAAAAATATATACAAACAAAATTTGAGAAGAATCAGTGCAATATTTTTGTTTTTTAATAGATTTAAGTGAAGATCGGGAAGCAGCTCTATATGGGGTCAAAGGGATCATTTTTGGACTACTCATTAATGGATGTAATGAACGCATACAAACCCAATTTGAGTAAGATCTATATGACAATTTGGATCTTATGGCAATTTATGTCGATTTCAAATGTGTAATTTGTATGGGGGCTAGGTCTGAACATGGACCGATTCTCACCAATTTCAATAGCGTTCATCCCATGGCCGATAAAAGCTTATGTGCCAAATTTCATCAAAAAACATTCATATTTGCGACCTGCAGTTTGATTACAAACTTTACATGGACACACAGACGGACGGACGGACGGACGGACGGACGGACATTGTTAAATCAACTCAGAAAGTGATTCTGATTCAATCGGTATAATTAAAGATGGGTCTAGGTCAAATATTTTTGGTTGTTACAAACAGCAGCACAAAGTCATTATACCCAAACCACATAGTGGTATAGGGTATAAAAAGCAAAATTATCAGTAAAATTTTTAAAAGATATTCGCTATTGTTAAAGTCAGCTGTTGTTGTTATCTAAACGACAACCATATTTGTGTTGAAATGTCGTCATACATAAATAAAAATCATAAAATAGTGAAAATATTTTGCTTTTATTAAAAAAACTTTTTTATATAAATAAAAAAATTAAATAGCATATTCAATTGATTATTTAATTTTTAAATAAATAAACAGAAATATTAGTAAAAAATAGAGATATTAAACATAAACATCAAATCATCCTGTCAAACACGAAGTAATTTGTTTTTTTCTATTCTTTGTGTTTTTCGCTTATTTTGGCAGAGATGCCACTAGTTTACAATTTAAATAAATAGAAAAATAGATTTTTCGACTGTCGTTAAGATGTCTGTACTTAGTGAATCACTTAATCCTTAGTGCAAACAACAATAGCTGTCGATATAATTTGCGATTGTCGGATCGTTGAAATTTACAGAATTGAACTACAGAAAACATTAATTTAAATTCAATGAATTTTATAAAACGTCAAATGATATTTAAGAATTGCGAACATAAAAATTGTTACATAAATAAACGCAAATTGATGAGAATGTTATTTATATATTATTTTTCACAATTTTTTTTGTATGAAAATTTGAAGTTTTTCAGAAAATAAAGATAACAAATTATTTTATTTAAAATGTTTGGGACATTTGGTTTTTTGCGTTTGGCATCCCTGATTTGATTATTTATTATTATAAATTTATTCTCTATGTTTTCAAATATGGCAATATTTTAATAAAAAAGTTGAGAGAGCTTTTTTTTGGTTATTATTTTGTTACTCCATCCGACCTATATGGCCGCAATGAAGAAATATTTGGCCAGTTAAAAGAAACTATACAGCCATCTCCAATTAGCACGATTTAATTAGCAAAAACTAAATTAAACAAGAAGTTATGTCATATAACTGGAAACGCATGCATATAGGTATATAACCTAAATGCATGCCGATCAGCAACCACAATGACCAAAAAGAAAACTCCGAAATAAATCCGAAATAATAGAAAAGACGAAAACCAACCCAAAGAATTTTCTGAAATAATTTGGTATTAAGTTTACCAAATTGTTTACTTTTTCCAATATTTTGTTTACATTTATTATCAATACTCAAACCGAGGTGGAGGGTATCAAAGATGCGGCACAGCCGAATTTAACGCTTTTACTTGTTTATTTTTCATTTCTTATTTTTCATTTTTTATTTTTCATTTTTTATTTTTAATTTTTTTATTTTTCGTTTTTATTTTTCATTTCTCATTTTCAAACAGGTTATTACATATCATAATTTTTTCACCAATACAAGCGTAAGTCATACCGATTTTGTCTTACGGCTCACATGTTACGCTGTTTTTGTGATTGTATTGTTAAATAGAAATACCCCCCTGCGCGTATAGATGTTTACATATCAAAAACTTTAGACGAGTACAGGGATGGATGAAAGACCTTACAGATAGTGGAAATATTTTGACTTCTATTAAAAAATTGTGCTAAAAGTAGAATACGTCCTTCGAAGCTGAAAAAAGGTGAAATTTCAGAGGTTCGCGTTATTTGATATGAACAAAAAATATGAACACTATTTTTCCTTTTTCTTTCTCATAACTTATTTTCCTGAAATCAGTGTAGTGAACGGCATTTGTAGGGGTAACTCCTGACTGTTGGATTATTGTTGAAAAGAAATATTTGGAATGAACCACCATTGCATTTACTCGAATCGTATCTTAAATCAAAAAATGCTTATTTCCATAATTTGAATATCATTGTGAAGGTTATCGTGTATTCCACGGCAATCGATTATTACTTTTAAATTTATACGGTTTCGGTTTGTTCTTAATGTGTATTCCACTATCCATTTTTAATCTAGTTATATTTTGCCAATGATTTGAGTCATCAAACATTTGAAGCATTTTTTTTATAATGAAAGTGGATTTTCTAATTTCAACACACACACACACACACACAAGACCCTGCTAAATGTTTATCTAAATGACTAACAAACCTCAATAAATTTCAATTCAACAATACAAATTTACTATTTAACTTTGAACAGTATCTTAATTTGAGATCTCAACAAATTTAACGGACTTTTGTTTCGTTTTGTTTTAATCACCTTTTAAACGGCTTTGATTTCCTTTTCCGGTGCGTAAGCTTAAGGCCAAAATCAAAATCAACTCAAAACAAATGCACACACACACGTACAAAAAAAAAAAACAAACTGAACAAAACACTAATGTATTGTTCAACTAACGGATGCGGAAATGTAAAGACATTTGTTATTGAAAATGAAAAAAAAAATAAAGTGTAAAACACTACATTTGAGCAAATGATTTTCCACTCTATTTTTTGTTTTATTACACCTTCAACACATTTTGATTGAAATCTCTATCAAACATTTAACAATAAAATCCACCATCGAAAAATTCAAATACAACAAAAGTTACGCAAACAAAACACAAACAGTAAAAAATGTAAATAAAAAAATAAATAAAAATAGTACACCAACATAGAAAATAGTGCGTAAGTTATAAATTAAAGAAAAAGTTAAGTAAATGGTTTTGTTTATGAACCAACCAAATGAACTCAAACCAAATTTCCGTAACTTTTCTTTTTAGAACGGATAAAGAAGTTTTTGTTGGAAAAAAATGGTAGTTTATTGCACAAAGTGCGTGTGGTTTCGATCTGAAAATGGTCTGCTAAATAGACTGTGAAGTAAAGCAAAAAGCAAATAAACAAGTTTTAAATTCTCGCATTTCTTAAACTTAATGCCGAAAACCGCGGCAGTTGAAAGAACCGATTCGTACTTTTTTTTAGGCCAAAAGTAGAGTTTAAAAATAAGTTTGAAGATTTTGCCAAATTTTTTCTACCCTAATTGAATTATATCGATATCTGAGTCCATTAACAATGTCTGGTCCAATCAATTGAGCAAGCTACATGCACCAGAAAAACTATCAGAAAAGTTGAAGATGAAAATTTTGAATATTGATAAAAATGTTAATAAAATATTTTGAATTTGGAACTTTATACCATTGATGGAATGGGAATTTCACTTATTTTTTTCCAAAACCTTACAGAACGTTTGGCGAAAAAGTGGAAGATTACATAAGGAAAATCATTTGTTAGCCTCGTGTTCATTGAGTCAATAATGGTTCAAATTGGATATACAAAATTAAAAAAAAAAAAAAAAATTAAACAAAGAGCACCACAATTCTGTGGTTTTCTGGAATAACCACGTATGTCCATTTTTGTCAGTTTTGAGTTAATGATGATATATTAATTTTTAACGCTCTTTACATGTGTTCAATTTTATTTTTTTAAATGTTGACCATTTCTGAGTTTCTTCTTTAAATAACGACATAACCTAAATGTTTATTAAATTAATTTGCAGCACTAACGACATATGTCAACCTACGTTTGATCGCTGACAAATTATTTTCTCAGAAAACGACACATAGCGACATACGTTGTTGTTAATGAAAAAAAATACAAAATAATTTTGGATTAGTTTTCAGAGTATAACCACTTATAAAAACTTGTGTGTTTATTTCTGTTATTTTTTGTCACTATTATTCTTGATACGTTGTTATATTCTCATCCAAAGTCCCTTTTACTTTTTGTTGACGAACAAAAAAATCCATTTTTCAAGCAACAACAACTTATGTCGACAAACGTCGACATAATAATAATTACATATTGTTTTTTCGTCCTTCTCTAGGATCTATTCCTCTGAAGATTTTTGACTCAAAATTTTTTATAAAATATTTACTGCCCATATCTGCAGGACTGTTAAATAAAATGTTCTAAAATCTTAATAACGAGCCCATAATTTCAAATATAACGTTTTTTTTGGCTCCCCTGAACATTTGGATTTTATGACATACGTAGTTATTCTAGAAAACCACAGAATTATACCATGGATAATATTTTTTCCTTTGTATTGATGTATAAGATAAGGTTGCTCTTAATACAGAATATATAAAAAATTCGCTTTTCGAAACAAGTGCAAATAAAATACGACATTTTTTGTCAGAAAAGAAAACGGCATTAGCTTTATTCAAATTAATTTAAAACTCGGGGAATACCAGATAGCCACGATGTGCCTTTTTGGATATTGTCTTCACGACCAATTTTTTTTAAATCCACAGTTTTTAATATTCAAAAACTTAGAGAGTTGTCCAATTTACTTACTGGTACCATATTATGTACATTTTAATATGTAAACGAATTTTCATGCACCCATTTTGTATGTATACTTAATTTATCTCCCTAAACTTTACCTGTCAATTTTAACTTTACCAATATAGTAAATTTATACGAAAAAATCTCATAGTTTAACTAAAAGTAATGAAATAGTTGAAAAAGAGATTCAACTTTTTGGCTCCTTGTATTTCTAAGTATCAACTCTAATATGGAACAACTAATTGTAATATTGGTGATTATATAAAGTCGATCCTCTCAGTAAATATGCTACTGTGCCTCATATTATATGGGCGATTTGTTTAATAAGATTAATCATGCGTCATATTTTAAAGTTCACATCAATCCAAAATTGTTGACCAAACAATCAATTGCAAATATAATTTTGTATAAAATTAAGTAATTATCGTATTCGTAATTGCAATCAGAAAAAATAGCAACAACTAACGAATGATAAATTTTGCATGCAATTAGAGAAGGAAAGACATGGGAATATACAGATTTAAGTTCTTCCTTTGTTTTATTTAAACTGTCAATAGAAACAATTACCTGAGTGCCATGTTTATACGGTGCAAAAAGGCAATAAAAATTTACGCATACTCATTTATTTATAAGTTTAAAATTGTTCTATTAAATTAGTACAAAAGGTGTTCGTTAGGAAAAAAATTCTCTACAATGCAAATTATTTATGCAGTTATTATTTTTTACCACCTACCACACCCCCGTAAGGAGCCAAATGAACAACTTTTTGAAATGCACATTACAGGTGTGAGTGTGGCAACTTGTTTTTAGGAAAATTAAAGGGGAAAATGTGTTTCAAACTTACACATTTTCAAAAGGAACGCATGTGCGTAAATATTTTTTTTCTTCCTATTTTACAGTTATTTCTTTTTAGCAGATATTGACTGGTATCTGTAGTGAACTTTTCGCCATGTCTTCAACTAGTAATTATGTAATTATGATATGCAAAATTTAAAATATAAATAAAATTAAAGTCATTTTAGTTTCCAAAATGGGGTCTGGTTGGTGGTTTGCGTATACACAGAGACCTTAATTTATTTGAAAAAGAATTTGTAGCGAAAAAGTGCGTGTGAGCTAATACATGTGTGTATTGAAACGAAAAAAAAAATGTGCGTACACATGCATATATGTCGTTCCATAAAAATAATCACGATTATATGTAGTTGGAACATTAATTTTTTAATATTTTACTCGATTAAACGAATGTGGTCGACTGTGGAGAACAACGTTTTGTTGAATGGTTTCTGTATAATATATTAATTGGATAATATTTTCTTTATGTTTTGGTTACAATTTCTGAAAATCCATATTTTTATTTTAGAATACATAAGAGGTGGGAGTGTGCTTGATGCGAAAGAAGTAAAGTTTGGCATTTTGAGCCAATGGCTGGAGCGCACAGTGTCGTGTTTTCATATAAACGGCGGCCAAAAATAGAAGGAGTTATCGTAGAAGAACGAAAATTGGTACATATTACTATTATAAGTAAGAAAGGAAAAATACGAAGTTTTGCGAAACTCGGCCCAAGGACACGCCCACCTCCGATATATCCTAAAATGAAAAAAACTTATATTTTCCAAAATTGTTGTTGAAATTGCCACAAATTTGACATGATTTGTCTCTGATATTTTACTGATAAATGTGGTGAGTTATATGAAATTATCTCAAAGGACACGCCTTTGATTTGTCCTTGATGTATTTGTGATTAGTATAGTTAATTTCATTTAATTATCTTACAAAACACGTCTACATTCCATATGTCGTTGATACCAAATTAGAAAATCATTTTCTATATATATTTTAAATATATTTTTTTCATTTTCCAATTACTATTATTATTTTAAATATGAGGGAGGAAACAGATATGTTTCAAATTCATTATTATTCATTAAGAAAATATTAAGGAAATGATTAAATAAATAAAACTAAATATTTTTCCTTATTCACTAAAGCTGTCATAATCCGTATCACTCGATTCGTACTGACTTAAAAAATTTTCTGCTATTACAGTTTCAGTATATTCCTCTGTATTGGATTCACTTTGGATAAGAAATTGTTTTATTTCATTACAATTCTTAGCCTTCTTATTATTTGCTTTTCTATGAATAGTAATATTTGGTTCAGACTGCAAAATCATTCTTTCAATTAAATCCTTATTGGTTGACTCGCGACTATTTTTTCTGGTATGATTTAATCGGGTCTTTCTAAAAACTTTATGAGTTGCTTCTATAGCTTCCTCCGACAGCATTCCAACAGGTATTTTTGAATGTTTTATGAATTCTACACCATGAACAAGAATTTTATGAACTGTGGCTGGCATGTAATACCAAGCGTAATTTTCAATGTACAGATACCATGTATCTCTTAGAAGCTGATCAAAATTATTGACATTGATTTTGTCACCACTAGAAAGTGTTTTCAAAATATATGAAAAATTTCGAATAAGGGTGGGATCAACTTCGGTTATTTTGGAAGACATTTCAATATTGTTAAAAAATCGTCTTGCTGTGTTACCATCATTCGATGTTCCATAACCAGTCTTAACTTTATCCACCAATAGTCCCATCGCCTCTTTGAATTGAGCTTGAATTTTATATTTTCTTTCACTAACAATGTTTTTATCGTCTGTTTTACAAACTTTCCAAATTCGAAGTGGTAGTCCATATGATATGTGAAGGACACATTCAAAAAACTTAATCCAAGCATGTAAGGTTGATAATCCGTATTTAAAAAACTCCTCGCTTTTTACGTTTCGTTTTAAGACATCAACTGAATTCATTTCAGACGGTTTTGCCCCGCAAGCAAAGCATGACGAAGTGCTCTTGTTTTCTGTTAAAACATTCAAGACAGCTCCATCCATCATCGTTAGATGCATATTGAAATGAACATTAAAGCTATTGTCACCTGATACATATGTGTATGTTTCCAATCTATCTATTTCTGTTTGAATACTGTCTTTTACAGATTTGATCAAGAATGCATTTTCTTTTTGTAAATAAAACCGAATTGGTCGACAATGTTTAGTGGAAGAATATTTAATATTATTCCATACTACTGCTTCACTACCCCAGTTCAAAAATCTTAACGGCACAAATGAAACAATAAAAAGAAACTCATCGTTGGAATCCGGGTCAATAAATTTCTGTTTGTAATTACTATGCCCTGAACTACCGTCAAACCCCCATTTAATATCGCAAATAAGGTCATCTTTTGATTTGATGTTATATAAATCTAAATAACTTTTCGCAGTCATATTCAAAAAGTTTTGCAATTGAATTTCTACAGGCGTTTCTGAAAGTAAAACTGAGTCTGGAATATAATTTTTCTTCGCATTTTGCAAGGCGTAGTATGACGGAAAGCAATGTTTGTGAGCGGCATTGACTACTGTTCTCATAAGTTGGTATTGCCTGAAAGATAAATCCATATCTAAAAAAAGTGCCAAAGCTTTATCTACCGGTATACATGTTTGAGTTGCTGGGTCGGAAATTCTCTTAACAGCCTTTTGCAGTAAGTTTGGATTTGTATTTGAAACAAGTTTATCTACTTTTCGCCTTTTGGTGCGATCCGAGCAATCGTCAAAGTCTGTCGAAGTTCTTTCTCTACGGCTGGTGCTAGGTTCCTAAAATAACACAATCATTTAGAAACATAGAAATTATGTTCCATATAATGTACTTACAAAAAATAAACACGCATCACTTATAACAAAAGGTTAATTTAGCCACAATCCGAACTTTTCTTCAAACCTCTCTCTCATGTAGTGACACCTTTGCCAATTAGTTTTTATTTTTAATAATATAAATTGAATTTCTTTAATTATCTTCTCATTTAGTTTTAACTTTAACTCTTCTTCTAAATACGCAATTACTTCTCCCTGGGCAGCACTTGGAGTACGATGCCTAAGCCAAATATTAAAAAATTGTCGAATTTTCACCTGTCTCGACACTGAAAATTTAAAGAATAAATGAAAGGGGGAAAAAGGGGGACGAGAAACTTACTTTTTTAAACTCTACACATTTGCCCGAATATTATATTAAAATATTAGAAAAGTATTTTTTGGTATTTTTTTTTTTAAACTCCACTGAACTTGAATGTTTTTAACAACTTCGATTTTCGCTTTTTGTTTACATTCGGTATAACGGTAAACCACATATGACATACCAAACGTGCCAAAAACGAGTTGCCATTAATTGTATTCTAACAAGTTTGTTCAGTCCTAAATTATACTGTTTTACCGACAGTTTTTATTTTAACTTACCGAATTAAATTTGCGTAATTTTTATCATTTTTATATATCGATATTTTCTTTACTACAACTATTAACTTTGAATACTCATAACTTTTTGGAAATATAACATTTTTAAAAAATTCTTTTTGATTTAACATAAATGAAGTGTTGTTTGTACAACGACACCAACCTTTTTTAAACACTAGTAGAGTGATATTTTTCATTTTTGGCCGCCCTTACGACACTGTGGAGCGTGTACTGATTTTATTTTTTGTACTAGCTGTTTTTACCCGGTCTTGCCCGGGATCCAAAGGGCTTTGACTTGAAAAATGGTTCACTATGCTTACCAGGCGCTGAGTACTTAGTCCCCGATGAACCATTCCTCAAAAAAATTAACTTACTCCCAAAAAATTTTTATGGGATTGGGGAATTTGTTCATGGTGAAAAATTCCCTATGTTCACGTTTTTTGGGAGAACAAATTCATGTTTTATTTCAATTTAAAATTTTGTGATTTTTTAATTTAGAACTTTTTTTTAAATGACGCTACAGCAAAAGTACTTCAAAAATAAGCTGCGAAACCGCCTTAAGTTTTTTTTTTTTTTTGAATTTTATTTATTTTGTAAACATCAAATATAACGGAATCGTTTGCAAATTAAGGGAGAACTTTTAAAAATTGAATTACTTTATTCAATAAGTGTTCATCATTGAGCAGAGACGCCAAAGAAAAACAGAAAATGAATGCGACGTTTAATATTGTGCCGCAATGTTGCTTTAAGCAACTGCTTATAGTATATGTATAGTAATTATTGCACATACGTAGATAACATTTATCATAAGACTTTTCACTGAGCTGTGTCCCGCGAGCGAGTCGCGTCCGCGTCCGCGCGTTTGGCAGCTACACCCGTGCTGCCGCGCAATTGTCGTCAATTTATTTGAATCCCAAAATATATTTTTCAGAACATTCCTATATTTTAGCTGAGCTGTGTTCCGTGGGCGCGTCGCGTCTGCGTCCGCGCGCCCCTTCCGCGCGTTTGGCAGCTAACCCGTTGTCAACTTATTTTAATCGCCAAAATATATTTTTCAAATCATTGCAATATTTTAGCTGAGCTGTGTTCGCGAGCGCGTCGCGTCCGCGTCCGCGCGCCGCTTCCGCGCGTTTGGCAGTCACACCAGTGCTGCCGCGCAGTTGTTGTCAACCTATTTTAATTGCCAAATATTATTTTTCAGATCATCCGATATTTGAGCGCAGCTGTGTTCTGCGAGTGCATCGCGTCCGTGTCCGCTTCCGCGTCCGCGCGGCGCTTCCGCACGTTTGGCAGCCAGCCCAGTTGTTGTCAACCTATTTTAATTGCCAAATTTTATTTTTCAGATCATCCGATATTTGAGCGCAGCTATGTTCCGCGAGCGTTTCGCGTCGCGTCCGCGCGCCCCGCGCCGCTTTCGCGTATCGAAATTATGCTATTGAAAGGAATACAGATTTTAAATACGTTTATTGAGAGCAGTATGGAGATTTTGTTCATTTCTTTTGGGGACCTTTATTTAAAAATTTGGGGAATTTGTTCATTTTTTGGGGAATTTGTGCACTGGGGGCTAAGTGCTGAGCGCATGCTTACCACTACAACTTAGCATGGATTATTTTGAGTGTATTATGTCTAAAAGTTACGAATTTTAGTTATTCTAGAGCTTGGGGATCTACAGCAATTCAGGTTTTTCCTTCTGGTGCATATACGAAAAGCTTGTGCTGGCTCCCAACTCTGGAGCAGGCGACAAATAATTGTCTATGAGAAAAACAGGGAGATTCTAAGTTGATACCTGCTACCGTAAGAGATGGTCCTCTTATGTACGTTATGTTAGGAACAATTTTTTGTACCATCTCTTACAATGAAAAACCAACTTACAAAAGTCTTCTGGTAGGGATATTACAGTCGATTCAAGAGTTTCAGATTCCCTGGAGTTAGCTTGTCGTATCCGTTGGGTCTGAAGACATTGTTGAGTCGTTTCCGGAGTTTCAGATTCCCTCGACTAAGCTTGGCTTAGCTGCTGGATTTCTAGACGCACTGGAGTAGATTCAGGCATTTCCGCTTCTCTTACAAAGCTTGTCTTGATCTTTGGGCTTCAAGACGTTATTGCGTTTGCTTAGGTATTTCAGCATTTCTCGACTCAGATTGTCTAACTCATTGAGACTCGATTCGAATCAGTTTCTCTAGAGTTCTGTTTTGTTTAAGCCTTTTTGCATTTGAGGTAGTACGGCCTATATGCTATGCTTTTATGTGAAAGGCACAATTGCAAATAGTTATTTTTCCACCTTTACAACTCATTTATATAGTGAAAAAGATGAAATGAAAATATTTGTAATAGGTTGCTTTCCAATGTAGCCAAAAGGCGAGATGGAAATAAATGTAATATTTTGTTTTCCATTGTATTTAAAAAGGCGAGATGCAAATATTTATAATCGGAATAATCCAGCAGCGGTAGTCAACCTATGAAATAAATTTGCACTAATTTTGGGGTGTTGCAATTCGTATAGTAAAAAAGATAAGACGGGAAAAATTGGTGTAAACTCAAGAGTAGTAAGTAAAGAGATTTATCTACAAAATTTTTGGGAAGTCCATTGAAAAATTAAAATTTGAACAAACACTAAAAGCGTATATAGAAAATTAAAAAAAGTGGGCGTGGCCGATAAAAGTATATGACGACCTTACCTGGGATTTGAGAATAATGTGCAGTAAATTTGAGCGAAACCCATAAGAAATTAAAAAAGTGGTCGCAAAAGTAGGCGAGGCCGATAAAAAGCATATGGTGACTTTCCCTGTGGTACAGAGATCGTGTGTACCAAATTTCAGAGGAAATCGTTAACAAATAAAAATTTGTATAGCGAACAAATATACCAAAAAGCAGAAAATGAATTGTATATAAAAAGTGGGCGTTAAAGTAGGCGTGGCCGGTAAATAGTAAATGGCGACCTTTCTTGGGGTATAGAGATCGTGTGTACAAAATTTCAGAAAAATCCGTTGAAAAATAAAAATTTGTATAGCGGTCAAACAAACAAACAAACAGAAAATGAATTTTATATATATAGATAACAAATTTTAAAATTTTTTTTAAGTTAAATTTATGAATGAACGAAGTATCATATGAAGGAAAGGAAATTTGTGGTACGCTATTTTAGACAAAAATACATCTTTCATAATTTAATGACCATATATGAGGAAGGCGTGTTCTTCCATTGATTCTTAAAAAATACTTGCTGACCCGGCAAACGTTATGCTGACTAAAAAAATTATTTTATTGCAAGATTTGTTTTAATAATATTTCAAAAATGATTTTATTTTCGATTTAATAAATTCAATTTTGTTTCACATCATACAATATTCGTCTTATCTTAGAAAATAATAATTTATTGTAAACCCAACGTGTGGGTAATATTTTGTGTTTCTCCATTTGCGGCGCACAGTAGACCATTTAACGAGAAGGCGGTCAAAAATCCATACCTTTTGATTGGATTGGAATTTTGATATGCGGTTTTTTTGTTTGGTAGGTGGTAGCTTAGCCCTTAATTATGGAGGGTTCGAAATACATTTTCACTTTTAGTTGAATTTCAGTACAAAAGTAAAATTTTAAAAGGTTTAAAAGGGGTTCTTTTTTATATAATGTCTTTTTTCAGTTCATTTTACAACTAATACTTTTTAAAAATTTTGTAGGTTAAATTTTGTCAGAAAATGCTAAACTTTGGCTCCCGTAAGATTTTTAGTCCTAATGTTCAAGATAGAGAAGTTTCAATGAAAAAGACGTATGTTTTTATTTTACCTAAAAATTTTTTTATTGTCTTTTTAAATATTTCTGTATCAATTTTTATTGTAAATTTATAAAATAAATTTTTAAATCAAGGAAAATTGTTAACTATATAGAAAAAGAGTATAACTTATTGTTAGTGTAGTGAAAAACTACTTTAAATCTAACAATTTGAGTAAATATTTCTTCTAAATAGCCTTGATTTTTTTCATCTTCTAGAACAATGGTTCCCAAATGGTGGACCCCCAGGAGGCCGCTGACCAGGAGGAGGCCTTACAAGGGGTCCGCGAACTGTTCTAACAAAATTAGCCTTTAAAACGAAATATAAAAAAAGAAATTAACAAGCACTCTTGATAAAGACATCCAACCGATTCAAATAATTTAAAAAAAATAATTAATTTGATAAAATTATGATAAAAAATGTATTTGTAAAATTTAAATATTTGTTCTTTAAACATATAAGTAATTTAAATAAAATATTACATCTCCTTCAATGAAAAAGAGCTTTTGATAATTGTGTACTAAAGTTGATAAAGTGCCTTTCGATCAACACTGATGTCACAGATACCATGTTTACCATCACTAGATAAATCAGCTGATTTTATTTGTATTTTCATTTCATATTTATTGTCGTTAGTCGTGTGTGTGTTTTTTAACTAGTAATAAAATCCAAAATATGGCAAAAAAAATAAGAAAATATGACGAAAGTTATATGAATTTTGGATTTACATTTGTAAAAAATAACGATATTGTAATGCCTCAGTGTGTAATTTGCTTCAAAACCCTTTCCAATGATGCTATGAAACCAGAAAAATTAGAGAGGCATCTAATTACAAACCACCCACAATTTAAAGATAAACATGCAGATTTTTTTGCTTCTAAAATCAGATCACTGAATAAAGTAAGATTGGATTCCACAGGTGATTTAAACGTAGAACAGGAAAAGGCTATGGAAGCTTCCTATAAAATAGCAATGATAATTGCTAAAAACGAAAAGCCACACACAATTGGAGAAGACTTGATCAAACATTGTATTGCCGCAGTTGGTAACGTAATGCTTGATACAGCCAATACAGATAAGCTGATGAAAGTAGATCTGTCAAACAACACTGTCAAAAGAAGAATTAATGATATGGCACAAAATATTAAGGAGCAGTTATTAGAAAAAATTAAGAATTTACCACTCATTGCTCTTCATTTTATTTATGAAAGCGTTGCCTACAACATCAAAAGGAACTGATATTTTTCAAAAGCCTTTCTGATTTTTTAATAGAAAACAATATTCCCTGGAAAAAAGTAGTGGGAATATGCACTGATGCTGCACCTCCGATGATGGGCTCTCGATCTGGGTTTTTAAAATTAGCCAAGGATATGAATAAAGATATGATTCTGTCACACTGCATAATTCATCGTCAATCACCTTCCAGATGAACTGAAAAGTGCTCTGCAGACTGTCGTTAATTTTGTTACGACCAGTGCATTGAGAACTATAATTTTTGGAGTGCTATGTCAAGATCTCAATGCAGAGCAAACAAACCAAAAAAAAAGGTGCGTTGGCTTTCAAAAGGAAATATGCTGAAAAGGTTGTTTGAATTAAAGACCGAGGTTGAAATTTTTCTTTTGAAAGAAAAAAGTGGCAATCTTTATGAAAGATTTACGGATGCAACATTTATTTTTTATTTCGCATATATTACTGGTTTTTTTGAAGCATTTAACACATTAAACAACCTTAACTTCAGATTACAAGGCAATCAAATGAATATTTTAATAGCATTTGATTCAATTAATGCTTTTATGTCTAAAATTTTACTGTGGATAAGTCGTCTTCAAACAGCTACGCCGATATATTCATCTTTTCCGCTTTTTAATGATATCATGGATTCTTGCGATATCGAAAATATAATTTTTAAAAATGTAATTACAAAACATTTAGATACGCTGCATGATGAATTCACCAGATATTTTCTAGAGTTCCAAACGGAAACTAATTTACTTCGCAATCCTTTTAATGTGACTATTGGTGACATACCCGATGCCTTTCAAGAAGAATTAATAGAGCTACAGTGCAACTCAAGTGCAAAAAATGACTTTGGTCCTATGGAAATAGAAACATTCTGGCTGAAATATTACAAAGTGTATCCGCATGTTAGATCTGAATCATTGAAACTTTTAATTCAGTTTTCAACAACATATTTACGTGAAACCAGCTTTTCTGCCCTTTTATGCATTAAAAATAAGTATCGCTCACGTTTGGATGTAGAAAGCGATATTAGATGTGCGCTATCCAAAATATCTCCAAACATTACAGACCTTGTCAAGCAAAAGAATTATATCAGACTTTAAAAATATGAACCTTATTATACAGTATTTTAAATTAGATTTTATTTTTAATAGACTTTTATGCTTGTGTTAGTTAAAAATGTATTTTTGTCTCAAAACAAAATTTGAAGTGATATTTTATGTTTCAACTGATTACAAATGTGATCTCATGTATTTATTATTTTAGTTATTATCTCTATATCGATGGCTTAATATAAAAAGGCCCTAACTCGATTTGTTTTACTTGATAGGAGAAGGAAAAAATTTAATAAAATCCGTAAAAGTTTAGATACAAAAAAGTTTTAATGCAATTTTTAATAAAAAGAGGCAACAAAAAATCAAGTTAGGGCTCTTTATATTAAGCCATCGATATATTTTAATTTTTATTTAGTATTCCTGAAATGGGATAAATCTATTCATTTTGAAATGTCTTGTTCCTTTTTGAACTTTAAAAGTTTCTGTTATATTTATTTATTTTTGAATTATAAATGTTTTAATATTTATAAACAGATTTTTTTTCCTTTTTTTACAAAACATTTTTTGAAATTTTTTTTATTTAGTTTTTAAATTTTTTTTTTAATAATAAACATATTTTTTTTTTCATTATTTTCACATTTGGGTCCGCGAGCTTGTAAAAATGTATCAAGGGGTCCGTGAAGCAAATTAAGGTGGGAACCTATGTTCTAGAAGTTGTTTAGCTTCTTCGTCTAATTCAATAGAGGTAGTTTTCCATTTTTGTCGAATGTTGGACATATATGGATCTGAAGTGCACAGCAAAATAGTGATAAGGTCTTTATTAGTGCAACATTTGCACATTTTTCTTGTGTTGTGCTCGCAAAGGAATCTGTAGTCCTTTTTCCTTTTTTCTTCTGCTTCTTCAGATAGATCTCCTATTGGTAGCATATTGTTTTGAATTACAAAATTTTATGAACTATGGATGGCATATATCTCCAAGAATATTTTTCGTTATAAAATGGCATACTCTCCATTTTTTTTTTTTTTGCATTTATCTTTCTGCTGCATGCTAGATCTTGTAATATGATTTTGAATCGTCTTATAATTCATGATCTACACCTGTGATAGATGCTGCAGTTTCCGGATCGGAAAAAAATCTCCTTGCAGTATTTCCATCATTTGTGTTTCCTTCCCCTTGTTTTGGTTGGTCGATTACGAGGCCTAGCTGTAGATATTTTTGTTGAATTTGTTTTTTTTGCTTTCTTTTTTTCTTAATTTTCTTTGTTTTTTCTCACTGTTTCGCCTAACGGACAAAATTCCAAATCATAACCCAATTTAAAAATATGCTCCATGAAACGTCTTCTAGCATGAAGAGTAGCATGGGCCGTAATCAAGGAAAAAAAAATATTTTTGGATTTTTAAGTTGAAGTAGCGTTAATATGGTGCCTTATAGACAAATGAAATAACTGTAAAAAAATTGTATCGTTATTTCAATTTTTAACCGGGCCCCTTTGCTTTCAAAAGTCTCAAAAACGGTTTTTTCTCCAAAATTTTCAAAAATAAATCTCATATCAAAAAATAATATTGGCTAAAGTTGTAGTTCATAAGATTTCCTAAAAAAATGTCTCTTGGACTTTTTTCCTAGGTTTGATCACTTCGGAGATAATTTACTTTTAATAAAAATACCACTGTTATTTCAATTCTATGGGAATTATCATTTTTTTTTATTTCAGAGTTATGAATTAGTTTTATAGTGCTTATATACTAAACAAAAAATAACAATAATTTTGATTACTTCACAATATTTAATTTAATTTTTATATTGAAATTATATATAAAGATTCAAAGGCACGTCTGAAAAAGCTAGCGTATATAAATGAATAATAAAACAAAACTGTTTCGTTAAGAATTCGAAAAAAGAAGTTACTGCGATTTATTTTTCATATTTTCGACTTACTTATAATTTGTTGTACGAATTGAGTGTCATTGTTGCTTTTTCTCGAATATGTTCCTTATAAGTTTGCTACATATGAATAACGGTATTCTGTTTACTAAATTATTTGTGAAGCGACAAAAAAGCAGACGTCTTACAATTTCTGTAGTTATTTTAGTCGAGTGTTTGTTATCAGTGCGTCAACAATTAAAATATTGTTTTGTTAAATAAAATTCTTATAGCGTATTATCAGGTAATTAAAAACCACATTTTAAAACATAGATAGGCAGAAGAAGAAGAATAATTTTTCTTCTCATTCGGCCAATCTATGTTTTAAATCAAATATTATTGTAACTGCACTACAAATTTTTAATCAACTCTTACCGTAATATTTAATACAAAAGAAAATATGGCTACAGTAACAACACGTACTAAAGACGTGTGTCCACTTTTCGGAAACGTTGAAGATATTTGCCCAAACGAAGCCAGACAACTCCCAAGATACCAAGAGGTTATAAAATGTTACCATTTCGTTCGAAAGCAGATTATGGGTCAAAGAGTCAAACAACCCACATCTGGGGAAGTTGCCAATTTAGTTGCATGGAAGATAGAGGATATTTGGAAGCGCGCATCTCTTCCAATACTGTCTCATAATCGCATTAAGGATATGATTTTGGCTTATAATAAAAATTATCAAAATATTATTAAGCCGCTCAAAAGCCGTAATACACCATTTCTTCAAGAAAAATTGTCCAAATTTAAAACAGCGTCATTAAAAATATTTGATATATGCCATTGCAAATGTGCAGATTTTGAATCATGTAAGTGTCAAAATTGTCATAAAGTACCGAAAATTGAGAGAGAATTTTTGAAAGATCAACGCACCGAGCGAAAGATGGTGATGGGAGGAATTGATCAAGTGAAAACTAGAGAGCTGCGAAAGAAAGAAGAAAGGAAACAAAAAACACAACAACGCGAAGCTATGGAAAATGTGAGTTATGAACTTCTACCAGGTGCTAGTTGTAGTCAGTCATTGAATGAATCCAACATATCCCTATCATCAAATGAATCGTCCACTATTGCTTCAAGTGATGATGATTTTATCAGTCCAAAACGGCAGAAAAAAGATAAGTCTCCGATTCAAATGAGATTGGCTTTAACGTCTACTGCAAGGATGGCAGATTTAACTGGTTCATCGAATAGGACCGTCGCTAAAATTGCTACAGCGGTGTTGGAAGACATGAAAATTGTTTCAATAAATAATAAAACAAATATAATAGACAAAAATAAAGTACGCAGAGAAATAAATAAAAATAGAAAGTCCCTTCAACATTCCGCTGACAATAAATTTATACATGGATTATACTTCGACGGTCGTAAGGACACAACAATAATTCATAAAGAAGGACGTCGTTTGACGGAGAAAGAGGAACACATTTCAATAATAGAAGAGCCTGGAAGTAAATATTTTGGACATATTTCACTAAAAGCTTCAGGCAGTGCGGAAGAAATATTTCAAGCCATGATTTCACACTTTATTAAATGTAATACAAGCCTTGAAAAATTGATTGTTCTTGGTGGTGATGGAACTAACGTAAATACAGGTTGGAAAAGTGGTGTATTCCGAAAGCTTGAAGTTCATATTGGCAGACCATTACAATGGAGTGTTTGTATGCTTCATATGAACGAGTTGCCATTAAGGCACCTGCTGCAAGAATTGGATGGTGGTACAAAAGGCCCCAACTCCTTTTCAGGAAATTTGGGGAAACTTCTTGATGGCTGCGAAAACTTGCCTGTAGTTTCTTTTCAACCTATTATAACAACTCTGCCAGTAGTTTCCGAACGGGATTTAAGCACGGATCAACAATATTTATATAAAATCTGTTGTGCAATCAGTTCTGGAAAATGTTCTGCCAATATAGCCAAACGAAATCCTGGCCGACTAAATCACGCTCGATGGTTAACTACAGCTAACCGACTGTTGCGGTTGTATGTCGCTACAAATAATCCTCCAGAAAATCTTGAAATCATAACCAGATTCATTTTGAAAGTTTATGCGCCGACATGGTTTCATATTAAAACAAACCCATTTCTACAATTTGGTGCTATCCACCTTTGGACTGCCATTAAAGCAGCAAGAGAGTTTTCAGGTGAAGTGAAAAACATTTTTGAAAAAGTCATATCAAAAAATGGCTATTTCGCTCATCCCGAAAACTTACTTTTGGCTATGCTTTTTGACTGCCGTGACAATATAAGAGAATTAGCTATAAATAGAATTCTTATAGCACGGCAACATTTGCAGAATAACGTAAGATATTTTAAACCACCTGTAATATTATTTAATGCAGAAGATTACACTGATTTAATTGACTGGCAGGCGTGCAATTTAACCGAACCTCCTTTGACGATGGAACTTTCAGAAGAATACCTCAAAAACTGTATTCATAAGAAAAAAATGATTGAAATAAGTGTAAATTTTCCATGTCATACGCAGGCCGTTGAAAGGTGCGTTAAAGTGGTTACAGAAGCATCTTCGAAAGTATGTGGAGAGACGTCAAGAGATGGCTACATAAGAGCCAAATTTCAAGGCAGAAATCTTTTACCTAAATTTGAGAATAAGATGCAGTATTATGAAGTAAAAGAAGCAAATAGAATGCATTAGTACCACAAAAAATACAAATTTAAAAAGGTTAATTTTTGTTTAGTATATAAGTACTATAAAACTAATTCATAACTCTGAAATAAAAAAAAATGATAATTCCCATAGAATTGAAATAACAGTGGTATTTTTATTAAAAGTAAATTATCTCCGAAGTGATCAAACCTAGGAAAAAAGTCCAAGAGACATTTTTTTAGGAAATCTTATGAACTACAACTTTAGCCAATATTATTTTTTGATATGAGATTTATTTTTGAAAATTTTGGAGAAAAAACCGTTTTTGAGACTTTTGAAAGCAAAGGGGCCCGGTTAAAAATTGAAATAACGATACAATTTTTTTACAGTTATTTCATTTGTCTATAAGGCACCATATTAACGCTACTTCAACTTAAAATTCCAAAACAAATTTTTTCGGCCCATGCTAATGAAGAGGGGACATTCCAAATTCGTAGGCTTCCTTAAAACTATCATCTTGTGATGTGGGTTGGCTTAATTTACTTGATGCCTTTTGTCATATAATGCAGCTTGACGATGAATTTGTTTCGATTAAAGCTTGTGCAACTTTTCCATCAATCATTGTGAGACACATTTTAAAATTTACTTCAATGTCTTGGTCATCAAATTTAAATATTACTGGTTGAAGTGCTTTAATTTGATCTTTTAATTTTTGAACTTCTTCAGTTATGACATCTTTGATTTCCTTTTAGAATGCAAATTTTATTGGTCTGCAATACTTTGTTGAAGATGGAATTTCATTTTTCCATACATGGCTCTAAGCCGCTATAAATTTTTGTTAAGCGTATGGAACGAAAGATACCATAAATAAATTAGCATCTAATGAATTTTCGGCATTAAATTGCTTGTATTGTTTCACATCCCCATTTAGAAAGTAAAGTAATGCTACCATTTGAAGTATTTTTTAAATGATCAGTATCAAGCGTATTTAGCAATCGGTCTGCAGTATGTTCAAAGAGATCTTGCAATTTTATTTCGGCTGAACTTGAAGTGAAACTAATAGCAGATTGTGAAGGTAAGCATTCTTTTTTGGCAGAAACTAAATCTCGATACTCTGGAAAAATCCCACCTTTTAAAAAGTGAAGCATGCCTGGTCATTTCTTAAAAGGGTGTGCCCCAATAGTTTTTCACCATTTACTTGTTATTTAATTTTTTTTTTCCTATTTTGTCAGGTATTTAAACAATATAACTCAACTAATGTATGGGTGTGAAAAATTGTTCTGGTGCACACGAGCGGAAACTAGCGGGTATACAATGCAGTATAGTAGTGTAGGGGAGGTTTCGGACTACAGAAGAGTGCATGACCTTGTTTGATGGCTTTTGATGCGCAGGAGTTATGCTCTATTAAGTTGGAGATTTTGGGGAAATTTTGACCTTTTCTAAATTTTTTTTTTTTAATTTCTAAACGACTCAGTGACTTTATTATACAAAATTTACAATGTTTATTTTATTTTAAAATCTTTTAAAACAAAAAAGTTACAGTCATTTAAAAATTAAAATTTACAAAAAAAATTTTAGTTTTAGCAATATACTGAGAAAGTCCATTTTCGAAGACCCTGTTCGCTGTGATATAGTTGAAATAGAGTCGTAATTTTTTGGCTTCCGAGGTTCACTGGTATTTACTTTCATAATATGAATAATATGACGTTAAAATCGGTAACCATAAAAAAATGATTTTTGGCCGCCTTTCCAAAATATGGTCCTCAGTACGGCATATAGAAACAAATTGTTTGGCCTACCTAATCTGGATCATATGAATTATCTGAATCCAAGCTGCAGACGTGGATCGACAGGCCTTGAGATAGTCAACTATCGGCTATAAGTTTCGCCAAAGACTTTTCTTCCATTTAAATATTATGTGGTATGAATTTGAGCCAAACTAGTCCATAAATAAAACAAGTAAGAAAATTATAGTCGGTCTAGACTGACTATACGATACCCTATACCATGCGTTTAGAGACCCCATCTCTCAGGCCCAACTAGCTGGATATAGAAAATAAGCATAAACCAAATTTGAGTGGGATTTTTATTAATTTTTTCGGCTGCAGATATGAAAAAGTTCATATCGGATGCTATATCTATATGGGGACTAGGCCCAAAAATGGACCGACCCTGACCATGTATGGTAAGGTCTCTTGTATTTTGCAAAAATATATACAAACAAAATTTGAGAAGAATCAGTGCAATATTTTTGTTTTTTGATAGATTTAAGTGAAGATCGGGAAGCAGCTCTATATGGGGCCTATGACTAAGAGTTGTCCAATAGGGATCATTTTTGGACTACTGATTAATGGATGTAATATATACATACAAACCCAATTTGACTAAGATTTGTATGATAATTGGGATCTTATGGCAATATATGTTGATTTCATATGGGTCATTTGTATGGGGGCTAGGTCTGAACATGGACCGCTTCTCACCAATTTCAATAGCGTTTATCCCATGGCCGATAAAATATCAAATACCAAATTTCATCAAAACATATTCATATTTGCGACCTGCAGTTTGATTACAAGCTATACATGGACACACAGACGGACGGACGGACGGACGGACATCGTTAAATCGAATCAGATAGTGATTCAGATAGTGATTCTGATTCGATCGGTATAATTAAAGATGGGTGTAGGTCAAATATTTTTGGTTGTTACAAACAGCAGCACAAAGTCATTATACCCAAACCACATAGTGGTATAGGGTATAAAAATAAAAACATAGCTTGAACAGTTCAGTCATGATGTTCAGGCATACATAGCACTAAAGTTTTTATTTATTATGAGTCAAGATTTACTTTACCATATATCCGTCCATACCAATTTTCAGCACGACTATTTAAAATTACAACAGATCAGTTACCCAAATAATCAAAGATCCCTTGTCATAGCACTCCAAATATATACAGCCGTGTTCATAAAAATTTTAAAAAGCATTTTAAATCAATTTTAAGCAAAAATCGATTAAATTGTATTCATAAATGAATTTTATCTTAAAATACCTATTTTAAACATTGTGTAAATAAAAGAACTTTAAAATTGGTTCGACCCTTGTTTAAACCTTTTTTAATATGACAATTTTTATTTATATATGGAGCATTGTAGGGAAAACTTGTCATTAAAAAATTGTGGACATAATATATTTGATCCAAAAAATTGATAAGAACTATTTTTATATGCAAAATTTTATACTGAGAAATTTTGCACGAAATATTTTTAATCCTATTTCATATGTCATTTCATATTAATAATTAATACACGCATAATTGAATTGAATTGAATTCATTTATTTAATTTTATAATTATTTCATTATACTAGTTATTTTATTCCCTAATTTAATTCAGAGTAATGTTAATTGTACAAAATTAACTGGTGATTGTAAACAATCAAAACAAAATAAATAAAATTGGTTATTTGAATACTTTTTTATCTGCAATAAAATCACAATCTAAATAACATGATGTTCTATATTTAGTTTGACTGTATGTCTTTATTTAATTAATAGACAAGTTTATCATTAATTTTTTCTATAAAAACCATATTTTTCTCAAACATTTCAAAAAATTTTAGATACGAATACCGTATGAATTAATAACCATGGTTTTGCATCATTACGACTCAAGTGCCATATAAAAAATATAGTGATGCTATTCTAGAGTTTTATAAAGCGTTAAATCGTTTATTACTTATAATACTGATTATATATACGAATTTTTAACATCCTTTTTTAGGCTTTAACTAATTTGAATTTGAAACCTGAGTTAAGATTTTTTTATGAATACGGCTGAAATTATTCAATAATTATCATGGTAGCTGCCACGCCTACTGATCCAATACCGTCCATTTTCAGCACGGCTACTCACACATGTATCGTTACTCTCCATTTTATAATACTCAAGAATATTCTCTTTGTACTGGAGGTGACACTACCACTTATCCGATCTCGCCCATTTTCGGCACGGCTACTTACAGTAATAATAGTAGACCTTACACAAGTTCCGATTCCGTTCATTTCCGTTCGTTTTTGTCAAAACTACTTACAGTAAAAATAGATGACGTCATAGAAAGTATCATAGCTCTCCCTATCATACTACTCGAGATATATGATATATTCATAATCTCGAATCAATTTAATCACACACACAAAATATATATATATAAAGATAATAATAGTGCACCAAATTGCATTTTCCTACGACAACTGCCTTTGGCCACTCGAGCAACACTGTGCAACGTGGTTAAGACTATAATAATTTTAACAAAAGTCAATTATTTTATTTTGTTTCCCCATTTATAGAACAGAAAAATATGGATATGTTTCTTCGGGTTATAACTTTTTAACATTTTTTGGAAATTTCAAAATGGCCCCAGCATAGCAAATGAAGTTTGGATTTAAATTTTTTATTATTTTTATTTAAAAGTCAAAATCTCTATATATCATTGCTACCTCAACTGATTAAAATCTGGATATAAA
The DNA here is from genome assembly GCA_963682025.1 of Cordilura impudica. Taxonomy (NCBI): domain Eukaryota; kingdom Metazoa; phylum Arthropoda; class Insecta; order Diptera; family Scathophagidae; genus Cordilura; species Cordilura impudica. The sequence continues at coordinate 178,246,618 of OY821517.1, forward strand.
ATTTTAGGTAGATGTGCTAATTTAAAGTAAAGACAGTTTTATAGAGAACCTCACTTTTTCGGCGATATTCCTACAATATGTATCTCTGCCCATCTTAATAATAAAAAGATAAACCTAAACTTGGTCAGATTTCAAAGACATATGACTTTCTTTTTTCGCACACCTATTTAAATATAATTCGATTCCTTATATAATAATCTCAATTTCAATTAATTATTATCATTATCATGTTTAGTAGATTCGCCTAATTTACTCAAAAACATATACTAATCAAATTTGAGATAGATCTATGTAATATTTACGTTTTCTGATAAAGGTAAGTGAATATTGGGAAGCAGCTTTATATGGTAAGTAGGACTAACATAAACCAAATTTCACCGATAACTATATGATAATTTGGATCTTCCGGCAATATAAGTCGGTTTCAAGAGAAGCTGACCATGGACCTAGTTTTATTAATTTCAATAGCGATCGTCCTTTGGCCGACAAATTCCATCAAAAGATATTTCTATGTGCGATCTGTGGTTTGATTAAGGCTTACACGGACACACAATACATTCAAAAACACAGACAGATAAACGGACAGACGGATGGGCAATCGGTTTAATTTAAGGTGGGTCTAATAAGTCAAATATTTGTGGAACTTACAAATATCAGCGTAACCTTATTATGCCCTCACCACATAGTGAATATGAATGAATTTCTTGAAACAATTGTATTGAGTTTGCTTTTAATGAAAACATTTGATTTTAAGTCTGATTAACTTATATTTGAATTATTTGGAGGAGCTGTAGCTATGTTATTCATTCCAATGAGAATTCGATTCCTTAATATTGAAGACCTTGTCATTTTCGATTGGCATGAATATTATTGCTAGTAATGGCTTGAAATCTCAAAAGATGAGATTTCAATTAAAATCTCATCAAATCCTCGAAATTTCCCTTACAAATTAAAATCTCTACAATTTCAGATAATTTCACGAATCACTTTTTATTACTTTGTTAAGCTTTGAACTGTATTTGCAAATTCAATTTTTAATAAATCAATAATATTAACGAGTGCTTCGTTTCAAATTCCAAACTAGATTATGGAAATATTCAACAACCTCCTAAAATCCAAGCCGACTAATACATGAAATGAGAAATCTTCAACGGATCTTGAGTTATAGCGGAAAATATAAGCAAACAAATAAGCAAACATTTAGAAAGATCATAAAAAAGTTTGTTTTGAGAACGCAAAACCCTTTGGAGGTTTTTCTATAAAGGGTAGTACTTTCACCCTGACTTGGAATATCTCACACCCAGATGAGACCCCGATGTAACATACTGCATCACTATATATATATATATCGATGAAAAAGAACAATAACATTATATCAGCAGCCAAGTAAGAATTTAGAAAATAAAATTGTTCAACCACCACAGATAATGGAAAAAACGCGAAAAGAAAATGGAAGAATATATGTAAAGTCATAACAAATACTTTAAAAGCTGAAAACGAAGTGGACTGGAAATTATAACCGATATAATTTTGGTTTAAATATAATTTCATGACTTAAAAAATTAAGTAAAAAAAATAAATAACATTAGAATATAAAATTTTGTTTTTTCCTTCAGTATGCAAGAGAATATATTTTCGTTTCAGATTATATACATCATATACAAATTATTAAAATCCGATAATGCTTAGTAAGTGTAGACTATACCAGAAAATTTTGGGCAAGGTTTCGATATTTCAAAGCAAATGTACATATATGCATGATATATTAGAAATTCTTATAAATTTTCTCTTCTTATTTATGTACTAGATGTAACCCGGTGTGCTTCGCTACACCTTCCACCTCCTCCCCTTCCAAATCGTTAGGAAAGGGCTCACGCAAAGTCCCAAGGCTCTCACTAATATAGTAATTCAGATATATCACATTTAATATAAAGTTTGTGTGGGGGTACCACGCGCATTGGTATAATCCCGCCCATTTCTTTGTCTGACTACTTACGTTAATAATAGATGACCTGAGACAAATTAGCAAAGCTTTCTCTATCATAGTTAGTGCTTAATATATATGATATTAAAAATGCACTTTGTATGGGAGGTGCCACACCCACTAAAAATATTTAAAAAGATTAAAGCCTGTAGCACTCCCATATCTGCAGTAAGACTACGTGAAAAATTCAGGAAGATCAGATGAGTAGTTACGGAGATTACCTCCCACAAACAAACAAACAAACAAACAAACAAACAAACACATATTACCTCTTTATTATGTTAGTATAGATTATTAGCACAATTTTTTTTATTCGAATACTTGCTGATATATAATGTTTTATGGTTTTTTAATTCGGTACAACAATTATCAAATTTTTCGGCGTTCCTACCCTGGAGCCAGGTACATGTAGCTGCCATTGATAAGAAGATGGATTATCCATATTAGATCTGGCAACACTTAGCTATTGGCCTTGAACTTAGAATATCATTTGGCAATTTTTTTTAGCAATTTTTGATTTTGCCCATTTTTGATTTTGAAGATTTTTGTTTTTGGGCGATTTTTATTTTTCGCGATTTTTGGGTTTGGAGATTTTTGATTTTGGCGATATATTTTCCACGACAAATCACATTGATAACTAATGAACTTGTCAAAAGACTGTCTCTTTCATAGTGCTTCATATTTTTTACATAGGAGGTGCCATGCCCACTAATCCCATCCCGCCTAATTTTTATTGGACTACTCACATTAATATCTGATGGACTCATGCAAAATGTCGAGTCTTTCCCTTTTATAGTACACCAGTTATATGATATTATATATTTACTTTGCATGGGCGGAGCTACACCCACTGCTTCGATCACGCCCATTTTTTTGTTCGACTAATCATACAAAGAACCTATGAGCTCACGCAAAGCCACAAAGCTTTCTCTTTTAAAGTACTCCAGATATATGACATTAAATAGTTACTTTGCATGGGGAGTGCCACGCCCATTGGTGTGAACCCGCCAATTTTTTGTCCGACTACACATACTAAGATCTGATGGTGTGTTGCAAAGCGTCAAAGCTTCCCTTTTTAAGTACACCAGTTATATGATATCACATATTTACTTTGTACGTGCGGTGCCACGCCCACTGCTCCGATCACGCTTATTTTGTGCAACTAATCGCATGCATAACTTATGGGCTCACACAAAGTCCCAAGACTCTCACTGTAACAGTACTCCAGATATATGCCATTTTATATTTAATTTGTATGGTAGGTGCCACGCCTATTGGTCCGATACTGCCCATTTTTTGTCCGACTACTCACATTAATAATAGGTGACACCAGACAAATTTGAAAAGCTCTCTCTATCACACTACTCGAGATATATAATATTGAATAATTACTTGTATGGGAGGTACCACGCCCACTTCTCCGATCCCGCCCATTTTCGGCGTAACTACTAATATTAACAATAGATGACCTCACACAAATTTGCAAAGCTCTCCCTATCATAATACTCAATATATGTATATGATATTAAAAATTTACTTTGTGTGGGAGGTGCCACGCCCACTAAAAATATTAAAAAAGTTATAGCATATAGCACTTCCCATATCCGCAGTAAGACTCTGTGAAAATTTCAGGAAGATCAGATGGGTAGTTATGGAGATTACCGCCTACAAACAAACAAATAAACAAACAAACACACATTACCTCTTTATAATATAAGTATAGATATCCTATACGACTATGTGCTGAGGGTATAATGAGTTTATGCTGATATTTGTAACTAAAAAATATTTGATCTAGACCTACGTTTTTTTACACCGATTTACTCAGAATCCCTTTCTGTCTGTCTGTCCGTTCGTCCGTCTGTGTGTCGTTGTAAACCTTGTAATCTAACTGCAGGTCGCAAGTGTGAATATATATTGATGAAATTTTATTTGTAAACTTTGATAGACCATAGAACGAATTGGTTAAACCTTCGTTTAGGAAGCAACATCTTCCCCGTAATGTGACAACAATTATTTGTAAACTAAGATTCAATCATATACAAACTAGACAACATCTTATCAAAGTTAATATTATTAACACTGATCGCTGTTACTGTGGTATAGTTCAATCAATAGACTATATAACATTTGCTTAGATAAAATTCGGCGAAATACTCTAATTTACACATAACAAATTAATATCTATGAACTGTTAAAAATCAACAGCAATATTATCTACAAAATAATATAAAATTATTCCACAATGAGAAAATAATGATATGAAAATAAAAAGACCAATTCTATGATTACCCAATTTTAAGAATTACGCAAAATATGATAATAATATATTGAAAACGTAACTCCCAACAACATTACCATTACATTACATCTCCCCTGATGATGTACTTCACAGATTCTATGAAAGGAAACTTTCATGACATGACCATTAGAGTGGTCCTTACAAAATGAAAATGCGATTTTGGGGATAGGCTAATAAAACTAATAAATGTGAAGTTTGGGGATAATCGGATAAAGAAAAGTCGCGCCGGAAATCGATTGAAAATTTCAAGTGTGTTTAAATGGAGAAAATATGACTTTTTTTGGGATTTTACGAAAATTTCGTTTTATAGCTTAATTTTTCCGACAAGCTATTATAAGAATCGGGATCAGTATTAAATTATCTATTCAAAAAGCTATAAAAATTCAAAATCCAATAAAAATTCTCAAAAAAATAGCAAATGTCGCAGAAGACTTTTGTGCCAAAAAAAAAAACTAGGTCATGAAATTTGATAGCATTTTCTTCAACTTTGAGAAATTGATTAAAGCAAAAATTTTTTATTTGTCTCTATACTTATAAGTAATCAGATATGAAGTATTGTTTTATTACCACGTTGTTAACCTATTGCGCATTGAGACCGAACATGGGAAACTTTTTTGATAAAATTTTGAAAACCCCCTTTTTCAAGTTTTAAAAAATTTTCTTATACAAAATTTAAAAAACAGGATCTAAAACTTTAAGGTTTTATTAAATACATGTTACAAATTAACTGTGTGAATTTTTAAGTAAATCGCTATGCCACAATTTGTTTGACAAGGATTCTATTTTTGCGGATTTCGAGAAAAATGGGATTTTTCTAAAATATTCTGTAAATGTACTCTTTCTAAATACTTTGTATCAAAAATTCATCACTTTTCTAATTTTAAATGTCATATTATATCTTAATAGCCTAGGGTTTCGGGAAAAAATAATAATATCCCATTAACCCTTTTCCAATGGGGTCCCATATGACCCTAAGCTAATAAAAGACAATTTATTCAAAAAAATCAAATATTTTGTAAGTGCTGTTGAATTTTTAGATGCGACGCTTAAAATATAATAACCAAATGTGTCGAACTTCTATTCCTAAAATTTTGGACAAATCCGAGAACGATAACCCATTATTTGCCAAGGCCAGCTTTGGATTTTTAGATATTTTTTACTAAAAATCACCGAAAACGAGTTTTTCTATTAAACTCGCAGAAACCTTACTTAGCCCTTCAGTGCTCCTCTGATCAACATAATGCATTGTGATATATCTATGGTACAATAATCTGCTTATTGCTCGCGAATATAAATTAGAACAACTTTTAACCAATTTTGTTATAAAATAATTTTATGTATAAAAATAATGCCAAATAATGGGTTAGCGTTCTCGGTTTTATACCAAATTTTAGGACTGGAAGTTCTAAACACTTGGTTATTACATTTTAAGCGTCGCATCTAAAAATTCAACAGCACTTACAAAATATTTGAATTTTTTGAATAAATTGTCTTTTATTAGATTGGGGTCATATGTGACCCCAATTCCAAGAGGGTTAATGGGGTCATATTTTTTTGTTCGAAACCCTAGGCTATTGAGATAAAATATAACATTTAAAAGTAGAAAAGTGATAAATTTTGGATACAAAGTATTTAGAAAGAGTACATTTACAGAATATTTAACAAAAATTCCATTTTTCTCGGAATCCGCAAAAATAAAATCCTTGCCAAAAAATTCTGGTATAGGCATTTACCTAAAAATTCACACAGTTAATTTCCGTCATGTATTTAATAAAACCTTAAAGTGTCAGATCCTTTTTTTAAATTTTGTTTAAAAAAATTTTTTAAAACTTGAAAAAGGAGTTTTCAAAATTTTATCAAAAAAATTTCCCATATTCGGCCTCAATGCGCAATAGGTTAACATCGTGGCAATAAAACAATACTTCATATCTGATTACTTATAAGTATAGAGACAAAGAAAAAATAATGGCTTTAATCAATTTCTCAATTTCTCAATTTCTCAAAGTTGAAAAAATGCTATCAGACCAAAAGTGGTCTGGGGCATTTGCTATTTTTTTGGCGAGTTTTTATTAAATTTTGAATTTTTATAGCTTCTTGAATAGATAATTTAATAGTGATCCCGATTCTTGCAACAAATTGTCCGAAAATTTACGAAATTTTCGTAAAATCTCAAAAAAGTCATATTTTCCCCATATAAACACACTTGAATTTTTCAATCGATTTCCGGCGCGATTTTTCTTTATCCGATTGTCGCCAAACTTCACATTTATTAGTTTTATATGGAAAGGTTACAAACTGGACCCCGCCTATACCCAAAATCGCATTTTTATTTTTTAACGACCACTCTAATGACCATAAGTGATTCATTGGTGATTAGCCAATTTTCCAACTCATCAGCATCATTAGCTTGGGATCTTTTATTGGATGCAATATGGATAATTTTATGGAATGCTACTTATTTATTTGTGGTATTTAAATGTGTTTATCGATAATTTAACAAATAAGTTAAATTTTCTTCCATCATGCCAGCACTTATGTTACTACTTTGGTCACAATAGAATCGTTGAACTCTTCAACTCACTCCGTTCTCTAGCGTAGTTTGAAAAATACCAGGCCCATTTTATAATTTGCCTATTAGTATGTGTAGCATGTGTATGTAGTAAATGTCCATGTGTTACCTTTTATGTATTTTGAAAAGTACTATAGTATGAGTTCCTTCATATTCGTTTATTTATAAACGCACCAAATCCATAACAAGTTTTACTCACGCACTTTGTTGGCATACCTTTGCCATGCCTCATACCTCATGCCATTCATCATGCAACCACCATCCATGTATTTACCTGCAGCTCCTGGTATCTCACTATCCGTTCACCTCCTATTTTTATTTTTATTTTGTTATTTATGTGAAAGTTTTACTAAATTCACATTTTAGGGTTGTTATATTTTAGCCGTTGTTGTTGGTTCTACTCGTGTATACAAACTCATCGTTCAAACGCATTTTTTTCGTTGCTTTCCTACAACCCTTTAGAGCCATTTTTAGAGGTTCTGGCGCCCTATGTTTGCGGTGTGTATTTTTGCGTTTATAGATTGATGATTTGAGTTAAAAAATTTACGCTTATTTAACAGAAAATTTTTATTTTCATATGAATAGGTTCAGCACGTTTACTTGTTTAACGCTAAGTGTAAGAAGACTTTTTAATATAGTACATAGGAAATTACTTTTATTTTAAGAACGTCCTCTAAGTTAATGAGTGATACAAGAATGCATCAGCTATTTTGTCGAAAAAAGAAAAGTGGTAAAGCGGGGTATTTTTCTTTATTTATTTTGAGTTGCACAACAGAATTTAGATTTCATATGATTTTTTTTTAATTAAAACTGTGTAGAAAAAAAGCAATGATTACAAACAAGGCTGCTAATATTTAGCCCAAAATTCAGGAAAATCTTTAATATGACTGTATTGTATTTACGTTGCTTTTGCTAATATTAATTCATTTAAATAATAGGGGAGCTGTAGTGTTCTTAGAAACCAGCAGGGTTGGCTGCTGGTTTTATACTGGCTTCTAAGAATAAGAGACACCTAAATCCCAGAATTTAAAATCAAAATCAAATGATGGCTCATTTAGTTCTTGACCATTAGAGAAAATTGCTGGAAAGGAGATTGCTTTTTGGAGTTAAAATTTTTATTACCCACCAATAAAGAAATCTTCTGCTGAAGAAGCCTTTTTTTTATACCGTCCACTCCAGTGTGCAGAGGGTATATATAAGTTTGTCATTCCGTTTGTAATAATTAGAAAAAAAATTTTGGACCCCATAAAATATATATATTTGTGATCCTTATAACAACCGGAGTAGATATAGCGATGTCCGTCTGTCTGTCTGTCCGTCTGACAGCATCAATCGTATAGCTAGGGTGCTCGTTACCATAAAAAATGATTCAACAACATGCTGAAAAGAAGTTTGCTACTTTAAATCGTCTAAATCGGTCGATTAGGGCCCGAGATTTGAATGAAGAACTAAAAAAAGTCTTGAAAAAATATAATTTTCTATGTTGTTCTTGTCACGATCACGCCTTCAATGGTGCAACTACAGTGATCATTTTTAATGAGAATGATTCACCAAATTCATGGAAAGATTTCTGTATCAAAAATCATTGAAATTGGTGGAACAGGTCCAGGGAAATCTCTGAAAAATAAAAAAAAAAATAAAAATATGATGTTTCTATATTGTTCTTGTTTTATTCTAAATGTTGTGTTGTTGTCATAGCTGGACTTGTTGTTTTTGTGGTCGCTGGGGTAATAATATAATAAAAACTAACCCTTTGTACATTTTTTTTTATTAACTCTGGTAGAGAAATTTAAAAGTTTCCATTGTTTTGGCATCACTAAAAAAATTTGTTAGGTCATTTCTGTCACTGCCACGAGCCTGCCTGCGAAATTTCAGATGGAATGGGTCACGGGAAAGGGGTTAAAATCGATCCAAAATTTTTTCGACAAGCAGACACTACGAGTTAATATAAAGGGAGTAAAAATTCACCAATATCTAAAGCAAATAATGCTAAAATACCTAGTTGTTAATAAAAAAAAAAAACAATGTAAATTTAACAAAAAAAAATTTTATGTATAAATTTATTTAAAGAGAAAAACACAAAAATAACGTTTGATGTTGTATTTTTTGTGTGTAATATTTACATAAACATATTAAATAATACAAATAATATACATATATTCTATATATGTATATCCATAACAACTGCGTGTTAGAAATAAATCGGTATATTATTTTATTTACATCAAATTCTGCAATATTTTGTTGTGGGGAAAATACATTTCTTTTGCATTAACAGAGTGTCACTTCATTTTGCTCAGCGTGAATATGCTACAGTAGATGGCGCCACAATTTTTGTTCTAATTAGCTTTGCAATAGTTATTTCTATTTTACATGAATGTCAATATTTTCAACTAGATATCATACAGAACAATGTTAAGAGTATACACGGGCTGGTCTTTTATTTCATACGTATTTTCATTATTCTTTTACAAATATGAACATAAGTTTGGCATATTAACTTTTTGTTGTCTTTACAAAATAGAATTACCGAGTTTATCAATGAGTTTTTCGCTTTCAAAACAGTTCTTTCAAAACAGTTCTAGTTATATAGAATTATTATTCTGCTTTACCTACAAAATATCTACATCTAATTTTTAAAAATTGTTTATAATTACTAAAGCATTATTATTCACATAAATACAAAATTGCACTTTTTAAATTTTCCATTCAAATTTAAGAAAATATCAATTCTAAAAACTGGAATTAAAAATTTCCAATTATAAATTACAATTAATTGAATTTCAGAAAATCATATCAAAACGTCGGAAATAAAAATTTTAAATTTAGTAGACATCAATTGCATCTTTAATATATAAATTTTATTCGTTTTAAACACAAATTGAAATTCCAAAAAAAAAAAACACCAAATACCTGTTTACATTTAAAAAATTTTCACATTTAAAAAAAATATTGACATTCAAGAGAAATTAATAGAAATTAGTATCGTGATTCAAAAACTTCTTTTAACGATATTCGAATCGTTAAAAAAAGAAAATTGAAAATTTTTAAGTAAAATTTTTAAACGATATTTGCTATTGTTAAAGTCAGCTGTTGTTGTTATCTAAACGACAACCATTTTTGTGTTGTTTATTCAATTGATAAAAACTTAAATTTTTAGGTTGAAATGTCGTCATACATAAATAAAAATCATAAAATAGTGAAAATATTTTGCTTTAATTAAAAAACTTTTTTATATAAATAAAAAAATTAAATAGCATATTCAATTCATTATTTCATTTTCAAATAAATAAACAGAAATATTAGTAAAAAAAATAAAGATATTAAACATAAACATAAAATCATCCTGTCAAACACGAAGTATTTTGTTTTTTTCTATTCTTCTTTGTGTTTTTCGCTTATTTTGACAGAGATGCCACTTGTTTACAATTTAAATAAATAGAAAAATAGAGATGTCGACTGTCGTTAAGATGTCTGTACTTAGTGAATCACTTAATTTTTAAGTGCAAACAACAATAGCTGTCTATATATTTTGCGATTGTCGGATCGTTGAAATTTACAGAATCGGAATACAGAAAACATTGATTTAAATTCAATGAATTTTAGAAAACCTCAAATGATATTTAAGAATTGCGAACACAAAAATTTTTACATAAATAAACGCAATTTGATGAGAATATTATTTTTTATATATAAATTTTCACAATTTTTTTGGATGAATATTTGAAGTTTTTCAGAAAATAAAGATAACAAATTATTTTATTTGGTTTTTTGCGTTTGGCATCCCTTATTTGATTATTTATTATTATTATAAATTTATTCTCTATGTTTTCCAAATATGGCAATATTTTAATAAAAAAGTTGAGAGAGCTTTTTTTTGGTTATTATTTTGTTACTCCATCCGACCTATATGGCCGCAATGAAGAAATATTTGGCCAGTTAAAAGAAACTATACAGCCATCTCCAATTAGCACGAGTTAATACATATAGCCACCCTAGACAACCATTACCTTTGCAATGGAGGTTAGGGCGAGCTATTTAATTAGCAAAAACTAAATTAAACGAGTTATGTCATATAACCGGAAACGCATGCATATAGGTATATAACCTAAATGCATGCCGAACAGCAACCACGATGACCAAAAATCAAACACCGAAATAATAGAAAAGACGAAAACCTACCCAAAGAATTTGCTGAAATAATTTGGTATTAAGTTTAACAAATTGTTTATTTTTTCATTTGAGTGACATTGTATTAATTTTTGTGTCTTCAATCAATCAATTGACTTTTAATTTTTTACTATAGGAAATAGCTTTAAACATAAATTAAAAAATTTTCACAAAAAGATATATTAAATTTATAAAGCCTATAAATTACAATGAAATGAATATAGGAATTATTTGGATAGCATTAGTAATATTTAATTTTGCAAATAATCGAAAATTCGGTTTGTTTCGATGTTATGTACATTTCTATTTTGCTTTAATAGTTTTGATATTTATTTCTGCTACTAATTTCTTTTTTTGTTATAAATAGTTAGAAATGTGTGTCTCAAATGTGCGTATGGAGATAATTTTTATTTTTTTACAAAGTTTTTTACTTTTCCAACACTATTATTTTATGTATATAACTTCTCACTTGTTTTTATTGTACTTATACCCTATACGACTATGTGGTCATGGTATAATGACTTTGTGTTAATATTTGTAACTACCAAAATTATATGACTCTGAATCACTTTCTGAGTGATTTAACTATGTCCGGCCGTCCATCCGTCAGTCCGTCCGTAAACTTTGTAATCAAACTACAGGTCGGAAATATGAATATATTTATTTATGAAATTTGATATACATATAAGCTTCTATCGGTCATAGCATGAATGCTATTAAAAATGGTGAAAATCGGCTCATGTTCAGACTTGGACCCCATACAAATAGCCCCTACGAAACCGACTTAAATTGGCATAAGATCCAAATTATCATATAGATATCGATCAAATTGAGTTTATGCGTGTTTATTACACCCGTTAACCAATAGTTTAAAAATAAGCCCTATATTTGCAATTCTTAATCATAGCCCCCATATAAAGCTGCTTCCCGATCTTCACTTAAATCTATCAAAAACGAAAAGGTTGTCAACTGTATTGGAAGAGATTGGACGTGTTGTTTTAACCTCCGGACATATTTTGGCAAAATAATACTTACAAGGAGAGTCGTGGCCCCAAAAGCGTATAATTTTATTTTAAAAGTTTTGCGTAAACCGTGTTGATGTTGGTGAGAGCCTGGGTGTCGTGAAAAAATATTAAACAACCGGTAAACAGTAACATCAGCTGGCCTTGTTGTTCATACTTATTGATGTCAAAACAACGATACATTTTTCGATAACATATAATACTATAGAGTGGGCTTACACAGTACAAGAATATAAATTGGTTCGTGCAAAGATAACAAACACTGCAGTATGCAAAGAACTCTACCTAAAAGTAACAACAGAACATTGAAAAGGGTATTTTTCTGAATTATCACCCGATACAGAAAACACAGTAGAAGCGGCAAAAAATATGGATCCTGATCTACTTATACAAGTAATTAAAGATACCATCAATAAAAACCTAGATGAAAAGTTAAAGACGTTAGCAGCAAGGAATGATCTGGAAGAATTAAATGTAGAAATAACGGCTGTAAACACCGAAATAATAACATTGCGACAAAAAAATCAAGATTTAAAGGAAGAACTAAACAAGATTTAGAAAGAAAATGAAGATAAAGCGAGAGATATACGCTGGCTGGAAAGTCGAATAAAGTCTTCTAAATTATTTATCAAAGGATTATCAACGTCCAAAAATCCTATGGCAGAAGCAAGCACATGAAAATCTGCAGTGAGTTCGTTCTGAAGCTGCAGGCAAATGCAATTGCAAAAGAACATGAAAAGTTGAAATGTCCACTATGCCGTCAGACAGTTATCGATAGCATACAAGTTTTCTTGTATTTGGACATGTGAAGCTTGTATTCAATAAATAACAATTTAAATAATTTATTAGGCGCTATCAAATTAGGCCCCAGGGAAAATGACCCCAAACCAAAAATGAAGTTTAGCCAAATTTTTTGGGCCAAAAATTCGTAAAGAAAATGAACCCCACAAAATTATGAAAAATGACCCCAACCAAATAAAAATTGGCCCCAAAATAAAGTTTGTGCTTGCATGGCAACAACACAATATTAGGATTAGGGATTACATCCTCTGGTATATGCGGCAGGTGAAACTCGACATAAAGCCCTTCTGCTGAATAAAGTCTTTCTGCGTAGGCGGCCTACGGCCGCGCTTACGGATTATATCCTCTGGTATATGCATTCTCATTTTGGGGCACTTTTTCATTTTTCAAAATGATAATTGGCCCCCAAAAAAAATGAAAAACGCCCCAATTTTTTTTCTAACTTTTTGGGGCCATTTTTCATTTTTTGCTTTGGGGTCAAATTTCATGAGGCCTAATTTCATAGCGGCAATTTATTAGTGACTTAAATTGATTTGGGGCTTATTTCGTTTTTGGGGTTTATTTCATTGGGTGTTATTTTATCATGCTTTTTGGGGTAATTTCATTATGAAAAAAAGCCCGAATTTTGGGGCTTATTTCATTTCTTCTTTGGAGATTGTCGCATTATATTTGGGTTTTATTTAATTTTTTCTCTTGGGTCTTATTTCATTTTTTTGGGCGTTATTTTATTGGGGTTTATTTCATTTTTCTTTTAGGGGTTATTTCATTTGGCATATTGCCAAAATCATCAAGGTTGCTTAAAGCAATTGCTTATAGTGTATGTGTGGCCTATTTGATAAAATTTAGCATAAGGCTTTTCATTGAGCACGTTTGGCAGCTACTCCCTTGCTGCCCCGCAGTTGTCGTCAACTTATTTTAATCACCAAAGTATATTTTTCAGATCATTCCGATATTTTAGCATTTTGATGGACATGTAAACGCAAACTGCTATTAATGCAATCGTGCGTTCTTTTTTTTACCGTGCAAACATTGAAATGATGCTATTTAAAAGAATACAGTTTTTAAATGCGTTTATTGCGGGAAAAATACTGAGAGCAATATGCAAATTTTCACTTAAATAAATACATAACAAAAATTCATTAAATAAAAATATGTAAAAATTTAAAAATGAATTTGGGGAGTAAGTTCATCGTGAAGTTATTCCCCAATTTTTTGGGAATTAGTTAATGTTTTTTTTTTTGGGAATTTGTTCACTGGGGACTAAATATGTTTATGCATGGATTATTTTGAGTGCATGCTGTCTAAAAGTTTTGAATTTTAGTTATTCTAAAGCTTTGCGGTATACAACTTTTCTGGTTTTTCCTAGTGGTGCATATACGAAGAGATTGTGCTGTCTTCCAACTCTGGAGCACGCGACATATAATTGTCTATAAGAAAAACAGGAAGACTCTAAGTTGATACCTGCTACCGTAAGAGATTGTCCTCTTATGTACGTTATGTTAGGAAAAACATTTTTTACCATCTCTTGCAATGAAGGAACCAAGTTGCAAAAGTTTTCTGGTAGGGATATTAGAGCCGTTTCAGGAGTTTCACATTCCCTGGACTCAACTTGTCTTTTCCGTTTGGCCTCTCGACGTTGTTGAGTCATTTCAGGAGTTTCACATTCCCTCGACTCAGCTTTTCTCAGCCGCTGGATTTCTAGACGCACTTGAATAGATTCAAGCATTTCCGGTCTTCTTAACAAAGCTTGTTTTGATCTTTGGTCTTCAAGACGTTGTTGGGTTTGCTCAGGTATTTCACCATTTCTTGACTCAGATTGTCTAACTCGTTGAGACTCGATACGAATTTGGGTCTGATCGGGGGTGTCTAGAGTTCTGTTTAGCCTATGTCTTTTTGCATTTGAGGTAGTATGGCCTAGGAGGCATGGTTCAATTAAAATAACTAAATTTATCAAAAATGTTTCGTGGATGTATGCGCTATATGCTTTCATGTGCAAGTCACAATTGCAAAAAGCTCTTTTTCCACCTTTACAACTTATTTATATAGTGAAAAAGATTAAATGGAAATATTTGTAATAGTTTGATTTCTAATGTATCCAAAATGCGAGATGGAAATAAATGAAATATTTTGTTTTCCAAAGTAGTTAAAAAGGCGGGATGGAAATACTTGTATGCTGTAACCTCATCGGAGTAATCCTACAGCGGTAGTCAACCTGTATCTGTTCACCCATGAAATAAATCTGCAATAATTTTGGGGTGTTACAACTCATATTGTAAAATAGGCAAGACGGGAATATTTGTAATAGGTTGATTTACAATATTTATTTCATAATTGTGTAGACTCAAGAGTAGTAAGTAAAGAGATTTATGCACACAGTTTTAGAGAAGTCCATTAAAAAATTAAAATATGTATAACAAACAATAAAGCATATATAGAAAATTAACAAAAGTGGACGTGGCCGATAAAAATATATGACGACCTGGCTTGAGATATGAGAATAATCTGCAGTAAATTCAAGCGAAACCCGTAAAAAATTTAAAAAAGTGGGTGCAAAAGTGTGCGTTGCCAGTAAAAAGCATATGGCGGCCTTCCCTGGATTATAGAGAAAAATAAAAATTTGTATGCGAACAAATATACCAAAAAACAGAAAATGAATTTTATATAAAAAGTGCGCGCTAAAGTATGCGGGCCGGTAAGAAGCATATGGTGAGAGTACAGGGATCGCGTGTACCAAATTTCAGAAAAATCCGTTACAAAATAAAAATTTGTATAGCGAACAAATTTACAAAAAAAAAAACAGAAAAAGAATTTTATATAAAAAGTGGGCGTAGAAGTAGGCGCGACCAGTAAGAAGCATATGGTGACCTTCCCTGGAGTACAGAGATCATGTGCACCAAATTTCAGAGAAAACCGTTGAAGAATAAAAATTTGTATAGCGAACATATATACCAAAACACAGAAAATGAAAAATATGATAGCACATGGGACTACCAAAATTTGGTTCTTGCAATGATCCATTTTCTGTGTGTACTTAATGTTTTGTTTTAAAAAAGTTCAAAGTGTTTAAGTTTAGTAAATCATTTAATATTGAAATTAATTTTCACTTTCACTCATTCGCACATTCACGCATTATTGTTTCACAAAACAATTATCTAAACGCGCCAATAACAACACCAATTATATTCTTACAAACACACATCCGAGTACATAAATAAACATAATTAACATACACATGTATAGGCAAGTTTTTCTAACACTCTACAGGATTTGACCCTGAACTAGATTCTAAAACAAACCACACAGTGACATAATTTTTAGATATACACGTACAAACAAAAACTGAACCAAAAACATTGTACGAGTCTGCAGTCCACCAATTTGTGAATGAAATTTCATTAATTCACAAATTCTGCTTAATGTTAAAATATGACGTACACACATGCAGAGTACATCCTCCATTCACTGCATAGTCTAAAATTACAACAACTTTCATACATGTACGAGTATCTAAATAACGGCATAATGTACGAGTATATTCGTTTGGATTAGGTGGTGGTTCTGCACAAAATTTAGAATTGTTGTGGCAGCATCTAAAACAAATTCAATTTTGGCGGCAAATATTAATTCAATGATTCTGTGACTATTTTGTATGCCAACACAAAAAGACATAGATAGATATATTTTTTTCTTGCTAAATCGCATTTGGATTTGTTCGTATTCGTAACATTGGCAATCGAGAGTAGGACAGTACAGTACAATGCAAAATTAGAGGTTTTAATAAATCGTTTGTATGTGTGTTTAAGAGATGTTTGTTTAAATGTGGGTCGCATGAAAGTAAAATCTAAAATGTGTTAAAGTTAATGAATATTTGAACATTAGATATATTTATAATCACGTTTACAATATTAAATGAATTATAAAAAATAAAATTAATTGAAATGTTATTAGTTTGAGCTTATGCGTTAAACAGATAAACTTGATAAACTCGGCGAACAATGTTTAAATGCCGTTAACGGTTTTACTAGTTAAAATTTACGTAAACACTCTCCTTGTATACATACAATATACACATGAATTCAAAAAAAGTTGTTTTGGGTCCAAAAATTTAAGTAGGTAAAATAAATATTTATTTTCGAAAATTTGTTACAATAATTAGAGCTAACTTTGAATTATCAATTAATTAAGAGATAATAAGCAGCTTGTCAGTAGAAGAACCGACCGAAGTTATGGAGCTTTAGAGCTCTTTTGAAACAGTTTAGAAAAAGCACTAAAAAATTGGAAAAGAAATTTAAAAAAACATTGTCAAAAAATTCAGCGATGCTGGTTTGTTTTAATATTAGCTGATGAAACGACTGACATCAGTGCAAAGGAACAGTTGACTCTGTGCATTTGATTTTTCACAAATTAAAGCATATTTTTTAAATTTTGTGAATATAAATGGAACAATAGGAAAATAAATTTTACAAACTTTACTTGAGATAGTCAAAAACATAGGCCTTGATTTGAACATATTGTGAGGACAAGGGTAAGACGGTGCCGCAAACAAATCTGAACGGCATAATGGCGTTCAAGCCATAGTGAGACAACTGAGTACAAATATTTTACAATTCAATACCAAAACTTATTTAAGCCTAGGAAAACATGGATGATAAAGTTTTTAAAGAAATACTTTTTAAAAATAGATGAGCAACCAAAAAATAAAAATGAATTAAACTAAAGTATTATTAAAAATTGCGTTTTTTTTTTTTTTGCATACATATATTTGTATGTATATTATTCTAAAATTAAAATAATAAATCCATATTTGATAAGTATTTTTTACACCGAAATTGATTTACAAATACCTAACCCCAAAATTAAAAAAAAAAATAATATTACCAATTTAAATTAGGATTTCAGTGGGCGTCGCACAGTGGGGCCTTTTGACTTTTTTCGTTGCAAACATCATAACTTTTAAAATAATAAAGATATTTTAAAAGTTAGAAATGATTCCGAAAGATGACTTCCTTACTTTTAAAATAACTGCCGGCGGAGGGTGCTAGGCTTCAATATGTCGTATGAAAGTTCAATATTATTTTGGTGGTAATATTACATGTTGCAAATATAATGATAATGTGGTGAAATTTGGAACTTAAAGTGTTTTTAATCCAAAGACAAACCCTACTTAAATTTGCTGGAATCGGCCCATGTTTGGACCTAGTCCCCATGCAAATTTTCTTTAAAAATTGTTTCAAGTGCCACTGAATGTAGCAAATGTTATTCCATTGCGATGAAATTTGAATCATAAGGGTTTATTAGAGACCTATAAAAAATCTTTGAAATCGGTCCATGCTTGGACCTAGTCCCCGAACAAATTTTCTTCAAAATTTGGCTAAAATGCCACAAAAGATCCAAATTTACTAATTTCTGTATTATATTTTTAAAAAAAATTGTAATGAAATCGGACCACTTTTGGACCTATTTTCCCGATTTTTCTTATAAAGAAAAACACCCAAAGTTCTCAAAATTCCAAATTTCGCAATGAAATTTTATTAACTTACCACTAAAAGGACTTATAATATCACAATATATATTTTTTAAATCCGAAAAGTCTTCACGTTTTCACTACCAAATTAAGCACTTTTGATTTATTTTTAAATTAACATAACAAATATTCATATATTAATTTATAAAGTTACTAGCGGACCCTGCGAACTTCGCCTCGCCCCAATTTTAAGCCTTCAGACAAACTTTAGAGTAATAATACAACACAAATATTTACATTTTTAATGT
Source organism: Cordilura impudica (assembly GCA_963682025.1). Classification (NCBI taxonomy): domain Eukaryota; kingdom Metazoa; phylum Arthropoda; class Insecta; order Diptera; family Scathophagidae; genus Cordilura; species Cordilura impudica. The sequence goes on from OY821517.1 coordinate 178,265,238, forward strand.
GATTTATTTGAATCGAATCAGTAGAGAGCGATTTGATGAACAATGTTTTTCGATTTGTTTTTCGATTTGTTTACGGAATAAATGTTTCCGTATGAATACTCGCAATCCAATTAGGTAAACTCACTTTTTTCACACAAACTTATTTTCTTTATGAATGAATGTTTTGATAAATATTCCACTGAATTTCAATTGATTCTAATGCTTTTACCGTATATGGAATAATGCGTGATTTACGACAATCCGGAATCAGTTTAATAATACACAAAACTCGTATAAAATGCAGCAAGAAAAATAGTACATTTTCTGTAGAAAATTACAATGCCAAAATGACACCTGTCAGATTGCGCAAAGTCTAAGTCAAAGTATAACGCCATCTATCGGATTTTGGCTGAGAACTTTCTATTTTTTCATTTGGAAAGGCACACAAAATTTCGTACAAAAACATCAATTTTCGATTTTTCCAATTTTCCGACTTTTGCGGAGAGATTTTCCAATTTTACGCATTTCGCATTTTCCAGAATTTTCCATGATTTTGACTAAGAACTTTCTATTTTTTGATTTGAAAAGCCATTAAGGAATAATTTCACACAAAATTTCATACAAAAACTCGATTTTAGATTTTTCCAATTTTTCGACTTTTCTGGAGGGATTTTCCAAAAAAACCTTCCGTAAAAACCTTCTCCTCGAAAATACGAACAACTGACAAAAAATTTTACAGAAATCGGCCCAGCCGTTCTCATTTTATGAATTACTATACATTTCTTACACCATTTATATATATCTGTGGTCACAAGCAATAGCCGCCTAAGTCGAAAATCATACTTTCGAGAAAAGTAGCTTTTTATATAAATGTAATAGGTCTTCAGTACGACTTAGGTCAGAATGTTTTCATTAATAACTTTTTAAAAAACAGTGTTAGAGAAATGGGGATTTCACGTAAATATAAAGTTTTTTTTAGTAGAATATGATAGCATACATAACTCAAATCGGCGAAAATCATTCTTTCGAGAAAAATAACTGTTTATATAAATGTAATGGGGCTTCATTACGACTTAGGTCATTTTGTTTTCATTAATAAACTTTTAAATAACAGCTTCAGAAAAATGGGGATTTCACGCAAATATAAAGAATTATTAGTAGAATATTATAGCATACATAACTCAAATCGTTCTTAAGTCCACTTAGGCGATTATCGCTTGTGAGCACTGATATATAGATACTAGTTAATTGTGTGGCGCCTAGGCGCCCGTTTAAATATTATGAATAAAACAGTTTAAATTTAAATACACGAAAAATTTATAATAAATTATATTTCTTTTGATATAGAAGTAAATTGAAAATTATATTGTTACATATGTACATGTGAAAAAAGATTGTGTCTGTAGAAATTATATACATAAGTAACAAAACAGATAAGAAATATTTTGCAAAAAAGTTTTTCAATTTAGAATCTCTTGAAAAACTATGTTTCGTGAGAAATATCGTTGGTCATTTAATAGTTTTCCTTGCTGTGGGTTCGATTGAATACGTATCTTAACCTGGCCTGCAACTTTTGATCGTGATAAAGCCACATACAGTTGGCCGTGTGAAAATACCGCGGTCTCCAAATTAATGCCAAATCAAATGACTGGCCTTGAGCCTTGTTTATGGTAATTGCGTATGCAGGAATTACTGGAAACTGGCGGCGTTTTAATATGAAAGGTAATGTGGTGTCGGTTGGGGCGAGATCAATCCTAGGAATTAGAACCGTATCATTTTGGTCAGCGTTACAGAATCAGTCAGTCTCTCAGTCATTCAGTCAGTCAGTCAGTGAGTCAGGGATCAGCGTAAATATATTTAAGATATTACCCGGCCTTCACACGTTATATTTTTGGCTTTCAGGTTGTAATGCACTCCCACTTTTTTACTCTTTTTTACTAAACAATCATACGTTTCAATTCTCTCTTTCAATTTTTCAATGGGACAGTTGCTTAACAATTTTTTGACTATTGGATGTGTGATCAATTGGACTTGAACATGGGAAGGCCGGGTAAAGTGAGGAGATTGGAGAGATTGGAGAGTCCCAAAATTATTAAAATTTAATACAATGGAGTTCGCTTATAACGAACCCTGGTTGTAATAAATTTTTGTTTATAGCGAAGAATTTCTTCGGTCTCAAGGGTTTTAATCACATTTTTCATACAAATTGCTTCTCTTATAGCGAACAGTGGTTATATCAAACTTTTGACTTTAACAAACAAATTTTTTTTCCATTTCAGAATATTCGTATATGTTATATATTTAAAAAAAAATTAATTTCAATGTAATTCAAATGAAGTTTTGTAAAAGGTCCTTTTATGTATATATTCGTAAAAGTTTGCCAGTAGCCAACCTTTGCTTTGTACTTTCTGCTTCTATACATAAGGAGTTTTTAATATTATATGATTTTAAAAAAATATTTTATTTTGATAGAAACAAACAATTAATATGTATCTTTTTAGTAATTTAATTGTTTTATAACTTTTTAAAATGCCCCAAAATAAATAAACTTATTCAACTAAAAAAACATTTTAAACCTTTCGGACAAATCAAAAAAATACTACGGTTATAACGAACTTAGTCTATAAGGAACTATTTGGCCGGTACCGCCGAGTTCGCTATCACCTAACTCCATTTTATTGTAGAAAAATAGAATATCATAGAAAAAAACGTTTTAGAGCAAGGTTCCTAAAAGTTTCCTAAGGGGGGTAAGGTTTTAAAAGATAAAAAAAGTCGTATTTTCATACTTCTTTTTTGAAGATATGAATAATGTTGGATTATTTATTTCATATATACGTTATAGCATTATATTTGGAGAATCTTTGAAAAAACTTTAAATTAAAATTTTTAATAAATAAGTCCGTGACAGCGAATCTCCGGAGGCATTGTTGTTTTGCGGTGAACATCATAACTCGTTACCGGATCATGTAAAATAAAAAAATCGAAACGCGTTTCAAAGGTTACGAAGAGTTTTTTCATTTTGAAGTGAAAAACTATTTTTGCTATACAATTTCGGGAATTTGTTGTTAAAAAATGGGAAAGAAAATGGACTTAAAAAACCCTTCGTGGTTACGTGGTGATTTATGTGTAGATATAGTGTCTAAAATTGCAAAAGAATCGGTCGAGTAGATTTTGAGTTATGATGTTGACGGACTTCGAATTTATATACTATGATTTATATACTATATACCGTATGAGGCCGGTCGCTGGAAACGCTGTATCTTCTTAAGTTCTGCTCTAATTTACTTAAAATTTTGACACAACACCTTCGATATGCTGTGCATACAGAAAGAGAAATGCAAAAAAAGGTTTTAAAACCTACCACCCCTTAAGGAAGTGCAAACACCAATACACCTACAAAAAAGAGAAAAAAATATTTCATATGTCATCATAAATGTGAACTGAAAAAAGCGAACATTTTTTCCAGTTATCTATAAATCAAAAAAAAAAAAAAAAATAGGGCGTATTAGTTTTACTTAAAAAACAAAATTATTATTCCAAATCGCCTTTGATTCTTCTATGACAATTTCAATAAATTATTCAAATTAAAATCTTAAATATACCTATTTATATTTGTCTAAATTTTATGAAAGCAAATTATGCAAAAATTAATATTATGAGTGAAAAAAAATAATTTTCCCAACTCTCTTCTGAAATTACAATGTAATTTAGTCAGAATAATTTAAATTTTAAATTTAATATTGCACTATTTTTTCAAGTGCTTTTCAATACAGAGCTTTAAACGAAATCACACGTTGGACAACAACAAAATCCACATTGAAGATCTCTTTTTTCTCAAATATTTATCAAAAAAAGCATACTCTTTGGTAAGTGCTGGCCATCAGAGAACCTGAGCGAAAGCACTCCTAACAATTCAAAACAATTTTGAGATGAAAAACAAAACTGACAAACGGTAAAGTTTAGTTTGATAAAAAAAGTATGTATGCATATCGGACGACGTTAAATGAGAAAAATAAAAATGTTTAAAATTTCCTTCATTACTTTTTTTTGCAGGATTTTTTCATTGACCAACAAAGGGAATTTAAAGAAGAATTTGAATAGATATTAGTTTTTTGATGCATTTTTTCCTTTCATCTTATTACATATGTAACACGAAATCTGCATATGTAGTGCTATTGTCGTTAGCAGTGCTGCTAATTTTGACAACTTTTTTTAATTTCGATGATTTTTCAATTTGTTAAAATAATTTTTGAAATTTGTTAAAATGATTATTGAAGATTTTAAATTTTCAGTAGTATAAAAATTAGGATTTCAAGGGTTAACAATTAATGGGTTGTAAATCGAAAATTGATAGTTTTAGTTCAGTGTAAATGTTAATTACGAAATATGTATAGATTTAATTCTGGGTCAAGTCGTTTCAAAACGGAAACACCTTGAATAGCATCTCCATTTAAGATTTAAGTTTTAATTACGGCGATACTTTAAACCTATATTATATGTTTCAGCTATAGATACATATCAATAAAATTATTTAGTTGATTGCTGTGTTAAATTTTTTTCGTTGAAATTTCACCACTAATACATTTTTATATATAGAAATATATATAGAAATGCTGTAATAATATTCGTAATATGAATGATATAAATAAATTTTATTGCTTCCTTTTGTAATACTTTTTCGAGTTTTATTAGCGGTAAAATTTTCTTGACAATTTCTTGTTTTAAAAATGACAATTTTGGCGATTTAGTTTCCAAAATTGTAGATTTGCAGAAGATTTTATTAGCAGCACTGGTTGGTAACAAAGAAGAGAGAAAATTGTGTGTGGGTTTGTATAAAATCAGAAGAAAGATTAAATTTTGTTTGTGTATTTCCCATAGCTTTGTAAGGAGTGCTATGTGTGTGTATTATTTCAGCGTTACAGAATCAGTCAGTCAGTCAGTGAGTCAGGGATCAGCGTAAATATATATAAAAAAGAAAAAGATTTAACTGTATATTTATTTTGTTAAAATAGATATTTTTGTTTACAAATTTTTTTCAAAATAATCGATATCATTTGAATTTATATCCAATAAACTTTTCATTTCGGTACTATAATTATTTTCCTCCAAATCCTTTTGCGATTTCACGTGTCTCAAAGATGAAATTAATGGATGGGAAGAAGCCGCCAACATGTTGAAGATATGTATTCGCGTATCTAAATTTCATAATATCAAAATACAAAATACACTATTTTATGAGACTTAAATTCATATATTTCATTATTATTACCTTTACTCAACAACAAATTTACTTTGTTTAAACAAATACTTGGGTTCAGCTTCTAAGTGTCGGCAAAAATTCTTTTGAGAAATCTATTTGAAATATATTTTTAGCACTTTAAAATAAAAAAACACGTCCGTTTTTTTCTCTATTAAATATTGGCAAATTTTTGGTCAAAACACTTTTTAATATTTTCTTCAAAATAAAAAAACACGTCCGAGCAGAAGAAAATCGAATGTACCAGTAATGCAGAATTCGAAAACAATAGTGTTAAAATCTAAGCACACTTTGTTTTCTGAGATTCATTTTAAAACTAAAGACTTAAACAATTTAAAAAAACACGACAACAAATTTTTAAATTTTTGCCTGTGTTTTGTTTCTGTGCGCCTGGACTAATTTTTTTATTTCAAGGTTGCCGCACTTTTATCGTAATAACATGCAAAAAGGCAGGAATATGCAGTCAATTTTAATTGAATACGGTAGAGCAATGAGCACTTAATAGCCCTAAGGTAATAACTTCCGAAATTAATAGAAACTTTTTTAGTTCTATTCTATCAAAGTTGAAAATGGTACAAATATAGTGCTTTTTAAAACTGTGATTTTTAACTAACTAAGACTCGGATTCGATTGGATTCGTACGTACCTTTCAAACAGCACCAAAAACATGATGATTGGTTCTATAGTTTGTCTATAATTAAATTGTAAATTTGATTTCACTTTTTGTTTTTTTTTTTGTACACTGAAAAAATTAATCATCTTTGAGCGGCCCTATAAAATGCAATTTTTATTCGATTTAGTAACGGGATTCGGATTCTTGATCCACAATTAGTTCTATATCCACTAGAATCATTCAATTTACCAAAAGCTTTTATACAATTTTTGATTTTTGCCACGGATTCCAGAAAAATTACCCACAAGTGCGTCGGCGGTTTATGAAATATTAAATATGCACCTTTTTCTACTCATAATTGTCTTTCCTCCAAATTTTTGTATGCCATCCTTTTTGACTCTATTTTATCTTGACACTAAACTAATAAATTAAAATCGACTATAAATAAAACAAGTAAGAGTGTTAAATTCGGCTGTGCCGAATCTTTGATACCTTCCACCTCAGTTTGAGTATTGATAATAAATGTAAACAAAATATTGGAAAAAGTAAACAATTTTTTAAACTTAATACCAAATTATTTCAGCAAATTCTTTGGGTTGGTTTTCGTCTTTTCTATTATTTCGGATTTATTTCGGTGTTTGCTTTTTGGTCATTGTGGTTGCTGATCGGCATGCATATAGGTTATATACCTATATGCATGCGTTTCAGGTTATATGACATAACTTCTCGTTTAATTTAGTTTTTACTAATTAAATAGCTCGCTCTAACCTCCATTGCAGAGGTAATGGTTGTGTAGGGTGGCTACATGCATTAAATCGTGCTAATTGGAGATGGCTGTATAGTTTCTTTTAACTTGCGAAATATTTTGCCATATAGGTCGGATGGAGTAAGAAAATAATAACCAAAAAAAAACTCTCAATTTTTTTATTAAAATATTGCCATATTTGGAAAACATAGAGAATAAATTTATAATAATAAATATTCAAATTAGGGATGCCAAACGCAAAAAACCAAATGTCCCAAACATTTTAAATAAAATAATTTGTTCTCTTAGTTTTCTGAAAAACTTCAAATTTTCATCCAAAAAAATTGTGAAAATTTATATATAAAAAAAAACATTCTCATCAAATTGCGTTTACTTATGTAACAGTTTTTATGTTCGCAATTCTTAAATATCAATTGACGTTTTCTAAAATTCATTGAATTTTAATTAATGTTTTCTGTAGTGTGATTCTGTAAATTTCAACGATCCGACAATCGCAAAATATATCGACAGCTATTGCTGTTTGCACTAAGGATTAAGTGATTCACTATACACACATCTTGACAACAGTCGAAAAATCTATTTTTCTATTTATTTAAATTGTAAACGAGTGGCATCTCTGTCAAAATAAGCGAAAAACACAAAGAAGAATAAAAAAACAAATTACTTCGTGTTTGACAGGATGATATTATGTTTATGTTTAATATCTTTATTTTCTTACTAATATTTCTGTGTATTTATTTGAAAATGAAATAATGAATTGAATATGCTATTTAATTTTTTTTATTTATATAAAAAAGTTTTTTAATTAAAGCATAATAATTTCACTATTTTATGATTTTTATTTATGTATGGCGACATTTCAACCTAAAAATTTAAGTTTTTATCGATTGAATAAACAACACAAAAATGGTTGTCGTTTAGATAACAACAGCTGAGTTTAACAATAGCGAATATCGTTTACAAATTTTACTGATAATTTTGCTATTTTCTTTTTTTTAACGATTCGACTATCGTTAAAAGAAGTTACTGAATCGCGGTACTGAAAAGCTATTAATTTCTCATGAATGTCAATATTTTTTTTAAATGTAAAAATTTTGTAAATGTTTTTTTTTTGGAATTTCAATTTGTGTTTAACGAATAAAATTTATATATTAAAGATGCAATTGATGTTTTCTAAATTTAAAATTATAATTTCCGACGTTTTGATATGATTTTTTGAAATTCAATTAATTGTAATTTATAACTGGAAATTTTTAATTCCACTTTTTAGAACTGATATTTTCTTTTGTATTTATGTGGATAATAATGCTTTAGTAATTATAAACAATTTTTAAAAATTAGATGTAATAGTAATCAGATATTTTGTAGGTAAAGCGGAATAATAGTTCTATATAACTATGTAGAACTGTTTTGAAAGCAAAAAACTCATTAACAAAAAAAGTTAATATGCCAAACTTATGTTCATATTTGTAAAAGAATAATGAAAAAACATATGATATAAAAGACCAGCCCGTGTATACTCTTAACATTGTTCTGTATGATATCTAGTTGAAAATATTGACATTCATGTTAAAATAGAAATAACTATGTATTGCAAAGCTAATTAGAACAAAAATTGTGGCGCCATCTACTGCGGCATAGTCACGCTGAGCAAAATGAAGTGACACTCTGTTAATGCAAAAGAAATGTATTTTCCCCACAACAAAATATTGCAGAAATTTATTTAAATAAAATAACATACCGATTTATTTCTAACATGCAGTTGTTATGGATATACATATATATAATATATATAATATATATAATATATATAATATATAATATATAATATATATATATAATATATGTATATTATTTGTATTATTTAATGTTTATGTATGAGTATGTAAATATTACACACAAAAAATACAACGTCAAACGTTATTTTTGAGTTTTTCTCTTTAAAGAAATTAATACATAAAAATTTTTTTTGCTAAATTTACATTGTTTATTTTATTGACAACTAGATATTTTAGCATTATTTGCTTTAGATGCTGGTGAATTTTTACTCCCTTTATATTAACTCGTAGTGTCTGCTTGTCCAAAAAATTTTGGATCGATTTTAACCCCTTTCCCGTGACCCAATCGATCTGAAAGTTTGCAGACAGGCTCGTCGCAATGACGGAAATGATCTAATAAATTGTTTTAGTGATGGGAAACTTTTAAATTTTTCTACCAGCGTTGATAAAAAAAATATACAAAGGGTTAGTTTTTATTATATTATTACCACAATGACCACCAAAACAACAAGTCCAGCTATGACAACAATACAACATTTAGAATAACAACAAGAACAATATAGAAATATCATATTTTTATTTTTTTTTTAATTTTTCAGATATTTCCCTGGACCTATTCCACCGATTTTAATGATTTTTGAAATAGAAATCTTCCCATGAATTTGGTGAATCATTTTCATTGAAAATGATCACCTTAGCTATCCTATTGAGGGCGTGATCGTGACAAAAACAACATAGAAAATTATATTTTTTCAAGACTTTTTTAGTTCTTCATTCAAATCTCGGGCCCTAATCTACCGATTCGGACTATTTTATCAAACTGCTCAGGATGTTATTGAATCATTTTTTATATCAACGAGTACTCTAGCTGCCCGATTGATGCCGTCGTCGTGATTTCCACAGACGGACAGACGGACATCGCTATATCAACTCCGGTTGTTATAAGGATCACAAATATATATATTTTATGTTGTCCAAAATTTTTTTTTCTAATTATTACAAACGGAATGACATACTTATATATACCCTCTGCACACTGGAGTGGAGGGTATAAAAATAATTCATAATAAAATTTTACCCACTTGTTTATTCATTAGGTCATTTATTTGTATCCTTTAACAAAATTGGTAATTACAAATATAATAAATGATAAAAAAAAAATATTTCCTTCGTTTTTGACTGTCGCTAAAACTATACTTAATACGATTTTCACGATTGTTACAATTTTTTGTGTTTATATAACCGTATGCGTAAATTTGAGTTCATCTTAAATGTGGCAATTTGCAGTTATGTTTTGAATTTTACTCACCAGTTAGATATTGTGAAAGTTAAAAACCAAATTAACTTACTTACAAATCGGCTAAATTCAATACGCCAAGATGTGGACATCGAGTTTGAAAAGTTGTGTCAATAGTTATATCAACAGTAATCAGCCCTGAACTTCCCAGAAGAGTAGGAACGCAAAAGTATGGCTCAAATATGAAAACAGAGAACCCACATGCGACAGAATTATCAAGACCAACCAGTTTTCTTTCACCAAAATTGTGAATGAATCGACTCCAGCGCTTGGAAAGAAAGGCTAAAAAGCCTCCCGTAGAACGATTTCTGTCGATCATTAAGATGTAAGTTAGTCTATCTCCATCACCTTTGGGAACACAGAGCATATTCCAATTGGACAGTCAATTTCCAAGATATTAGCCTTTCTCTTTTTGGGGATTGGTTGAACATTGTCAATCTTCCTGCAAGAGGACAATACTCACACATGGTACAAAGAGGTGAAATAGGTGTCGTGATAAAATTTGACATATTAAATAACATTTTTTAACATTTTGGCAATATGTTTCCGTCAATTACAGATGTAATGAAAACGTAATTAAAAGAAAATAATAAAATCTCATTGATGAAGTTTTTATTCAGTGAATATAACATAGTTAAAACCAGGCATTACACACACAGTTAATTTTAATAAACGAAAAAAACTTCAATTAGTAAACAAAATAGTGCACATACCAAACTCAGACGTCGTCAAATATTTGTAATTTTAGTCATTATTAATATTAATACTCTGTATGCAATCCCTTCTCCCTTAAAACTCTTCTCGTGGGGATGGGTTCAACTAATTATTAGCATTTGTTTTTTTTACCATTATTGCAGCAGGACCTTTTAAACTCAGCTTTTCTGGATACCATGTATTCCATAACTTGTTTCTTTGAGTGGGAGACGTTCCACAACAGCCAATAACACACTTAATTGGCTTCGTATTTTAGATCATTGGCCTTATAGAAGTACCAGTCATCGTTGGCAACCAGTTTATTTACATTTAATTTTTTTTTTTCAAATTTTCCTTTAGAATTTCTAGATGTACGTTTTTTCCATTATCATATCAATAAAGGGAAATAATCCTGGTCCTGCTGCAGAAAATGAGCCCTGGGACACTACTGATCTGCTCACATGCTTTACAGTCCGTCGCATAACGTATGTTGCGATTTCGTTCTCTCCAAACAAAAGGATTACCAGCCGACCCAAATACGTTAAACTTTCTTTCGTTTCTCCAGACAGAAACATCGTTGTGTTTATGTTCTTTTGCAACATTCAATTGTATTGTTTAATTAAGTTTTCTAAAGCATTTTTGTCTTGATTTCTACCTTTTTGATCTGATTTTGAGATCTTCCGATTAATGTATAAGATAAGGTTCCTTTTAATTCAGAATATATAAAAAATACACCTTTCGACAAAAGTGCAAATAAAATGCGACATTTTTTGTCAGAAAAGAAACATTTGTGGCTATTATCAAAAACATTGATTGATTATTATGCAAAAGCCATAATAATTTATAATCTTTTTCAAATAATATGGTAGTTGGCATTACCATCTAGAAGCGTTTCCGAAAACATTAAAGTCCATAACTTCAGTGTATATTCTTAACTCATCTTTAATCGAACACATAGCTTTAAAAAAGAAAACGCTTTCTTAAATGGTTAATTTTGAGTACATTAGTTCACTATGGTAAATCATAATTGCAAAGAAGAATAATCTTCTTTAAATTTTGCTCCCTTTTAAAACAAGGCATTGGAAATGATTATAGTAAATCTTATATACATAATTATAAAAAAAAAAAATAAACATAAAAGATTGTTTATATTCATTACTATGCAAGATGATTTCGATCCTGATTCTTCACCGTCATGCTGCTTCTAATTCGTGTATGCTAATTACCGCCCAACGAGTGCATGGCATAAAATTCAAAACAATCAAATTGTAATAATTTATTGTGTTAACATTAAAATTAAAAACCTACAACAATCATGAAAAGGTTGTCTTCATTCAGCACATGAAATAGTTAAACAACAGCAACTGGAATTGTTACGATGCAGTTAAGTAAAATCTTTGAAAAAAAAACGAAGAAAGAACAACGAAATATGAACATGTTAAGTCAACATAAATTTTGAAACATTCTAATTACACTATCAGCTAAATATTATTTCATATACCCTACAGCGCTATGACTTAATTATGAGTTTGGGCTGATGTTGGTAGTAACCATAAAATTTTATAACTAACGTCTTTTTGTTAAACCGTGTAATCGACGATTTCGCTAATGACGAACAAAGTATTAACCAAGTTGTAATTGATTTGAATCAGAATTTTCTTCGATCAATAATGTCAATACTGTTATTCTTCGCAAAACATTTTGTTACCAGTTTATATATGAAGAGAATATCTTCACATAAATAACCCATTGATCTCAATAAAAATATAAAATAATACTCTGTCACATCCGATTTGAAAAAATTCCATAAACCAATATGTTTTATTTTTCGAATATCTGAATCTTATAGTGTGGAGTATAATATAGTCAGCCTAGAACGTCTACTACTGCTTCCAAGTATCTTCAATCCTGCTGTCTTTCGATGCTTATAATTCATTCACATAAAATACATAAACGTTATAAGATAAATTAGGAATTGTTACGGAAAAAAGTGTATAAAATTACCTTTAGTTAATTTTACAACGAAGTACATCAAACTAGCTAGAGACAAAGAAAATATGTTTAATGTTTTAACAAAAACTCCCGTACTTGACTTCATGAAGTTGCATTTGACGAAAAAAGTGCAGAGGCAAATTAGATTCCCAAAAGCTTTCGAAACCCATCAACAAGAACAATAAGCCCGTTATTAAGTTAACAAATATAAAACATTGTAAACATTAATCATTAATGGATAGAACACTACACGCTGCCAGCAAAACATATCTAACAACAATAAATACTTAATAATACGTTACATTAGAGACAACTGAATATTAGGGTAGTACTTATTTCACAGAATCACTGAATAATTTATATTTACATTTTAATTCAATGTACCACTCTATAGTCAATGAGTTTGAGCTAATATAAAAACTTGACCTTCCGTCGTAAAGTTTTGAGTAAGCTGCGTCATTTAGATTGTGTGCGACAGCCATTGAAAGCCGATAACGCCGAGAATTTTTGCAAAAATAGAAAAAAAGGAACTATTATTGCTCATAAAGCATTATATTTTACGGAAAAAAAACACCAACGTAACCAAAAAAGGCGTATGTCACAAAATCAAAATGTTCAGGGGAGCCAAAAAAACGTTATATTTGAAATTATGGGCTCGATATAAAATTTTTAGAGCTTTTTATTTAACAGTCCTGTAGATATAGGCAATAAATACTTTATATAAAATTTTGAGTCAAAAATCTTCAGAGGACTAGATCCTAGAGAAGGATGAAAAAACAATATGTAAATAACACTTAAAGTGTGTGTAGACAAAACACACGACAAACGTCGTTTTCTTTGAAAACGAAAACTACCAATGCAACCACACAAGTAGACATAAGTTGTTGTTGCTTGAAAAATGGATTTTTTTCTTCGTCAACAAAAAGTTAACGGGTCTTAGGATGAGAATATAACAAAGTATCAGGAATAATAGTGACAAAAAATACAAAAATAAACACACAAGTTTTTATAAGTGGTTATAAACTGAAAAATAATCCAAAATTATTTTGCAGTTTTTTTTCATTAATAACAACGTATGTCGCTATGTGTCGTTTTCTGAGAAAATAATTTGTCAGCGATCAAACGTAGGTTCACATACGTCGATAGTGCTGCAAATTAATTTAATAAACATTTAAGTTACGTCGTTATTTAAAGAAAAAACTCAGAAATGGTCAATATTTTGTTTAAAAAAATTGAACACATGTAAGAAGCGTTAAAAATTAATATATTTGGCATCGTTAACTCAAAACTGACAAAAATTGACATACGCGGCTATTTCAGAAAACCACAGAAATATTATGGTTAGAAGGTGGTTAAATAAATTTGGTTATCCCGAATGTTCTAGTCGCCCATGATTGTGAAGTGGCAGAAATAGTTATATACGCGATTGGTGCCGCAAATGCTCATACTTACAACTGTAGGGACATTTCAAAATTTTCGTAAACATGGATCCATCACAAGATAACAGAGACTAAGGAACAGTTAAAGTAGGTACTTCTCGGGGAAGTGCTCCAAAGAAGCACGAGATGTGTCTATCGCCCACGTTTGTGGTCGCCATGCCAAAAATCCATACATTGGGCTACGAATTGCTAGCCCGTTTAGCATACTCACCAGACTTAGCCCTCCTGCGGCTATTTTCTATTCCAAAACTGATGAAATAGTTCGGCTGCATGAGATTTGGGTCGAATGAAGAGTTCATCACTGAAACAACGCCTATTTTGAGGATCTTGGGAAAAGCTTTTGGTTTGGAAAGAAAAACAAATTACAACAAATCTGAACTAAATGTATCGAGCTAAAAATTAATAGATTTTATATTCAAAAAGTCACAGAATTTTCCAATCGTCATAGTAAATGTACTCTTTACTATAACGACCTAGTCAAAATATCATATTGAGACGTTTCTACTATGTACGTATGTCAGTCAGAATCTTTAAACTTTGACGTTCTCGTGATTTCGCAGGAAAATTCTCTTTAAAAATTCTGTGAAATTTTTATGGAGATTTGCGGAAATTTTCATTTTAATATTCAGACTTTATTGTTTTTAATTGAATTCTACTTATTTATATAAAAACAAGTAAGAAAATTATAGTCAGTCTAGGCCGACTATATGATACCGTATTCCATGCGTTGGTCCAACTAATTAGATATAGAAAATAGGCATAAACCAAATTTGATTGCCTTGGGATATGAAAAAGTTCATATCGGATGCTATATTTATATGGGGACTAGGTGGAAAAATAAACCGGTCCTGATCATATTTGGTATGGTCACGTATTTTTTTTTTCCAAAAAAACATATACAAACTAAATTTGAGAAAAATCTGTGTAATATTTTTGGTTTTTAATAGATTTAAGTGAAGATCGGAAATCAGCTTTATGTGGGGCTAAAAATTGTCATATAGGATATATTTTTGGACTACTGATAAATGGATGTAATAAACATACACAAACCCAATTTTCCCGAGATCTTTATGATAATTTGGATATTATGTCAATTTAAGTCTATCTCATAAGGGTCATTTTTATGGGGACTAGGTCTGAACGTGGACCGATTTTCACTAATATCAATTAATTTTAATATGGCTGATAGAATCTTATGTACTAAATTTCAAGTTTGCGACCTGCAGTTTGATTAAAAGGTTTACATGGACACACAAACAGACGGACGGACGGAGAGAAGTCTCTTGTGTTTTACGTTGACATAACCTCACTCAGGTACCAATTCAAGATTTGTGCATTTTGGCAACAAATCCCACTCCTTAGTGGGGAACCGAGGCCTACCTAACACACGTATGCTGTTCTAAGGGTCACAGCGCCCGGTTGAATGCAACTCCTCATCGAGCTGTGCTCTACCCTTGATTTGGGTTTAAACCACAACCACCACGATACTCCCACTTAAGGGCCGTACCCAACAAATCAGCTGGAATCTGTGATTCCAGGGGCTTCTGACTACCCATGGTACCAGAATATATATATATATTAAGCCTCTGTTCAGACTTCGTAGCAAAGCTACTACCAGAATAGCTCCAAACAGCCTACATCCTGTAGATGTAAATATGCGTGCGCGATTAAACCCTTCTTAAACGTCTTCTTTTGAGGACTTCAGACGCAAACACATTCATACAACGCATTCTCTCATCATTCGCAAACACACCACTGACACCACAATCATCGTCCGTTAATACGATACCTAGAGAACCTAGGTCCCGTATGTCCGAGTAGATGTACATATGCACAAACTATGAAACCAGTCCTCGGTAAAAGGCCCACAGTCACGGACAGACGGACATCGCTAAATCGACACAAAAAGTGATTCTGAGTCGATTGGTATAGCAGTCAAATATTTTTGGTATTTACAAACATCAGCTAAAAAGTCCTTATACCCTGACCACATAGTGGTATAGCGTATAAAAATAAGTATACTAAAACTAAATAAGAAATTCTAAGTCAGGGTGAAAGTACTAGGCCAGCATAGTAAAACCTCTAACAGGTCTGGCGTTCTTACACTTATTTTTATGACATTTAATATTTTTACCAAGGTTCAGAAAATACACACATGAAACACACAATGTTCTGTTCAAAAGCAGCCAACACATATCTTTATTTTCATATCAATTATGTGCGTTTCTAAATTTTCTACGGTGCCCAACACAATCATGACTGTGTTCGTTTTAATATTTCGTTATTTACATGAACATTTTTCTATCACGTATTTTTTGTTTCGAACACACATAAACCACACATATTCGAGTGTTGCTCTATTTGAAGTTCGTGTTCTGGTACGTGTACTGAGAAAAAAACAGAACATGTATAATAAACAGGTTTGAGTTCAGTTATATTTTAAGTCGTGTTGTGGCTCGTGTACTAAGAAAAAACAGAACATGTACAATAAACAGGTTCGAGTTCAGTTATATTTTAAGTCGTGTTCAGGCTCGTGTACTAAGAAAAAACAGAACATGTACAATAAACAGGCTCGAGTTCAGTTATATTTTAAGTCGTGTTCTGGCTTGTGTACTAAGAAAAAATAGAACATGTACAATAAACAGGTTCGAGTTCAGTTATATTTTAAATTCGTGTTCTGGTTCTTGTACTACGAAAAATTGAAATATCAATTCGCGATCTGATACACCCCGATAAAAACGACAACAATTGTTTCAACCAAATTTATTAAAATTTTATTGACCCTTTTTTATGACTTACGTTGCAAATTGTTTACAATTGTCAAATATTTTAAAATTTTATTGGCCATTTTTTTGTGATTTACGTTGAAATTATTTACAATTGTTTTTATTGACTGGTTTTTATTTCAATAAAATATGGTAATAAAATACTGATGTATGTATATCTGCTTAGTTTTTCAGCTACAACTCAAGAATCATTGATGATTTCTCATTTCATTCTAACACTTACTTCTATTGATTTAATGGTGGAGGTATTTTATAGAACTATGTATTCTTTTATGGATGCATGCATCCCAAAGCGTTCTGTCTACAAACTAACTGGCCCGACTTGGAACTCAAAACAACTATCAAGATTAAAAAATTTGAAGCACAAGTGTTATAAAAAGTATAAAATTTTTGGTTCTCTTGTATTTTTTTGAAGAATACTCCATTCATCGTGCCGAATATAATATTCTTAACAATTGTTTATACAAAAACTATCTAGACAAAATGAAGGAAGATTTCAATCGTGATCTGAAAGCATTTTACAACTTTGTTAATTCAAAAAGAAAAACTACTGGTTATCCATCTATAACGAAATTTGACGATATCGAATCTAGTGATGATACTATAATAAGCAGAGTTCAGAAAAAAACACACACTGAATAAAAAACTCGTACATATATGTAAACAAACATAACTTAGACCAACACACACATATTTTTATTTTCATACCAATTATGTTTGTTTTGAAATTTTCTTCGGTGCCCAACACAACCATGACTGTGTTCGTTTTAATATTTCGTTATTTACACGAACATTTTTGTATCACATACTTTTTGTTTCAATCACACATAAAGCACACATTTTTGAGTGTTGCTTTATTTGAAGTTCATGTTCTGGTAAGTGTACTGAAAAAAAACACAGAACATATAAAATAAACAGGTTCGAGTTCAGTTATATTTTAAGTCGTGTTGTGGCTCGCGTAGTGAGAAAAAACACAACATGTACAATAAACAGGTTCGAGTTCAGTTATATTTTAAACACGACAAAGAAAGAAAAAACAAACAGATGCAGTATACACCGCTTTTAGTAAGGCTTTCGATAAAGTAAACCATAACCTTCTACTGATCAAATTGGATTTATCAGGTTTAACACCATTAAGCCTTAAATGGATAAAATCATATCTTTCTGAGAGAACACAACGTGTAATGTATAATAATATGTCATCTAAAGATATTACTGTGACTTCTGGTGTTCCTCAAGGCAGCCACATCTTGGACTAATTCTTTTCTCCCTTTTCATCAATGATCTTCCAAAAGTGATAAATTTTTGCAACGTTTTAATGTAAGCTGATGATGTTAAAATTTTTTTAAGTTACTGTCAACATAATGATCATATTCATCTTCAATCAGATCTCAACAATTTCTTTTCGTGGTGTAACCTAATGGAACTAAATTTGAAAAAATGTAAATGTATACGTTTATCTAGAAATAATGTTTTTCCTGCTAACTACTTTTTGGGCGGATATCAGCTTGAACTTGTTTATACTTTTCTGGATTTAGGGATTCTACTTGATCCTAAATTAAACTTTGTATCTCACGTCACCATGACAGTTAATAAAGCTAGAGGTACACTCGCCTTTATTAAAAGATGGGCAAAAGAATTTATTGATCCTTACATAACCAAACAACTTTTTACATCTCTTGTAAGACCCATTTTTGAATGACTCTAAATTGAGTCTGTACAGAAACAATTTCTACTCTTTTGCTTACGTGGCTTACCTTGGAATTCTGCAATTAATCTACCTTCATAAGTTGATCGACTTAAATTAATAAAATTACCTACTTTGGAAAGCCGTACGACTATGCTAAAAGTAACATTTATGATCAACCTAATTAATGGTGAAATCTGTTCTGACTTTCTTGTCAACAATATAACTTTTAATGTTCCTCAACGAGTATCACGCCAATTCCAACCACTCTTTGTTAAATCTTTTCAAACCAACTATGCTTTAGCTGATCATTTTATAAGAATTTGTTGTGATTATAATAATCTTTATCAATTAATTGATTTTTCGTTGAACACTGATGTAATTAAGCATAATATCATTATTTTCTTAAATTCCTAACTATTTGTTTTTATTTTTAAATCATTTAATTGTTTCAATATATGTACATATGTAATTATATCATTTATACAGATCTGTAAGGATTTATTCCATTGACCTAATAAATAAATAAATAAAATAAATTCTATAGCAAATGGCACTGCGAATTAATCGAATGAAATCTTAAATATTGCAATTTTTCCCATTATTAATAAATTTTTTGAATAATACAACATATTCAGGGCGTATGATGATTATTTATTATCAGTATTTATACCCTATACCACTATGTGGTTTGAGTATAATGACTTTGTGCTGCTGTTTGTAACAACCAAAAATATTTGACCTACACCCATCTTTAATTATACCGATCGAATCAGAATCACTATCTGATTCGATTTAACAATGTCCATCCGTCCGTTCGTCTGTGTGTCCATGTAAAGCTTGTAATCAAACTACAGGTCGCAAATATGAATATATTTTGATGAAATTTGGTATTTGATCTTTCATCGGCCATGGGATGAACGCTGTTGAAATTGGTGAGAATCGGTCCATGTTCAGACCTAGCCCCCATATAAATGACCCCTATGAAATCAACATATATTGCCATAAGATCCAAATTATCATACGAATCTTAGTCAAATTGGGTTTGTATGTATTTATTACATCCATTAATCAGTATTCCAAAAATGATCCCTATTGGACAACTCTTAGTCACAGGATCATGAGAACGCCAAAACTTTTGGAGGTTTTATTATACTGGCCTGTACTTTAACACTGACTTGAAATTTCTAACCCGCAGACCATGATCACGAAATTGTTCCACAGTGTAATCAATGAATTTGACGTCAAAATTTTCGTATTAAACAAAAATTTTGAAAATGTTTTTAGTTTTATAAAACGAAAATTTTAAATGTAAAAAAGAAGAGTACGAAAATTATTTTAAAAAAAACTGTATGAAAAAATCGAGATAGAACTGATATATTTTAAATTGAAATACTTAACATCAAGAATTCAGTCAATGAATTATCAAGATACATTATAGATATATTGAATTTTCCCTACTCAAATAGTGAAGGTGAAAAAGCGTGAAAAGCATTGAATTTTTTGAAATTTTTTAACCCTTTCACGACCGAACCTAAAATGCCAACATTTCTAAACAAAAAAGTCGTCAAAAATATTTTTTTTTAAATTCCTTCAAGAAAAAAATCTATGGGACATATATATCCCATTGGTCGACAACGGTCAAAATTAGCAACTAATTTACTCCGCTCAAAGCAAGTCAATGATTTTTGTTTCTACTTTTTAAATAAATAACTGTAGCTTTGGTTTTGTATTTGTTGAAAATTTTTAAATATAGATCACAGAGAATCGATTACTACTTTTTTAGTTTGTACTAAAAATGGAAAGGAAAATCGTTCCTTTTGTAAAAAACCTTTTTGTTTCACAAAAAAATGTAATTGCTTCGAAGATTGCCATAATTGATTTTGTATTTTTGAGATATTTAGAATTAACCTTTTCCTAAGTCTTTTTATTTATAGTATAATTAATTGTTGATTTAATATTATGAATTTTTTTATTTTAATAAAAATGTAAATCTATAAAACACCTTTTTTTCCACTGACGACCAATTGGACATACACTTGTGCTCACATAATTATGTCATGGGCATGCAATGAAATGTTTTTGTAGTTTTTCTCTTAATCCTATTTCTTCCGATTCTAACCTTACTATTTTATGCTACCCTACTGTACCCTATTAAACCCTATTAAAAAATTTGGCTATTCCCCGAAAAATATGGAAAACGTCAAAAAAGCCATATGCGCTGTGCTCACATAATTAAGTTACCACGCGTATCGTGAGCAAATGTGTTTTGAAGATTTTTTTGCGGTTTAAATAATAAATAAATTAAAAATAAATAAATTTAAAAAAAATAACATCAGCTTAAACGCTATGGGTAAACAAAAAATTCGAATTCGGCTGAACGGAAAATAATATGGGATTGTTTCCAAAGATACAATAATATTGCAAAAGTAATGGAGATTTTGAACTTTTCTCGTGGTAAAATTACAAATGCCATTACGCATTACAAAAAATATGAAACTTTTGAAAATATTACGCGCCAAAAACAGAGAAAAACGACTTTAAATGATGACAGACGCATTGCAAACCTTGATCCTTTCAAATGGAAACGGATTATGGCGTAAATGTATCGTCGTAGACCATAAGACGACGTTTGCAAGAAAACAATTTGCATGGACCAATGGCCAGGAAGAAACCCTTGGTATCCTTGAAGAACACTAAGAAGCGGCTCCGAATTGCGACTGACCATCTTGCTAAAGGCCTAAATTTTTGGAATTCAATTGTTTGGAGCGACGAATCCAAGTTTAATGTTTTTGGAAATCATGGTAGACCATTTGTGCGACGTCCTCCACTTACGGAATTGGATCCAAAATACACCAAAAAAATGTGAAACACGGTGGCTCATCAGTCATGGTGTGGGGTTGCTTTACCGCATTCGTTGTGGGTCCTATAGTCAAGATTGACGGTATAATGAATGGGGAAATGTATAAGAATATTCTAAAGGAAAATTTGGCCACCGAATATGCTGACAATTTGCCGCTTGCGTGGATTTCCCAACACGACAATGACCCGAAGCATTGTTCGAAGGTGGTTAAGTCGTGGTTGGCAACACAGTCCATCAAGCTTCTGGAATGGCCGCTGCAGAGTCCCGACTTAAACCCTATCGAGAACTTGTGGGTCATAAAAAAACGAGTCATTGCAGCACGAAAACCGGCAAATAAGGACATGTTATGGAAAGTTATCCAGTGCCAGTGCGCTTCTCTTGTGGCTAGCATGCCAAAGCGATGCTCCACAGTAAGGTTATCCTACTCAATATAGAGGTAAGCTAGTGAAAAAATGGTACTCTTGACAAAATTTATTACTTATTTCTACAATTTCAACCATTTTTTTCAGATGCCTTAATTATGTGAGTAGCTCTTTTTGGATAATTTCCAAGTTTTTTATTTTTTTTTTTGGAAAGAACCAAAATTTTGTAATTTTGAATTTCACTGTAAAGTGATTGCTGACATATAAGAATAATAAAAAAAAAATTATATTAGAATTTAAAAAAAAGGGGATACGTATTTTTGACAATAATGTCGGATAGCATACTAGTGACTTAATTATGTGAGCAAAAGAGATTTTTTTTGCTGAATAATAAACCCATTCCAAATATTTTGGTGTTTCTGAAAACCATATATTCTAGTCCATGTTGTATCAAAATTTAATATTTTTGGTTCAATAACGTCCGAATTAATGACATCAAAATATGATTAAAGAAAACACAATTTTCAGAATTTGAGGTATGGTCTGAAAGCTAAAACTATCCTCTGTCGACTAAAGTCAGCTTTAAAAAAAATTGGTTCGAAAATGAGGGAAATATAAGAAAAAATAAAAATGAGACATTTATGTCCCATTGGTTGTGAAAGGGTTAATACATAATTTCATTAGAGGAATGCCTCCAAAGGTGGATGTTCTTAATCAAGTTTAGATTGAGCTAAGAATCTAATCTGCAACACATGCCGTATGGACCGGAAATTGTAAAAACTCAAACGATATTGTGTCAAAAAAAAATATGACAATGAAATGGAAATATTTAGGGCAATTGAAATTTAAGACTTTAACGCGCAATACATTTAATTTTTTCGGATGCTTCTCTGAAAAACATAAAAGAGACTTTTCTAAAAAATAGAGCCACCTTATATAAACATAGAATTCCACGATAGCTAATGTATTATAACTAAATATAAGTATATTGTGCATATATTTTTTAATCTTTACATAATTGTATAATTTAATCCCTTAAAAAAATAGTAGTGCAAAGATGGTAAAAGTCGGGTAAACAAAATATCTAAGGTTGACTCTCCGGTTTAGTTATTGTACGTCCATATCGTATGTTCTACGAAATCTTTGCTGCTAAAAAAAATAACGTCTATTATAGTGTTCTACTGATTCACATCATGTCGATAAGGTTGTTCAACACAATTGATAATTAAGACTGTCTCTCTCATAACTTCTCATGAGCAACCATTTAAATCAAAATATTTACACATTTGCAAATGTGTTAGCAAAAACGATTAATTACAACAATGATTTTCTTTTTTTATTACAAAGAAACGGCAAGGAAGAACCAAAGTTAAACGTTGTTGCATACTATTGTTGTTAGCAGAATCTGTTAAATATTAATGAAATTACGTTTAAATTATGTACATAAATATAGACAAACATGAATAATAATTGAAGTTAAATAACAATAATAATTAGCTTTGGATACCAGATGCTATAAAAAAGTTTAAGAATTTAATTTTTAGATTAATGAATCACCACCAATATGAAGAGCATCTCAATTTAAACAATATATAAAAAATAATCAAAAGGAGGACCTATAAAAGCTAATTAAGATTATTCAGAAGACAAATGAGCTAAAAGAGCCGCCAAAAGTTTACGATGAGCATTACAACTAATCAGCCTGTTATAGGTCAGCAGTTTATATTATATGGTTTGTCGGTTGACAATTGAGGTAGTCCACTAAATTATTAAAATTTTTATAATTTTTTTTTTTTTGTTTAATATTTTTATAATAAAAAATCTACCTCTTGATTGCTGTAAGACCATTCGGCGCACAGTGTCTGAAAATCGTTTTTTATTGGCCAAAATTCCGTAACTTTTCAACTGATCAAAATATTTAATGCCGTTTTCTTTTCTGACAAAAAGTATCGCACTTTATTTTCACTTTTTTCGAAAAGTATATTTTTTATAAAGGGTCCGCCAAATAACTTTTTTTTTTTTTTTGAAAATGCTATAAAAAAAACTACTGAATATTATCTCAAATTTCTTTTTTTATTTGAAAGTACAATCCTTCCGGTTAATAATGGAAAATAATTTCATTCAAATGGCTGCCTCTGATGGCCATGCAGTAGCCTACACGATCGGTCCAATTTTTAAGCACATTATCGATTGTGTGCAGCTGTATTTCACCAATGGCTTCACGAATATTGTCCTTTAAAGCGTCAATTGTCTCTGGCTTGTTGGCGTAACACTTATCTTTGAGGGCACCCCATAAATAATAGTCCAACGGTGTCAAATCGCAGCTCCGAGGTGCCAAACGACATCAGCTCTGCGGCTGATAATGCGATCTTCAAAAACAAGGCGCAAAGCATCGAGTGTAGCTTCGGCTGTGTGGCACGTAGCGCCGTCCTGTTGAAACCAAATGTTGCCAATATCCTCCTCTTCAATTTTTGTGAACAAAAATTCATTCAACATGACCCAATAACGTCGCCATTGACTGTAACGGCCACTCCTTGCTCATTTCCGAAGAAAAATGGCCCAATTATGCCTCTGGACCAAAATCCGCACCAAACAGGGTGTATCGGCTTTGTAATGTATGCGTGCGGGTTTTCTGTGCCCCAAATGTGACAACTTTTCTTGTTTACATACCCACCATGATCAAAATGAGCTTCATCTGAAAAGATGATTTTTTTGGCAAAATCGGCATCTTCTGTAAGTCGATCGCAGGCCCACTTAGCGAAGCGAAAACGCATTGGATGGTGAGTTGGATTCAACTCCTGAACCAATTGGACTTTGCGTGGCCTCATACCAAGGTCCTTACGCAAAATTCGTCTCAATGATGCCTCCGAAATGTTCAATTCTTGAGAACGACGGTGAAGTGATGTTGATGGCGCTTCACGCACACTTTCTGCCACAGCAGCAATATTCTCGGGTGTACGCACTGTTTTTGGCTTTTCACGCTTTGGTTTATCGATGAGGATGCCAGTTTCTTTCACTTTTTTCACAAGATAACGAACATACGGAGCTGACGGTGCTTCTCTTCTTCCAAAATCCGTACGCAATTTTCGCACACATTCTGCAACATTACCATGATTTTCAAAGTAATGTCGCAATATTTCCCAGCGTTGTTCAAGCGTATACACAACCATATTCGTTCAGCGGAAGGATAAAACTAATTATCTGTCAAATCAGACATGAGCTAACTGATACCATTCACGAAATAAGCACTAGTTGAAAAAAAAAACGTTAGATGGCGGACCCTTTATATTCTGAATTAAGAGCTACCTTATCTTATAAATCAACCGAAAGGTCTCAAAGGCAAGCTCTCGTAAACCGCAAAAAATTGCAGCCATTGATTTTTCTGCAGGTCATAGTGTGAGAATATTTCCCCATTGTTCCCCTTTTTTGAATATTTTTACCCTATGACTTCAAAGACGAAAATAATCAAATTCTTTTGCATTTTATAAACACAGCTCTTTGAGACCTTTCGATTGATGTATACGATAAGGTTGTACTTAATTTAGAATATATAAAAAAAAAACTTTTCGAAAAAAGTGCAAGTAAAGTGCGAAATTTTTTGTCAGAAAAGAAAACGGTCAAAGGTCAAAGTTGAACTTTTCATTTTTTTTTTTTTAACTTTTAGCGTGAAATATGGGTCTTTCATTGTATTTATTTATTAGAAAATTCATATTTGGATTCTAATAATAATTATAAACATCTTTTGTACTAATGGGATTTTTTAATTTACACTCAAAAAAAATTTTTACACTCAAAAAAAAGTAAAATCAACTGGAAATTTTGCTATTACTGCTGAAAAATTAAAATTTTTTTGTGTAAACACAAAGAAAAATATTTATACTTAACATAAAGTTAGTAATATTATCTAAAAGTCTTGCTATTACTACAAACAAAAATTATCATTTTTGCTGTCAAATTTGTTAATTTTAGCAAAACAACTCTGCTGAACGTTAGCGCAATGATTCTGATTTTGATATGAAAATATGGGATTTTATTTTTTGAATCTTTAATATTTATTAAAACATTTCATACGTATGTGGGTAAAAAAAAAAACCTTTTAAAAACTAAAACTGCAATAGATTTTAATAGCGTTTGTAATAACGGGAAGTTCTGTTTATTATTATTTTTTACTAATACTATGTTTTTCGTACTTAAATGACAATGAAAGGCAATTATAATTACTAGCAGATTCCAGCCCTCTAAATGAGTGCAAATTCTATGAAATTTTATTTTTTCATTAAATAAAGACCATAATCAATTATAGCCACTTTACAAATCAACACCAAAAAAAACAAACTCATTTTTATTACAAATACATTAAAAAATTTAATAAACACACACATAGCATTGTATAATTTTATGTATGTGTTAGTAGCAACTTTACTTGCACTTTACTCAAAGTAAAGAAAAAAAATTTTAAAATCTGTAAATCTGCAAAATGACTAAAAAGAAGTATCCTTCAAATAATATACATTTGGTCAAAATCGGGATAAAACGTTAGAACAAAACATCAGTCACAAGAAATCGCCTAGCCTATTAATATTATAGATTAAGTTTATCAATTATTGTTTACTTTTCCATACATTTTGGATACATTTATTATATATAGTGAAATCAGTTTAGATATAATGTAAACGTAAAACCCAGGTAGAGGGTATTAAAGAACACTCTTGTTTATTTTTGAAAATGACTTTAAATTTAATATAAATTTTCAAAAATTACATTTTAACCTTCAAAAGCCTAGAAATAACAATAAAATTGATATACGCATTTTCTGGATAGATTTTATAATATTTGTTTTTCAAAATCTTAAATTAAATTTTAAAAAACATTTTAAAAATAAAAACTGCAATAGATTTTAATTGCATTTGTAACAATGGTAGGTTCTGTTTATTATTATTTTTTACTAATACTAAGTTTTTCGCACTTAAATAACAATAAAAGGCAATTATAATTATTATTCATTTGACTCAAATATTGATTGCAAAGATTCCATATTTTGTTCTGTGTTATTTCTATTCTTTAGTAGTTTTTTGACTTCTTCATCTAAATCCGTTCATTTCGAATACTGGAGATGAACGAATCTGACGTTGCCCATAACATACTAAATAGATCTTCATTTGTGGAATTTCGTGAAATTTTTCTGTTATTGTGCTCTCTATAATTAACGTGACCATACGTCCCGTTTTGAACGGAACCGTCCCGTTTTCAGCTACTTTGTCCCGTTGTCCCCGGCAACAACTCGGGGACGCAGAAATGTCCCGTTTTCAGAAATTCGAAGACTTTGTGCTGCTGTATGTAACTACCAAAAATATTTGACCTAGACCCATCTTTAATTATACCGATCGAATCAGAATCACTTTCTGATTCGATTTAACGATGTTCGTCCGTCCGTCCGTCTGTGTGTCCATGTAAAGCTTGTAATCAAACTGCAGGTCGCAAATATGAATATATTTTGATGAAATTTGGTATATAAGCTTTTATCTGCCATAGAATGAACGCTGTTGAAATTGGTGAGAATCGGTCCATGTTCAGACCTAGCCCCCATACAAATGTCCCTTATGAAATCGACTTAAATTGCCATAAGATCCAAATTATCATATAAATCTTAGTCAAATTGGGTTTGTATGTGTTACATCCATTAATCAGTAGTCCAAAAATGATACCTATGGGACAACTCTTAGTCATAGGCTCCATATAGAGCTGCTTCCCGATCTTCATATAAATCTATCAAAAAACAAAAATATTGCACTGATTTTTCTCAAATTTTGTTTGTATATATCGGTCCATTTTTGGGCCTATAAAAATCCCACTCAAATTTGGTTTATGCTTATTTTCTATGTCCAGTTAGTTGGGCCTATGGGGTAGGGTCTCTAAACGCATAGTATAGGGTATCCTATAGTCGGTCTAGACCGACTATAATTTTCTTACTTGTTTTAATTTATGCATGTTAAAATACATCACAAGTCAGCTAAAAAATAATTTCATCTAAAAAATATTTAAAACGATTTAACAGAATTTCTTATGAATTTGGTTGAATCAATTCATGGCAGATAAACTAAAATAAAAAATTTAATCCCCCGTCAAAATAAGAATACGTTGCGTTTTACTTGTACGTCGCCTGTCAAACTAATAATCAAAATTAAACAAAAAACAAAAAAAAAAACATTGCAAAAAATAGAAATTGCAGTTCTATAAATTTGCTTGGTTAACCTGAAATGCAGCAATACAAAAATCATCGTCTCTTCTTTCTATGTTGCAAAATATGAATAAATTTATAATATTAATAGGCTAGGCGATTTCTTCTGACCGATGTTTTGTTCTACCGTTTTATCCCAATTTTGACCAAACGTATATTATTTGAAAGGAATTTCTTTTTAGCCATTTTGCAGATTTACAGATTTTTGAATTTTTTCCTTTATTTTGAGTAAATTGCATTTAAATTTGCTACTAAAATTATACTAAAATTATACATATGCTATGTGCTTTATTAAATATGTTAACGTATTTGTTATTGTGTTTGTTATCTTCATTCACAATAATAATAACCCATAAAAGTGTTGATTTGTGAATTGGCTATGTTGAATTGGCTAAGTTGGAAATTGCACTCGAATTTCAAGCGCTG
This sequence comes from Cordilura impudica, assembly GCA_963682025.1. NCBI lineage: Eukaryota > Metazoa > Arthropoda > Insecta > Diptera > Scathophagidae > Cordilura > Cordilura impudica. Next base: position 178,293,414 of record OY821517.1, read on the forward strand.
GGATTTGCTAGTATGAATGAATATAGTACGAAACACAAGAGACAAAAATAGAGTAATTGTTTTTTTTTTATAATTATATTTGTGTACTTAATCAAAGATTTTTAATATAGAAGAGACCAAAGTGCAGTACAGAACAAAAACTAACCTACCCAGGGATGGAGAAACAAATTGTACTTTTTCGATCCTTACGATACCAAAATTTTATCGGCTTTTTTTTAACAATTTTATCGTATTGACGCCTCCCTTGGATTCTTCAGCTGCTGTAGAAACTTGTAATGTATAAATTGCCAAAAAAAAATTGAAGCAGTAAGTGAAATTAACAAATTAAAAGGGAATTTGTTTCAGAAAGAGACAACTCACTTTCTTCCATATTCAGTCCTTGGTTTACTTGAAAAACTAAAAGAAGATGGTTACACCGATATTGACGAGAATTTCGTGAAAATTAAGGCTAAAGAATTTTATAAAACTAATCGAGAGTATTTAGAGCAATGGACTGTTTATAACAAAGATTTAGAAAAACTTAATTGGACAAATTTAACAGAAGTACCACAGTGGGAAGATGTTCAAAAAGTTCTAGATATATTGATCAAAAAATAACATATCGATTGCAATAAAGATACGAAAGTATTCGATGAATATTCACTCGTATCCAAATACGTAACATCGCAGAAAATTGGTGAATGGAATCAATAAAATATTTCTACGGAAAATCGTTGGGTGGAAGTAATTAAACATTTTAAAAGCAATTACCTAAACCATGCAAATTTTCAAATTATAGTTGAATATATGTTATGTTTGCGTGGTACAAATGCGCCGGTTGAACGTGTATTTTCTTTGATGAACAAGTTGTGGACCGAAGATAAAACTCAATTAACGGTATCAGTGCTTAGGGCTATGTTAATTATTAAAGTTAATATTAAAAAATCCTGCCAAGAGAACCACACATATTCGAAATCGTCATCAAAAGTTTGAAACAAATTTGTGCCTCTGAAAAATGTAACAATGTGTAAATAATTTTTTTGTAGTATAACGTAAAATAAATAATGCCACTCATTATGGACAAATAAAATATTATTTTATTATCTATGCATTTCCATTTCATACAACCGAACCCATCAGAATTATTCGATGTCCCGTTTTCAGGTAAAAAACATATGGTCACTTTATCTATAATTCTTATTCCTTTTTTCCTGAGCCTCATCTGATACATTTCCATGCGGCACCAAATGATATTTCATGACATCTTCTGCATGATTAAGGATTTTGTGAACTGCTGCAGACATATTTCTCCATGGGAAATTGGTTATACATAATTTTGCAGTTTCCTTAGCATACTCTCCAAATTTTTTGGAGTCAATTTCTTCATTGCACGCAAGTACTTCTAGGATTATTTGAAATCTGAAAATAAGATTTAAATCCACTCCTGTCATTTCCGATGATGTTTCTGGACCTGAAAATAATATTCTTGCGATATTGCCATCATTTGTATTTCCAGACCCTTGTTTTGGCTGATCTATAATCAATCCAAATTTGCGATATTCATCTTGAACAAGTTTCTTTTTGAACTTCTTAACTTTATGCTTGGTTTGTTATCGATCCTGAAGACCCGAAATCCAAGTCATAACTGATTTTTAGTATGTGTTCCATAAGTCTTGCATATAGTGGTGACAATCCAAATAAATATGTATCTGTATTATCTATTGATTTTGTCAGGACTTGGTTTAATTGACTTGATGTTGCTTGGCATATAATGCAGCTGGATGCAGCCTTCGTGTTAGTCAAATCCTGGCCTACTTTTCCATCTATCATTGGCAGCATTAATTGGTAGTTTACTTCATCTAACTGTAATTATAATGGCTGTAATGTTAGAATTTGGGCCTTGATATCAGTAACTTCTTTGTTAATGGCATCACGGGTCGTCACGAATGCAAAAGTATATGTAGTGTTAAAGAGGACACTTTCACCTTTCTGCAGGTGGTATACGTTTCTTGTTCCCTTTTGTTCCCTAGAAGTTCTATTCCACTAAAGAAGAAATTTGAGAAAAATATAGTAGTTTAATAAATATTTCATAACGCCCCTAATATTAAACGGCAGGGCTGTGACCTTTTACAACAACTAAAGACTACAATCCCAAAAACCTTGTAAAAAGGACCGCAGGTCATTATCGATGATAACTTGCGACTAGTAACCATTTAATTTTGATCAAAAACAAAAAAAAATCACCTTTTTCTGAGACTAAAAAAACAGTTGCGTTTGACAGCATGCCACGCCCACATTTAGCAATAGTTTAACCTAATTTTTTGGCTACCTTAATTTGGATATATTAGCTACAAAAAGGCGTTAAAATTTTAAAATGCTGTGGCAAAAAAAATTTTACTTTTGACCAATGAAATTAAAATTTCAGCCACAGTTCCACACATTTTCAAAGAATTTTTCATATATTTCCATGGAAATGGACTGATATTTTTCTAGTCGTAGTTCGCCAACAGTACAATTTTGGTCGGAAAGGCTTAAAGGAGTGATTCAGAATATAATCAGTTGTAGTTATCGAAAAAAAACTAATAATTATTTTTTTTTTTGAAATTTTAGGTTTACCTGTTGTTTTAATATGTAATGGGGTTTTCTTGGTTTGGCTCAAGGTCATCAATTAAAAATAAAATTCAAATTTTAATGTTTTTTATTGTGTTTTTTTTATGTTTTATTTTTATAATCTTTTCAATATTTCGAACAGATTTGCTGTTCATCTTCAGGAAAAAATTTAAATATATTTTAATAAATCGTGGATTTGAAAACGTAATTACTTGTTTGTTATCTTATTTCAAGATAAAAAGATTTTGAAGATTTTTTGTAGAGCGTTGCAAAATTTAAATGGATTGTAGACTTCCACACATTTGTATCGAAAGTGGTCGTGCTTTCTCGAGTAGTAGTTTGCGAACAATACTATTATTGTCGGAATGCTTTGAAATTTTAATAAGATTATGTCCATATACTACATGGAGTGAAAGGTACGTGGCCTCACATAAAGATGGCGTGAAAAGTGCTAATTTTGTTTGTATCAAAATTTCATAACATGTCATTAATTATAAGAAAAGATATCGTCATAAAAATTATGTTGCTTTTAAAGTTTGAAAAAAAAATGGATTGCAAAGACTTTCGTGTTTTAATTAAACATTGTTTTCGGTGTAAAAAAATTCTGTCCTATGCAAAGAATGGATTGTTAAACATTATGGTGAATCTTCGCCGTCATAATCAATGGTTAAAACGTGGTATTCCGATGTGGTCGTATGAGTATGCAGATCGTCCTGGTCGTCTAAATGAAGCATTTACCGAAAAAAACGTAGGAAAAGTGCATCAGGAAAGTGATGGAAAGAATAAAGTGATTGAGATTGCCGGCATCACAGAGATATCAATAGGGCGAGTTCGGCATGTATTACGTGATCATTTAAATATCGATTAAAAAGCTTTCTGCTCGATGGCTGACGCGAATTGTAGCAGCTGAACAAAAACTGATATGTATTCATGATTCAAAGTTTGCTTCGGAGATGTTGAAGTAAATTAAACTGATTTTTTACGTCGATTTATAATAACTAGCAGAAATATTATTCCTTTATTTAAATCTGGAAACAAATCGAATGTGGCTAACTATAGAGGAATAGCTAGGCTTTGTGCTATTCCCAAACTATTTGAAAAATGTTTAACGGATAATCTCTGTCATCAGGTTTCTTCTATAATATCACACTCACAACATGGTTTTCGTAAGGGGTGCTCTATTTCAACTAATATTTTACAACTTACAACTTTGGTAAATCGGGGTTTCGTCAATGGGCTACATACCGACGTTATTTATACTGACTTCAGTAAAGCTTTCGATAAAGTAAATCATGATCTTTTACTCAAAAAATTATATTTGATGGGCTTTACAGCAAACAGCATAAGCTGGATAAAATCTTACTTGATCAACAGAAATCAACGTGTTTATTTTAATAATACTACTTCAAAGAATATTATAGTTAAATCTGGTGTGCCTCAAGGAAGTCATCTTGGACCAATTTTATTTACTCTTTTTATAAATGATCTACCAAGTATAATAAAAGCCTCAAATGTTCTTATGTATGCTGATGATGTCAAGATTTTCTTAAGCTATAAGAATTATTGTGAACAAATTCACCTACAACATGATCTAAATAATTTTTATAGATGGTGCCACATAAATTTAATGGAATTAAATTTAAAAAAATGCAAACACATGCACTTTACTAGAAAATTAGGTGAATTTGGTTGTTACAAATTTGGAGATTACCAGTTGGAGCAAGTAAATAAAATCCTGGATCTGGGTGTTCTTTTAGATGCCAAATTAGAGTTTGTTCAACACATTTCGATGATAATTATTAAAGCACGTGGTGTACTGGCATTCATTAAAAGATGGGCAAAGGAATTCAATGACCCTACAGTTACCAAACAACTATACATCTCCCTAGTAAGACCAATTTTAGAATTCGGGTCTGTTATTTGGGATCCACTAATGCCAAAATTGGATCGGTCCAGAAGCAATTTCTCCTTTTCTGCTTAAGACGTTCTTATCCAAGTTTTGTCAATCTGCCATCATATACAATTAGACTTTCTCAAATTAAACTGCCGTCTTTAAAAAGCCGAAGAACAATGCTTAATGTTATGTTGTTATTTAACTTAATTCGAGGCGACATATGCTCAAACTTTCTTATGGACAACATCTCCATGAACGTTCCGGCACGGTCAACACGTTTTTACACTCCACTGTTTATCCCAATCTGTCGTCAAAAGTTTGCCGATGCTGATCCATTTAGAAGAATTTGCCATGATTTCAATGATCTATACAATTTATTTGATTTTTCTTTAAATGATGATATTATTAAACGCAATATTATATTATTTTTAAATACATGATCTCAAATTTTTGATTTAAGGATTTGTATATATTATATTTTCTTTTTTTTCTCTGTATTATACTTAACAGTCTGTAAGGTTTTACCATAGACTTAATAAATAAAAAAAATTCGAAATTCGAGTGCAAATTCTAGGAAATTTTATTTTTACATTAAAAAAAGACCCTAAGGATATGCTAATCAATTATAGCCAAATCGCAAATCAACACAAAAAAACAAAATCATTTTTATAACAATCACATTAATAAATTTAAAAAGACACACACAGCATTGCATAATTTTATGTATGTGTTAGTAGCAACTTTAAATGCAATTTACACAAAATAAAGGAAAAAATTTAAAAATCTGTAAATCTGCAAAACGGCTAAAAAGAAATACCTTTCAAATAATATACTTTAGGTCAAAATCGGGATAAAATGGTAGAACAAAACTTCGGTCACAAGAAATCGCCTAGCCTATTAATATTATAGATGGATGAGACGCGGAGTCATTATTATACGCCGGAGTCCAATAAACAGCCTGTGGAGTGGTTACAATCGCGCAATAGCCGACCAAAGAGGCCAAAGACTCAACAATCGATTGGAAATGTAATGACCATTTTTTTTTTGGAATGCCCGTGGTATAATATTTATTGATTACTTGGAGAAAGGATAAATTATAATTGCCAAGTACTGTGGGGAGTTATTGGACAGATTGTATGAAGAAATTAAAAAAAAACGACCCCACTTAAATAAGAAAAAATCTTGTAACATCATGAAATGCATCTGCTTTGGATTTAGATTTAGCCCCCAGCAATTATTATTTGTTCCCAAACTTGAAAAGATGGCTCCAGGGAAAGAGATTTTCCACAAATGAAGAAGTCATATCAGAGACGAAAGCCTATTTTGAACAGTTTGACAAATATTATTTTTTAAGGGTACAAGAAGTTAGAGGATCGTTGAAAGAAATGCATTTCACTTGACGGAGGTGGCATTGAAAAATAAAATTGATCTCAAATCCAAAAAACTGGTTTTTCATTGTTAGGCCACGCAGTTTTCACTCCATCTAGTATTTGCAACTGCAAACTGTAAAAATTTTTACCATGTCGTGATGGAAATTTTTTGTAATGTTTCATAAAACTTAAAATCAAAGAAAATTTTAAATTTTTATCGGAGAGGCTTTTAAATTAATCATCAATGAAGAAAAAATTAATTATTTTTAATCTTCTGTTTTTGTGGAGTAGTAAATCCTACAAGCTTCAATTCTTGGCGGAATGCTTTGGAAAAATTTTTATGAAAAATACCTATGCACCATTATTTTATTTTTTTACAGGAACTACTGTTGATTTAATATATTTTCAAAAAATGTCTTTAACAAATATTATATAATTATTAATATTATTTATAATTAATATCCTAAGATATTGAAGAAGCGTTTAAAAATAGAAAATTTATACGTTTTGTTGGTACCGCCTTTTGGAAATTGTGAATTGTGCCCTAACGCCTGCAATATTTCGGAATAAAATCGCCACCAAGAAATCCTATTTTCCAAAACCTTTCACCATTTTTATACTCTCCACTCCAGTGTGCAGAGGGTATATATATATATAGTAATTAGAAAAAAAATTTGGACCCCATAAAATATATATATTTGTGATCCTTATAACAACCGGAATTGATATAGCAATGTCCGTCTGTCCGTCTGTGGAAATCACGATGGCGGCATCAATCGGGCAGCTAGGGTGCTCGCTGATATAAGAACTGATTCACTAACATCCTGAAAAGTTCGCTATTTAAATTCGTCTAAATCGGTCGATTATGGCCCAAGATTTGAGTGAAGAACTAAAAAAAGTCTTGAAAAAATATAATTTACTATGTTGTGCTTGTCACGATCACGCCCTCAATAGGACAGCTAGGGTGATCACTTTTAATGAGAATGATTCACCAAATTCATGGGAAGTTTTCTGTTTCAAAAATCATTAAAATCTATGGAAGAGGTCCAGGGAAATCTCTGAAAAATTAAAAAAAAAAATGAAAAATATGATGTTTCTATAGTGTTCTTGTTGTTATTCTAAATGTTATATTGTTGTCATAGCTGGACTTGTTGTTTTTGTGGTCGTTGTGGTAATAATATAATAAAAACTAACCCTTTGTACATATTTTTATCAACTCTGGTAGAAAAATTGAAAAGTTTCCATTGTTTTGGCATTACTAAAAAAATTTATTAGATCATTTCTGTCATTGCCGCGAGCCTGCCCGCAAAGTTTCAGATCGATTGGGTCACGGGAAAGGGGTTCAAATCGATCCAAAATTTTTTCGACTAGCAGACACTACGAGTTAATAGATATAAAGGGAGTAAAAATTCACCATCTAAAGCAAATAATGCTAAAAGCAAATAAATGCTAAAATACCTAGTTGTTAATAAAAAGAAAGCAATGTAAATTTAGCAAAAAAAATTTTATGTATTAATTTATTAAAAGAGAAAAACACAAAAATAACGTTTGATGTTGTATTTTTTGTGTGTAATATTTACATAAACATATTAAATAATACAAATAATATACATATATTCTATATATATATATATATATATATATATTCTATATATTCTATATATGTATATCCATAATAACTGCATGTTAGAAATAAATCGGTATATTATTTTATTTACATAAAATTCTGCAATATTTTGTTGTGGGGAAAATACATTTCTTTTGCATTAACAGACTGTCACTTCATTTTGCTCAGCGTGGCTATGCCACAGTAGATGGTGCCACAATTTTTTTTGTTTTAATTAGCTTTGCAATAGTTATTTCTATTTTAACATGAATGTTAATATTTTCAACCGGATATCATACAGAACAATGTTAGGACTATACACGGGCTGGTCTTTTATTTCATACGTATTTTCATTATTCTTTTACAAATATGAACATAAGTTTGGCATGTTAACTTGTTGTTGTCTTTATAAAATAGAGTTACCGAGTTCATCAATGAGTTTTTTTGCTTTCAAAACAGTTCTACATAGTTATATAGAATTATCATTCTGCTTTACCAACAAAATATCTGATTGCGATTACATCTAATTTTTAAAAATTGTTTATAATTACTAAAGCGTTATTATTCACATAAATACAAAATTGCACTTTTTAAATTTTCCATTAAAATTTAAGAAAATATCAATTCTAAAAACTGGAATTAAAAATTTCCAATTATAAATTACAATTAATTGAATTTCAGAAAATCATATCAAAACGTCGGAAATTATAATTTTAAAATTTAGAAGACATCAATTGCATCTTTAATGCATAAATTTTATTCGTTAAACACAAATTGAAAACACCGAATACCTATGTATACATTTAAAAAAATTTTACATTTAAAAAAAAATATTGACATTCAGGAGAAATTAATGGCTTTTCAGTACCGCGATTCAGTAACTTCTTTTAACGATAGTCGAATCGTTAAAAAAGAAAATAGCAAAATTATCAGTAAAATTTTTAAACGATATTCGCTATTGTTAAACTCAGCTGTTGTTGTTATCTAAACGACAACCATTTTTGTGTTGTTTATTCAATCGATAAAAACTTAAATTTTTAGGTTGAAATGTCGTCATACATAAATAAAAATCATAAAATAGTGAAAATATTTTGCTTTTATTATAAAACTTTTTTATATAAATAAAAAAATTAAACAGCATATTCAATTCATTATGTATTTAATTTTCAAATAAATAAACAGAAATATTAGTAAAAAAAATAAAGATATTAAACATAAAGATAAAATCATCCTGTCAAGTAATTTGTTTATTTCTATTCTTCTTTGTGTTTTTCGCTTATTTTGACAGAGATGCCACTCGTTTACAATTTAAATAAATAGAAAAGTTGATTTGTCGACTGTCGTTAAGATGTATGTACTTAGTGAATCACTTAATCCTTAGTGCAAACAACAATAGCTGTCTATATATTTTATATTGTCGGAAAATTGAAATTTACAGAATCGGACTACAGAAAACATTGATTTAAATTCAATGAATTTTAGAAAACCTCAAATGATATTTAAGAATTGCGAACACAAAAATTGTTACATAACTAAACGCAATTTGATGAGAATGTTATTTATATATAAATTTTCACAATTTTTTTTGGATGAAAATTTTTTCAGAAAATAAAGATAGCAAATTATTTTATTTGACATTTGGTTTTTTGCGTTTGGCATCCCTAATTTGATTATTTATTATTATAAATTTATTCTCTATGTTTTCCAAATATGGCAATATTTTAATAAAAAAGTTGAGAGAGCTTTTTTTTGGTTATTATTTTGTTACTCCATCCGACCTATATATCCGCAATAAAGAAATATTTGGCCAGTTAAAAGAAACTGTACAGCCATCTCCAATTAGCACGATTTAATGCATGTAGCCACCCTACACAACCATTACCTTTGCAATGGAGGTTAGGGCGAGCTATTTAATTAGCAAAAACTAAATTAAACGAGAAGTTATGTCATATAATCGGAAACGCATGCATATAGGTATATAACCTATATGCATGCCGATCAGCAACCACAATGACCAAAAAGCAAACAACGAAATAAATCCGAAATAATAGAAAAGACGAAAACCAACCCAAAGAATTTGCTGAAATAATTTGGTATTAAGTATAATTGTTTACTTTTTCCAATATTTTGTTTACATTTATTATCATTACTCAAATCGAGGTGGAGGGTATCAAAGATTCGGCACAGCCGAATTTAACACTCTCACTTGTTTTACATGATATATATATATATCTTGATTTGATATATTTTCAAAAAATGTCTTTAACAAATATTATATAATTATCGGTCAAATTGGATTTGCGTTTGTTTATTGCATCTTTTTATCAGTGGTCCAAAAATAAAACGTATAAGATCATTCTTAGTCATAGCCTCCATATGAAGCTGTTTCCCGATCTTCACTTAAATCTATCAATATACAAAAATATTTCCAAATATGGTCATGATCGGTTTATTTTTCAACTTAGTCCCCATATAAATATAGTATCCGATATGAACTTTTTCATATTCAAAAGCAAAAAAACTAATAAACAATTGGCTATGTTTATTTTCTATATCCAACTAGTTGGACCTAAGAGATAGGGTCTCTGAACGCATGGTATATAGTATCGCATAGTTGGTCTAAACCGAATATAATTCTCTTACTTTACTTTCCACCCATTTTAAATTTTCTATCAAATTTAAGCCGGATGGGGACATCGATAACATTTATCGTTTCGTGGTTGAACTTTTGTAACAACCGAAAAAAGTAACATAATTTTCTTTTACAATTTTGAGTAGCGAATTCGACAGAGCAAGGGCCCCTATCATAATTTTGGTATAAGAGGCTAATCAAAATTGTATATTTTTAAAGAAAATATTTTCAAAATTTTTTTCTTCTTCAATAATTTCTCAATTTTGATTCGATAATCTTTCGAAATTCGCCACACTCTAATGTAATACATTTATTAACCTGATGGGTTGATATTTGTGTACATCATTCAATTTTTTGTTGTTGTTATAGTAATGCTTGCCAAGAAGAAAAAGAAGAAGAAGAAGCAATTTAGCATAAACTATTTTTGATTAGTTTTAGCTCCCTTTTCACAACTTTTATAAATGTTTTATAGATATGAAATTTATGTAACTTAATATGTATGTCTGTCTATTAGTATATGCATCTGTCTTAGCATATGTATTTAAGCATACAGCGAGTTCTTTAAATAAGGTAAAAAAAAAAACTTTGTTTAACACAAACAGACAGCTTCAGTGAATGGCAATGTTACCAGGTTCATTTTTATCCCATTAAAAATTTTTAGAAAAATCATGCATTTAAGCTAAATCTAGAATAAAATAACATCGATTTGTAGATGCATATTTTCCCATATTTTGCTTTCATTAAAATCATTATTTTGTGAAACTTTTTCTATCAGAAACAATGCTTTACAATAATATGACATCAATTTACATATTTTGCTTTAAATAACTAAATAACTTAATAACTGAACTTTTTCACAATTTTTTATTTAAATTATGCATTTTTCAGTAATAAATGATATGGAAGGAAAATAGCTGAAAGTTTACATACATTTCTAACTTTTTTGTACATATATTTCTTTTTGCGCTGCAGAAAATCCTCACATATTTGCTCAACGTGAGCTAGGTACTAATAATATATATTTTATACCCTATATGGCGAGGGTATAATTAGTGTGTTCTGGCGTTTGAAACTAACATAAATACTAATAAAAATAGGTTTCTGATGTGGTTTTTTTCCCTCCATATAAATCTTAGACGGAACTATAGGTCACAAATGAAAATATATTGTAATGAAATTTGAAGCTTTGAATCGCAATCGCAGCCCCTGTTCAGAACTTTATAATTGTTATAATAAAGATCAAACACAGAAGAATATTTTTAACTTGCTCTTACATCCCATTTTGATTTGAAATATCGGAGGCCAAAAAACCGTAACACTTCTTACAGAACATAACGACTCAGTATTTGTTACAGTCAATTGCGTGGAATTGCTCATCTGATGCTCTTGATTAATTCCGATTAAAATTTAAAAAATTAACGATGAAGTTTTAAATATAATTTTTGATCTTTCCCTTTATCAAGTATTTACAATTCGAACGGAAAATGTTTACATCTTGTGCTTGTGATTATTGTTTTGTAACTCGTTCAGATCCTATAACTCCACCTGAAGATATTTATCACCCCAATATTGAAATGTGTTGTACTTTGATTTTAAGTGGTAACCCTGAACAACGAGCTAATGAATGTTTTACTTAAAATAATCTAACCCATAAAAACAAAGTTTTTATTAAAACTCTTTCTGTCCTTGTGCATATGAGTTTTGAATCTCTCCGTGACTGTGCATGACTTTGCGTGACTATTTTAAAATTAATCTTTCGTTACAACAAGTCTATGCACAAAGTTTCAGATCGATTGGATGAAATGGGGTTTAAATCACTCCGTGACAGTGCGTGACTATGCGTTACTGTGTGTGACTATCTTAAAATTAATCTTTGGTCACAACAAGTCTATGGACAAAATTTTATCATCGATCGGATGAGGGGAAATCCGTTTTAAATCTCTCCGTGACTGAGCGTGACTACGCGTGAGTTTGCGTGACTAAGTCAAAGTTAATCTTTTTTCACAGCAAGTCTATCGACCAAGTTTCAGATCGATCGGATGAGGGAAAATCCGTTTTAAATCTCTCCGTGACTGTGCGTGACTAAGTCAAAGTTAACCTTTTTGTTTTGTTAGTTTTATCGTCATTTTTCAGACATATTGCAATTACTACTGTAATTAATATGCAATTTTTAATTTTGTTTAAACTTGCACAGCAAGTCTATCGACCAAGTCTCAGATCGATCGGATAAGGGGAAATTAGTTTTAAATCACTCCGTGACTGTGCGTGACCATGCGTGACTGTGCGTGACTGTGCGTGACTATTTCCAAGTTAATCTTTCTTTACAGCAAGGGAGTATGGATTCAAAGCAAGAGTTAAAAAAAAACAAATTTTATTTCAAACATCAATTGGAATAGTCTGTTCTTTCCTCATGATAGTACCCAAGCTCAATCGATAGAATGCTCGAACATTTTTGTAAGACTACTTACACTTTTATGGATAAATTTGTACCAGAGTAAAATGTTTATAAGCATGCTGGTCCTACAAACGATATAAAAAATACGAAAAATTTGATAAAATTCTCAACAATTATTTTCTACTAATTCGAATGTGGTTCATTTTACAACTTTTTCGAAAAGTGTATTTTTTTATATATTCTAAATTAAGAGTAACCTAATTTTATACATCAATCAAAGTGCTGTGTTCATAAAATGCAAAAAATTTTGATTATTATCCTCTTTGAAGTCATGGGGTGAACATATTCAAAAAAGGGAAACAATGTGGAAATATTCTCAAACTATGACGTGAAAGAAGTCAATGGCTACCATTTTTTGTGATTCACGAGCGCTCGACTTTGAGACCTTTCGATTGATGTATAAAATAAGGTTGCTCTTGATTTAGAATATATAAAAATGCACTTTTCGAAAAAAGTGCAGCACATAAAATGCGACATTTTTTGTCAGAAAAGAAAACGGCAAAAATCTTCACATAATATTTAAAAATTTTTTTTATATGTTTTTGAAAAAATTAACATTTACATAGAAAATTCGGTCTGGCTAAATATATTTTTATATTTTTTCAGTATTTACAACAGTATTTGATTCATTCAATTTCCTATCGGTGTGAACTACAAAAACAGAGTAACAGTTTGATTTTCCTTTTTTTTAACCGAAAATAAATTCTAATAAATTCTAATAAATTCTAATAAAAATTTATTTTATTATTTTTATAGTATTTTATATTATTGATAGTAAATGTCTTTAAAATGTTACAAATTTTCTTGATTTGGGTGTGTTATTGGACCATAGATTACGGTGTAACTTACATATCGATGTGTTAATAAGACAAAATCTCTTTTGGGTTTCATTAAAAGGTGGTCTAAGGAATTTGAGGATCCTTATGTTACTAAACGTTTATTTACTTTCCTCGTTAGGCCTACCCTTGAGTATGCATCTGTTGTGTGGTCACCTAATTATTCTTGTTATAGTGATAGTATCGAATCAGTTCAGAAATAATTTCTTTTATTTGCTTTGCGTGGCCTGGGTTGGAGTAATAACACTGATTAGCCACAATATTAGCACAGATTGAAACTTATAGATCTTCCTACACTTCAAACTAGAAGAATGATGTTGAATATTACATTTATGGTAAAATTAATTAATGGTGAAAAAAATTTTAATGAAATAAATTTTAACATTCCTAATTGGGTCACAAGATATTATATACCATTGAAATTATCGTTATGTAGATCTAACTATGAACTTTTTAATCCAATACGTGTCCTGTGTAAATTGTATAATGATTACTATGATCTGATTTCATTTTCCGACCCAATTCATAAAATTAAAAAATCTCTCTTGCGTAATATCTGATTATTGGTTGCCAACTACAACTACAATATCTGTAGCGTGATGTCAGAATCTTCTTTTGTGTGTGAGAATTTTCTGACCGCCTCCAGATATTTTTGATAGGGAAGTAATATTTGATTACTGGTTGTCAACTTCAACTACAATATCTGTAGCGTGATGTCAGAATCTTCTTTTATGTGTGAGAATTTTCTGACCGCCTCCAGATATTTTTGATATGGAAATTATAGGGAAAACGTTTACAGAATTATAGTTTTATCAATTTTTACAGTAACCCTGCTGTCAATTTTAATTATGTTCCTGATCACATGTATTTGCGTTATTGATGCCCTCATGTTCCTGATCAATTTATTTGTGTTCCTGATATTCGGATGTCCTGATGTTCCTGATCAATTTCATTATGTTCCCGAGGTTCCTGATCACTACTCTACTTTGCTGGCTGTTATATTTGTGTCTACCTGTATATGTAATATCTCTGTGTCGTAATGTGTCCGTTTTGTAATGTAACCGTGTTGTTATGTGTTCCTTGTTATGTCAACTTTAATTTCGTCCCTAATATCCTAATGTTCCTTATCAATTTCATGTTCCTGATGTCGTGATTTTCCAGATCAATCTAATGGTGTTTCTGGTGATATTTTGTCTTGATATTCCTTTGCAATATAATTATGTTCTTGATGTTCCAGACCTATATAAATATGTTCTTGATATTCTGAAGTCCTAATTTAATTATGTTCCTGGTGTCCCGATGTTTCAGATCATGCTAATTATGTTCCTAATGTTTTATTGTTCCTGATGTTTATGTTCCTAATGTTCTGAAGTCCTGATGTTGCTGTTCATTACTTCTACCTCTGCTCTGTCTATTTCAAAATTATTTGTTTGTGTCTACCATTATATGTAAAGTATCCATCCATGTTGTAATGTGTCCGTGCTTTTATGCGTTTTTTGTTGTCTTCTTGTTATGTGATCTGTGTTTCTCCTACTTTTAAGTCATTATACTTTTGAATTTATGTTTGTAGTATTTTTTATTAATAATGTTAGTCATTTCAATTAAAATAACAATTTTTAATACTATTATTTTTATTATTATTATTATTATTATTATTATTATTATTATTATTATTATTATTATTATTATTATTATTATTATTATTATTATTATTATTATTATTATTATTATTATTATTATTATTATTATTATTATTATTATTATTATTATTATTATTATT
The DNA here is from genome assembly GCA_963682025.1 of Cordilura impudica. Classification (NCBI taxonomy): domain Eukaryota; kingdom Metazoa; phylum Arthropoda; class Insecta; order Diptera; family Scathophagidae; genus Cordilura; species Cordilura impudica. The sequence goes on from OY821517.1 coordinate 178,308,576, forward strand.
ATTATTATTATTATTATTATTATTATTATTATTATTATTATTATTATTATTATTATTATTATTATTATTATTATTATTATTATTATTATTATTATTATTATTATTATTATTATTATTATTATTATTATTATTATTATTATTATTATTATTATTATTATTATTATTATTATTATTATTATTATTATTATTATTATTATTATTATTATTATTATTATTATTATTATTATTATTATTATTATTATTATTATTATTATTATTATTATTATTATTATTATTATTATTATTATTATTATTATTATTATTATTATTATTATTATTATTATTATTATTATTATTATTATTATTATTATTATTATTATTATTATTATTATTATTATTATTATTATTATTATTATTATTATTATTATTATTATTATTATTATTATTATTATTATTATTATTATTATTATTATTATTATTATTATTATTATTATTATTATTATTATTATTATTATTATTATTATTATTATTATTATTATTATTATTATTATTATTATTATTATTATTATTATTATTATTATTATTATTATTATTATTATTATTATTATTATTATTATTATTATTATTATTATTATTATTATTATTATTATTATTATTATTATTATTATTATTATTATTATTATTATTATTATTATTATTATTATTATTATTATTATTATTATTATTATTATTATTATTATTATTATTATTATTATTATTATTATTATTATTATTATTATTATTATTATTATTATTATTATTATTATTATTATTATTATTATTATTATTATTATTATTATTATTATTATTATTATTATTATTATTATTATTATTATTATTATTATTATTATTATTATTATTATTATTATTATTATTATTATTATTATTATTATTATTATTATTATTATTATTATTATTATTATTATTATTATTATTATTATTATTATTATTATTATTATTATTATTATTATTATTATTATTATTATTATTATTATTATTATTATTATTATTATTATTATTATTATTATTATTATTATTATTATTATTATTATTATTATTATTATTATTATTATTATTATTATTATTATTATTATTATTATTATTATTATTATTATTATTATTATTATTATTATTATTATTATTATTATTATTATTATTATTATTATTATTATTATTATTATTATTATTATTATTATTATTATTATTATTATTATTATTATTATTATTATTATTATTATTATTATTATTATTATTATTATTATTATTATTATTATTATTATTATTATTATTATTATTATTATTATTATTATTATTATTATTATTATTATTATTATTATTATTATTATTATTATTATTATTATTATTATTATTATTATTATTATTATTATTATTATTATTATTATTATTATTATTATTATTATTATTATTATTATTATTATTATTATTATTATTATTATTATTATTATTATTATTATTATTATTATTATTATTATTATTATTATTATTATTATTATTATTATTATTATTATTATTATTATTATTATTATTATTATTATTATTATTATTATTATTATTATTATTATTATTATTATTATTATTATTATTATTATTATTATTATTATTATTATTATTATTATTATTATTATTATTATTATTATTATTATTATTATTATTATTATTATTATTATTATTATTATTATTATTATTATTATTATTATTATTATTATTATTATTATTATTATTATTATTATTATTATTATTATTATTATTATTATTATTATTATTATTATTATTATTATTATTATTATTATTATTATTATTATTATTATTATTATTATTATTATTATTATTATTATTATTATTATTATTATTATTATTATTATTATTATTATTATTATTATTATTATTATTATTATTATTATTATTATTATTATTATTATTATTATTATTATTATTATTATTATTATTATTATTATTATTATTATTATTATTATTATTATTATTATTATTATTATTATTATTATTATTATTATTATTATTATTATTATTATTATTATTATTATTATTATTATTATTATTATTATTATTATTATTATTATTATTATTATTATTATTATTATTATTATTATTATTATTATTATTATTATTATTATTATTATTATTATTATTATTATTATTATTATTATTATTATTATTATTATTATTATTATTATTATTATTATTATTATTATTATTATTATTATTATTATTATTATTATTATTATTATTATTATTATTATTATTATTATTATTATTATTATTATTATTATTATTATTATTATTATTATTATTATTATTATTATTATTATTATTATTATTATTATTATTATTATTATTATTATTATTATTATTATTATTATTATTATTATTATTATTATTATTATTATTATTATTATTATTATTATTATTATTATTATTATTATTATTATTATTATTATTATTATTATTATTATTATTATTATTATTATTATTATTATTATTATTATTATTATTATTATTATTATTATTATTATTATTATTATTATTATTATTATTATTATTATTATTATTATTATTATTATTATTATTATTATTATTATTATTATTATTATTATTATTATTATTATTATTATTATTATTATTATTATTATTATTATTATTATTATTATTATTATTATTATTATTATTATTATTATTATTATTATTATTATTATTATTATTATTATTATTATTATTATTATTATTATTATTATTATTATTATTATTATTATTATTATTATTATTATTATTATTATTATTATTATTATTATTATTATTATTATTATTATTATTATTATTATTATTATTATTATTATTATTATTATTATTATTATTATTATTATTATTATTATTATTATTATTATTATTATTATTATTATTATTATTATTATTATTATTATTATTATTATTATTATTATTATTATTATTATTATTATTATTATTATTATTATTATTATTATTATTATTATTATTATTATTATTATTATTATTATTATTATTATTATTATTATTATTATTATTATTATTATTATTATTATTATTATTATTATTATTATTATTATTATTATTATTATTATTATTATTATTATTATTATTATTATTATTATTATTATTATTATTATTATTATTATTATTATTATTATTATTATTATTATTATTATTATTATTATTATTATTATTATTATTATTATTATTATTATTATTATTATTATTATTATTATTATTATTATTATTATTATTATTATTATTATTATTATTATTATTATTATTATTATTATTATTATTATTATTATTATTATTATTATTATTATTATTATTATTATTATTATTATTATTATTATTATTATTATTATTATTATTATTATTATTATTATTATTATTATTATTATTATTATTATTATTATTATTATTATTATTATTATTATTATTATTATTATTATTATTATTATTATTATTATTATTATTATTATTATTATTATTATTATTATTATTATTATTATTATTATTATTATTATTATTATTATTATTATTATTATTATTATATTATTATTATTATTATTATTATTATTATTATTATTATTATTATTATTATTATTATTATTATTATTATTATTATTATTATTATTATTATTATTATTATTATTATTATTATTATTATTATTATTATTATTATTATTATTATTATTATTATTATTATTATTATTATTATTATTATTATTATTATTATTATTATTATTATTATTATTATTATTATTATTATTATTATTATTATTATTATTATTATTATTATTATTATTATTATTATTATTATTATTATTATTATTATTATTATTATTATTATTATTATTATTATTATTATTATTATTATTATTATTATTATTATTATTATTATTATTATTATTATTATTATTATTATTATTATTATTATTATTATTATTATTATTATTATTATTATTATTATTATTATTATTATTTTATTATTATTATTATTATTATTATTATTATTATTATTATTATTATTATTATTATTATTATTATTATTATTATTATTATTATTATTATTATTATTATTATTATTTATTATTATTATTATTATTATTATTATTATTATTATTAATTTTATTATTATTAATTTTATTATTATTATTATTATTATTATTATTATTATTATTATTATTATTATTATTAATTTTATTATTATTATTATTATTATTATTATTATTATTATTATTATTATTATTATTATTATTATTATTATTATTATTATTATTATTATTATTATTATTATTATTATTATTATTATTATTATTATTATTATTATTATTATTATTATTATTATTATTATTATTATTATTATTATTATTATTATTATTATTATTATTATTATTATTATTATTATTATTATTATTATTATTATTATTATTATTATTATTATTATTATTATTATTATTATTATTATTATTATTATTATTATTATTATTATTATTATTATTATTATTATTATTATTATTATTATTATTATTATTATTATTATTATTATTATTATTGTTTGCTCCACAAGCTGTTGTCCAAAAAAAAAGGATTGTGGTAGTTCGACTGGTTGTCGGGGCCACTTGTACGGTAGATGTTCTTTGTTGAATAAAAGGCAGAAGAAAACTCCGAATATTTATTTAAATTTAATTAAAAACACAAGGCTTATTTATTTAGGGAAAATAACTTTGATTTTGTGTGAACAATGATGATGTTTTGCTAGCCGCTTATGATGCACACAAAAAGATATATGAAAAAATGAAACAAAGTGTAAGGAGAACGGTGCCACCACATTTGTATGCCGGCGGCGGAAAAACACACGTCGTGGGCGGCCAAAACGAATTACCAACTCATGCTGGCCAGATGGCAGATCCAAAGCGCCGACTAGACGGTACGTAAACATACCGCCACCCTTGCGACGATAGTGCAACAGTCAATTGGGCCACAGCACGCAGAATTAGAGTATTGAATAATATATATACAATTTATGTTAAAAAAAAAGATGAACATTTTAATTTTGATAACTAAACAAAAATATATGTATGTGAGAAAAAAAAGAAACATATTTTTTTTTAAATTCATTAAATACTTAAATTCCAGATAAAAATGATAATATAAAGATAATATATATAGAAAGACACTACATAAATGTAGGTATCCCATGGGGGCCACGTTAATCATTGTACTCATAGTCTATGTAGTCGGGATCTTCATTGATAACTCCTTCCCCGAAGTAGGCATCTCCGAATAGCGTCTTCTGTACGTATATTTTACCCGGCTTACCATCTGCTGGGCCGTCTAGTATTTTTGACATGGCGTCCGCTCCAAGTACCATAGTACAAGGATCACGGGAATACCAGCATGGGTCGGCGTGGACAACCTCCGGACCGCGACTACGCACCCAATCGATCATGATTTCATCGCCTGGAGTGAAGTGTGGCTCAGCGTCTTCGACTGCGCAGTCTAACGTTATCCGTTTGCTTTCGAACCGCCAATGGGTCAGGGTAACAATGGTTCGGTTGTGACGAATGAGACATCGTGTGTCTGTAGCCGACTTGAAGGTGATGGACGATCGCGCGGCGTTGGGATCAATCAATGCCCGAACCAGAGCATGTCGGGTGGAGTTCTGGTTGGGGTAGACCCGGACCATTGTTGTCATGGGGAACCACAGACTCCCCTTGGCGACCGGGTGCAGCATGGTGTTGTGTGGTCGCTGACAGCGCCGGCATCGATTGGCGTTTTTACAGCTTCGTGCTATGTGGGATTGGGCCAAACAATTCGAACAAAGGCCGTGATCAGCGACTACCCGCAGCTTGCGTTCGATATCCATTACTTGAAATCGGGTGCATACCCTGATGGCATGGAGGCGGTTGCATAATGGACAGCAAAAATCATTGTTGAACCAAACCATCTGTTTCGCCATGTCAACTGCAAATATACAAATAAAATTAGTATGTGATGAAATTGTGGAGAGTGAGTGATGAAAAGCGCGTGGGCAAGAGGAGGTGACTAGTTAGTGTGCTCGGAATTACGTGGCAAGAGAACCAGTTTATGAATCGGTCTGGTTATGATCCCGTTCTGGGTTTTAATATCCACTACTCGGACCCTACAGTCGGCACCGCGATAAATTTTAGTGACACGACCCAGCCGCCATTCCGTGGGACAGAGAGGCTCATTTCTAAGAACTACAAGGTCGTTTTCCTGCAAATCAAGCTGTGGGGATTTCCATTTGTTGCGCTTATGCAATTCTTTTAGATATTCGTTTTTCCATCGGCGACCTATTTCGTGTTGCATAGCCTTCACTTTACGCCATCTATTAACAATGCTTATCGCAGGAACAAGTTCCTCAGGTTCTGCCGGAGCCAGTAACGCCGAGCCAATTAAAAAATGACCAGGGGTAAGCGCTGACAAATCGTCGACGTTATCGGAAAGAGGACCTAGGGGGCGAGAATTGAGACACGATTCGATAGTTGCCAAGAGAGTGGTAAATTCCTCGAAAGTATATTTTATTTGACCAGCCATTTTTTTGAAGTGCGTTTTGAAGCTTTTGACGCCTGCTTCCCATAGTCCGCCCATGTGAGGTGCCGCAGCCGGGATAAAGTTCCACATTAAACGCTGGTGCTCATATTTTGACAAAGCCATATCTCGTAGCTCCTTTAGGCGTCTAACAAAGTTCGCGTCGATGTCTTTCGCAGCGCCAACGAAGTTTCGACCATTGTCAGAGTAAATGCGATTTGGACAACCACGACGTGCTATAAATCGGGCTAAAGCAGCTAAAAACGCCGGGGTGGATAAATCGCTAACAGCTTCGAGGTGAATCGCTTTGGTGGAAAAACAAACAAAGAGACACACATATCCCTTGGTTATTTTACAGTATCGGCCGGTGAAGCTTTTAATTTCGAACGGGCCGGCAAAATCCGCGCCGGTGTTAGTGAAGGCCCGACTAAGGGAGGTCCGTTCTTCAGGCAACGCAGCCATAATTTGCCCTTGACGCTCTTTGCGGTGGACCACGCATTCCTTGCATCGATTTATGCACGCTTTGATCAATATCTTTGCCCTGACGATCCAACATTCATATCGAACCACACTGTGGACCAAACGCAGGCCTCCATGATGGGTCATTTTATGAATAAACTCTATATACAAGCGAGCTAACCTACTACCATATGCCAATATAATCGGATGTCGTTCGTGATAGGATAAATTTGAAGATGCACTCAAGCGACCATTTGCCCTAATAATTTTCTGTTCATCTAAGAAGGGTGTAAGCGTCAACAATGAGCTACTAGATTCAATTTTCTTATTGTTTGATAAGCAATTAAAATCTTTCGAAAAGTGGATCTGCTGAGATAGTGAAAATAGCCGATTTTTGACAAATGTGAGCTCTCCGATAGATAGTCTTACCGATTGATATGGGCCCCTTTCTGCAGAAGGTGGTCGAGTTCTATGAAAAAATCGAAATATATAAGCTATAACATGAATGGCCCTGGGCAAACTAGAAAAACGGTCTAAAATATCCTCAGCTTCTGTAGATCTAGCAACATGAACCTGCACCCTCTTTAATTCTTCCGTTGTTTCATAATCGTGTGGGTTTGAAGGCCACGAGGATTTTTGCAAACTGAGCCACGCAGGGCCGTGCCACCAAAGATCACAGCCTTTCAGCTCAGATGGGATCAGCCCCCGGGTTGCTAGATCAGCGGGATTATCCTGAGATATTATGTGGTACCACTGCCTGGTCCCCACTTTTTCCAAGATGGTGGCAACTCTGTTAGCCACAATGGTTTTCCAACTACACGGCGGTTTTTTCAACCATGCCAGCACTATCGTTGAGTCGGACCAGAGATATAGAGTGTAGTCTTTCAAATTAAATTGGGGCATTATACTATCGATCAGCTTCGCTAACAGTACTGCACCACACAATTCTAAGCGTGGAATCGACGGCTTTTTAATAGGGGCCACCTTCGATTTTGCCACCAAAAGATTCGTGTATATTTTCTCGCCTATCTGAACTCTAGCATACAATGTAGCCGCATACGCCAACTCCGAAGAATCGCAAAACCCATGGAATTCGATTTTATAATTTGGAGAATATTGGATCCAACGAGGGACAGTAATTGCATCTACATCATTATATTGAGAGACAAAATCTTGCCAATTTTTAAGCGCCACCGGCTTTATTTTTTCATCCCAGTCAATCTTATCGAGCCACATTTGCTGCATTAAGATTTTCGCTGTTATAATAACCGGAGCGAGCCAACCAGCAGGGTCGAACAGTCTAGCAATCACGGAAAGAACCTCTCTTTTGGTGTAAGAAGATTTTAGTGGAATTTTTTCTGTCGCAAAATAAAAGTAATCAGCTGAAGCATTCCATCGAACACCCAGAGTCTTCGCATTACTTTTGTCATTCAGACATAGAAAATTTTCATTTAATAAATGGTCACAGGGCAACCCATCTAAAATTTTTGTTGAATTTGCCGTCCATTTTCGCAATTCAAAACCAGCTGTTTTTAAAATGGCTATTAGCTGATCACGGAACTTTAAAATGTCTGGTAAGCTGTGAGATCCGACCAACGCATCGTCGACATACATGGAGTCTCGCAGAATTCTTGCGCCAAATGGAAAACGGCCCTCTTCATCATCCGCCAATTGCAATAGTGTTCTTAGAGCCAAATAAGGAGCACAATTGACGCCGAAAGTAACAGTTTTTAACTGATAATCTTGAAGCTCTTCATCAGGAGAGCTACGAAAAACAATTCGTTGGAATGGAGTATGCTTTGGGTTGATTAAAATTTGCCTATACATTTTTGAAATATCGGCATTGAACACGAACTCATAGAACCTCCATTTTAAAACTAAGAAAACCAAATCCTTTTGTAAAATGGGGCCAACGTGCAAAATGTCGTTAAGACTTGTCCCACTGGACGTAGCGCTAGAGGCATTAAAAACCACCCTCAACTTTGTTGTTGTACTGTCAGGTTTGAAAACGCCATGAGTTAAGAACCCCATCATATAAAATTTTGTTTTCAGGTTTACGTAACAACGATTTTTCGTTTCTCATAAATTGACTCGAAGCTATGTGTCTATTAGGGCCGAGCAATGACAAATCAGATTTAAAGGGCAAATCAACTACGTATCTCCCTTCAGAATTTCTCACTGTAGTGGACCGAAATATTTCTTCACATAATTTATCAGCTTCAGACATTATTGGTTTATGTGAAACTTCTTCAAGCTCCCAAAATTTAGATAATTGTTCATCAATAGATACTTTAGTGAAATGCGACAGTCTAACGGAACGACGGGGACATGTAGGGCCAGTAACAATCCATCCGAATATTGTTTCTTGAGCAACTAGTGAATCAAAAACTCCATGTTGAACACCACCTCTCAAAATTGCTGGATAAACGTCTCCCCCTAACAAAATGTCAATTGCACCACTTTTATAAAAATTTGGATCTGCATACCTCAGATTTGGTAGCTCCATATTTAAGGGATTAAAAGTGTGTGTTGGAATATCACTTGTGACTTGTGGAACCACTAAAGCATCAACTTTAATAGATAAATTTGAATTTACTATCGAAGCTACAGAAACGGTCGCCATTTTTTCGACTCTACTAATAACTTCTCCACCTAGTCCAGCTACTTCAGCAGCCACTGGTACAGTAGGCAAATTTAATAATTTTTGAATTTTTTCGGAAATGAAACTTTCATCCGAACATGGGTCAATTAAGGCTCGTATTTTATAATTAGAACCACAATGTGCTATATTAACCCATGCAGTAGCTAGCATCACCTTTTTGGCAACAGAATGATGGTGATTTTGAACCATATTGGATGTAGTCGGCAATTGAGTGGACTGTATATTATTTTGAAGCAAAGCCGACTTATAATTACCCTGGGTCACATTAGAAGATTGATTTCTTTGCCCTTTGTTTTGCGCGAAATCTTTGTGCAAAAGATTGTGATGTTTTCTGTTGCACTTCGAACAACCATTTTCATTAGGACAATCTGTGAACATGTGACCCATTTTGAGGCAATTAAAACAATAATGGAATTTTCTTAATGTAGAAACACGTGTTTTGTAGTCCATGTTTAAAAATTTTTTACATGTGGTAATCGCATGGGCTTCTTTGCATAATTTGCATTGAGCTACATCAACTTTAGTATGATGTGTTTTAAATGGTTTGGTTTTATTTTGACTATCTTGAAAACCTGCTTGGGAACCACTGGATCTAAGGTTGGAAAAACTTTCAAGTGCACGAAATCTATCAGTTAAGAAATCATCAAATTCCTTCCATTTTGGAATCTCTGTCTTATTTTTCACAGATTGCTCCCATAGGCTTAAAGTTTGTTCTGGTAGCCTGATTGAGCAATGAAAGACAAATAATGGTTCCCATGCATCTACATCAATTTTATATAACCTCAAAGTCGACATGCAATTATTTATTTCCCTCTGTAGTCTTTTAATTTCTGTTGCAGTTTCCCGCAAACATGGAGCTAAACCGTATAATAATTTTAGTTGCCCATTAAATAAAACGCGCCTATTTTCATATTGTGCCTTTAAATTTTCCCAAGCAATGTCAAAATTATCTGCTGTCACGGTAATGTTTCTATTCACCTCTCGGGCATCGCCAGTTGTTTTTTTAAAAAGGTAACATAATTTTTCTACGGGGCCTAAACGATCATTGTTAATATAAATCGCAGTGAATAAATCTCTAAACGTGGGCCACGCAGCATAATCTCCATCAAAAACATCAATATCGCAAGCTTGAACTGGTATAGAGCTCCCATGTTTGTGAACTACTGTGTCTGAAGATGTTGCTTGCTCTTTAGATATCCTACGCGTTGCTTTTGCAATTATGTTAATACATCTGACGTGAATTTTGTGAATTTGATTGTGCTTTGTGTGGATGGCCAATATATCTTTCTTTTTTTCTATTGGTTCCCCTGAACATTGTTCGTAATAATTTTTATACTTTGCCCATAGTCTAGCTAATTCTGCTTTCTCAAATTCCAGGGCTTCTAAAGTGTAAATTGAAAAATCTTCATCTTTGAGCCGTAATTCAAATCTGGCTATCTCATCAGCCGTTTCATTAAATTTGTCTAACATTGACATAATTAGTTTTGGTGTCACCGCAAATTAATTTAAAATGTCAAAGAACCACTTTGTTCTGTATAAATTTGCCTAATAAACTTTGTAAAAAAAAGTTTCACAAAATCTCCTTAAATTTTTCTCAAAGATGACGATAAAATTTACGAACTGTTCTAAGATCAGCTTTTCAATTGTAGAGGGGCTACAAAATCTCAAAAAAAAATCAGAAATTCACGAAATGTTCCGCAATCAAATTTTAAAAATTTATTCGTGGGCTACAAAATCTCCAAAAAAAATCAGAAATTCACGAAATGTTCCGCAATCAAATTTTAAAAATTTATTCGTGGGCTACAAATCTCCAAAAAATCAAAAAAAATCTATGAGAAGATTTCACATAACCTCAAATGTAATTGGCGTGGTTTTAATGACAAATTAAAATTCACTTTAAATAAAGATGGCTCCGTAAATTAAATCGAAAAACAAAATGGCGTAATCTTTAATCAATGTGCTACTAAAGGGCAAATGGCGGTAATTCGGTCACGTTAAGTATTTAACTTCCCAAAAAAAATTTTTTCGAGCCACTGATGTCTTTATTTCACTTTATTTAAATCTCACAGCGTACGTACCTTGAATCCTGTAGCTTTTTGTCGAATGGTTTCGCTTACCGGGAGAAGGACCAAATGTTTGCTCCACAAGCTGTTGTCCAAAAAAAAAGGATTGTGGTAGTTCGACTGGTTGTCGGGGCCACTTGTACGGTAGATGTTCTTTGTTGAATAAAAGGCAGAAGAAAACTCCGAATATTTATTTAAATTTAATTAAAAACACAAGGCTTATTTATTTAGGGAAAATAACTTTGATTTTGTGTGAACAATGATGATGTTTTGCTAGCCGCTTATGATGCACACAAAAAGATATATGAAAAAATGAAACAAAGTGTAAGGAGAACGGTGCCACCACATTTGTATGCCGGCGGCGGAAAAACACACGTCGTGGGCGGCCAAAACGAATTACCAACTCATGCTGGCCAGATGGCAGATCCAAAGCGCCGACTAGACGGTACGTAAACAATTATTATTATTATTATTATTATTATTATTATTATTATTATTATTATTATTATTATTATTATTATTATTATTATTATTATTATTATTATTATTATTATTATTATTATTATTATTATTATTATTATTATTATTATTATTATTATTATTATTATTATTATTATTATTATTATTATTATTATTATTATTATTATTATTATTATTATTATTATTATTATTATTATTATTATTATTATTATTATTATTATTATTATTATTATTATTATTATTATTATTATTATTATTATTATTATTATTATTATTATTATTATTATTATTATTATTATTATTATTATTATTATTATTATTATTATTATTATTATTATTATTATTATTATTATTATTATTATTATTATTATTATTATTATTATTATTATTATTATTATTATTATTATTATTATTATTATTATTATTATTATTATTATTATTATTATTATTATTATTATTATTATTATTATTATTATTATTATTATTATTATTATTATTATTATTATTATTATTATTATTATTATTATTATTATTATTATTATTATTATTATTATTATTATTATTATTATTATTATTATTATTATTATTATTATTATTATTATTATTATTATTATTATTATTATTATTATTATTATTATTATTATTATTATTATTATTATTATTATTATTATTATTATTATTATTATTATTATTATTATTATTATTATTATTATTATTATTATTATTATTATTATTATTATTATTATTATTATTATTATTATTATTATTATTATTATTATTATTATTATTATTATTATTATTATTATTATTATTATTATTATTATTATTATTATTATTATTATTATTATTATTATTATTATTATTATTATTATTATTATTATTATTATTATTATTATTATTATTATTATTATTATTATTATTATTATTATTATTATTATTATTATTATTATTATTATTATTATTATTATTATTATTATTATTATTATTATTATTATTATTATTATTATTATTATTATTATTATTATTATTATTATTATTATTATTATTATTATTATTATTATTATTATTATTATTATTATTATTATTATTATTATTATTATTATTATTATTATTATTATTATTATTATTATTATTATTATTATTATTATTATTATTATTATTATTATTATTATTATTATTATTATTATTATTATTATTATTATTATTATTATTATTATTATTATTATTATTATTATTATTATTATTATTATTATTATTATTATTATTATTATTATTATTATTATTATTATTATTATTATTATTATTATTATTATTATTATTATTATTATTATTATTATTATTATTATTATTATTATTATTATTATTATTATTATTATTATTATTATTATTATTATTATTATTATTATTATTATTATTATTATTATTATTATTATTATTATTATTATTATTATTATTATTATTATTATTATTATTATTATTATTATTATTATTATTATTATTATTATTATTATTATTATTATTATTATTATTATTATTATTATTATTATTATTATTATTATTATTATTATTATTATTATTATTATTATTATTATTATTATTATTATTATTATTATTATTATTATTATTATTATTATTATTATTATTATTATTATTATTATTATTATTATTATTATTATTATTATTATTATTATTATTATTATTATTATTATTATTATTATTATTATTATTATTATTATTATTATTATTATTATTATTATTATTATTATTATTATTATTATTATTATTATTATTATTATTATTATTATTATTATTATTATTATTATTATTATTATTATTATTATTATTATTATTATTATTATTATTATTATTATTATTATTATTATTATTATTATTATTATTATTATTATTATTATTATTATTATTATTATTATTATTATTATTATTATTATTATTATTATTATTATTATTATTATTATTATTATTATTATTATTATTATTATTATTATTATTATTATTATTATTATTATTATTATTATTATTATTATTATTATTATTATTATTATTATTATTATTATTATTATTATTATTATTATTATTATTATTATTATTATTATTATTATTATTATTATTATTATTATTATTATTATATTATTATTATTATTATTATTATTATTATTATTATTATTATTATTATTATTATTATTATTATTATTATTATTATTATTATTATTATTATTATTATTATTATTATTATTATTATTATTATTATTATTATTATTATTATTATTATTATTATTATTATTATTATTATTATTATTATTATTATTATTATTATTATTATTATTATTATTATTATTATTATTATTATTATTATTATTATTATTATTATTATTATTATTATTATTATTATTATTATTATTATTATTATTATTATTATTATTATTATTATTATTATTATTATTATTATTATTATTATTATTATTATTATTATTATTATTATTATTATTATTATTATTATTATTATTATTATTATTATTATTATTATTATTATTATTATTATTATTATTATTATTATTATTATTATTATTATTATTATTATTATTATTATTATTATTATTATTATTAGTTATTATCAATATTATTATTACATTACACCGCGTTACACACATTCTGTCCTATGAACCAAATATACTAGAATTTTTTTTAATGTATAAAGTATAAAGCTCGTAGTGTCCGTCTGTCCGCCTGTGTGAAAGACTTTGGATCGATTTTTAACCCTTTTTCCGCGATCCAATCGAGCTGAATTTTTGCAGGCAGACTCGTGGAAGTGTCTGTATCACGTCAAATTTTTTAAAAAATAGATTTTTATCAATTCTCAGATTTTCCTGAATTTTTTTTTTTTTTTTTTTAAATCTTTTTTTTCACTTTTTTCAGCATAACTTGAAGGGACTCCAAATTTTTAAACTACTAAAGCGTTCCGAAAAATGCAGTGCCCGACTCGAAATAACTTTCGTTACGTTTGTGGCTTATTCGCACCAAGTAAAAATTTGAAATTCGTTTCAGAAAATATTCAAGACTGCTTATGTTCCTTATTTGTAGTATACTCCGGAAGTCGTGTGCGACTATTGCTATAGAAATTTATGCAAGTACCAACAATTTGGCTACCACGTACGGAGCACTGCAATGAATTGTGCTACTTTTGCGTAACTTTTACTCAAACTAAAGGGTACCAATACTTTCGCCGCAACAAAATTCGCTACGGTAATGTAGAATCGGTTATTCCAGCGGTTCTGTACTCACCAGAAGAACGTATAGCGGCTTCAGTGGAGATTTTTGATGATGTTCCCGAATTGAGCCATGGAGAACCAACAGTAGTACCAACAATGCTATCAACATTTCTAGCATTGAATGCGAGATGCGAGAGTCCAGAAGTATCGGAATTTGTACCAACACCCAGAGAACTTGGGACTGCAGTGCCGCATTTAGTAACGCAAGCCGACTTCAATGACCTTGTACGAGACGGAATTTTTTCGAGGAGAACAGCGGAACTCTTTGCATCACGCTTTAATATTTGACCTAGACCCATCTTTAATTATACGGATCGAATCAGAATCACTTTTTGAGTTGATTTAACAATGTCCGTCCGTCCGTCCGTCCGTCCGTCTGTGTGTCCATGTAAACTTTTTAATCAAACTGCAGATCGCAAATATGAATATATTTTGATGAAATTTGGTATATAAGCTTTTATCGGCCATAGAATGAACGCTATTAAAATTGGTGAGAATCGGTCCATGTTCAGACCTAGCCCCCATACAAATTACCCCTATGAAATCGACATAAATTGCCATAAGATCCAAATTGTCATATAGATCTTACTCAAATTGGGTTTGTATGCGTTCATTACATCCACTAATGAGTAGTCCAAAAATGAACCCTTTGGCCCCATATAGACTGCTTCCCGATCTTCACTTAAATCTATTAAAAACAAAAATATTGCACTGATTCTTCTCAAATTTTGTTTGTATATATTTCTGCAAAATACAAGAGACTTTACCAAACATGATCAGGATTGGTCCATTTTTGGACTTAGTCCCCATATAGATATAGCATCCCATATGAACTTTTTCATATCTGCAGCCAAAAAAATTAATAAAAATCCCACTCAAATTTGGTTTTTGCTTATTTTCTATGTCCAGTTAGTTGGGCCTAAGAGATAGGGTTTCTAAACGCATGGTATAGGGTATCATATAGTCGGTCTAGACCGACTATAATTTTCTTACTTGTTTAAATTGCACGAAGATCGGGAAAAAACCTGGCTTATTGTTATGATATTGATTCGATGTTTACAAAAATTGGTTACCCTCATATTTCAGAGGAGTGGCGACTTTTCATCGATACATCGGCCAACAGCCTTAAAGTCGTGCTGCTTCATATCGGTAACAAACACACATCTGTCCCGATCACATATGCCACAAACCTCAAAGAAACACACGAAGGCATTTAATTAACATTACAGCTGATAAAGTACCAAGAGCATAATTGGAAAATATGCTGCGATCTGAAAGCGGTCGGATTGCTCATGGGTGTTAAGCGTGGATTTCCAACCCACCGGTGCTTTTTGTGTACATGGGAAGGTCGCAAAAGAGATCAGCATTACACTGAATTTAAGTGGAAGCCGCGAACATGCTACAAAGTAGGCGTAGAAAGTATAGAGAATCTACCATTGGTGCAGCAATCTCAAATCATTTTGCCACCACAAATTTTGTTAAAAAACTGGATCGTGAGGGCGAGGCGATTGCAAGTTTGCGCAAAATGAATTTTCATCAAAATTGAATGCTATCGAACAACGTGCATGGAAAGGCACAGTTGCCGTTATTGAGCAGTTTCTTGGCAACAAACGAGCTGCCAATTATAAAAATATTGTCGCAGAAATGATTTCGGCATATGGCGAAGTAGGCATATTAATGTCGCTAAAGATCCATTTCCTTCACAATCATTTAGATTTTTTCCCTGATGATTTAGGAGCTTGTAGCGATGAGCATGACGAAAGGTTCCATCAGGACATTGCGGCTATTGAAAAGTGCTTTAAAGGACAAGACATTATGAAAATGCTTGGCGAAAACTGTTGGTCTATTTGTCGCGATTCTGACACAAATGCTTACAAATGCAAAAAGCATTGAAATTTTTAATGTAACAATTTTTAATTTTAATACAACAAAATTAATAAAAAAAATCAGTTTTTTAACGAACTGAAACCGTTACAAAAAACCGATAACCATTTTTTCAAAAAAAAATTCAGGGAAATCTGAGAATTGATAAAAATCTACTTCTTAAAAAATTTGACGTTTCCACGAGTCTGCCTGCAAAAATTCAGCTCGATTGGATCAAAAATCGATCCAAAGTCTTTTACACAGGCGGACAGACGGACACTACGAGCTTTATACTTTATACATTAAAAAAAAAATTCTGACGTGTACATGAAAATCGCCGATACAAGTGTATTTTTATTTTTTCTCCCCTTTCCGAAAAAGTATATTTGATTAATAGGACAGAACAAAAGCTCGTTTTTGTAACGCGGTGTTATAATTATAATATCTTATCTTATATATTAAAAGAATTTATGAATAAACTTTGCATTCAAGATTTTTTTTCAATATTTTTCTTCTCTCAAACCTTAACTAGAGTTCTAATTAACGAAGGCTGTTGACATAGGTCTAAGAACACTCAGTGGATCAAGCTCCTTCTTTTGAGCTATTAACTGCTTAAATTCGTTGGGTTTGAGGAAAGTTATGCGTGGAGAATCAACTTTATTTTTACTGTACGTTAACTTATCTTGGCATATTTTGGCATTACTGTACGTTAACTTCTCTTGGCATATTCGTTGGGTTTGAGGAAAGTTATGCGTGGACAATCAACTTAACTTTTACTGTACGTTAACTTCTCTTGGCATATTTTGGCATTACTGTTAATTTCTCTTGGCAAATTTTGGTATTATATTATAAAAATTAATGTAATATAATATAATGCTGCGGAGCAGCAGGGGTCATCTAGTTATTATTTAAATGATCGTTGTTACAATATATTTCATATCCAGCTGAAGTTATGAATTACTGTAGCTGATGTAAATAAAATAAAATAAAATATCTGTTAAAATATTTTCGATTTAAAATATGTTGTTATAATTGAATAAGCAGTTGCCGTCGTCTATATTTAGGATTGAAGTATATTATGCTTGCGCTTATTAGGTTTTCTCAATTAATAGATAAAAAAAAAATCATGAGCAGAAAATAATTATAATCATGAAATAGAACGAAACCTTTAAAAAATTTTCAGATTCAATTTGAAGATTCTCATCTGTCAACCATATTCAATCGAAGCGGAGCATTTGTAATGAACTCGTAGTATAAACGGTAAGAGTAAGTTTATTCTGATGATGTACCAGCTTTATTTTTATATTGTTGTTGTTATTTTTTGCCAATTACATAGAGTGGACCCCAGCAATTTTGTTACATCCGGCCAAAAGGCAATTTTTATTATTTTTGCCGATTTGAAGCTTGAAAAACTCTATTTTAGATTTTTTTTTACTTAATACTCAAGTTTTTGTAAATGTTGGATTTTTCATTTCTTTTTTTTATTTTTTTTTTGTATATTCTGGGTTTAAGCAATTTCCCTCTTTTTTTCGTGTGAGTAAGTGAAAACAAAACATAGAACTTGTTTTAATAGATCACTAACACGGACAGGTGCTGTTGACTTTGTTGTTGTTGCTGTTGTTGTTAGTGTTATTGATGTTTTTATGCTGTTAAATGTTGTTGCAATGTGAACAGAAACTGTGTGTTGCACTAGTTTTAAGTTTTCGGTTTCCTATCAATTTCCTTTAAGCTGTACATTTTCAACAGCAACAACAAATTTTTGTGGTCTCTTCAACCATCAACCATCTAGCCGTCCGAATATTCAGCCATCCATCCATCCATCTATCCATCTATCAAGCCATCTACCAATTTATTCAATCACACAAACTTTTAACAAAAAAAAACTTGTTTTTTGGGTGTACCAAACAAAAACTCAATCAAAACTGTAGCAACCACCATGCCATAATGCATACTACAGCCATCGTTTCAGCCGTCCACCTAAGCCACCATTCAACAGTAGTTGAATAGTTTTCATAGAGATGAAGTTTGATGATATGCAATCATTTTTTGAAATTACTACTTATCACTATCATTATATTGAGGCTGAAAATGAGGCAAACAAAAACGACGACTTCGCGGTGACTGTCGTAGGAACTTGACTTGATTTTTTGTATAATTTTCGTCTCTCTATCATTACCTTTAAGCCAAACATTCTGAGGTCTCCTGTAATAACTTTCTAATGTAATTTTATTTATTTTTTTTTTTTTTTGCTTCGTACTCGTATATTTTCTTTAAAATCATTTATGATGCTGTAATGGTTACTTCAAATAGAATCACAATTGATGATTTTGAAATAACATTAAATTGTATTTTTAGTGGATGGTTGTAGTGAAAAAGTGTGGCTGATGATGATGAGGTTGATGATAGTTTAGCCACAAGTCTTCCATTAAGTTTTTAAATAAGGTACACCTTCAGGATAAATTATAATATTATGCAAGGAGTTTACTGTATAATAATAAAACTCAAAACTTATGGAAATTCAAATCAGATTGACAAAGAAAGATATAAAAGTAAAAAATTAGTAGCATCCAGTATCATTACGTTACATTCGATGGGCTACAAATTCTATGTAGAGTTTTTCAGTGTTATGAAAAAGTTCTAAACAGTTAATATTTAGATTATATGATTGAATAATCGAGAGAACTGCATTAGGTCCACTGTATTTTATGGCCAATTGGAATTTGATCAAGCAATGGTTAGATAATGAACTACAAAGAAATAATTTAGCGATTACTGAAGGAACAAACCTTGGACAAATTTTAATAAAAATTACTCATATCATTCAAAACGTCTCCAAAAATATTCCAGTTAAAAGGAAACAAATTTGACAGAAAAATCTCTCTCAATTTAGATTACATCTCATTAGACAACGAGACAGAACTAGACGTGAATTGCAAAGATCTGTTAGATCTTGATCATCAAAAGAATTCTCGTGTGTGGTTTTTGGAAGTACATACTTATCGAAACTAACAAAACACCAATTGGTTTTGTTAGTTTAGCTTCTCAACGGATTTTATGGCTGCATGAATATTTTGGCTAAAAGTTGATTTTTCCAAAGAAATAAAATTTTTCTCACAGATATATCTCGGTACCCAATTGCGACCTTGGTTTCCTGTTTTCGTCTCAATTGTAGCTAAATTCCCAAATGTAAAAGAATTTTCATTCACACAGATCTGTTTTTTAACCTTATTTCCATCAAAATAAAAAAGAATTATTTATTTTGCAGATATTTTTTTTTTTATAATTCAAGATAAGTATGAAAAATGTAGCAAAAGGTAAGAAAACATGACGTAATCAATATCCATTCAAGTTGATGCTCTCGGTGAAGCATAATCGCCAGTCGCCAGCATTATATTCCATTCCCAAGTTATTCACTATGCCTTTGATGTCATTGCAACGGTATATAAATTCTGAAATTCGGCTTGGCGTATCCGGTATGCCGTGGTGCTGACATTCCGCTGTGTGAGTTTTCTGCCCTTCAAGCAGAAAGTGCATGAAAACTTCAACACTTTTATCTGCTTTACCGAAATATTGTGTATATGCAAAGTTAAATTCCAGTTAACAAATTTTTATGCAACAGCGCCACCAATTTAAAAAAACTGCACATAGTTGATAAACTCAAATCTAGAATTTTCGATGTAAAATAAAGCTGGAAATGTGTAAAAACCATTTCCATGTTCTGAATAATTCTAAACTATATTATAAGCTGGTGAAAAAAGAAACAACAAATGAAAATTTTTCGAATTTTTCGCAATTTTGAGGCACTAGATGCAGTTTTTATACCCTCCACTCCAGTGTGCAGAGGGTATATATAAGTTTGTCATTCCGTTTGTAATAATTAGAAAAAGAATTTTGGACCCCATAAAATATATATAATTGTGATCCTTAAAACAACCGAAGTTGATGTAGCGATGTCCGTCTGTCCGTCTGTAGAAATCACGATGGCGGCATCAATCGGGTAGCTAGGGTGCTCGTTGACATAAAAAATGCATCAAAAAATCTTGAAAAAATATAATTTTCTATGTTGTTCTTGTCACGATCACGCTCTCAATAGGACAGCTAGGGTGATCATTTTTAGTGAGAATGATTCACCGAATTCATGGGAAGATTTCTATTTCTAAAATCAATTAAATCGGTGAAACAGGTAAAGGGAAATCTCTGAAGAAATAAAAAAAAATTAAAAACATGATGTTTCTATATTGTTCTTGTTGTTGTTCTAAATGCTGCACTGTTGTCATAGCTAGACTTGTTGTTTTTGTGATCGTTGTGGTAATAATGTAATAAAAACAAACCCTTTGTAAAAATTTTTATCACCTCTGGTAGAAAAATTTTAAAGGTTTCCATTGTTTTGGCATCACTAAAAAAATTTGTTAGATCATTTCTGTCATTTCCGGGAGCCTGCCTGCAAAATTTCAGATCGATTGGGTCACGGGAAAGTGGTTGAAATCGATCCAAAATTTTTTCGACAAGCAGACACTACGAGTAAATATAAATGGAGTAAAAATTCACCAACATCTAAAGCAAATAATGCTAAAATACCTAGTTGTTAATAAAATAAAACAATGTAAATTTAGCAAAAAAAAATTTATGTATTAATTTATTTAAAGAGAAAAACAAAAATAACGTTTGATGTTGTATTTTTTGTGTGTAATATTTACATATACGAGTACATATGTACATACACATATTAAATAATACAAATAATATACATATATTCTATATATGTATATCCATAATAACTGCATGTTAGAAATAAATCGGTATATTATTTTATTTACATAAATTTCTGCAATATTTTGTTGTTGGGAAAATACATTTCTTTTGCATTAACAAAGTGTCACTTCATTTTGCTCAGCGTGACTATGCCACAGTAGATGGCGCCACAATTTTTGTTCTAGTTAGCTTTGCAATAGTAATTTCTATTTTAACATGAATGTCAATATTTTCAACTTGATATCATACAGAACAATGTTAAGAGTATACACGGGCTGGTCTTTTATTTCATACGTTTTTCCATTATTTTTTTACAAATATGAACATAAGTTTGGCATGTTAACTTTTTGTTGTGTTTATAAAATAGAGTTAACGAGTTCATCAATGAGTTTTTTGCTTTACATAGTTATATAGAACTATTATTCTGCCTTACCTACAAAATATCTGATTGCGATTACATCTAATTTTTAAAAATTGTTTATAATTACTAAAGCATTATTATTCACATAAATACAAAATTGCACTTTTTAAATTTTCCATTCAAGTTTAAGAAAATATCAATTCTAAAAACTGGAATTAAAATTTCCAATTATAAATTAGAAAATATTAATTGAATTTCAGAAAATCATATGAAAACGTCGGAAATAATAATATTAAATTTAGAAGACATCAATTGCATCTTTAATTTATAAATTTTATTCGTTAAACACAAATTGAAATTCCAAAAAAAAAACACCAAATATTGTTACATTTAAAAATGTTTACATTTAAAAAAAATATTGCCATTCAAGAGAAATTAATAACTTTTCAGTACCGCGATTCAGTAAGTTCTTTAACGATAGTCGAATCGTTAAAAAAAAGAAAATTGCAAAATTATCAGCAAAATTTTTAAACGGTATTCGCTATTGTTAAAGTCAGCTGTTGTTGTTATCTAAACGACAACCATGTTTGTGTTGTTTATTCAATAAACTTACATTTTTAGGTTGAAATGTCGTCATACATAAATAAAAATCATAAAATAGTGAAAATATTTTGCTTTCATTGAAAAACTTTTTTATATAAATAAAAAAATTAAATAGCATATTCAATTCATAATTTCATTTTCAAATAAATAAACAGAAATATTAGTAAACAAAATAAAGATATTAAACATAAACATAAAATCATCCGGTCAAACACGAAGTATTTTGTTTTTTTCTATTCTTTGTGTTTTTCGCTTATTTTGACAGAGATGCCACTCGTTTACAATTTCAATAAATAGAAAAATAGATTTGACGACTGTCGTTAAGATGTATGTACTTAATGAATCACTTAATCCTTAGTGCAAACAACAATAGCTGTCGATATATTTTGCGATTGTCGGATCGTTGAAATTTACAGAATCGGACTATAGAAAACATTAATTTAAATTCAATGATTTTTAGTAAACCTCAAATGATATTTAAGAATTGCGAACATAAAACTTGTTACATAAATAAACGCAATTTGATGAGAATGTTATTTTTTATATATAAATTTTCACAATTTTTTTTTTGGATGAATATTTGAAGTTTTAAAGAAAATAAAGATAACAAATTATTTTATTTAAAAGTTGAGAGAGCTTTTTTTGGTTATTATTTTGTTACTCCATCCGACCTATATGGCCACAATGAAGAAATATTTGGCCAATTAAAAGAAACTATACAGCCATCTCCAATTAGCACGATTTAATGCATATAGCCATCCCACACAACCATTACCTTTACAGTGGAGGTTAGGGCGAGCTATTTAATTACCAAAAACTAAATTAAACGAGAAGTTATGTCATATAACCGGAAACGCATGCATATAGAAAACGCATGCATATTTTTCCAATATTTTGTTTACATTTATTATCAATACTCAAACCGAGGTGGAGGGTATCAAAGATTCGGCACAGTCGAATTTAACACTCTTACTTGTTTCGGATTAGTTTTGTTTTTCCTAGTCTATAGATGCAATTGCGCCAAAGATAAGAAAACAAAATTCCAATTGGTTACTGGGATATAGCCGTGAGAAAAATTGCATGTTATGCGCAAAATTTACGTTTTAGTCAAAATAGACATAACGCCATAAAATTCGAACAGCAGCTGAAATGCCAAAACCCAAATGGGGTTCTGTTAGCTTCGACAAGAAATTCGAAAACCGCACATGAGAAGGAGTTCGCATATAGGAAACTCGATATAGGATACAGAATATAGGAAACTTGACCGTTTCTGCTTTCTTCACTCAAACGGGATGAGCCCTCTCGGTAAGCAAGGGCAGGTATATTTTAAGTTGGTGGGATTTAAAATCTTTCCTTTATAAGTCAGTTAAATTGGTAGAGAATCATATTAAAGTTAAAAAAATACTGTTTCCGGGCAGGAATTGTCGGTTAAAAGGCTATAAAGTTCGACTATAAAAAGTTAAAACCATAAACCATTGAGGCAAACTGTACCATGAGTTGGGAAGAAGATTCGAAAAATATGTTCAAACGATAGGTATTGGAAGGTAAGATAAATATTATCCCAGCTGCAACTGAGAGACTGCAAATGAGAGACTACTTTACAGTTGAAGGTAATGAGTGACAGTCAAAGTATTACTGTCTTTGAGTCAGGGAGCACAAAAAAATCAATATATCTGTGCTCACAAGCATTAACCACCTAAGTCGAAAATAATGCTTTCGAGAAAAATAACTTTTATATACCCTACACCACTATGTGGTTTGAGTATAATGACATTGTGCTGCTGTTTGTAACTACCAAAAATATTTACATAGACCCATCTTTTATTACACCGATCGAACAGAATCACTAACTGATTCGATTTAACGATTTCCGTCCGTCCGTCCGTCTGTGTGTCCATGTAAACTTTCTAATCAAACTGCAGGTCGCAAATATGAATATATTTTGATAAAATTTGGGCTATAAGCTTTTATCGGCCACAGGATGAACGCTATTGAAATTGGTGAGAGTCGGTCCATGTTCAGACCTAGCCCCCATACAAATTACCCCTATGAAATCGACATAAATTGCCATAAGATCCAAATTGTCATATAGATCTTACTCAAATTGGGTTTGTATATGTTTATTACATCCATTAATGAGTAGTCAAAATATGATCCCGCTCAAACTCGCCGCTCTGCCCCTCATTGCGTGTCCACGGCCGCTCACTATTTTATGATTTTTATTTATTTAGTATGACAACATTTCAACCTTTTTAACTTTTTATCGATTGAAAAACAACACAAAAATGATTGTCGTTAAGATAACAACCACAGCTGACTTTAAAATAGCGAATATCGTTTAAAAATTTTACTGAATACCAAAATCGATAATTTTGTTGTTTTCTCTTTCTAACGATTCGACTATCGTTAAAAAGAAGTTACTGAATCGCGCTACAGATTTACAAAACAAAGAAAAGCTTTTTTTTTGCCATATTTATTCTATGCCGCTCAGAAAACAACTAAAAATTAGAACAAGTTCTATTCCTAAGCGGCGCCGCTTAGACGCTCAGAAATGCCGCTAACATGCCGCTTATTGTGTCGCCACTTAAGTAGTATTTCATATGTTTTAATTTTTTTCTGCTCATCGCTCTGCCACTCGCCGCTTTGCCGCTCATTGCGTGGCCTCGGCCTTAGGCGTCATCACTTGTGACCATAGATATATTTATAAAACGAAGTTCCCAGGAACGGTTTTATAATAGTTTACCAACAGTGAACCATTATTTTTCAAACAAGGATTAGCTGATAGTGTCAAAATTTACAGAAAATTCAAAATAAATTAATCTCCCAAATGTTTCCCAGCTAAGACCAATTGAAAGTTTTTCTTTACATATAAGAAAGTATAAGAAAGTAATTCCACGCAAAAAATCAGCTTAATACAAAAAAGGAGCAGAAATCTATTTATAAAAAAGGTAATTTAAAGTTCAATGGCTGCAGTTCCGAAAAAAGTTCGGATAGCAACCCGATATGGTGTCAGATTTTTTTTTTCTGTAAATTTAGTTTTATTTTGTGTACTACCTAGAGAAAACAGATTCATTGTGTCTACCGAATTTACTGTCAACCGAATATCGATGAAGTTTTTAATAGGCTTTAAAGTTGATTATGATCAAAATTATATTATCTTTACAGTAAATATTTTATCACAGTAGAAAAAGTTGAACCGCTATAAAATTTCTGTTGATACGATCGAAAATACAGTTGTTAAACTTTAGAACAATTCGGTTGGGAAATTTTTTTGTGTGTTTAATCGAAAAGGCATCCTCTACTTGGCTTTAATAGTTTTTTAGATTTTTCCATAATTATATGCCCATACATTAATTAATATCAATTTATTTTCACTAACATTTTATTTCAATTTTAAGCACTTATGGAATAGATGTTCCAACTCGTTTCATTTAGAAGCACTGAAATATATTTTTCATAACATTATAACAACATTTAAGAAGAAATTCCTTTGGAAGCGGAAGTTGGTATGCAAAAATTTTTTGTTCATTTTGAATTACTTCTCTTTTGGGCAGGTTAAAAAATATATTTTGCTATTTGCATATGTTGCATTTAAACTATATTCCACTACTTAACTCAAAAACAACCTCTGCGTTTTCAAGTACTTTACTTCAGCTAATATGAAAGTTCAAATCTTTATTGTACATTTTAAAAATGCATTAAAAACATTTTGAATACTCTACAATTATAACTTACCACCTTGAATACACAAACAACAATAAATACAACAAAAAATTTTAAACATAAATGAATGCAACAAAGAATTTAAAACATAACAATTATATATAATTTTTGAGAAAAAAAAGAAATCTACCTTTAAGAACATCTTGTTAATATTCATCAAACATCCATTCAACTGCTTGTTGTAGTACACAATTAATTATCTCCTCCTCACGCAAGTTATTATGTTAAAGTTTTTATTTATACAAAATTAAAAACTGTTTTAAATGCAACATTTCTGAAAAAAAAAATCATCATAAACTTCACAAGCTACAATAATGTAATATATAAGTATTATGGGGTTTACACTAGATCTGTACTTCAAACAATACATATCTGGTACAAAACGGACATCTGACTTATATAATACTCTACGAGTATTTTGTTAATACTAGCAGATTCCAGCGCTTGAAATTCGAGTACAATTTCTAGGCAACTTTATTTTTCAACTTAGCCAATTCAATAACCAACACTTTCTTAGTATATTACTATCGTCAATAAAGAAAGCAAACTTATTAGCAAACACATTAACAAATTTAATAAACACACACATAGCATATGTATAATTTTATGTATGTGTTAGTAGCAACTTTAAAAGCAATTTACTCAAAATAAAGGAGAAAATTTAAAAATCTGTAAATCTGGTGAACAGCGAAAAAGAAATACCTTTGAAATAATAAACGTTTGGTCAAAATCGGGATAAAACGGTAGAACAAAACACCGGTCACAAGAAATCGCCTAACCTATTAATATTATAGATTTATTAATAGATATAAAAATTATATATTTACATTTTCAATATTTACAATATATACATGGGTACATATTGTATATCTAAATTTGGCATTACAATATGTTGTGAGCCAGATTGGCACTATTCAAAATTAATATAATTCATTTTATACAATATTTTAGGTTTTTACAGATATAATTTAGAATTCAATATAATTAAGACTTGACATCAAATTCATTTGTACAATATTTTGAACATAATTTTATTTTATTTTTATAAAGCGTGGTAATTCTCACTTTTAAGAATGCTAATCACTTTATTCCTATTGAGATGGGTTTTACCGAAAAATCTTTTGCTAATATATTTATATATAGGACATACATCTATAAAGTGGTAGGTATTCTCATCTTCATATAAATTACAGATTGAGCATATACTAGATAAGTTATTTCTAAAGGATCTGGCATTTAAATCCAGCAATCCACCTCTTGCTTTTAACAGTAGACAAGTAACTCTAGATGAAAAATTCGTTGCAAGTATTGGCGTAACATTGTAATTTAATTGTGAATACATATCATGATGACTAGAGTTCATGGCGCTTATTGTGTACTCTTCACGTTACTTTACTTTCAATAGTTTTAATATTGTTTTCCATTGCGTACAAAGAGGGCGAGCATTATTAAGCGGCGTAAACTGTAGATTCGGACAGATATCGGACCAGTAGACATTATTAGATATGTAATCGATGATGTTCCATATTAAGTACTTTGTTTATATAGCAGAAATTAAGTTGTTATGTTGAGGAGAACAATGAATCTAAGCCAGTTTCTAGGAATAATATGTAATTTGGTGTTGTCCATGGTAAATATAGAATTTTTTTAATAAAAAATTTGAAAAATTTTTTCACAACATCATATTTTTTATAACCCCAAAACGTTATGGAATATCCGCATGGAATATCCGTATTTTTGGAAATTTGGGGATGGTTAATGTATTTTGACCACGTTGTGTTAATTGCCAATTTAGATGCAGCCAATTTATTATTCAGATAAGTGTTAAAAGACAAATTAAACGTGAAATCAACCCCCAGATATTTGTAGCTATTTACAATTTCAACATGTTCTGAATCATAATACCATGTTAATTGATTTGAAATTCTTGCACCAGAACGAAAAATCATTATCTTTGACCTGTTCAAATTTACGGATAAGCTCCAGAGAGTACAGTAAATGTGTAGCTTATTTATCATACGCTGTGAGTCCAATAACAAGACTATATCGTCGGCATATAGAAGAATTTTTATGGTTGTTCCAGCAACATAAACAACACCAGGCAATATATCAACTAAATCGTTTACATATAACGAAAACAGAAGAGGACTTAGTATACAGCCTTGTTTAACACCAACATCGAAAGCGAAATAATCAGAGAAAATTGATCAGTCCGAAATGCGACATTCAGTTTTTTCATATTATTTCTGCAATATTCTTATCAATTTTGAAGATAATCCTAAACAGGAAAGCTTGTAAAGTAAACTATTTCTTGGAATGGTGTCAAATGCGCAAGAAAAGTCAACGAAAAAAGCATGTGGATTTTAACCATTTACTAACATTAACAATGTTTACCAGGTTGAAAATGTTGTCCACAATTGAGTAAATTATTCTAAAACCAGCTTGGCATTCGCTCAATATGTTGTTTTAATTAATCCATTCTGATAATCTATTTAATAAAATGCTGTTAAAAATAAACCCCGCTAGTTTGCAGGAATATTCGAATCACCTTTCTTAAATAAAGGAATCAAAATTGAATTATAAAAACTTGACGGAATAATCTCACTTAAAAATATTTTATTCAAAACAGCAAGCAACTCATTTATGAAGCAAGCAGGAGCAAATTTGTAAAATTCGTAGGTTATACCGTTTTGACCAGGAGATTTATTAAGTTTTAAAGTTTTTATGACAGACAAAATTTCACACAGCACTATAGGAGAATCCAAGAATGGGTCCGTAAAATATGGAATGCACCATTTTATTGCCTGATCCTTTTCTGCACTTTGTAGAATGGAACTGAAATGGATATGGAATTCATTTGCATTTAAGTTACCTTTGATAGGGTACTGATGAGTTTTCATAGAGTTTGAGAGCTTTCACCAATCACTACTGCAATTCACTCTCATTAGTTGATCCAAGTTTTTGTTATAAAGCTCTATCTTCTTACTATTACATATCTTTGTATATTTAAATCTTGCTGATAAATAACGCAATTTATTTCCAACTGTATGGTTCACTTTGTACTGATTAAGCATTTTAAACATATACTAGCAGATTCCAGCCCTCGAAATTCGTGCGCAAATTCTAGAAAATTTTATTTTTTCATTAAATAAAGACCCTAAAAGTATGCTAATCAATTATAGCCAATTAACAATTCAACACAAAAAACAAACACATTAACAAATTTAATTAACACACACATAGCAATGAATAATTTTATGTATGTAGCAACTTTAAATGCAATTTACTCAAAATAAAGGAAAATATTAAAAAAAATCTGTAAATCTTCAAAACGGCTAAAAAGAAATACCTTTCAAATAATATACGTTTGGTCAAAATCGGGATAAAACGGTAAAACAAAACATCAGTCACAATAAATCGCCTAGCCTATTAATATTATAGATTTACGATATCTGACACACATCCAGTCAGGAACGTGTTTTATTTTGGATGTAACAGAAGTAACTTGAACATCTATAGGAAGATTCGATTGTAGATCAACATTTGCACTAAGAGAAAGGTTCTCCACATATTTTGGCATTTGCTTGTTATTCCAGCGCAATTTTGGAATCATAGTTTTATCAATATTATTATCAACATAATTTGAAGATTTTATTTTTAAGCATAGAAGCATGTGGTCAGAATATGGTTTCGGTGCAACAAAAAACTTCTGGACATATTGCAGAAAACTATGAAAACAAATACAATAGTCGATGACCGAGTTACCCATAACACCGCAAAAGCTGAATTCAACCTGAGCATCTCCAACAGTTCATCCATTGAGCACAATACCACCAATATTTCCGATGATTTCCATAAGCTTTTCCCCATACGTATTAAAAGTTTTGTCTCTAGAACATATATTTTCACTTATGTATGTGCAGTAAGTGTTGTAAAAAATGTTGTTCCAACGTCTAGACATCAGAAATTCTCGCATTTAAATCACCAACAATACAGAAATTTGTTGGATTAAAATCCATAATAAATTTTTCAAAGTTTTCCAAGTCAGCAATCCAACTCGAACAATTCAGATATCTTGGGATAAAATAAAACTGATTGCCATCAAACTTAGCAGCTAATACTGTGTTATTATGAGTATTTAAGAATTTAAAAGAGTATATATTTTGGGGATTCTTTTTAAAAGCAAACAAACACCCACCACTAGCTCGGCCACCTCTATGTATTTTTTCCGCTGGAATCCAGTGTAAGCAATAATTTTGAAAATGCGAAGTAAAAAGATGTTGCTTATCTGCTATGACGAGTCTCTCATAAAGAAAAAATACTTCAAACTTATTTACGTATGTTACAAAATCTCCAAAATTTATTGAATTTGAAAGATTAGCAACATTATATGACAATAAATTGCAAAAGCTAAATTGCTATTGTGATGTACGACTGTTAGAAATTTCCCCGCTGTTTTGTTGATCATCTTTAACACAAACTTCTTTTTACTGTACAATTGCATTCAGCCAAGAGTTTATTTAAAAATTCAGCGCTTACAATAGAAACTGCTAAAATTTTGCCACCGAACCAAGTATATTTATTGCTATTGATAAAAAATGCAGAATTCACCAAGCCTCACTTTAACAGATTTGTTACTTCTTGAGATATTTTTGCCTATTTGTCGCAGGTTGTATCTCACATTTTGCTCTTCTTCAGTATAATCTTTATAAATACCTTTTGTCCATATAATTTCTTTTTAAAAGCAATAACATCTACGAGTATAGAAATATTATCAATAAAATAACTTTTGAGACTGTCTAAATGCACCACACACACTAAAGAGTACACTGTACACATATAAATTTAATTTTAAATGTTTGGTAATTACAACAAAGTAACACATCAGAATACCTACGAAGGGGAACAATAAAGAGTATGAAAAAACTGTTTCTAAACATTTTTAGTGATAAATTACCTATTTTGTAATAAGATGGATTGAGTCGATGTTACTATAAATTTGCATAATTCAATCTTTATACCCTATACAACTATGTGGCTTGGGTATAATGACTTTGTGCTGCTGTTTGTAACTACCAAAAATATTTGACCTGGACCCATCTTTAATTATACCGATCGAATCAGAATCACTAACTGATTCGATTTAACGATGTCCGTCCGTATGTCCGTCCGTCCGTCCGTCCGTCCGTCTGTGTGTCCATTAAACTTTGTAATCAAACTGCAGGTCGCAAATATGAATATATTTTGATGAAATTTGGTATGTAAGCTTTTTTTGGCCATATGATGAACGCTATTGAAATTGGTGAGAATCGGTCCATGTTCAGACCTAGCCCCCATACAAATGACCCCTATGATATCGACATAAATTGCCATAAGATCCAAATTGTCATATAGATCTTACTCAAATTGGGTTTGTATGTGTTTATTACATCCATTAATGAGTAGTCAAAATATGATCCCTAAGGGACAACTCTTAGTCATAGGCCCCATATAGAGCTGCTTCCCGATCTTCACTTAAATCTATCAAAAAACAAGTAAGAGTGTTAAATTCGGCTGTGCCGAATCTTTGATACCCTCCACCTCAGTTTGAGTATTGATAATAAATGTAAAAAAAATATTGGAAAAATATGCATGCGTTTCCTATATGCATGCGTTTCCGGTTATATGACATAACTTCTCGTTTAATTTAGTTTTTGCTAATTAAATAGCTCGCATTAACCTCCATTGCAAAGGTAATGGTTGTGTAGGGTGGCTATATGCATTAAATCGTGCTAATTGGAGATGGCTGTATATTTTCTTTTAACTGGCGAAATATTTTTTCATTGCGGCCTTATAGGTCGGATGGAGTAACAAAATAATAACCAAAAAAAAGCTCTCTCAACTTTTTTATTTAAATATTGCCATATTTGGAAAACATAGAGAATAAATTTATAATAATAAATAATTAAATTAGGGATGCCAAACGCAAAAAACCGAATGTCCCAACCATTTTAAATAAAATAATTTGTTAACTGTATTTTCTGAAAAACTTCAAATATTCATCAAAAAAAAATTGTGAAAAATAATATATATAAAATAATAATAATATAATATTCTCATCAAATTGCGTTTATTTATGTAACAATTTTTATGTTCGCAATTCTTAAATATCATTTGAGGTTTTCTAAAATTCATTGAATTTAAATTAATGTTTTCTGTAGTACGAATTCAACGATCCGACAGAATTTCAATGATCCGACAATCGCAAAATATATCGACAGCTATTGTTGTTTGCACTGAGGATTAAGTGATTCACTAAGTACACACATCTTAACGACAGTCGACAAATCTATTTTTCTATTTATTTAAATTGTAAACGAGTGGCATCTCTGTTTAAATAAGCGAAAATCACAAAGAAGAATAGAAAAAAACAAATTACTTCGTGTTTGACAGGATGATTTTGTGTTTATGTTTAATATCTTTATTTCTTTTTACTAATATTTCTGTTTATTTATTAGAAAATGAAATAATGAATTGAATATGGTATTTAATTTTTTTATTTATATAAAAAAGTTTTTTTAATTAAAGCAAAATATTTTCACTATTTTATGATTTTTATTTATGTATGCCGACAATTCAACCTAAAAATTTAAGTTTTTATCGACTGAATAAACAACACAAAAATGGTTGTCGTTTAGATAACAACAACAGCTGACTTTACTGATAATTTTGCTTTTCTTTTTAACGATTCGGCAATCGTTAGAAGAAGTTACTGAAAAGCTATTAAATTCTCCTGAATGCCAATATGTTTTTTTAATGTAAACATTTTTTAAATGTAAACATATTTGGTGTTTTTTTTTTTTTTTTGGAATTTCAATTTGTGTTTAACGAATAAAATTTATATGTTAAAGATGCAATTGATGTCTTCTAAATTTAAAATTATTATTTCCGACGTTTTGTTATGATTTTCAGAAATTCAGTTAATATTTTGTAATTTATAATTGGAAATTTTAATTCCAGTTTTTAGAATTGATATTTTCTTAAATTTGAATGGAAAATTTGAAAAGTGCTATTTTGTATTTATGTGAATAATAATGCTTTAGTAATTATAAACAATTTTTAAAAATTAGATGTAATCGCAATCAGATATTTTGTAGGTAAAGCAGAATAATAATTCTATATAACTATGTAGAACTTTTTTGAAAGCAAAAAACTCATTGATAAGTCGGTAGCTCTATTTTGTAAAGACAACAAAAAGTTAATATGCCAAACTTATGTTCATATTTGTAAAAGAATAATGGAAAAACGTATGAAATAAAAGAATAGCCCGTGTATACTCTTAACATTGTTATGTATAATATCTATTTGAAAATATTGACATTGATGGTAAAATAGAAACAACTATTGCAAAGCTAATTAGGACAAAAATTGTGGCGCCATCTACTGTGGCATAGTCACGCTGAGCAAAATGAAGTGACACTCTGTTAATGCAAAAGAAATGTATTTTTCCCACAACAAAATATTGCAGAATTTTATGTAAATAAAATAATATACCGATTTATTTCTAACATGCAGTTATTATGGATATAAATATATAGAATATATGTATATTATTTGTATTATTTAATATGTTTATATATGTATATGTAAATATTACACACAAAAAAAAAATACAACATCAAACGTTATTTTTGTGTTTTTCTCTTTAAATAAATTAATACATAATAAATTTTTTTTTACTAAATTTTCATTGTTTTCTTTTTATTAACAACTAGGTATTTTAGCATTATTTGCTTTAGATGCTGGTGAAATTTTACTCCCTTTATATTAACTCGTAGTGTCTGCTTGTCGAAAAAATTTTGGATCGATTTTAACCCCTTTCCCGTTACCCAATCGATCTGAAACTTTGCAGGCAGGCTCGTGGCAATGACAGAAATGATTTAGTAAATTTTTTTAGTGATGCCAAAACAATGGAAACTTTTAAATTTTTCTACCAGAGTTGATAAAAAAAAATGTACAAAGGGTTAGTTTTTATTATATTATTACCACAACGACCACAAAAACAACAAGTCCAGCTATGACAACAATATAACATATAGAATAACAACAAGAACGCTAAAGAAACATCATATTTTTAATTTTTTTTTACTTTTTCAGAGATTTCCCTGGACCTGTTCCACCGATTTTAATGATTTTTGAAACAGAAATCTTCCCATGAATTTGGAAAATTATTCTCACTAAAAATGATCACCTTAGCCATCCTATTGAGTGCGTGATCGTGACAAGAACAACATAGAAAATTATATTTTTTCAAAACTTTTTTTAGTTCAAATCTCGGGGCCTAATCGACCGATTTGGACGATTTTAAACAACAAACTTTTCAGGATGTTAATAAATCATTTTTTATGTCAGCGAGCACCCTAGCTGCCCGATTGATGCCGCCATCGTGATTTCCACAGACAGACAGACGGACAGACGGACATCGCTATATCAACTCCGGTTGTTATAAGGATCACAAATATATATATTTTATGGGGTTCAAAATTTTTTTTCTAATTATTACAAACGGAATGACTCTCTGCACACTGGAGTGGAGGGTATAACAAAAATATTGCAAAATACAAGAGACTTTACCAAACATAGTCAGGATCGTCCCTTTTTTGGGCCTAGTCTCCATACAGATATAGCATCCGATATGAACTTTTTCATATCTGCAGCCAAAAAAATTAATAAAAATCCCACTCAAATTTGGTTTATGCTTATTTTCTATTTCCAGTTAGTTGGGCCTATGAGATAGGGTCTCTAAACGGATGGTATAGGGTATAGACGGAATATAATTTTCTTACTTGTTAAGATATAAGCAAATCCTGTAAGGAAACTGAAAGACTATAAGTCGAAAAGCTTATAGAAATTAAAACACATATTTTGCAGTTTTATGAGTCCAACAAAACTCTCACAAGTTAGGGATATATGAAAATGGAACAAGTAAGAGTATTAAATTCGGCTGTGCCGCATCTGTGATACCCTCCAAGTGTGTCTTAAACTCAATATTCTAAGAAATGTTGGGTTAGGTTACCATTTTAATACAGTTGCCGATAACACAGATCAACAGCCATTTTCGTGAAGTGAGAAAGTGAGAAAGTCAGGATTAAAGTACTAAGGCAGTTAAACCTTAGGTCTTTCTCAGGCCAATAGCTTCAGAAAATCAAGTTGTACTAATGTTATCAAATGAAATCTACAAAATACTTGAATTTGTTCCCTTTATTTTTATAAATTTGTTGAATAACATATTAAGGCGCACAGTGGAAAATCGTAGTATAGGACCACCTCATAAGTGGTTTTTGCATAAAAATATTTTTATCGAAAAGCTAAGATGTCAAAAGATATTTGGAGGAATTACATACCTTATTAAAAGATATTTGGAGAAACTACATACCTTATTAAAAAGGTAATTTCATGCAGATTCCGATTTTAGGATTATCTGTATAGTTATTTGTAAAAGCATTTTAAATTTATGCATCTGAATGATGTAATATTTTATTTTTGCTACATGTAAAAACTTCGGTAGGGATTTTAATTAGTAGCTACGCTTACCGACGCAGTCTTATATCTGTGGTTGTCTAGAATAACTACGTATGTGGGCTCGATATAAAGTATTTATTGCTTTTTATTTAACAGTCCTGTAGATATGGGCAACAAATACTTTATATAAAAATTTGGGTCAAAAATCTTCAGAGGAATAGATCCTAGAGAAGGACGAAAAAAAACAATATGTAAATAACACTTAAAGTGTGTGCAGATAAAAAAAAAAAAAAAAATACAAAAGCAACCAACCATGTAGACATAAGTTGTTGTTGCTTCCAAAATGGATTTTTTTGTTCGTCAACAAAAAGTTAACGGGACTTAGGATAAGAATATAACAACGTATCAAGAAGTGATAAGAAATAACAGAAATAAAAACACAAGTTTTTATAAGTGGTTATAAACTGAAATTTAATCCAAAGTTATTTTGCATTTTTTTCATTAATAACAACGTATGTCGCTATGTGTCGTTTTCTGAGAAAATAATTTCTCAGCGATCAAACGTAGGTTGACATACGTCGATAGTGCTGCAAATTAATTTAATAAACATTTAAGTTACGTTGTTATTTAAAGAAAAACTCAGAAATGGTCAGAATTTTTTTTAAAAAAAATTTAACACATGTAAAGAGCGTTAAAAATTAATATATTTGGCATCGTTAACTCAAAACTGGGAAAAATGGTCAAACGCGGTTATTCCAGAAAACCACAGATATATACCATTTTACAGCTAAATATATTAGTAATATACTGTATGAAAAATGGCTGCATATTCCTACCTAAACAGAAGTTACATATCATAATGTTAAAAAAGCAATAATTCAGATTATTAAAAAAAGTAATTTTTAAAGCGTTTTTAAATAAAATCTAAAGATGTGATCAGAAAATCTGCATATTCCATTATACACTGTCATTCCGAGTTACTTAAGTGAGTTTTTTGGTTATACCTTAAAATTTTTTCTTTTTTTTTTTTGTGAAAAGTTGATTAAAAATGAATAAATCTATAGTATTAATATACTATATCCCGATTTTGATCAAACGTATATTATTTGAGAGGTATTTCTTTTTAGCTGTGCCCCAGATTTATAGATTTTTAATTTTTTCTTTAATTTTGAGTAAATTCCATTTAAAGTTGCTACTAACACATACATAAAATTAAACAATGCTGTGTGTGTGTTTCTTAAATCTGTTAATGTGTTTGTAATAAAAATGAGTGTTCTTTTGTGTTGATTTGTGAATTGGCTATAATTGATTAGCATACCTTTAGGGATTTTATTTAATGAAAAAATTAAATTTTCTAGCATTTGCACTAGAATTTCGAGGGCTGGAATCTGCTAGTACATTAATTAAAAAATTAATAATTTTAAGTGTTCGGTGCGTATATTATCATTTCGAAATATTTTAGTAGGCATTTTGGTTATACTGTTTTTTTTTTTTTTTTATTTATGAAGGTTGATTCAAAATAAATCTTTCCACTAATTAAAAAATGAATAATTTTAAGTGTTCAGTGGGTCAATTAAGTGATACGTATATTGAAAGTGGTAGAAAAATACAAAGTATTACCCATTATATACGAAAAAAATATAAATTTTCTGAAGAAAATTAGCAATATATTGCGAATAATATTAAAAAACTCTATATTACCAAATTTCAATAAACGATGGGCGAGATCAAAGGGATCTTTAAAAATATTTCTTGAACAAAATGTTGAGTGGTTAAGTGGAAACTTTTGCAGAACTTTGCCAGCAATAGTGAAGCCTAAAAATCGTACTGCGAAACAAGGAAATCCCTGTAACTCATACGAAACATCATCAAATAAGGTAAAAATACTTCTCTATGTACAGATAATGGTTTCGAACATACTTATGGCTCCGATCGATGGGAGAAGGAGAAAAGGATAAAATAATTAAATTGCTTAAGTCTTCTTCAAAATTAAAAAAAAGGAGATTCTTGCAACTCTGGAAGATTCCAAAAATGGTGGATCATTCGACAAATTAGAGGCGTTAAGTGTATTTATTGATCTAGACCTGACAAAAGCACAATACATTTAACAGCACTAGAAGTAACGAATATAACAACAACTATGATTTTAATGATTGATGCTGTGGATAATAAGAGCTTAACAAACCTAACTCTCTACTCTAAATGGGGTTGTGGTAGCTCTTCAAGTCAAGCTGACTATAAACAATCGCATCCAGAGGAATCAGGTTTAATTTCAGATGCGAATCTATTAATAACATCCTTAGTACCTATTAAACTTACAAACGATGAAACAGGTGTTATAGTTTGGAAAAATCCAGTCTGTTCATGTATTCGATATTGTCCCCCATTTCAATAGAACTTTGCAAAGAAACCCTTCTAAAACCACGGAAGTGGTAGGTAATATGTAAAGTCAAATAAAATTATTGTTACCAGCTATATTTTGCAATAACGAACACTTAAGCATAAAATATTTCTAACAATAATTGATTGGAAAGTAGCACAAGTTTTGGCAAGTACACGTTCAAGCGCATCATGCACCATACGCAAAACGACACCAACTCAAATGAATAATTTAGAGAGAATAGCTGCAAGAAAACGATTTTGCACATTGGTTATAATGGTGAATTTCAAAAATGGTCAGCGTTAACTGAATCTCATAAAACAATGAAGAAGCTAAAAAAGCGAATATACGAAAACGTTTTCGTGAAGAGTTGGGATTAATTATTGATAAGCCAAGGCAAGGAAATGGTAACAGCAATGATGGCAATACCGCAAGAAGGTTTTTTTTTAATTCTTCGCGCTCCGCTAATATAACTGGCGAAGATGAAGTATTAGTAAAAAGGTTTCATATCATTCTTCAAGCGTCTGATTTGATACTAGACCCTAAGCAATTGGGTAAATATGCAATGGAAACAGCAAGACTGTATGTAGAAAAATGCAACTGGTATCATAGGCCATCATCTGTCCATAAAATATTAATACATGCGGGAAAACCTTATAAAACACTTCGCAGTATTGCCTATTGGTCAGCTATCAGAAGACGCACAGAAGTCGCGAAATAAAGATTACAAAAACTATCGATTACATCACTCTTCAAAACGTTCGCGATCGGACACTAATGAATATGTTTTCCACAGACTTCTATTTCAGTGTTGCCATTTTAGCATTTTTTGTCGTTTAGCATCCAATATTCATGAAAAGATGCTAGATGCTAACTTAGCATCTTTTATTAATAAAAAGTTGCTTTTAGCATCTTTTTTTATTTTTTTCATTATTTTTGAATATATAATTTTAATTTTAATGATATTGATATGTTTTATTTCTCAAAGTGTAATACGAGAATTTTGTGTACTACTCTTTTTACCACTCTGCTCGTTTCTTTCCACAAATATAACAAAACATTTTGAAATAGTAGAATGTAAACACCAACAACAGTTTTTAATGAATTAAAAAGTCGATTGCCGAAAAATATTGTATTAAAAAATGCTAAAATTTTCAATACAAAACACATTAAACCGGGTAAAAGAACCGATAACCAATATATTTAGAAGATATATTGGGATACAACACTGAATACAACCTCTTTATGGATTGAAGTTAACAAAAATCCTATTGGCGAAAATCCATTTAAAGAGTTATCAATATTTGTATTGTCTTTATTAGTTTTGTCTTTCTCAAAAGCCGAAGTTGAACGTTTGTTTAGTTTAATGGCTTTAGTTAAAAGCAAACTTTGAACAGAATAAAATCCGAGTTGTTATATTCTCTAAAACGTATATAAATTAAGGTTTGCAATTGAAAATGGGTGCTGTTACACTTACAATATACCGAGCGATGTCGTTGATAAAAGTCGATCGTCAGAAAAATATCAGAGCCAAGAAGAACTAGAAAATGAAGACATCACAGGAATATTAGATTCCATAAAACAATTGTCGTATCTTTTGATAATGTAAATTCTGCTATATTTGAAATTAAAAAAAAATCCCTCTAAAATTAAAATTATTTGATTTGAAATTAAAAAAAAAACCAATTTGATGTTAAGAAAAATTACAGATGAAATCCAAAATAATTTTAATTAAAATTTAAAAAATATAAATCGAAACTAATGTTTTATATTAATTTTTCGATTTAAAAACAAAAGAATTTATTAATAAGTATTTAATTTTTCAATATAAAGGTAATGAAATTTGAAAAAAAAAAATTTAACATCTTTTTTTATGACTCCAGTACGTTTTAGCATTTTTTTTTTTTGCAATTTAACATCTTTACAATTTCAAATTATGGCAACACTGTTCTATTTACCTCTGATCCCTATGTAACAAATATTAGAAACAAATATAAAATAAAATTTATAAAATTTTTAAAATTTTAACGCCTTTTTGTAGCTAATGTATCCAGATTAAGGTAGCCAAAAAATTAGGTTAAAATATTGCTAATTGTGGGTGTGGTATGCTGTCAAACTCCACTGTTTTTTTAATTTCAGAAAAAGGTGATTTTTTTTTTGTTTTTTATCAAAAATAAATGGTTACTACTCTCAAGCTATCATGGGTAATGACCTGCGGTCTTTTTATATAATGTTGGTAGGATCATAGTCTTTAGTTGTTGTAAGCAGTCACAGCTCTACCGTTTAATATTAGGGGCGTTATGAAATATTTATGAAACTACTATATTTTTCTCAAATTTAAACTATAGTGGAATAGAACTTCTAGGAAACAAAAGAGACTAAGAAACGTGTACCACCTGGAGAAAGGTGAAAGTGTCCTCTTTAACCCTATATATACCTTTGCACCCGTGACGACCCGTGGGTAGAACACTTTTTTCATTTTAATGAAATTACTCTAAAAAAAATCAAATTACGATAATTTAAACAGCCTTATAAGGACTCGTATACAATGGTGTATTAAATTTGTGCTTTAGGTATTTTATAGCTTATAATAGTCATTACTTGTTCTATTACCAGTAACGATATCTGCTTACAAAAGATAATTTGTCAATACACAGAACATGTAATTCATTTGTAACCTGGATTTTTTAGGCAATACAAATGATGGCAATACCATAAGAAGATTCTTCTCAGATCCAGAAACAGCATCTGAAATAAAAGTGATTTAATCCTTATTTTCAGATTTAAAATAATCCTAGAAGTACTTGCGTGCAATGAAGAAATTGACTCTAGAAAATTTGGAGATTATGCTAAGGAAACTGAAAAAAAAAAACAACCAACTACCCATGGAGAAATATGTCTGCAACAGTTCAAAAAAAAACCCTTAATCATGGAGAAGATGTCATTAAATATCATTTGATGCCACTTGGAGATCTATCAGAGGAGGCTCAGGAAAAAAAGAATAAGGATTACAGATTTTATAGAGAGCACAATACTCCAGTATTCGAAATCAATGGAAAGTGGAACATCGGGATTTAGATGAAGAAGTCAAAAAACTACTAAAGAATAGAAATAGCACAGAACAAAATATGGAATATTTGCAATCAATATTTGAATCAAATGCATAATAATTATAATTGCCTTTCATTGTTATTTAAGTAAGAAAAACATAGTATTAGTAAAAAAATAATAATAAACAGAACCTAACATTGTTACAAATGCAATTAAAATCTATTCCATTTTTAATTTTTAAAATGTTTTTTAAAATTGTCAAATTTGACAGCAGAAAATAATAAATTTTTCTGTAGTAATAACAAGATTTTTAGATAATATTATTAACGTTTTTTTTTTTAGGTGTAAATATTCTTTGAGTATAAACAAATTTGCAAATTTGACAACAAAAAATTTTTAATTTTTCAGTAATAATAGCAAAATCTCCAGTTGATTTTACTATTTTTTTTTAGTGTAAAATTTTTTTTGAGTGTAACATTAAAAAAATCCCATTATTACAAAAAATGTTTATAATTATTATTAAAATCCAAATATTAAATTTTTTAATAAATAAAAAAATAATAAACACATATTTCACTGTAAAAGTTAAAAAAAATCAGAAGTTCAACTTTAACCTAGAATTTCTTAAAAAATCCACAATCAATTTTTATGTAATTAAAACTGAGTCAAGCTGAACTAAATATCTATCCACTAAAAAAAAATACTTAAATATTTTGATCGGTTCAAAAGTTACAGAATTTTGGCCAATGCAAAGCGATTTTCAGCCACTGTGGGGCGTAACATTATTATTTATAAGTAGAGTAGAAGAGATGAATACGTACAAATATTTTCAGTTAATTTCACTCTTTTGGGCAATGGGAGTTGACACTAAACAAAACAATTATTAAAAAAAATATCGAAAAATATTAAAACTGAAACGCGTAAAACTATTTTTTTAGTAGAAATATTAACCCAACTAGGATAACGCCTGATATCTTTTACGTACATATAAACTTTTTTTCAATACTTTTAGTTTTTTATATAAAATTTTATCGAAATATCTTTCGGAGTATATTTTGGTACGTTGTGTTTCAGCTTATCGGCCTAAAAGCTCAAAATTCAATACCAACCTGCTCGAAATAATGACAAACAACACTATCCTATTTTTTTTTCCAACGCAATGCTTTATTTTAGGAATGAGCGTTATTTCAACAGACAGACAGCGATTCAGACAGACGGTCATCGCTATATCGACTCGAGGTATTATAAGGATCGAGAATATATATACTTTGTGGGATCGCAAATAATTTTTTCGATGCTTTACAAATGTAATGACAAACTAATATATGCGCCCCAAACAGTGGTGTGGATGGTAAAAAAGTGCTTTTGTTATAACTCAACGTACGGGTGTGTAGTCGTGAAAAAAAATTTCGAAAAATTTTCGATTTATTGATCCGCCTTCGTAAGAAGAAAATTAAAAAAGACTTTCCACGGAATGACTACAAAAAGTTCGTAGCAGTAATTAGTATTTTTCTGGGTGGAAGTCGTGCTCGTGGTTTGAAATTTGATAAAGTAGTTTTTTTTATAATGAACGAACACCGTTACTCACTTACACACCCCTGCCGACCGAGGCGGCACGTCCCCTTAACGTGGGACTGCGGATTGCAAACAAGAGTTGGTAAGTAAATTGCGTGGTCATAAATCAGCTACAGAACTATGTCATCAGCTGATATTAAGTAACAGACAAATTTAAATATAAAGTTGAAAAATTTCATATAGAAACCATCTATTCAATTATAACATAACAATTATCACAATGTTCAATAAATCGCTGATCTGAAATGCCAGAAACCGGTCCGATTAAGAATACAGTGTAGTTATGAATTTTTGAAATATATGTTCTTCTTCTCTACCACGCACCATGGAAACAAAATTAAAATTTGCATATTAATTAAAGTATTAATTGAGGCGTCCATTTCCAAAATTACCTAACGAAATTTTTGAAAAATGTATGGATTATATATCAAATTAAAGCTCTCGA
Source organism: Cordilura impudica (assembly GCA_963682025.1). Lineage (NCBI taxonomy): Eukaryota > Metazoa > Arthropoda > Insecta > Diptera > Scathophagidae > Cordilura > Cordilura impudica. The sequence continues at coordinate 178,352,402 of OY821517.1, forward strand.
CGAGAGCTACAACACAACATAAAAAAAATGTTCCAAAACTACCCTTTATACCAACAAATCGATAATAAATATTATGAACTTTTCCAAAACTCTCTAAATTGTTCATCGCATGGATTCCAAAACTCTCTATTTATTTATTTCAGTTTTGTTTTAAATTATGTATACCTATTCCCTGATGGAAACATTGTTTCAAAACTATTTTAATAGATAGTTTTTGTTGGTCTACTGTAATATCAGTAATACCGTTATTATCAAACAGTACTTTTGAATGAAATTGTATTTTATTAATTTGGGATTTCAATTTTACCAGTCGGTTGTGTAATATCGTACATTGAGTACCTACTAATATTATTTTGTTGTTTCATTGTAATTAATTTATATTATTTTATTGTGTTAAATTGTGCAATTAATTGTGTTTGATTTGTGTAATTTTTATGTGTACATATTTTTAAATTTAACTATGGATATAGAAGAATCGAACGGGATTGATGGAAAGGCAATGTTAATTGAATTCGGAAAGGGCAGGAACAAACATCAAAACAAAGATAATTGGACTAAGAAAAGGAAGAAAAGTATGAGGTATGAACTGGTTCTGTGCCAAATTAAAGTAACAACTATTGGCAACTATTAGGTATTCTGCAAAAAAAATTGCTGACGAACCAAAATTGTAGGCATCCCAAATCTTCTATTTATTAATGTAACTCCTTGTCTATGCAAGATATAAGGAGATTCCACCAAAGATTTTATAATAATAAATCAAATATCAACCAGGAACATTTTCTACTCAAATTTTGTGTAACTTCGGCACCGACTAAAATCAAGGGACAATCAAAGAAAACGTTATCCACGAATTATTATATTCCAAAACTTTCTGGAAAAACGCACCAACCTGTGAAGGTATGTCAAAAGGCTATTTTAGATATTTTAAAATTATCTAGATTTCGTCTTCAACGCATTTGCCGAAATTTTCATGCAGATAGCGTAATACCAAGTGAAACACGCGGTAGTAGACGATTTATTCAAAAGCACCAGGAAAGACAAGAAAAAGTTACCGGATTTATTCGCGAATTGCAAACACTGTAATCATATTATTGTCGAAATACCAACATAAAAACACAGTATCTGCCTAGTGAATTAAGCATTAATAAGTTGTGGAAGCAATTTAATACAGATAATGTCGCATATTCAGTAAAGTACGATTTTTTCCGTAAAATTTTTGTAAATCAATTCAATTTAAGTTTTGCCTCTCCATCAACCGATATGTGCTCTAAATGCTTATACCTTAAGGAAATCATAAAAAATACTGTGAATTCTGTAAAGAAACGGCAGTTGATGACGGAATTATACATTCACAAATTAATATCCAAAGCGTTTTATCAAGAATTGCGCCAAGAAAATAATGATGAAATTATATTTTCTTTTGATTGCAAAAAAAATATGGTTTTACCAAAATTTCCAGATCAGTCGACGTATTTCTCAAGGCAGCTGTATCAGTATAATTTCACGATTTGTAAAGGTACTTCAAAATCGAACCAATCATTGGAAATTAGTTTTTGTTATACGTGGAATGAAGCAAGGAGACCCATAGATCAAACGAAATTGTTTCTACAGTTTACCATCAATTAACGTTAACTGAGTTTGATGAAATGGTCACTGCAATTAAAAATTTTTCTGATGGATGTGGGGGCCAGAATAAAAAGCGGTCAATGATTTCAATGATAACCAGATGGCTAAACAATGCTCTAATCCGAATCAGGAAAGCGACTATAACTTTTCCAGTACCAGGGCACTCCTTTATCTCACCGGATCGAGTTTTCGGGCGCATCGAAAAAGTGGTCAAAAAATAGAAACAATGGTACAGCCCAGCCCGAAGAATATATGAAAATATTCAAACGACATGGAAATGTGTACAATTTGGAGGATATTCCAGTTTACGATTGGAAATCCTCAGCCAATCAAATATTTAAGCCACTCAGTAGCTGGCATTTTAAATTTGCGCCAACCAAAAAATTTATTTTCCCCCGGAAAAGTGAAAATATTATTTATATTAAGGGAGAAGCCAATTATAGGGTTGAGTTAGGAAACCCTCAATCTATTTTTAAACGATTTAAAAATGCGACCAACATAATTCCAACCGAAGTCCCTTAAGGAGCAACGGTAAAAAAAGAAAAACTCAACGATGTTCATAAATGGTTGACCAAACATTTTGGATTGGATTGGAGAGATTCCGAATCACTTAAATATTATAAGGATACAATAGATAACTGTGATGATTTCGAAGATAATGTTCTAGACGAAGATGACGAAACATTTACAAATTTTATTGAAGAAGCTGCAAAGCACGTTTAATAATGTAATTGAATTAATTTTCAAAATTATTTTAAGTTCTTGTTTTGTATGCAAGCCAGATTTTTAAAGTTGAATTTGTGATTTTTTATTTTTTTGTTCTGAAATATTTTATTTTTATGTCCTCTTTATAATTAATATTAAAATTAGTTACTGATTGTTATCTTATTATTGAGACTGAATTATTTAAAAATAAAGCCTAATTTTTAATTAAAAAATAGCCTGAGATTTTTATTTTATAATCAACGAATGTTTTTTTATTGTTTCAAAACTTTCTGTAAAACATTTTATCTGTTCCAAAACAATCCAAAAATGTAATTGTTTCCAAAACTCTCCATTTTGTTTTTTATAAATCGGTTAACTCCGTAATTAATAATTTCCTACGAGTAAAATTGTGTAGTTTTATTCTTTAGCACCTCAAGAATAATAGAAAACAAAAAAATGTTATAACGTAAAAAAAAACCTTTAACTTAATGAAATTTGCGTTTTACCAAAAAATAGCTTAATGGCGAATAGGAAGTTTTGAAAAAGGACACCTCAATTTCAATATGTCTGAAAAGGACTTCCAATCTAACATTAAAGATAAACAGCAAAAAATAATTAATTATGATATTCAATTATATTGCTCTTTACTTTCAATACGTTACAATTAAAATCAACGAAACTCTATAGAACATTATAATCATGAAAAATTCTGCGAAAAGAATAAAAATTAGTATAAGTCCTAAAATAGTTCAAATAAAGCGGATTAAAATGTCTTAAAAATCTACAAGGTAAATTTGAGGTTTTCTTAAAATAAATTGATTTTATTTAAAACTTTAACAAAAAGTTAATTTTTTCATGGTGCAAAATTTTTGCCTAAATACTAAAAATAAACATTAAAAATAAAACAAAAAAACATTCAGCATTAAACCAACTAAAACCAATTTTTAAATATTGCTCAAAGATTTATTGTGGCATATTATTTCCAAGGTCTAAACGAGCATTAGTTGTGATTGTTTCCCAATCGTCCTCAATCATTTGTATTGGTTAAGCAAAGATTTTGATATTCCCCAGATTCCCTAGATATTTTACATGAGATTCTGGTCAGGAGAACAGTCTAAACATTTGAGTACCTAAACTGTGTTACTCTAACCAGTTGTGAGTCTGATTTCTAGTGTGATCAGCAGCATTGTCTTGCTGGAAATCATATTTTTTTAATAACAACCGTGTGGCATTTGGAAAATATAATATTTGCTTAACTAATTATAAAATATTGCTAACTAATTATAAAAAACTAAAACATAAACAAAAATAACAAGTAAGGTTGTGCCGAATCTTTGATACCCTCCACATGGGTGTTATGTTTAAATTAATATGTGGTTATTTTAACAAATGTACACAAAAAATTTGCAAAAGTAAATAATAATAATAATAACACTGTGCCGCTGCCAAAATCGGGATGGGATGAAACCACCGGGAAAAGTCATATGGGCCAAAAAAAATTTATACGTTTCCCGGCGTTTCGCTGGGTCACGTCTAGGAATCAAGATATATCGATTTGAACTTAGTAAGTACTGTATAGGGGAATTTGTTACGTTTTGGGCTCTTTTGTTTGACATAACTCGAGAACTACTAGTCCGATTTTGCTGAAACAAATTTAGAAAAATTAAAAATTACAATAATTCTAATCTACTTTTACACCGTTTCTCAACACAATCAACAGTTTCGCAGTTATTAATAAATTTATGAAGAAAGAAAATGCATGAAATCATGCAAAATCAAAAACGGGAAAAAGTGTCAAGTCTTATTACTTTGGCGTCAAGTCACATAACCTATGCATAAAATGAGACATGGATCATGAAAATCGATGAACGCGTTTCGTTTTTATTCACAATTAAATGAAGGTATCTATCTCATTTTGAAGTAAAGGCTTCTGACTGGAAAACTTTGATGACTTCTTTATGATTCTCAGAATTAAAAAAAAAGTAATAAACAAAAGGTTATTTCATGTTTCTGATTGCGGTAACAAACTAAAAAATGGTTATAAATGTGCGCAGACGTTGAAATTATCTTCTTGTTCCTTCATGATACCTACTCCCTGCACAGCAATTAAAGGGAGCAAAGGAAAGTGCCCTTTTTTATTGATGTGGGGTTTTCCGTTGCCTACCTGAAGCGATTATTTTTTTTACAGAAATTCCACCCACATACATGAGTGCTCATTATTTGGAAAGTTATAAAAAATTTAAAACGAGTTTGTATGAGCCCTGGTTTTAGAAGGCTCAAACAAGTAAATATGCTCCCTTAACAGATGCGGTCCTTCATAAGTACCTGTCAGTGTGGTTTTCTAGAATAACCGCGTATGTCATAAAATCAAAATGTTCAGGGGAGCCAAAAAACGTTATATTTGAAATTATGGGCTCGATATAACGTTTTTAGAACATTTTATTTAACAGTACTGTAGATATGGGCAATAAATACTTTATATAAAATTTTGAGTCAGAAATCTTCAGAGGAATAGATCCTAGAGAACGATGAAAAAGCAATATGTAAAGTACACTTAAAGTATGTGCAAATAAAAAAACTTATGTCGACAAACGTCGTTTTCTTTGAAAAGGAAAACTACCACCATGTAGACATAAGTTGTTGTTGCTTGAAAAATGGATTTTTTGTTCGTCAACAAAAAGTTAGTTTGGATGAGAATATAACAACGTATCAAGAATAATAGTGACAAAAAATAACAGAAATAAACACACAAGTTTTTATAGTGGTTATAAACTGAAAAATAATCCAAAATTATTTTGCTTTTTTTCATTAATCACAACGTATGTCGCTATGTGTCGTTTTCTGAGAAAATAATTTGTCAGCGATCAAACGTAGGTTGACATACGTCGTTAGTGCTGCAGATTAATTTAATAAACATTTAAGTTACGTCGTTATTTAAAGAAAAAACTCAGAAATGGTCAACATGAGTGCAAATTGTCCAGAAAATCTCAATTTATTTTGTTACATTTGTGGCAAAAAAGCTTTTTCAACAAATACTGCATTACTCACTGAGCAAGTGGAGCATTCCCATTGGCTACAGCACAGATATGAGTGAAACATACGATTCAATGGAAATTATTTTGGATAAAGTATGCTGCACTGATCACATGTGGCGGATCAGTCGTGAACTGAAAGTCCTGGCGATGCTAAAAGGTTTCAAAAGAGACTATACGAAAAACATCTGTCTCTTGTGTCTGTGGGATACCCGATTTAAAGGAAACCAATATGAAACGCATGACTGGCTTGCTCGAGATCCAACGGAGAAAGGACACAACTGCGTAAATGATCCACTCGTGTCAATGGAGAACGTCCTCATACCCCCTCTCCATGTCAAACTGAGAATCGTAAAAAATTTTATCAAGGTGAGGCAAACGAAAATTCTTGATTGTTTGAAAAATATTTTCCCATGAATCAGCGAAGCAAAATTAAAGGAAGGTGTTCTGAATAGGCCCGATATACGGAAGCTCATGAAATCAAAAGAATTTAAAAAAAGCTTTAGTCAGTAATGATTACCTTGCGTGGAGGGCAGTGAAGAAAGTCATACGATTTTTTTGGGAAGTAAGCGAGCATACAATTACCGCGCTCTTGTGGCCAAGATGTTGGAATACTTCCAGAAAATTGGAGTGAACATGTCTTTCAAAATGCACTTCATGCATCACCATCTCGATAACTTCAGCAAGCAGCTAGCCTCAGAGTCGGACAAGCATGGCGAGCGCTTTCATCAAGTGGCCATGCCCATGGAAACGCGATTTAAAGGCAAAAGGCTCGACTTGCCGGTGGCTGAATTTGTTGGTGGTATCAAATGGCGTACGATCTCGACAATAAAGACGAAGAAGAAGAATATAGAATGGAAGTTTCCTCCGAGGGTAAGTCACAAGATTGGAGTTATCTAATCCGATACGTGCTCTGAACAAATAGGCGAACCACAATGCAAGAAAGTAAAGCAAGCAACCAAACTAAAATAAATTTATGTGTTCATCTATTTTTACGAGCTATGTATCCATGTAATAACCTGATATTTTTTTTAATTTTAAGTGATAATAACAAATAATATATAATAAATATTATCCAAATTCGTTGAAATATAAAATCAATATTCTTGTTAAAATTAGATATCTTTACTTAATTGTGAATAAAAGCGAAACGCGTACATCGATTTTCATGACCTATGTCTCCTTTTGTTCATAGGTTATGTGACTTTACGCGAAAATAATAAGACTTGACAGCTTTTTCCGTTTTGTATTTTTTATGAATTAAAAAAATATTTAATTTTTTAGGCAAAACATATTTTTTTTTTCTTCATACATTTATTTATAACTGCGGAACTGTTGCTTATGTAGCGAAACCTGACATGAACAGATTAAAGGAATTGTAATTCTTAATTTTTTTAAATTTGCTTAAGCAAAATCGGACTAGTGGTTCTCGAGTTATGTCAAACAAAAGAACCCAAAACGTGACAAATTCTCCTATACGATACTTACTAAGTTCAAATCATTATATCTCGATTCCAAGACGTGACCCAGCGAAACGCCGGAACACATATGACCTTTTTTGACCGGTTTAACTTTCTCCGGGGGTTTAATCCCATCCCGATCACTGACCCCTACCATTTGTCGCACAGTGAAATAAATAATAATATAAATTTAATGCTAAATTATTACAAGAAACACACTGACTTTTTAGCATTTTTTTAGAGGTGTCTTCACATTTTTGGACATAGTTGGGCACAATGATTTTCGATTATATCTAGTTTCGTAGCAACCTCGAAATAGTGACAAACGATATTATCATAAATGGTGCGTGGTAAAGAAGAAGAAAGCATATATTTCAAAATTCATAACTGCACTTGTATTCTTAATCGGACCGGTTTCTGGCATTTCAGCCTTCATCAGCGATTTATTGAACATTGTGATAATTGTTATGTTTTAATTGAATAGATTGTTTCTATATGAAAATTTTTTCTACTTAGGGCGGCCGTGAGGTTTTGAACCATGAACCTTCACATACACTCGTACTTGCACTTTTTGGTCAGCGCTTTAACACACTCACCTTAAGTCAGGCCTACGAGCAGTGTGGTTAGATTCAGTTTCGTACCATACAGCTTTACTTTGTATTAATTTCAGAAGATACAACTCTGTCCAAACAAACAATCGTTATTTTTGAATTTTGAATATTTTTTTGCATTTATACTTCTAATTTCCACTATTCTCAGTTTTCGTAAGAGTTGTCATATGTGATGTACGGTTTTGTACATACCTACATATGCACTTTTACATATATTTGAGATGACGCTTTTTGAAGCGAAGAAAATTTTTTGTTTTGTTAGATTTAGTCATTTTTCAGACATATTGCAATTATTGCAAATTTTAATTTTGTTTAAATGGTGCGTGGTAAAGAAGAAGAAAGTATATATTTCAAAATTCATAACTGCACTTGTATTCTTAATCGGACCGGTTTCTGGCATTTCAGCCTTCATCAGCGATTTATTGAACATTGTGATAATTGTTATGTTTTAATTGAATAGATTGTTTCTATATGAAAATTTTTTCTACTTATCATAAGTTTACGGAGGTAAATGGGTTTTTTTTTTAATCAGCGTGATTTCAACAGACACATGGCCAAAGGGACATCGCTATATCGACTCGAGTTGTTATAAGGATCAACAACATATATACTTTATGAAGTCGCAAATGTGTTTTTCGATGCGTTACAAACGGAATGACAAACTGATATAAAGCAATTTATAATTACGCAACAGACAAAAAAAAAACAAATTGTTTGTTGTAATCTACACTAGTACAATAAATAAGTAATGTGTGTTTGTTTGTATGTTTCTTTGTGTGTTTGTAGAAAGTAATCTCCGTAACTACTTATCTGATCTTCCTGAAATTTTCACAGACTCTTACTGCAGATATGGGAAGTGCTAAAGCCTATACCTTCTTTAATATTTTTAGTGGGCGTGGCACCTCCCATACACAGTAATTACTCAATATCATATATCTCGGGTACTATGACAGAGACAACTTTGTAAATTTGTCCTACGTCATCTATTATTAACGTGAGTAGTCAGACAAATGCCAATTCGTCTGGCATATGCAATTCCAATGAATAAATCTCAGTGTCAGTCAATGCAAGTCAGCGGGTTGGATTTGTATAATTCTTGCTTCGATAATGGTAAGTTATATGTAGCCTGCTCCAGAGTTGGTGCGCCTAATAATTTATTTGTATACGTCAAAAATATAGAAACAAAAAATATGTTGGCTTTACAATAAATTATTATTCAATTAGATAAAACGAAGAAAGTATTATGAAAGATAATGCAGAGATAACTTAAACACTTTTATTTTTATTCTATAGTAATAATTGTAAATTATTGGGCCTTAACTTTCCACAGACCTTCGTAATATAACCTGAGCATTAGACAAATTTTACATTTTATTCAATAATCACACCTATACTCATAAAAACATAACTTTTCTCACTATTTGAGTATTCCTGGAAACTATAAATATTTTTTAAAAACTAAATTGAAACATAAAAAGCAAAAAAGTTAATATGCGCATGTGCATCGACGCAGAAACATATAATCACGTTTGCATGTTAGGATGTTGTAAAATTTTTAGTTTCAAGTTATTAAAATTCTCCCCAAAAACAAAATATTAAAATAATGCGAAAGTCTTCCATTACCACGACAATACAACGCTGAATACTCCATAACAAAAATCATTCCCATATCTCATAATTTTAAGTAAGTTTTTAGAACGTTCGTCACAGTCAGCTTTTTTAACTACAACAACTTAGGTGTTTTGTGCATGGGGCCCGTACCTCTGCCCTTCACTTTATTTACAAAAACAAAAATTGTGTTAATTTAAAGAGTTCTGTTTATTTAGTTTGTTTAAAATTTTCTTATTTTTACTTAACTATAGCAGAGCGGGCCAATCTTTTGTTTTTGGGCTAATGCGCAGAAAATAAATCGTTAAAAGTAAAAGCGATATTCTGAATAGATAGTGAAACCTAAAAGCTATTAATAACACATTATGTCGTATGTATTATTAAAAACATACTTATTGAAAACAACTGGTGCAAGTAAACCAATACTGGACAATTTACATTTTGAAATTTGTGACTTTGTTTGACAAAGCTGATGTATATTAACAAAATATTTGTAAAAAAAATCAAATTTTCAGAATTTTAAAAAATAGAGTATAAGTTCTTAAACATCTATAATATTAATAGGCTAGGCGATTTCTTGTGACCGATGTTTTATTCTAACGTTTTATCCCGATTTTGACCAAACGTATATTATTTTAAAGGTATTTCTTTTTCGCCGTTTTGCAGATTTACAGATTTTTAAATTATTTCCTTTATTTTGAGTAAATTGCATTTAAAGTTGCTACTATAGTTATTCTATGTGTGTTTTATTAAATATGTTAATGTGTTTGTTAATGAGTTTGTTATCTGCATTCACAATAATAATAAACCATAAAAGTGTTGGTTTGTGATTTGGCTAAGTTAGGAAATTAAGCTGCCTAAAAATTGCACTCGAATTTCGAGTGCTGGAATCTGCTAGTTATAAATTATTCATTCTAACTCTGATCAGGATCTTAATTAAAAATATTAAGACATCCATATTTACAGCAAGCTAAAAGTCATTATCATATCATAAAAATGTTGTGTTGGAATATCTTAAGACGTGATATTTTAAAAATTCTTAATAAACCCATAACAATCCGACTAGACAAAGAAAACAGAACAAATTTGGAAGAAGAGCTTCCTTTCTTTCTCAACATTCTTAATCTCCTTTTAGCTCGATACACTTTTCCCAGCGATACCCTGTTTATAATAAGAACTGTCTAGCTCCTTAAAATAGCCATAAACATCTCCACCTCATCATTGTTGGCAAATCTTCTACCATTGAGCCATTTTTCAAGTTGTAGAAATAGAAAAGAAGTCGAGGGAGCTAAATCTGGCGAATATGGAGCGTGATGAAACAATTCGAGCTTTAATTCATGGATATTGGCCATCCCAATAGGGGACATGTGAACTGGTACATTGTCTTAATGAAACAACTCTCTATTTTTCGTCAAATGCGGCCTTTTTTTCCTTATTTTCATCACGTAAACACCGTTGGTTGTTCTTCCTTTTTGAAGATAATCAATGAAAATTATCCCACGTGCATATCTAAAAATTTACTATATAATCCTGCCTGCAGATGGAATAGTCTTCGCCTTCTTTAGAAACGATTCTCCCAATTCAGTCCACTGTTTTGACTGGTGGTTCGTTTGACCATGGTTACGAATCGGTGCAAAAACTCAGATTTATTGCAGTGAAACATCACCAAACACTCCACTGAAACATCTTCATGCCGCTGTTTTTGTTCTATTGTGAGCAATCCCGGCACTCACCTTGTGGACAGCTTTCTCATCTCCAAGTTTTCTATCAATTTGGGATGTATAGCACTTTTCAAAATGCCAATCATTTCAGCTAGCTCACGCACCAACGGTCATATAATATCATTTTGTGGATTTTCTTAACCATTTCTGGTGTGGCCAACCCAATTGTTCGATCACTACGGTATTAGACTTGACTCATACGGCCTTGTTTGAACTCTACGAAGGCGCAAACTCCCCCAGAGTATAATCTAGCTCAGCTTTAATAGTGGTTCGACTGATGCCTTTCAAATTAAAGTCTTTAATTACATAACAGTAACCAATTTTGTCCATGTCACAAACTCGCTGAGATCGTTAACCTATGATGGTTCAAAAAAAGTACTAAACACAGAAACATATGTTTTGTAAAGTTTGCACTTTTCACCAAAGAATTTTTTTTTAAACTGCTGCCGCCATCTACACCGCCCTCGTAAATGCAATATACAGAATTGACATTTATATTAATCACTACACACTGAAAAAAAGGACAACCGAATTTTTCTAAAGTTTAGCAATAGAATTTTCAGTTATAACAACAAAAATTTTATATCAACTGACTAGTTTCAATTATAATAAAATATTTTTTGTTAAGACAAAAGAATTGTAATGACAATCAACTCAAAATTTGTTTATTGACTTTATCGCAATTCGGTTGGCAATAAATTTGGTAGCTACACCGAATCTATTTTTCAAGCCCTAAACACATTAACTGCGAGTTGCGAGTGCGAGACAAAACGAGAATGAGACAGTATGATTTTTTCTAATGTGGAAGCGAGATCGATAGTAAAGCTTTTTTGTGTAGCGTTGCCAACTTTACTCTCGATCTCGCTTCCACATATAGAAGCGAGTGCGAGAAAAAACGAGAATGAGACATTATGATTTTTTCTAATGTGGAAGCAAGATCGATAGTAAAGCTTTTTTGTGTAGCGCTGCCAGCTTTACTCTCGATCTCGCTTCCACATATAGAAAAAATCATACTGTCTCATTCTCGTTTTTTCTCGAACTCGCAACTCGCAGTGAATGTGTTTAGGGCTTCATGAGTAATTATAGCAGGCCTAAATTAATTCTGTTTTTGGAACTGTCTCATTTTCTGTTAGTTTCGTTAACATACAACCAAAAATGGTCAAGCATAGAAGATCAATAGATGCAAATCTTGGGATCCGGATGTGGTAAAAATTTATATCATGACAAATGAATTTACCATGGGTTGATCATAAAAGGGAAGTTGTCTTTTATGGCTTCTGTATTTTTTATTTGCATAGATAGAAATTACGGAAGGTTTAACTGTCAGAAGAACTGTCATACTGTTTTCACTTTTCGCCATCAGTATACTCTGGTAAATTAAAGTGAATAGCAAAAACAATGCTACCAAATTATCCAAATTTACTTTGAAAATCAGCCATCGATTCGCGCAACTTATAGACGACTTCGTGATTTTTATGGCACACTAAAGCGTCCATCCGAGCAAGCAATCCATCGAACTGTGGATAAAATTCATACTACATACTCTCTAAATGATGCAACACATTGCCACTGTAAACGAAAGTGTGGAAGAAGATCCAAATTTACCCATTAGTCGTTGGTCGCAGGAATTTGGGCTCTGACCGTTCACTGCGTGAAAAAATTTTGCGCAAAGATTTTGGCCTGCACCCATATTAGATCCATCTGGTGCAGGAGTTACAGCCACGAGACCATCATGTGCGGCATCCTTTTGCCGATTGGGCTGTAGAGCAGTTGAAAACTGACCCGATGTTTTATTGAAAAATTTTGTTCAGCGATGAGTCTCATTTTTGACTTAATAAACAAAATTGCCACGTACAGAGCGAGACCAATCCATCATCGTGGCATCATTGGACCTTCAAAAATGAAGCCGGAGCTAGCGTTGCGGTCAATGGAGATCGTTACCGCACCATGATCAATGAATTTTTGTTTTAAAGTATGGATAACATTGATCCGCGCGATATATGGCCATACGGTGATCGCAACCATCGGAAATCTAAATTTGGAGATTAGTTGATTTCGAGAAATGGACCCGTCAATTGGCCTCCAAGGTCGTGCTATTTGACACCTTTCGTTTGTTTCCTGTGGGGCTACGTGAAGTCACTAATTTTTGTTGATAAACCAGAAGCAATGGACGCCTTGGGTGCCAGCAATGCTCGAAGAAGTAACCGCAAATTGGACTTCCAGAGTGCGCTTCAAAAAAACCAGCCGCGATGGTCATATGCCCGAAATCATTTTCAAATGTTAATGCCATGTATTGATCTTTCGAAAAAAATAATTTTTTGATTAAAATTATATTTCTGTGTTAATTCTTAGAATTTTAAGTTCTATCGGGTGTAAAAAAAACACCCTTTACTTTTATCAATTTAAACTTTTCATTTTCAATACATAATTTCCTTTTGATTTAGCAGTATTGACTTTTATTAGCTCAATTTTAATATTAATTTTATTACCGATTATCCTTCTCAACATAATTTCTTATTTTTACACCGATTATATAATGAGTTTGTAACTTCCAAAATATATGACCTAGATCATACTTTTATTATACCGATCAACTCAGAATCACTTTCTGAGTCCATTTAGCGAAATCCGTCCGTCCGTCCGTCTCAAACTAAAGGTCTCAGCTATGAATACATATATTATGGTGAAATTTGGTAGACAAGCTTTTATCGGTCATAGGATGAATGCTATTGATGAAAATCGGTTTATGCTCACACCAAATCCTCAAAAAAATAACCCCAAGCAGACCGACTAAAATTGTCGAATGATCCAGATTATAATACATGTATATATCGATAACAATTTATGTATATGGGAATACCGACTATCTGTAGTCCAAAAATAAACCCTGTGGGACCATTTTTAGTTATTGTCCCCATATAAAGCTGATTTCAGATTTTCACTTAAACCTATCAGAAAGCACACATGCTGTACCGATTTTTTTTAATTTCGTTTATAAATGTTTTTGAGAAAATTAAGTAACTTTACTAACAATGGTCATAATGGGCCTACCAATGGTCATAATTGGCCTAATCCCATATATTTATATCTCTAGTGAGTGCCTACATCCAGTTATTTTCTTAGCAAAGTTGAGTCCAATACCCTCTTCTGAAACGCCTAGACTGACTGTAATTATCTTACTTCAGCATTTTATTTAAAAGCATTTCTTTTTTTCGTTATCAATTTCTAATTCCTAATGTTTATAAATAACATTTATTTTTTATTTATTTATTTATTTATTTATTTATTTATTTATTTAGTCTATGGAATCATCCTTACAGACTACTTAAAGTATATATTTATATTATAATTTATATATATAATTAAACATTTAACAAAATTGATATATAACATTTATTTAATTCAGTTAATTTAATGCATTTAAGTTTAATATAATATCTCTTCTCACAATATCCAAACTTTTAAAAAAATCTAAACTTTTATTAAAATTAGCATAGTTTGTACAATAATATTTGATAGTTAGAAAGTTATAATTTCTTGATGATCGAAAAGGTATATTTATATAAGAAATTCAGATTTAAGACTACCATTTAACAGTTTTAACAGGAAAGTAACATTTAGCATATGTCTGCGACTTTTCAATGTAGGAAGCTTAATTAGAGCCAGACGATTTTCATAAGATGGCAACCTCATATTAGGATAAGATACTTTCTTCAGACGAAAATTCGTTTAGTATAGCAACGAATACGCCGCCACCAGACTTTTTTATTACATTATTACACTGATTATTATTTTTATCAGATTCAATTCTTTCACAACTTTCTCTATCTTTTCTGAAAATTTTAAAATATTTAGGGCAAAAAATCTCAGAGTTATTAACTTTTTTACTGAGCCAGGTCTCCGTAAATATAATAATATGATTATTGAAGCCAAAGCTATTACAATAAATTGATGTATATTAGTTTTTTGGATTTTGATCAGCATATTTGGGAAGCCGAGCATTATCTTCTTCTCTATATATAAATTCACGTATTAATGCGTTTCATAAATCCCGGGATTCGGTATTTTGGAAATTGAGGTTATAGGATTTTCTGGCATTTCGGTATTATTCGGTAATTCAAGCTTGGGTATTTCTTAATTTTTCAACATAAAATGTTTTTCTAATTTGTAATTTTCAATATGAAAAGAATTTAACTGTTAATATTATTTTATCCCGGGACTTCGGGATTTGGAATTTTCCGTTAGAAATCCCTATTACAATAACATCCTACTTGCTTGGTTAGGTTGCACTGTATGTA
Source organism: Cordilura impudica (assembly GCA_963682025.1). NCBI lineage: Eukaryota > Metazoa > Arthropoda > Insecta > Diptera > Scathophagidae > Cordilura > Cordilura impudica. The sequence goes on from OY821517.1 coordinate 178,367,463, forward strand.
GACTACCAACAGCACTCCAAAACAAGGTTTTATTAACATAACAGTATTTTGACTTTGGTGAAAAAACAAGTAAGAGTGTTAAATTCGGCTATGTCGAATCTTCGATTCCCTCCACCTGAGTTTTAAGTTTACATTAATATCTGGACTTATTGGACTATTTGTAACAATTTTTAAAAAAAGTGTTTAAAAAAGTAAACAATTTGATAAACGTAATACTAAATTATTGCAACAAACACTCTGATTTTTTAAAATTTTTTAGAGTTGTATCCATATTTGACGTCATATCTTGACACAATGATGCCCAATTTACCCCATTTTCAATAGCAACCTGCTCGAAATAATGACAAACAATATTGTTATAATTTTTTTTCCCCAGGTAATTGGTTTATTTTGTAACTGAGCTTGATTTCAACATACAGACGGACAGATGGCCAGACTGACAAGCGGACATTGCCGTATCGACTAGAGTTGTTATAAGGATCAAGAATATATACACTTTACGGGGTCGTAAATGTATTTTTTGATGCGTTACAAATGGAATGACAAACTGATGTATACACTCTGCACAGTTGTACGGAGAGTATAAAAAACATTTTCAAGTTTTGCTAACAATTATTAAAGATAAGTGCAAACCGAGTACATTTGTTCTAAATTATATGCAAAGTGCGAAATTTCTATCAAAGTTATATTTTCTATAAAAGATTACCCGTATTGTTTTTAATTTCACGTAACATGTTAAAGTTAACTAATGGAATTACATTAAAAGAAATTTACGAGAACAGGCTTCAACAAATTTTATTTAAAGTATCATAGCTTAGTTTATTGTATGCGATTAGAAATAAGTAACTGAACTATAGATTTGACAACACAGTTCTTCAAGATCCCTCTATTTGAGTTTGGCACTTTTTTGTTTGTTCAGTTTTTATTTATGAACAAAAATTTGTTATTGTGCCTGCCATAATAAAGGCGTGTTTATTATAATTTGCACGCGCAAATACTCTCAAAAAATGTGATATTGTAGTATTGTTGATTCTGCTGGCATATTCTGTCAGTAATAAACCGAACACTACTAAACCGAACAGAGTTGCAGAACACAACTCAATTCAAGTCATCGTCATCGTCATTGTCGTCATCATCATCATCGTCATCGTAATCGTGTAATGCAATGCAACACTGTAAAAAACCTTGAGAACGGTCAGTGACCACGAAAATTTTCGTTATTACTGACTAAATGCACAAATTCTCTATTGCACATTAACATCATCAACTTAAAAACAGCAACAACAAAAACAACAAGAACAATATCAACAAACCAAAAAAAAAAACTAGCTTTTTGTGAATTTTTTGGTCTGTGCTACCATCTGATGATGGTACGCACATTTTGGAGTTCCAACTGACTTTAGTGAATGTGTGTTGTGGTTACAGTGTGTGTGTTTGTGTATTTTGTGTTATTTCTTTTTTTTTATTTTTGTTTAATGGATGGAGTCACTTTTCATAAATATGCATGGTTTGAATGTTTTGTTTGTATATTTGTAAACTAAAATATATTTACGTATGGATGGATGTATTTATGAGTATTTGAATTTTTGTTGTTTAATCTTTTTAGGACCATTTTATTTTTGCAATTATCAGACATACATATATACATATATATGTAATATATACTTATATACTTTTATGTATACATTCCTGTTATGGATCATTGAAAGTTTTATTACACTTGCACCCTGTGTGCGAGTCGGCCAGGCAATCATAATTTTAAGCTATTGCAATGTAAGTTTACATATTTTTCGTGATCTTTTATGGCAAATTATTAATAAAAATAAAATTTCATATATAAAACTATAAATGGCCTAAACCACGCTGTGGTCTGTCCGTCAGACCATATGCTTGGTGGTGTGTGTGTGTTTTAATAGTTCTACAACTTGCTCGCACGTATGTATACTGCATCCTATTTGTGAATTTCAACTTTTTTTTCCTTTTTCTATATTAAACTCAACAATAAATGAAACAGGATTAGACGGTATAGACCAGGAGTCGGGAACATGCGGCTCTTTACCTGAAAGTCTGTGGCTTTTATTCTATATATAAAAATTTTATTTTAAAGTTTGTTCATAATTTAATTTTTTATTCCCAAAAACGACATATTTTTCTTATACAACTATTCAAATTGTTGTGAAGTCTTTCACTTAACACGGTACTTAAACAACACTATTGACAAAGAGAACTGTTAGCTAACACGATTCAAATTTGTACAATCTTTTTTCAAGATTTACATACTCTACCATCCATCCCTAAAATATGTGTTTTTTCACTAATAATTTCCGTTCAAAAGTCATAAAATTATTATAGATGGAAATTTTTATCTGTAAATGTAAAGGATTAGCATGAAGTAATTTAAATTTTACCCGAAATGAAGAATATGTATATAATTTAAAAAGGCAATTGAACGAATGCAGTAAGTGTGACAACAGTTAAATGGCAGAATCGCCATGAAAAGCCAAGAAAAAGATTAGAGTGAGATAAAAATAATGAAAACTGTTCTACCCCAATAGGCGAGTTTTTGTGAGGCGCTCAGCTGGAGAACGTGCGTCGGATGCATGCCTTTGCTAGCGAAAATGTTGGCGAGTTATTCAGAATCGAAGGAATACTTGACAAAACCCAGTACAAAACTATCCTGAAAGACCGTGTCATGGTCAAATTATTCAGAATTGTGGATCGGATAATCATATTTCAGCAAGATGAACCAAGTACAAGATGTTTAAAGCTTTGTAATAGTTTTTCAATCCTTTTAAATTTCAACTTAGATAAAAAATAATTTTAAATTGAACTTATTTAAGGTTTTCAATTACTTCATATTGTAAGTTTTTAAACTAAAAATATTAATCTATACTAATATTATAAAGAGGTAATGTGTGTTTGTTTGTTTGTTTATTTGTTTGTTTGTTTGTTTGTAGGAGGTAATCTCCGTAACTACGCATCTGATCTTCCTGAAATTTTCACAGAGTCTTACTGCGGATATCGGAAGTGCTATAGGCTGTAATTTTTTAAATATTTTTGGTGGGCGTGGCACCTCCCACACAAAGTATATTTTTAATATCATATACATATATTGAGTACTATGATAGCGAGAGCTTTGCAAATTTGTGTGAGGTCACCTATTGTTAATATTAGTAGCTACGCCGGAAATGGGCGGGATCGGATAAGTGGGCGTGGTACCTCCCATACAAGTAATTGTTCAATATTATATATCTCGAGTAATGTGATAGAGAGAGCTTTTCAAAATTTCCTGATGTCACCTATTATTAATGAGAGTAGGCGGACGCAAAATGGGCAGTATCGGACCAATAGGCGTGGCACCTGTCATACAAAGTAAATATAAACTGCCATATATCTGGAGTACTGTAAAAGTGAGAGTCTTGGGACTTTGTGTGAGCCCATAAGTTATTCATTTGATTAGTTAGACAAAAAATGGGCGTGATCGGAGCAGTGGGCGTAGCACCGTCCATGCAAAGTAGATATCCAATATCATATAACTGGTGTACTATAAAAGGGAAAGACTCGAAATTTTGCATGAGTCCATCAGATATTAATGTGAGCAGTCCAATAAAAATTGGGCGGGATGGGATTAGTGGGCGTGGCACCTCCTATGTAAAATATATAAGGCACTACGAAAGCGACAGCATTCTGACAAGTTCATTAGTTATCAATGTGATTTGTCGTGGAAAATATATCGCCAAAATCAAAAATCGCCAAAAATCGCAAAAAAAAAAGAAAAAACAAAAATCTTCAAAATCAAAAATGGGCAAAATCAAAAATCGCAAAAAAGAAAAATTGCCAAATGATATTCTACGTTCAAGGCCAATAGTTATGTGTTGCCAGATCTAATATGGATAATCCATCTTCTTCTCATGGGCAGCTATATGTACCTTGCTCCAGGGTAAGAACGCCGAAAAATCTGATAATTGTTGTACCGAATGAAAAAACAAAAAACATTGTATATCAGCAAGCATTGAAATAAAAAAATCTATACGAATATTCTATACTAACATAATAAATAGGTAATATTTGTTTGTTTGTTTGTAGGAGGTAATCTCCGTAACTACACATCTGATCTTCCTGAAATTTTCGCATAATCTTACTGCGGATATAGGAGTGCTACAGGCTTTAATTTTTTAAATGTTTTTAGTGGGCGTGGCACCTCCCATACAAAGTAAATTTTTAATATCATATATATTAAGTACTACGATAGAGAAAGCTTTGCAAATTTGTCTCAGGTCATCTATTATTAACGTGAGTAGTCAGACAAAAAAATGGGCGGTATTAGACAAATGCGCGTGGTACCTCCACACAAACTTAATATTAAATGTGATATATTTAAATTACTGTATTAGTGAGAGCCTTGGGACTTTGCGTGAGCAATTTCATAACGATTCGGAAGGGGGGGGGGGAGAGGGAGGGTGTAGCGAAGCACACCGGGTTACATCTAGTTATTGTATAAACATCCAAATATATAAAATTCATTTTCTGTTTGTTTGTTTGTTTGACCGCTATACAATTTTTTATTTTTCAACGGATTTCTCTGAAATTTAGTACACACGATTTCTGTACTCGTACCGACCACGCCTACTTTTACGCCCACTTTTTGTATACAATTCATTATCTGTTTTTTATTATATTTGTTCGCTATACAAATTTTTATTTTTCAACGGATTTCTCTGAAATTTGGTACGCACGATCTCTCTACTCCAGGGAAGGTCGCCATATCCTTCATACCGGTCACGCCTACTGTTAAGCCCACTTTTTGTATACAATTCATATTCTGTTTTTTGGTACATTTGTTCGCTACACAATTTTTTTTATAACGGATTTCTCTGAAATTTGCTACGCACAATCTCTCTACTGCAGGGAGGTCGTCGTATGATTCTTGCCGGCCAGGCCTACTGTTACGCCCACTTTTTATACAAAATTCATTTTCTGTTTTTTGGTATATGGTACACACGATCTCTATACTCCAGGGAAGGTCACCATATGCTTCTTACAGGCCACGCCTTTTTTCCTTTTATTTGTTTCTTTGTTTGATTGCTATAAAAACTTTTATTTTTCAATGGCTTTCTCTGAAATTTGGAAAACGTGATCTCTCTACTCTAGCGAAGGTCGCATTATAATCTTTCTTGTTACGCTTACCTTTACGCCCACATTTTTATAAAATTCATTTTTTGTTTTTTCGTATATTTGTTCGTTATAGTAATTTTTATACTTCAACGGCTTTCTGCGGAATTTAGTAAATATACCAGGGAAGGTCGCCATATGATTTTTACCGACCACGCCTACTTTTACGCCCACTTTTCATATAAAATTAATTTTTTTTGTGTGGTATATTTCTTCCCTATACAAGTTTGTATTTTTCAACGGATTTCTCTGAAATTTGGTTTACACGGGAATACCTTTACCGTGAACAAATCCCCAAATTTAAAAATGTCCCCAATAAATTAACTTACTCCCCAAATTCGTTCTTAAATTTTTACATATTTTTATTTAATGAATTTTGTTAAATATTTATTTTAGTGAAAACTTGCATACTGCTCTCAATATACATATGTCCTAAAATAAACGCATTTAAAATGAGTATTTTTTTTCAATAGCATCATTTCGGTGCGCGGAAGCTACGCGCTTGCGGAACACAGCTTAGCTGGAATATCAGATCTGAAAAATATATTCTGACAATTAAAATAAGCAAATGGCAACAACTGCGCGGCAGCACAGGTATGGCTGCCAAATTCGCGGAAGCTGCGCGCGGACGCGACGCGCTCGCGGAACACAGCTCAGCTAAAATATCGCAATGATCTGAAAAATATATTTTAGCGATTAGAATAACTACGCGGCAGCACGGGTAGTAGCTGCCAAACGCGAAAAGCGGCGCGCGGACGCGACACGCTAGCGGAACACAGCTCAGCTAAAATATCGCAATGATCTGAAAAATATATTTTAGCGATTAAAATAAGTTAACGAGAACTGCGCGGCAGCACGGGTAGTAGCTGCCAAACGCGAAATGCGGCGCGCGGACGCGGACGCGACACGCTAGCAGAACACAGCTCAGCTAAAATATCGCAATGATCTGAAAAATATATTTTGGAGATTAAAATAAGTTAACGAGAACTGCGCGGCAGCACGGGTGTAGCCGCCAAACGTTTGGTGCGGCGCGCGGACGCGGACGCGGACGCGACGCGCTCGCGAATACAGCTTAGCTAAAATATCGCAATGATGCGAAAAATATATTTTCGCGATTAAAATAAGTTGACGACAACTTCGAGGCAGCACGGGTGTAGCTGCCAAACATGCAGACGCGAACGCGACGCGCTCTCGGAACACAGCTCAGCTAAAATATCGGAATGATCTGAAAAATATATTTTGGCGAGTAAAATAAGTTGACGACAACTGCGCGGCAGCACGGGTGAATATATAATACATATACTATAAGTAGTTTCTTAAAACAACCTTGCGGCACAATTTTAAACGTCGCATTAGTTTTTAATTTTTGAAACATCTTTGAATTTGACTTCTCTGCTCAATTATGATCACTTATTGAATGAAGTAATTCAATTTTTAAAAGTTCTGATACCTTTAATTTGGAAACGATTCCGTTATATTTGATGTTTATAAATAAACTTAAAAAAAAACTTAAAGCCATTTCGCAGCTTATTTTTGCAGCATTTTTGCTGCAGCATCTTATAAAAAACTTATAGTTTACTGCCCATACAAATTTTTGGGCAGAAAGATCATTTTATTGGGGAATTTGATCATTGGGGACTAAGTACTCAGCGCCTGGTAAGCATAGTAAACCATTTTTCACGTCAAATGCCTTTTTATCCCGGGCAAGACCGGGTAAAAACAGCTAGTTATTATTATATTCTTATAGTTTGTAAGATGCACATCAGTAGACTAAATAAATAAATAATGACTCAACACATACAGCAAAAATTTGTATGCAGTATTAAGAGACCCAGGAAGTAGCCGGATCTGTAAAGTTATGGAATGGCCACCACAGTCACCTAACGTCAATCGTCTAGAGTAACTGTAAAACAGGAATGTTCGCACTACCTTTTGTGTTCGGAAAACATTAAAATGAGTACAAAAAAGAAAAAGAAAACCAGCTGAGGAAAATAAAAATTTTATTATAATGTGGACTGTTCAGACCCTCGGGATGAAATTAACGAACAGGGCGAGATCAAGAAAATTTTGTGACGGAATCCAAAGAGGATTAAAACCAGTTAGGTTCTGTATCTTAACAGAAACGAACGAAACAAGTTTATTGGTATCCTTAACGAACACTCTGTGGTAAAAGTTTAAGGTATGACCAAAGGTCAAAATTCAGAATATTCCGGAAGAACTTGAGAAATTGGCAACATCAGAGCATATTAAATCCGTTTGATACGCCTTGAAAATACATTTCATTTAAAAGTGATCTGTCTCTTGTCAATTGGGGAGGAATATTATAAAATAAGTGATAAAAAATTAGACCAATATAAACTTTTACCTAAACATAAGATTTGTACTGGAGCCTACTCGATGAGAACGAGTAGCTCGAGTACTAAAAACTGCCATTATTCAAGTTTGAGAGCAGGCAGAAAGTTAAATACTATGATAAATATTTACTTTTTGAATCGTATAACTATCATTATAATCATCCTTAAATTTCACTTGCATCGGACCATCAATTCACTTGACTTCATCTTATAAAAAAATTTCGAAAAGACATAGTATGATTTTATATATATTCGAGTCAGTTATATTTATTGATTACTCTCTAGAAATATTGAAGCATTCTGATATTAACTATGGAGTGAGCAACCCGAAAAAGATCAGCCACTTTCCACTGAAATATATGAAAACATATTCTTCGTACATGTTTGATGTTTATTCAAAAAAAAAAAAGAAAAATAGAACATTTGCAAAACTCTATTCAAAATTTCAAAGCATTCCTTTAAAAATGTTGTCATGTGGGATCAACTATTCGGAAAAGACCAAAAACTGTAAAAAACTAAAAAAAAAATTATTTTTACAACGACTGTAATTGATAATATTTTGATCACTAAAAAAATCTAAACCGTTCCAATCAGAATTGTGGCATCGGTATAACACTTCATAACTGATATTGAACACTTTCTATAGAAATGTGTGAAAATATGCTCCTATTTGAAGTTTGATTGTATTTTCCAAAAAATTTTCTACCATGACTTAATAAAAAACAAGTAAGAGTGTTAAATTCGGCTGTGCCGAATCTTTGATACCCTCCACCTTGGTTTGAGTATTGATAATAAATGTACCCAAAATATTGGAAAAAGTAAACAATTTGTTAAACTTAATACCAAAAAAATTATTTCTGAAAATTCTTTCATCTTTTCTATTATTTCCGATTTATTTCGGTGTTTGCTTTTTGGTCATCGTGGTTGCTGATCGGCATGCATTTAGGTTATATACTTATATGCATGCGTTTCCGGTTATGTGACATAACTTCTCGTTTAATTTAGTTTTTGCTAATTAAATAGCTCGCCCTAACCTCCATTGCAAAGGTATTGGTTGTGTAGGGTGGCTACATGCATTAAATCGTGCTAATTGGAGATGGCTGTATAGTTTCTTTTAACTGGCCAAATATTTCTTCATTGCGGCCATATAGGTCGGATGGAGTAACAAAATAATAACTAAAAAAAAGCTCTCTCAACTTTTTTATTAAAATTTTGCCATATTTGGAAAACATAGTGAATAAATTTATAATAATAAATAATTAAATTAGAGATGCCAAACGCAAAAAACCAAATGTCCCAAACATTTTAAATAAAATAATTTGTTATCTTTATTTTCTGAAAACTTCAAATTTTCATCCAAAAGAAATTATGAAAATTTTTATATAAATAATATACATCTTAACGACAGTCGACCAATCTATTTTTCTATTTATTTAAATTGTATATGAGTGGCATCTCTGTCAAAATAAGCGAAAAACACAAAGAAGCATAGAAAAACACAAATTACTTCATGTTTGACAGGATGATTTTATGTTTATGTTTAATATCTTTATTTTTTTACAAATATTTCTGTTTATTTATTTGAAAATGAAATAATGAATTGAATATGGGTAATTCCATGTCAAATCAACCAATGGGTGTACACTACCTTCTCCAAATTGTATGATTTTTCGTAGGAAGACAGATTATTACAGAACTAAAATAAGTGCAAAGTTTGAGGGCACTGGCACTTCTGTATCCGGAAATATGTGGTCTTGAAAATCGTAAAAAAAGGTCAAAATTTACAAAGTTGTACTTACTTAATTATCATTTTCTTGAAAAGTATTATAGTTACGCAACTCATCAAGGTTGCATTTGAAAGCTTAATTAATTACCTTTAGTTTGATATACAACATGATTTTTTTTTTGGAAAGGTCCAAGGTCACATCTCTTGACCTATAATTCGGGAGGCTATAGCTGTAAAAACGACTATTTTAAAAATCTGAAAAAAATATATGTTTAAGATTGGTTCCTTCCCTAAAGTTCCAAAAAATTTCAGACTGGGGGTATGCTTGGATCCAGAAATATTTATCATAGAGTAAAGGTAGATATTTAAAAAGTCGGTGCTGTTACTGTTACTGTTTATGAATGTGGTTGGTTGTGCTCGTGAGCGTCGGCGGGCTATGCACGCACGCCGCTATTTGTTTCTGGTTCTTTAGCTCTGTACTGTACTCAGTACAGACCTGTGTTAGGGTTGGTTTGACAGGTAATTATGTTAGAGCGAGACAACAGTATAAATGTTGTCGGGTGTGGTTCGTAGTGTCAAATAACTTGGATATAGAGAAATTATTGAAAAACGAGAAGTCAAAGGAAGCACCACGAAAAAAAAACCATTCTAAGCACGTTTCTTTAAAAAACCACATGTGTTGCTATAAAATCAATATTTTTAAATAAAACCAAAAGTGTTCAAAGTGATTGTTTTTTGCCTCTGTAAACAATATGTCATTTAATACAATATATTGTTGTAATCCATTTAAAAAAGTTGCTCATGTCCGGAATGCAAGAGGACTTCGAAAAGTTCAGCAATGGATGACTGGAATTAGTAATAACATTTCAATATCAAATAAAATATGTGATATATGCAGAAGAGAACTTTATAAATTAAAAGGAAGTGTAAACAATAATATTCAATCTATGAACGAGCCAGAAAACGAGACTTCAGACTCGGAAAGTGAAGCATCAGTTTCGGGAGATGTTCGAATTTCTAAGTTAAACGAAAGTTTAACATATTTACAAGAATCCCCAATATGTTCGAGAAAAATTCCAACTAGAAAGTTAGAAAACATAACAACATCAATTAAAACCAACATTTTCCCAAATTCAACACCTTCAACCTCTCACGTATGCCCTAGGGTGGACCTTGTGTCGATATTTTGGTAGATGAGGGTTCTATTCAGTGCCTTTTTGAAAAAAAATGACAATGCGGAAAAAAAAAATTTAAAAAAAAAAAAAAGTAGGGGTTGCGCACGAGCCGAGAAAAAGGTCCACTTTGCCAAAATTAGGGGGGAAATTGCCATAGGTCATCAGGGGTCACCCGTAGGGGGGAAGAATGTATGGCCGACCCCCATTAACTTTTTACCGCCAACATTTTCCCCCAAGACACCCACCCCCTATCTCCTCCCCTTAGGGGGGTCACCATACAAAAATGGAGGTTGCTCAGTATTTTCGAAAAACACCATAGGTCATCAGGGGTCACCCCTAGGGGGGCAAAATATATGACCGACCCCCATTAACTTTTCATCCCCAACATCTTTTCCGAACAAACTTACCCTCTATCTCCACTCCTTGAGGGACTCCCCATACAAAAATACTGAAAATCTATGTATTTACAGTTGCACAATATCGACATTTTTTTGATTTTTTTTGATTTTTTTACAGAAATTCCACCAATATTCAAGAGTGGTCATTGTTTGGAAAGTCTTGAAAAATTTGAAACCGGTAGACGGTCCACCTTCTTTGTACCCACAAAATCCAAAACCATTTTGCCATCCCAATGGACTACGAAGGATTTAGCTGCGACAAGCTGGAGATAAATGAAACGCGTTGAAGAATAAGAATTCTGAATGAGAGCAAATAAATCTATGCGATCTTACTTCTGGATTGTCTTTCACATAACTCAGCATGTTCTCTCGATTTGAACGCCGACATCTCCGAAGCGACGTACGGTTTATTGTGTATTGTTGAGGATCGCGTCCAAATGCTTCTGCCGCCGCTATCATAATGCCGACCGCGTCTCGGTCAGTCACTTTGCACTTGTCCAAAGCTGATAGTACTCGTTCAGTAAAACATTGTTTGTAACCTCTTCTGTCACCAACATTTGATGGGCCAGCTTCTGCCGGGAAGTTTTCGTCCTGTCTCCCATTATCATCGCTTGAATCACTGCTTGAAAATTTAACCACTGCAATTGAAAGAATTTCATTTGAAAATAAACATTGGACGAACACACAAAGCGCGAAATAGCTTACCGCCTTTAGCGAACTGATCTCTACTAGATTCCGTTGCACGTTTGCGTCGCAACTCTTCTTGTTCTTCGCGCTCAGCTTTTCTTTTCCTCGTTCGAGTATCAGTAGCGTCCACACCTCCCATAGTTCCTGGCCGGCCATCTTCTCTTTGCTTTAGCAGAAACTCAATGTCTTCGGTATTTGTCATTTTCTCAAGGGCGTTGGCGTGTGCGATGTCGAAAAGATTATCCAAGCTATCAGAAAACTTATTCTCTTTTTCTCTAGTGGACTCAGTCTTTCTGTGAGATGACTTTCTTAAAGCATCCCACTCATCGTGCAGCGCAGCTATTTTTCTTGTAACATCACCTCTGGCTTTCGTCGGAATAGCTGCTTGGCGCCAAAAAAACATCACTGCGTCCGCGACTATAACCGCACTATTTTTCTTCGACATGTTTCGTTTGCGAATGTTGAAGAAATGCATTCTTAGCACTTGCTTCTTCGACGGTAATTTGTTCCCCGTAATATTCATGCTTGGATAACCAATCAAAAAAATATCGTCGCGCGATCTAAGTTGTGTTGTCATCTTAACTTTTAAAAAACGGGAGAAAAATCAATTTACTTTTCGCGGTCGTCGGCACTTGTTGAATGACAACAATCGAAGAATGAACTGCTATTTATAACTACTACGTATTTTGCAATATTTTACTGCCAGGTACTGATGAATGGGGGCATCTGCTACGTGTGCGTTTCAAATTTTTCAAGACTTTCCAAACAATGACCACTCCTGAATATTGGTGGAATTTCTGTAAAAAAATCAAAAAAAATCAAAAAAATCTCGATATTGTGCAACTGTAAATACATAGATTTTCAGTATTTTTGTATGGGGAGTCCCTCAAGGAGTGGAGATAGAGGGTAAGTTTGTTCGGAAAAGATGTTGGGGATGAAAAGTTAATGGGGGTCGGTCATATATTTTGCCCCCCTAGGGGTGACCCCTGATGACCTATGGTGTTTTTCGAAAATACTGAGCAACCTCCATTTTTGTATGGTGACCCCCCTAAGGGGAGGAGATAGGGGGTGGGTGTCTTGGGGGAAAATGTTGGCGGTAAAAAGTTAATGGGGGTCGGCCATACATTCTTCCCCCCTACGGGTGACCCCTGATGACCTATGGCAATTTCCCCCCTAATTTTGGCAAAGTGGACCTTTTTCTCGGCTCGTGCGCAACCCCTAATTTTTTTTTTTTTTAATTTTTTTTCCGCATTGTCATTTTTTTTCAAAAAGGCATGGAATAGAGCCCTCATCTACCAAAATATCGCAAAAATTTCATTTCAAGGTCCACCTTAGTATGCCCAGAATCGGAAATAATCGAACAACTAAAAGAAAAGTTTAAATCAATAACTAAAAACAGTGATAAAATTCAACTTTTAACTATTTTACCTAAAAGCTGGACATTGAAAAGAATGGAGGAGGAATTTCAAATAACAAATTTCATGGCACGAAATGTAAAAAACTCGGTTGAGACAGAAGGCGTATTGAGTACACCGAATCCAAAACTTGGAAAACGATTGCCATTAGAAATTGTTGATGTGGTGAAAATCTTTTATGAAACTGATGATGTCAGCAGAAAAAATAAAAGACTTTTACTCGGAAATCTTCGAGAAGTTTATGCTTTATGCTGTGCTGAATCTTTGACACCCTCCACCTCGGTTTGAGTCTTGATAATAAATATAAATGAAAAAGTAAACAATTTGTTAAACTTAATACCAAATTATTTCAGCAAATTCTTTGGGTTGGTTTTCGTCTTTTCTATTATTTCGGATTTACATATTTCGTTGTTTGGTTTTTGGTCATTGTGGTTGCTGATCGGCATGCATATATGTTATATACCTATATGCATGCGTTTCCGGTTATATGACATAACTTCTCGTTTAATTTAGTTTTTGCTAATTAAATAGCTCGCCCTAACCTCCATTGCAAAGGTAATGGTTGTGTAGGGTGGCTACATGCATTAAATCGTGCTAATTGGAGATGGCTGTATAGTTTCTTTTAACTGGCCAAATATTTCTTTATTGCGGATATATAGGTCGGATGGAGTAACAAAATAATAACCAAAAAAAAGCTCTGTCAACTTTTTTATTAAAATATTGCCATATTTTGAAAACATAGAGAATAAATTTATAATAATAAATAATCAAATTAGGGATGCCAAACGCAAAAAACCAAATGTCCCAAACATTTCAAATAAAATAATTTGCTATCTTTATTTTCTGAAAAACTTCAAATTTTCATCCCAAAAAAATTGTGAAAATTTGTATATAAAAAATAACGTTCTCATCAAATTGTGTTTATTTATGTAACAGTTTTTATGTTCGCAATTCTTAAATATCATTTGACGTTTTCTAAAATTCATTGAATTTAAATTAATGTTTTCTCCAGTCCGATTCTGTAAATTTTAACGATCCGACAATCGCAAAATATATCGACAGCTATTGTTGTTTGCACTAAGGATTAAGTGATTCACTAAGTATATACATCTTAAGTCGACAAATATATTTTTTTATTTATTTAAATTGTAAACGAGTGGCATCTCTGTCAAAATAAACGAAAAACACAAAGAAGAATAGAAAAAAAACAAATTACTTCGTGTTTGACAGGATGATTTTATGTTTATGTTTAATATCTTTTTTTTACTAATATTTCTGTGTATTTATTTGAAAATGAAATAATGAATTGAATATGCTATTTATTTTTTTTATTTATATAAAAAAGTTTTTTAATAAAAATATTTTTACTCTTTTATGATTTTTTATTAATGTATGACGACATTTCAACCTAAAAATGTAAGTTTTTATCGATTGAATAAACAACACAAAAATGGTTGTCGTTTAGATAACAACAACAGCTGACTTTAACAATAGCGAATATCGTTTAAAAATTTCACTGATAATTTTGCTATTTTCTTTTTTTTACGATTCGACTATCGTTAAAAGAAGTTACTGAATCGCGGTACTGAAAAGCTTAATAACTTTCTCCTGAATGGCAATATTTTTTTTAAATGTAAACATTTTTAAATGCAAACATATTTTGTGTTTTTTTTTTTTTTTTTTTAATTTCAATTTGTGTTTAACGAATAAAATTTATATAATAAAGATGCAATTGATGTCTTCTAAATTTAAAAGTTATTATTTCCGACGTTTGGATATGATTTTCTGAAATTCAATTAATATTTTCCAATTTATAATTTGAAATTTTAATTCCAGTTTTTAGAATTGATATTTTCTAAAATTTGAATGGAAAATTTTAAAAGTGCAATTTTGTATTTATGTGAATAATAACGCTTTAGTAATTATAAACAATTTTTAAAAATTAGATGTAATCGCAATCAGATATATTGTAGTTAAAGCAGAATAATAACTGTATATAACTATGTAGAACTGTTTTGAACGCAAAAAACTCATTGATGAACTCGGTAACTCTATTTTATAAAGACAACAACAAGTTAACATGCCAAACTTATGTTCATATTTGTAAAAGAATAATGAAAAAACGTATGAAATAAAAGACCAGCCCGTGTATACTCTTAACATTGGTCTGTATGATATCTAGTCGAAAATATTGACATTCATGTTAAAATAGAAATAACTATTGCAAAGCTAATTAGAACAAAAATTGTGGCGCCATCTACTGTGGCATAGTCACGCTGAGCAAAATGAAGTGACACTCTGTTAATGCAAAAGAAATGTATTTTCCCCACAACAAAATATTGCAGAAATTTATGTAAATAAAATAATTTACCGTTTTATTTCTAACATGCAGTTATTATGGATATACATATATAGAATATATGTATATTATTTGTATTATTTAATATGTGTATGTATGTATGTATATGTAAATATTACACACAAAAAATACAACATCAAACGTTATTTTTGTGTTCTTCTCTTTAAATAAATTAATACATAAAATTTTTTTTTGCTAAATTTACATTGTTTTCTTTTTATTAACTGCTAGGTATTTTAGCATTATTTGCTTTAGATGCTGGTGAATTTTTACTCCCTTTATATTAACTCGTAGTGTCTGCTTGTCGAAAAAATTTTGGATCGATTTTAACCAATTTCCCGTGAGCCATTCGATCTGAAATTTTGCAGGCAGGCTCGTGGTAATAACAGAAATGATCTAACAAATTTTTAGAGTGATGCCAAAACAATGGAAACTTTTAAATTTTTCTACCAGAGTTGATAAAAAATGTACAAGCGGTTAGTTTTAATTATATTATTACCACAACGGCCACAAAAACAACAAGACCATCTACGACAACAATACAACATTTAGAATAACAACAAGAATAATATAGAAATATCATATTTTTCATTTTTTTTAATTTTCAGAGATTTCCCTGGACCTGTTCCACCGATTTTACTGATTTTTGAAATAAGAAACTTCCCACGAGTTCGGTGAATCATTCTCACTAAAAATGATGACCTTAGCTCTCCTATTGAGGGCGTGATCGGGATAAGAGCAACATAGAAAACTATATTTTTTCAAGACTTTTTTTAGTTCTTCATTCAAATCTTGGGCCCTAATCAACCGATTTGGAGGATTTTAAATAGCAAACTTCTCAGGATGTTAATGAATCATTTTTTAAATCAAAGAGCACCCTAGCCGCCCGATTGATGCCGTAATCGTGATTTCCACAGACGGACAGACGGGCAGACGGCTTTCGCTATATCAACTCCGGTTGTTATAAAGATCACAAATATATATATTTTATGGAGTCCAAATTTTTTTTTCTAATTATTACAAACGGAATGACAAACTTATATATACCCTCTGAGTGGAGGGTAAATTATATTTCTTAGAGCCATATAAGTATATAAAGAATACGCTTTCCTCAAATTTTAAAGAATTCCACCAAAACTTGAAGCTTGGAAAAGTTCGACCACTTTCCATGCAAATTTATGAAAATATACAATCCATTGAAATGTTTCATAGATTTATAAAAAATATTTAAGCAACACATGCTACGAATTTATGCTTTTTATACCCTATACCACTATGTGGTTTGGGTATAATGACTTTGTGCTGCTGTTTGTAACAACCAAAAATATTTGACCTAGACCCATCTTTAATTATACCGATCGAATCAGAATCATTTTTTGAGTTGATTTAACAATGTCCGTCCGTCCGTCCGTCCGTCCGTCCGTCTGTGTGTCCATGTAAAGCTTGTAATCAAACTGCAGGTCGCAAATATGAATATATTTTGATAAAATTTGGTATATAAGATTTTATCGGCCATGGGATGAACGCTATTGAAATTGGTGAGAATCGGTCCATGTTCAGACCAAGCCCCCATACAAATTACCCCTATGAAATCGACATAAATTGCCATAAGATCCAAATTGTCATATAGATCTTACTCAAATTGGGTTTATATGCGTTCATTACATCCATTAATGAGTAGTCCAAAAATGATCCCTTTGGCCCCATATAGGGCTGCTTCCCGATCTTCACTTAAATCTATTAAAAAACAAAAATATTGCACTGATTCTTCTCAGATTTGGTTTGTATATATTTTTGCAAAATACAAGAGACTTTTCCAAACATGATCAGGATCGGTCCATTTTTGGACCTAGTCCCCATATAGATATAGCATCCGATATGAACTTTTTCATATCTGCAGCCAAAAAAATTAATAAAAATCCCACTCAAATTTGGTTTTTGCTTATTTTCTATGTCCAGTTAGTTGGGCCTAAGAGATAGGGTTTCTAAACGCATGGTATAGGGTATCGTATAGTCGGTCTAGACCGACTATAATTTTCTTACTTGTTAAAGTTGAAAATATGAGGATATTATGAAACTTCAAATTTGCGGCTCGGTCGAACTACTACTCGATAAAGATCAGAAAATTTGCTCTTATTACAAAATCACCTATTTTGTCAATAAAAAAAACGTAAATTTTGAACAAATAAATATCAAATAAATACTAAAAGAAAATAGTGAGGTATATACAATTTAAATAAACCGTGTGTTCGATTACACTAGGGAACAAAATTGAACTTTTTTGATGTTGACTGGAACTTCATTGGAAATATAATCTCAATTTTTCTACATCAGCTCGCATTTTTAAGTTACAGGTAGTAATTGTATTTTTGACTTTTTAAAAAAATTGTTCTCTTTTTCAAAACTTCAACGATATCTCTGAAACTACTGGGCAAATTTAAAACCAGTGTAAGCACGGCTTAAAGGTAATATTGTTGACGAATTTTGGGTTTTTTTTAACTGAATATGGTGAACCATTTTCAAGTTATTCCAATATATGTAGTGGAAGTGCTTTAATTTTGGACATAACGGTATATCGCGAAAAGTCGAGCTAATAGAAAAACCAAGGATTCAGCGTCCACAAATAACCTTAAAAACAACATTCAGTTCTTATTCAGAAAACCTTGTTGTGTTTTAATTTTGTTTTTTTTTTTGGCAGCATTTTGAAATGAAAAACACAATTTTTGCAACAAAATTTCGGTGAATTTGTTGTTAAAAAACGGAAAAAAGGTAAAAAAAAACACTCTTCCTGATTACCTGGTGATTTATGTGTAGAAATAGTGTATAAAGTTTCAAAAGGATCGGTCTAGTAGATTTGGAGTTATGATGTGCACGGGCTTCAAAAATATTGTTTGCGAGAAAATCGATTTAAAGTGTTTAAAATATATGAGGGCAGGTTGCTTAAAACGCTGTATCTTCGTTAGTTTTGGTCCAATTTACTTGAAATTTTGACACAACACTCTGACGTGTTGTATATTCTGAAATGTTGTGTTGTGTTGTATATTCTGAAATTGAAAAAAAAGTAAGTTTTAAAACCTTACCCCGCCCTTAACAAAAGGTAATTAAAAAAAAATACTTTTCCATAAAAGGGCAATTTAAAAAAAAAAAATGTATTTTAATAAAAAAAATTCTGTTTTATTAAAGAGGCTTTTTTAAGAAAACGTACTTTTTTAAGATAGGTACTTTTTAACAAAATGTAGTAAAGTAATTTTTTGAAAAATTTCTTTTCTTTTTAACCCTATCACACATCACACTGCAAGTTCGAAAAACTCAATACACTCACATTTTTTTTACTAATACACACACATTTTTCGCAAAGGTCACACTAATGGCACCAAATTTTTCTTGCGAGTAATGGCTGCCACTAACGATGATTAATGTTACCCTGTTATAAATTTAATGCAAATTTACTGGATTCTGCAAAATTGTAATTAAAGTTTTAACTTGTTAAATATATTTTATGATTTATTTCTTGTAATGCGCATATAAAAACGCAATTTTGTTAATTATAGAGCATAAATATTATTAACTATTATAATACTAATAATAACAAATGTTAACATTTTCCCTCTAACATGTGCCTATATAATAGACTCGGTAACTCTATTAAACAAAAACCAAAAAATGAATATGGACGCCAAACTCAGCCAAGAAAATATTTTAAAATTAATTAATTTATATCAGTCCCACCCTCTTTTGTGGGATATGAGCAGTAATTCATACAGGCGCAATGATTTAAAGAACAAGGCCTATGAAAATAT
The DNA here is from genome assembly GCA_963682025.1 of Cordilura impudica. Classification (NCBI taxonomy): domain Eukaryota; kingdom Metazoa; phylum Arthropoda; class Insecta; order Diptera; family Scathophagidae; genus Cordilura; species Cordilura impudica. The sequence goes on from OY821517.1 coordinate 178,386,549, forward strand.
AGCAAAAGAGATGGTGGAAGTGGTGAAAAAAAATTTTTTAAAAAAAAGTATTTTTTTTAAATAAGGTAATTTTTTGACAGAGGTAATTTTTTAAGAAAATGAATTTTTTTTAAGAAAAGGTAGTTTCCCTACCTAAAAAAGGGTTATTTTAAATAAAAAAAAGGGTAGTTTTAAAAAGGCAACTTTTTGAAAAATGGCTATTTAAAAAAAAAGATACTTTTTAAGAAAGGGTACATCTCTAAATATTTTTTTGGAAATTTTTATAAAGAAAGAGTAATTTTGTGAAAGGAATAAAATAAAATAAAAGGTTAATTTTTTAAAAACAAGGTGCTTTTTACAAAAAGTTTACTTTTATAATAAGGTACTTTTTAAAGAAAGAGACTTATTTTAAAAAATTGTACTTTTTAAAAATAAGTTATACTTTTTAAAAAGTGTAACTATTAAAAAGCGAATTTAAAAAAAAATGGTACGTTTTAAAAAAGGTATTTTTTAAAAAGGTGTTTTTTTAAACACATGGGTACTTTTCAAAAAAAAGGTACTTTCCTAAGAAAAGGTTATATAAAAAAATACTTTTCGAGATAGGTAATCATGTTTTTTTTAATGTTGTTAATATTCTACACTATATCGTAATAACAATATAAAAAAATGTGGCAAAGGTTCCTTAGGCTAACGTGACACGTGCAGTATAACCCATACACACATCCTCACAAAGCAAACGCCACAACTGCAATGACTACAAGAATTACAATGTATATATATCTTAAAAAAAAACAACAAACCCAATGAACATTTCAATATTTTCAAGAATTTTTTCCATTTTTATTAATATCTCGTGACCCTTTCGACCGATTTTGATGATTAAATACAGCAACTCTTTCGGGATGTTCGTAAACGATTTTACGAAGAGTCTAGCTTAGTTATTGAGGGTGTGATCGTGATTTCCACAGACAGACGGACAGATGACCATCGCTAAATCAACTTCTCTTGTTATAAAGATCAAGAAAATGTATGGTTTTGTGGTCTCCGGAATTTATTTCGATGCGTTACAAATGGAATGATAAACCTAAATATACCCTCTGCACAGTGGTATGGAGGGTATAAAAAATTCGTGAAACGCCTAACATCTATTCGCACCAATTTCACATAGAAATGAATTGCACTTCGAAAATTTATTCACAATTAGAAGTATGCCTGTAAAATTACTTCAAACACTGATAAGGTTAAAATATTGTATTTTTATCTTAAGCCTCCAGAATCCTGTTGCTTGATGATCATTTCATATACTACCATAGTAACTTGGGTATCAACTCAACAACCAATATTATAATTAGCTGATTTTTACTAGAAAGCAGCAAGAAACTACTAAACTTGAAACAGATTCGTTAGGGTGAGTTATGAGAGAATGTTTGTGTTTATTTGGGGATATGAGACATAATTTTTTCGAATTTTATCGCTAAGAATATATTGAAAGCTATTTTAAAACCTATGACCATATATTAAATTTGTTTCGTTTACTAAGTGGACCAGTAGTAACTGAAACTAAAACCCTATAACAAATTTTACTATATCCCAATCAATACAAATTTTAGCTGTAAAGGTTTTACTGAAAACTTTACATCATAATAAAATTTACTTTAAACTTGATTACGTTAGAAGATATTATAATTTTAAATCAAGCAATTTCTTTGATAAGTCTCGTACTTATTAACATATAATATACAAACACCTGTAATCTATTAAGGTTCACATTCTATTCAATATTTTCATGTGAACTCAAAAATATGTAAGTACGAGTATGTACGAGCATAACAATGAAAACTAATTTTTGTTTCTTTTCCGTTTTGTTTTATGACCTCTTTGGAAAATTTCAATAAATATTATTTATAACATACAATGGCAATTCAATAACATATGCAATTGAACTTCAAGTGCAATAATTGGGTATGAATGAAAACCAATTTCAAGCGCATTAGTTATGGACGAATTCGAATAGAAGTGAAGCATATGTAAACGTGTTACATAATACACCATTCACCGACTTCTGTGTATCCTATTTTATAAAATGATTTCCCTACTTTTTGTTAACTTGTATGTACGATACATTGGAAAGCCATCAAATTTTATTATGTTTCTTTATAATGGAATGGATGAGGAAGCGCTAATTTTGTTATAATTATTTTCACATTAAGTACATAAAGCTTTTGTATTGCATTATAAAAATTCGAATTGTGCTGTTCTAGTAGTTTACCAATACAGTTGTGGCTAAAATTATAGCTAATTCAAAAATCGAGCCTAGATACCATTCCCGCTGATTCTTATGTAAAATGATATCCTGATTCTGTCCCATCACCCACAGTTTTTTCGGGACGCCCCCCCCCCCCTTTTTATACTGTCCTCCCCAACGTGCAGAGGGTATATATAAGTTTGTCATTCCATTTATTACAATTAGAAAAAAAATTCTGGACACCATAAAATATATATATTTGTGATCTTTATAACAAGCGGAGTTGATATAGCGATGTCCGTTGTCCGTCTGTGGAAATCACGATGACAACTTCAATCGGATAACTAGGCTGCTTGTTTGCATAAGCTATGATTCACTGAGATTCTGAGAAGTTTGCTGCGTAAAATCGTCCAAATCGGTTGAATAGGGCCCGAGATCTGAATGAAGAACTAAAAAAAGTCTTGATTTTCTATGTAGTTCTTTTCACGATCACGGCCTCAATAGGACTGCCAGGGTGACTATTTTTAGTCAGGATGATTTACCAAGATCATGGGAAGTTTTGTGTTTAAAAACTATTAAAATCTGTGGAACAGCTCCAGCAAAATCTCTGAAAAATAAAAAAAATTAAAAATATGATATTTCTATATTGTTCTTGTTGTTATTCTAAATGTTGTATTGTTGTCATAACTTGTAACGACGAGTTTCCTCTGGTTGCTGGGGTATAACTCGTGGGGTAGGGTTCGTCACAGAAATTTATACTTACAATGACAGAGAGCAAAGGAAAACACATGTATTTATTGTGGTATTACAATTTTTATTGAAGAGAAAAGAAATAGAGGATGCTAATTCTAATTTGTTTAATTATATAGAAAAATATATCTTGGGAAAAGTAATAAGAATATAAAAGGAACAAAAAAAAAAACAACGGGTGGACCTGGAGCAGCACCTCCAACCATAGAGGGGCCCTGAGACAGCACTCTCTATACTTCGCGCTGGTAGACCTTGGACAGCACTACCATAACCCGATGGAGACCTGGAACAGCACTCCCTTCAATTATTGGTAGACCTGGAACAGCACTACCGTGATACGCTGAACCAATGTCTATTAGGGAGACCTGGAACAGCACTCCCGTCAATTATTGGTAGACCTGGAACAGCACTACCGTGATACGCCGAACCAATGTCTAATAGGGAGACCTGGAACAGCACTCCCTTTAGTTATCTAGTGAAAAAAAAATAAAGTTACTGGTAGACCCGGAACAGCACTATATAAAAAATAACTTACTGGTAGACCTGGAACAGCACTACCGTGACCCGATGGAAGACCTGGAACAGCACCTCCAAAAACAAAACACATGTAGAGAATAAATTATATTGTTATTTTGTATTTACTTAAGTGTTGCGGCTTAATAGGGAGACTTTGAAAACACTCCGTTATAATCACGCCATGGAAGACCAAGTATAGCACTTCCAAAACACTTTCATAAATAATTTATTATTGTTATTTGTTATTTATTCAAGTGTTGGGTTTTTCTCTAGGGAGACCTTGAACAGCACTCCGTTATAATCACGCTATGGAAGACCAAGTACAGCACTTCCAAAACACTTTCATAAATAATTTATTATTATTATTTATTGTTTATTCAAGTGTTGCGATTTTATAGGGAGACCTTGAACAGCACTCCGTTATAATCACGCAATGGAAGACCAAGTACAGCACTTCCAAAACACTTTCATAAATAATTTATTATTATTATTCATTGTTTATTCAAGTGTTCGATTTTGTAGGGAGACCTTGAACAGCACTCCGTTATAATCACGCAATGGAAGACCAAGTACAGCACTTCCAAAACACTTTCATAACTAATTTATTATTATTATTATTTTTATTTATTCACTTAATATGGAGACATTGAACAGCACTCCACTATTATCCACCAGAACTTACCTTATTACAATTATTATTTATTCAAGTGTTGCGATTTTATAGGGAGACCTTGAACAGCACTCCGTTATAATCACGCAATGGAAGACCAAGTACAGCACTTCCAAAACACTTTCATAAATAATTTATTATTATTATTATTTTTATTTATTCACTTAATTTGGAGACCTTGAACAGCACTCCACTATTATCTTACCTCGCTACGATCGTCTCGACGGCTACTCGCTAACTAACTTCTTTTGTCTACTGTCCCCCTTAATATATAAATATTGTCAGTTGCGTTTAATATGTAAAATCAGAGAGTGTGGTAGGTATGTAGGTGTGAGAGTGTGGTGGGTATGATGTGTGAGAGATATGCAATCAGTGTTGCCATTTTAGCATTTTAGTTGCTAGATTTCGCAACTTTTTATGTCTTTAGCATCTAAAATTTATGAAAAGATGCTAGATGCTAACTTAGCATATTTTATTAATAAAAAGTTGCTTTTGGCATCTTTTTTTTTTATTTATTTCATTATTTTTGAATATACAATTTTAATTTTAATGGTATTGATATGTTTTAATTTCTCAAAGTGTAATACTAGAATTTTATGTACTACTCTTTTTACCACCCTGCTCGTTTCTTTCAACAAATATAACAAAACATTTTGAAATAGAAGAATGTAAACACCAACAACAGCTTTTAATGAATTAAAAAGTCTATTACCAAAAAATATTATTGTATTAAAAAAAATGAAAAAAATGTCAATACAAAACACATTAAACCGGGTAAAAGAACCGATAACCAATATATAGGTATAAGAAGAGTTGAAATTTAGATCATCTGAAACAGAAAAAATTCAAATCCAATGGAGTTATGTATATCACAGAACAATATTGGAATACAACACTGAATACAACCTCTTTATGGATTGAAATTAACAAAAATTCTATTGGCGAAAATCCATTTAAAGAGTTATCAATATTTGTATTGTCTTTATTAGTTTTGTCCTTCTCAAAAGCCGAAGTTGGTCGATTGTTTAGTTTAATGGCATTAGTGAAAATCAAAACTTTGAACAGAATAAAATCCGAGTGGTTATGTTCTATAATACGTATAAAAGAAGGTTTAAAATTGAAAAATGGGTGCTGTTACACTTACAATATACCGAGCGATGTCGTTGATAAAAGTCGATCGTCAGAATAATATCAGAGCCAAGAAGAACTTGAAGATGAAGACATCACAGAAATATTAGATTCCATAAACCAATTATTGTAATATAATCGTATCTTTTGATAATGTAAATTCTGTTATATTTGAAATTAAAAAAAAATCTCTGTAAAATTAAAAATATTTAATTTAAAATTAAAAAGACTCAATTTGATGTTAAAAAAATTACAGATGAAATTCAAAATAATTTTATCTAAAATTTTAAAAATATAAATCGAACCTTATGTTTTATATTCATTTTTCCATTTAAAAATCAAAGAATTAATTAATAAGTACTTAATTTTTCAATCAAAAGGTAATGAAATTAAAAAAAAAAAATTAGCATCTTTTATTTTGACTCCAGTACGTTTTAGCACCTTTTTTTTGCAATTTAGCATCTTTTCGATTTCAAATTATGGCAACACTGTATGCAATTAAATAAGTAAATATGTTGGCGGTATAGTAACCAACGGTAAAATATTAAATTCCTTTCTACAAAAACAATGTCCCTTATGTTAGGCGGTTTGACATTTTTTTTATACTAACAATGGAAAAAAATAGCACATGGTATTCTTGTGTATTTTATTGTTAAAAAAAAATTCACTTCAAAAAAAAAAAACGATTTACTTCATTATATGATAACTGTTACTTAAAATTACAATATATTATTCAAAAAAAATAATAAAAAAAAAGACCTTCTTGGGCGATATCGAATTTGTGTGGGCGAAAACGAAACCCCTTTGTTGACTTTCGTCATCACAAACTGGACTGTTGTGGTAATAATATTTATAAAGGGAGTAAAAATTCACCAACATCTTAAGCAAATAATGTTTAACTACCTAGTTGTAAATAAAAAAAAATGTAAATTTACCAAACAAAATTTAAAGTATTAATTTATTTAAAGAAAAACACGAAAATAACTTTTGATGTTGTATTTTTTGTGTGTAATATTTACATATATGTACATACATATATTAAATAACAAAGTAATATGCATATATTCTATACATGTATATTCTTAATAACCGCATGTGAGAAATAAATCGGTATATTATTTTATTTATATAAAATTCTCCAATATGCATTCTGTTTTAGGGAATATACATATATTTTGTATTAACAAACAGAGTGTCACTTCATTTTGCTCAGTGATGCTATGCCACAGTAGATGGCGCCACAATTTTTGTTATAGTTAGCTTTGCAATCGTTATTTCTATTTTAACATTAATGTCAACATTTTCAATTAGATATCAAACACAACAATGTTAAGAGTATACGCAGGGCTGGTCTTTTATTTCGTACGTTTCTCCATTATTCTTTTATAAATATGACCATTAGTTTGCCATATTAACTTTTTGTTGTGTTTACAAAATAGAGTTTCCGAGTTCATCAATGAGTTTTTTTTTTGTTTTCAAAACAGTTCTACATAGTTGTATAAAATTATTATTCTGCTTTACCTACAAAATTTTTGATTTCGATTACATATAATTTTTAAAAATTGTTTGTAATTACTATTGACATAGATACAAAATTGCACCTTTTAAATTTTCCATTCAAATTTAAGAAAATATCAATACTAAAAATTGGAATTCAGATTTCCAATTATAAATTAGAAAATATCAATTGAATTTCAGAAAATCATATTAAAACGTCGGAAATAATAACTTGAAATTTAGAAAACATCAATTGAATTTTTAAAATATAAATTTTATTCTTTAAACACAAATTGAAATTTTGAAAACACCAAATATGTTTACATATAAAAAATCGACGGAAATTAAATAAAAATATTGCGATTGAGGAGACATTAATAGCGTTTCGGGATAAGAAAATATTAATTTAAATTCAATGAAGTTTAGAAAACCTCAAATGATGTTTAAGGATTGCGAACATAAAAATTGTTACATAAATTAAGCGCAATTTGATGAGAATGTTATTTATATATTATTTTTCACAATTTTTTTGGATGAAAATTTTAAGTTTTTCAGAAAATAAAGATAACAAATTATTTTATTTAAAATTTTTGGGACATTTGATTTTTGCTTTTAGAATCCCTAATTTGAACCAGTGTTCATGACGACTTCAAAATTTGACTTCATGGTAGGCAAGGTAAAACCCAAAACATCGAAGTTCGATAATAATTCCCAGGTAGTAGTATTTGGAGACAATAAATGAAAATATATTTTATTAACATAATTTAATTTAAAATCAAAAGTTGGCATCACTGGGTTAGATTATGTATTGTATTGTGTAAATAGTGAAAACTCCCTTTTAGTATGTAAAAAAAAAATATTTTCCAAATATGGCAATATTTTTACAAAAAAAATTGAGAGAGGTTATTATTTTGTTACTCGATCCGACCTCTACGGCCGCAATGAAGAATTATTTGGCCAGTAAAAAGAAACTATGCAGCCATCTCCAATTAGCACGATTTAATGCATATAGCCACCCTACACAACCATTACTTCGCAATGGAGGTTAGGGCGAACTATTTAATTTGCAAAAACTTAAACTAAATTATTTAACTAATTATGTCATATAACCGGAAATGAAAGCATATAGGTGTATAACCTAAATGCATGCCAATCAGCAACCACGATGACCAAAAAGCAAACACCGAAACGTCTTTTCTTTTATCCAAAATAATAGAAAAGACGAAAACGATCTTTCCTCGTTGGAGCGCGAATTACTAATGTGAGAGAGCTTTATATACCAACTCTTGGAATAAACAAAAATCCAAATCAAACCAAAGAAATAATTTGGTATTAAGTTTAACAAATTGTTTACTTTTTCAAATATTTTGTTTACATTTATTATCAATACTCAAACCGATGTGGAGGGTATCAAAGATTCGGCACAGCCGAATTTAACACTCTTACTTGTTTATTACTGTTCGTTAATTTTATGGTCAAGAATATATAAATTATTATATATCTCATATATTTTTTGTTTATTATTTATATTAACACGTAAAATTAAAAATATAATTTTTCAATATTTTTCTTCTCTCAAACCTCTATAACTAGAATTCTAATTAACGTAGACTGTTGACATAGGTCTAAGAACACTCAGTGGATCAAGCTCCTTCTTTTGAGCTATTAACTGTTTAAATTCGTTGGGTTTGAGGAAAGTTATGCGTGGAGAATCAACTTTACTTTTACTGTACGTTAACTTCACTTGGCAATTTTGGTATTATATTATAAAAATTAATATAATATAATATAATATAATATAATTCTGCGGAGCAGCAGGGGTCCTCTAGTATTATATTATAAGTATTAATAATAATAGATTAGTATGTATAATAAAATATAGGTATAATAAATGCAATTTATAATAAAGTACTTGCTTTCCTCTGAACTAGAAGTTTCTCGTACCAGGGACCAGCAGTACTCTGCCAAGACGCTAGCATTCCACTTCCCCGAAAATCTCCGCTTGGACTGTGCAATGTTTTAATGGAAACGTTTCCCGTGTTCATCCTTAATTTTCAGGGAAAAAGTCCAGAAGGAAATGCACATTAAGCGACATATTGCACTTCATGACCTTATATGCTGACAGCAGTTCCTCGACATGAGTGACGTAATCATCACTTTTACTGTTACCTAAAAAGTTGACACACAGACACGGGTCCACAAAAACTCCTTCCTTAATTTTAGCCTCACAGGAGGAAATTTAGTTTAGTCACCTGTCTTATCCATTGCTTTCACAAACTATTTGTTCAATTCGAATTTGGCAAGTAAATATTTTCTTTCAGTAGGAGTTATCGTAGATAACTGAAATTTGAGACAATATTGTAAAATCATAAATTAGAAAAAATACGAAATTTCAAAAAAATCGATACAAGGATTCTCACACTTCTATATCCTCACTCTTTATCAGTTGAACTAGCCATATGTGGAATAAACTCCCCGCAAAGGTCTTTCCTGACAGTTATAATCTAATAAAATTTAAGTCAAATATCCACAAACATTACTTCCTCTCTCCTTCTTCCCATAACCTATTTACCTGAAGTCAACGAAATGCACTGCATTTGTAGGGGCATCCCCTGAGTGTTGGTTAATTTAAAAAAAAAAATTTACAATGTAATTATAGCGTCCCGAATGGTTAGAATAAGACGAATATTGGTTTTCATAATAGAAGCGCATGTATAAATGCAAAATCAAAAAGAAAATAGTGCAAGTATGTACAAGTATACCACATACAGTTTGTCAATTAATTCTTTGCAAAATGAAAAAAATCATAGTTTTAATTTTTAAATTAATAATTTATTAACAAGAACGAGTTTTCTTTCACTTTTTATTTCATTATATTATAAGGGTAAGTAATAACTAATAATATTAATAACAACAAGTAAGAAAATTATAGTCGGTCTAGACCGACTATATGATACCCTATACCATGGTTTAGAGACCCTATCTTTCGGTCCAACTACTTCGATATAGAAAATAAGCATAAACCAAATTTGAGTGGGATTTTTATTAATTTTTTTGGCTGCAGATATGAAAAAGTTCATATCGGATGCTATATCTATAAAGGGACTAGGTCCAAAAATGTTTGGTAAAGTCTCTTGTATTTTGCAAAAATATGTACAAACAAAATTTGAGAAGAATCAGTGCAATATTTTTGTTTTTTCATAGATTTAAGTGAAGATCGGGAAGCAGCTCTATATGGGGTCAAAGGGTTCATTTTTGGACTACTCATTAGTGGATGTAATGAACGCATACAAACCCAATTTGAGTAAGATCTATATGACAATTTGGATCTTATGGCAATTTATGTCGATTTCATATGGGTAATTTGTATGGGGGCTAGGTCTGAACATGGACCGATTCTCACCAATTTCAATAGCGTTCATCCCATGGCCGATAAAAGCTTATAACCAAATTTCATCAAAATATATTCATATTTGCGACCTGCAGTTTGATTACAAGCTTTACATGGACACACAGACGGACGGACGGACGGACGGACGGACGGACGGACATTGTTAAATCAACTCAGAAAGTGATTCTGATTCGATCGGTATAATTAAAGATGGGTCTAGGTCAAATATTTTTGGTTGTTACAAACAGCAGCACAAAGTCATTATACCCAAACCACATAGTGGTATAGGGTATAAAAATGGTAAATTTCAATATGAAACAAAGCAAAAAACAACAAAAACACAAAAACAGCAAATATTCACTTGTCAATTAATTGTTTGCAAAATTCAAATACATGTTGAAAAGAGACACAAAACTAACTAACGGCATATTAAATTTGAAAAAAAAATTGAATGCCTTCTTTGGTATGCTTTGCTCTATTGCTTTTATTACGATTTATTATTTGGTCAAGTGTACATTTAACTTAAATCCGCATTTTTAACCATGCCTGGAAAACGACTTGATGAAAACGTAATTCAGTTAATTTTTTACAATTATTATAAGGGAAAAACGGCAAAGGAGTTGGCAGAAATGTTTAATATAAAATTGAGGACCATTTACAATGTTATTAGCCGAGCAGAAAAAGAAAATCGTCTGCACCTAAACAATTCTGGAGGAAGACCACCAAAGCTCACCAGACGCGATCACTCAAAAATTTTAAAAAAGATTGGAGATAATCCGCAAACAACCTTGAGGCAGTTGGCATTGGATATAAAAAATGATTGCCATAAGGAAGTGAGCCATGAGACAGTAAGAAAAGTTCTCATAATGCACAAGTACTCATCACATATAGCCAATGTTAACAACCCTGCGGAGTACTGGAATGATGTTATTTTTTGTGATGAAACTAAAATAATGTTATACTATCATGATGGACCCAGCAAAGTTTGGAGAAAGCCAAACACTGCGTTCCAGCAGAAGAATATTATACCAACAGTGAAATTTGGCAAGCTTTCTGTAATGGTATGGGGTTGCATCTCGTCCAATGGCGTTGGTGAGCTGCGTATTTTTAATGAAGTTATGACAAGGGACGATGGATGTAATAAACGCACACAAACCCAATTTGAGTAAGATCTATATGACAATTTGGATCTTATGGCAATTTATGTCGATTTCATAGGGGTCATTTGTATGGCTAGGTCGGAACATGCACCGATTCTCACCAATTTCAACAGCATTCATCCTATGCCGAGTGAAAGCTTACATACCAAATTTCATCAAAATATATTCATATTTGCGACCTGCAGTTTGATTACAAGGTTTACATAGACACACAGACGGACGGACGGACGGACACACCGACGGACATCGTTAAATCGAATCAGTTAGTGATTCTGATTCGATCGGTATAATTAAAGATGGGTCTAGGTCAAATATTTTTGGTAGTTACAAACAGCAGCGCAAAGTCATTATACCCAAGCCACATAGTGGTATAGGGTATAATAATAGTCGGTCTAGACCGACAATACGATACCCTATTCAATGCGTTTAGAGACCCTATCTCTCAGGCCCAACTAACTGGATATAGAAAATAAGCATAAACCAAATTTGAGTGGGATTTTTATTAATTTTTTCGGCTGCAGATATGAAAAAGTTCATATCGGATGCTATATCTATATGGGGACTAGGCCCAAAAATGCACCGATCCTGACCATGTTTGGTAAAGTATCTTGTATTTTCCAAAAATATATACAAAACAAAATTTGAGAAGAATCAGTGCAATATTTTTGTTTTTTGATAAATTTAAGTGAAGATCGGGAAGCAGCTCTATATGGGGCCTATGATTAAGAGTTATCCAATAGGGATCAATTTTGGACTACTGATTAATGGATGTAATATATACATACAAACTCAATTTGACTAAGATTTGTATGATAATTTGGATCTTATGGCAATATATGTTGATTTCATAGGGGTCATTTGTATGGGGGCTACGTCTGAACATGGACCGATTCTCACCAATTTCAATAGCGTTCATCCCATAGCCGATTGAATATCAAATACCAAATTTCATCAAAATATATTCATATTTGCGACCTGCAGTTTGATTACAAGCTTTACATGGACACACAGACGGACGGACGGACATCGTTAAATCGAATCAGATAGTGATTCTGATTCGATCGGTATAATTAAAGATGGGTGTAGGTCAAATATTTTTGGTTGTTACAAACAGCAGCACAAAGTCATTATGCCCAAACCACATAGTGGTATAGGGTATAAATACTGTATTAACATATCTGTATTTTAATCAAAGATAGTATTTGGTTACAAGTCATATGTCTTTATCGTAAAAACGCTTATATCCTATAAAAACTATCCAATTTTCATAAAGAAATGTAAGTATGTTAAAAGCCATTAGAATATCCTTTTTTATTTTTTGCGGCTACGGCCAAAGCTACCATCCATACCCCACTTGCAAATTAACACAGCTTACTTGTTTCATATTGTGCATCACAAAATTGTAATATACTTTCTAAGGCGCTACGCATTATAAATAGTTTTTAAGTCCACCTTTGCTGAAATTTCAGTTGTTATTACAGGTGGCAGCAATTTTTTCTTTTCAGTTCGCAACTCATAAAAAGGGGGTAAACAATTTGTATGTAATTCGTTGATTGCTTGCCGCAGAGCACTGTATATTCTTTCCGATAGATCTAAGTCCATATATAGTATCAGAGCTTTTGAAACTGGTAAACATTTCATATTCATTTACTGGTTTTCGGAAATAGAATTAGATTTTATTTTTATATATTCTAGTTCCTCAAGAGAATATTTTTCAATCAAATCTGATTGAAGAATCATCAAACACCGCGTTTTTTATTTCTGTTATTGCACTTCCTATGTCCACTGCTCCTGTTAGATCCATCGTTGTTGTTTCAAAATCCTTTGCTGCTGTTTCTGCTGCTCGTATTGTTGCAGTTGTTATATCAGAAATTGCTGTTGGGTTTGAAAGTATAAAACTATAAAAACGTGCATTGTCAGGATAAAAAATTGTATAACTCAACCATTTAGAATGTTTTTTTTTTTTTCAAAATCGTGTCGATTACATCGGCTTTCTTTCCAAAACCTATTTATTTTACTATTAAAAACCTGAATACTTTGTATTAAGTTTCTCTTGTTAAAATATGAATCGCCTATCTTCCGTTATACATACTTATACACCTCTGATATTTTATTTTTTGAAGATGCTGCTAACCAACAATCAATTACATCTGAATTTTTATACCCGTCAGTGGCAGAGGGCATATATAGGTTTGTCATTCCGTTTGCAACGCATCGAAAAACTAATTTCCGACCCATAAAGTATATATATTCTTGATCCTTATCACAGCTCGAGTCGATATAGCGATGTCCGTATCTCCGTCTGTCTGTTGAAATCACGCTCATTCACAAAAAAAAGCCATATAAATGGATAAGGTTACAATAATATCGTTTGCCATAATTCCCAGCAGGTTGGTATTGAAAATGGGCTAAATCGGGCATCATTGTGATTAAATACGAGCAAAAATATGTAGACACCTCTTAAAAAAAACATAAAACCCAGTGTGTTTGTTGTAACAGTTTATTGGTTGAACATAATAATTCTACAACAACATAAAAAAATGCCACAAAAAATTATGCATACATTAACAATACAAAGAACACAATAACATAGCTCATGTTAGTAGTATTGCCACATATTTTTTATCGTTATCACATTATAATAAAAAAAAATCGCCAATATGAAAGAAAAAATTAAAACGAAAAATGGAAAATGAAAAATGGAAAATGAAAAATGGAAAATGAAAATGGAAAATGAAAATGAAAAACGGAAAATGTAAAATAGAAAATGAAAAATGGAGAATAGAAAATGGAAAATGAAAAATTGAATATGAAATATGAAAAATGAAAATTGAAAAATGAAAAATGAAAAATGGAAAATGAAAAATGGCAAATATAAAGCTAAAAATGGAGAATGGAAAATGGAAAATGAAAAATGAAAAACGGAAAATGGAAAATGGAAATTGGAAAATGCTTCATTTCTTCCCACAATTGTCCATTTTGCTGTTTTCGCCACGAATTTAATATCGAAAAAAAGTTTTGATATTTGAAATTTGACTACTGTGTAATTAATATTTGCACAAAAATTAATTAAAACAAAACAAAATGAAAATTTGCCGTTATAATAGCAAAACACACACGTACAGTGCCTAAACTTTATTTACGTGGATTTAAGTTATTTTTTAGTTTTTAATGCATTATATATTAGAAATAATAATATATGAAAATTTTTTGTGTTGAATGGTTGAAACGATCAACCTAAAAAACTATATCGAAATAATTTTTCTAAGTTAATAACAAACAAAGTTATTGACAGATCATTCTTGAAAATCGTGGTGTGCCCAAACTTAATTGAGCCACTGACATATGCCCCAGGTAAGGTGCTAGTGGTAAAAATATTTCACATCTAAATTTAATAGAAAATGTACCATCTTTGTCCACAGAAAATACCGTTATTGTGCCTCACAGAAATTACCATTATTTCACCAGCTTTGTGCTCACAAAACATTATTTCTATTTCTAGTTTCAATGAAACAACTGATGTTACTGAAATTATCACAAACATTGAAAATACGAATATCAGTGCCATGTTATCTGTTAGTAATGATCCTGGTAAATGGAATATTGACGAATCCTCGATTGATTTTTTTGTAAAGTTTGGTTTCAAATCCAATTAGAGTGGTGATTTCAGTACATCGAAAAAAACTATTTGGTGACAAATATGGAGAAACTCATGAAAGAGATTACTTATCATATTCAGAGTCTGAGGCTCTATATTGCATTCCGTGTTATTTATTTAAAGATAATAGTTCTTTTTCTAAAAAGGTTGGATGCTCAGATTGGAAAAATATTTCACTATTATTAGAATCCCACGAAAATTCTTCTACACATCGCCGTTGTGCTATGATCATGATTGAAAGAAGTAACCTGAGTGGAGGAAGTGTAGAAACTTTTTTGCTAAAAAATTTTAAAAACGAAGTAGATTACTGGAAAAATATTTTAAATAGAGTTTTCTTTGTCATAAGGAAGCTATGTAGCCGGAGATTACCTCATCGAGGACACAGTGAAAAATTTTATGACAATCACAATGGAAATTTTGTGATGTCACTAGAAATGATTGCAGAATATGATTGGAAACTATGGTCCTGGAAAAATTCCATACATGTCAAAAACAATATGTGATGAATTTATTACTATAATTGAAACAGAAGTGAGAAGCAGAATAATCAGTGATATAAAAAAATCAAAATATTTCTCTATAATTGTTGATTCGACACCTGATATATCCCACACTGACCAATTATCATTGATAATGCGATATGCTGATATTAATAACGACAAAAAAGTGGAACGATTTTTTAAAATTATAAAGATATAATTGATGTAATGAAAGAAATTGTAAGCGACAACTTGGAAAGAGTATTAACTCGTACTGAAACTGGAGGATTATTAAGAAAATTTGCAAAAATGGAAATGGCACTGCTTCTTACAATTTGGCAAACTATTTTAGAACGATTTGACAGTGTAAATAAAAAATTACAAGCCGCTAATATGAATCTGCTTACTACAGTTCAGCTATACGATTCGTTAGTAAACTACTTGTTGGAATTGAAGAACAATTTTTTAGATTTCAAGATTACAATTTTTAACAATTTCGGTTAGCTCTAGTTATGAACAGAGAAGAAATAGAAAGAGGAAAATGAATTTTGATGAATCCGAAGATGAGTTTATAACAGATAGTCCAAACGAAGTATTTAAAATTATGTATTTGATAAAGTTATATCAGTTTTTATAAAAGAATTACAAAGGCGTAAAAATTCATACAATTTTTTTAATGAAAAGTTTGGATATCTCGAATATATATGTTATATTGATACCGATGTTATTAAAAAAAATCAATGTGAGTCCGATCACAGGGTAGATGTTTAAACATCTACACCTTTTCCAATTGTATTTCAGAAGGTATAAATTGATTTTCTGAAAGTATTAATTGTATTTCAGAAAACATCAATTGAATTTCAGAAAGTATCAGTTGCATTTCAGAAAACATCAATTGATTTTCAGAAATACTTAACTATATTTCAGAAAACATCAATTGAATTTTAGAAAGTATCAAATTAATTTTAGAAAACATCAGAATATATCAATTGAATTTCAGAAAATATCTATTGAAATTCAGAATTAAAAAGTAGTTTACCCTAATAACTTACATTTGATAATTTGTGAAATTCAATTGGTATTTTCTGAAACTCAATTGATATTTTCTGAAATACAAATGATACTTTCTGAAAATCAATTGATGCTTTCTGAAATTCAATTGATATTTTCTGATATACAAATAATACTTTCTGAAAATCAGTCGATACTTTCTGAAACACAATTGATATTTTCTGAAAATCAATTGATGTTTTCTGAAACACAATTCATACTTTCTAAAATTCAATTGATGTTTTCTAAAACTCAATTGATACTTTCTGAAAATCAATTAATGTTTTCTGAAATACAATTTGAAAAGGTATTTAAAAAAACACCTAAGTTTATTTTTGAATTCTTCAAAGTTTTCCTAGTATTTAGCTTTTTAATGTATCAGGCAGCTATTCGCAATAGATAATGGAATTTCAAATCTGTGTTAAATGTCAAGTAAAATAAAGACAACAATAAATTTATGGAAGTATGCAAATAGAAAAGTAAAAAATACGTGGAAAGAGGAAAAGTTGACGAAAAAGGTTTATTTTTCTTTTTTCTTCAATAAATTTAAGAGATTTTAATAAAATTTTAAAGAATATATGAAATTAGGAAGTTTTTGTATGTTTTAAGTGCAGATAATAGAGTGAAACACAAGTCAAAAATGAAGAAAATATCATAATCGTTGCACCAATACACTCACAACTCACACCGTTTTTTCTTACTCTGTTTTTCTGATTGTATTGTGAAATAGATTTTTACCCCCTTGAGCGTTAAGTTGAGCTTTTGGTTTGTTAATAAAAATTTAAATGTTCTTAAACAAATTCTGTCAATTGTTCTTACAATATATGTAAGTTTGTGAACATTTAAACTCACAGCACACCTAGCGGTTCTGCTTACTAAAAAAGTTCTGTCAATAGCAAATATACACTTGAATATTTAAAATTAATGAAAAAGATTTGTGATTTTGCTAAACAGACAGCGAACTCGGCGGTTCTGCTTACTAAAAACGTACTGTCAAATGCAAGTATATACTTGAATATTAAAAAAAAACAAGTTTGTGCACATGTAAAACTCACAGCACACCTAGCGGTCAATAGCAAAGATACTCTTGAATATTTAAAATTAACTAAAAAGATTTGTGATTTTGCTAAAAGGCAGCGAAATCGGCGGTTCTGCTTACTAAATACACCAATACACTTACATATACCTAACACCGATTTTCCTTTAATTTTTATTTGTGACTGTATTGTGAAATTGGATTTTACCCCCCCCCCCCCTGAGCACAAAGATGTTTACACATCAAAAACAAATGATCTGTACGAATTTTATGAAAGTGATTTAGACTGTGAGGATTAATGGAAGAAATTCTTCATTTTAAGCAGCTTTTACAGAAGAATGACATATTCGAATTTGAAGGAATTGTGATACTTCAGTTCAATTCAATTTAAATTTTTCAATTTTTAATTTGAAAAAAAAATATATAATAACATGTTTCACTAGCAGTAACAAATTGTTCTGCTGAAACATCGTTTTCTTGATTGAAAAGCATAAAAATTTATTTTCGTTGGCAAATGAAAGAAACCAAATTAACTGACGCTTTAATTATGTACATCGAACACGATGTGTTAGAGAAAATTGAGTTTGAAGTTATAATTAATAAATTTGTAAATCAATTCAAATTACACTAAAATTCTCATAAAGTGCCTAGGGGCGGCACATCCTCAAATCCGCCCCCGGATGGACCCATGTGTATTTTGATCAACGAGCGCTCACGAGTGACTTACGATCACTCATGTTAAAAAGCAATCAAATTTTGAACACTTACGTTTACACTAAATTTTTGCAGGCAATTAAAATTCCGAGCTTTTAATTATTTTGGTGTATTGGCGCTACTGGAACATAGTCACTATCGCACACGTGTACTGTAACTTAAATAATTTGTGTCATGCTATTATCTCTAATTTGAAACATATAAATAACGGCAAATATTACAATAAAGCAAGTAAAACAATAAAAATAAAAGCAATAAAAGCAAGTAAAAAATAAAACAAGTAAGAAAATTATAGTCGGTCTAGACCGACTATACGATACCCTATACCATGCGTTTAGAGCAGTGAAGGCCGTGCCAAACACACTGGTGCTCGGCTTCTTATATGTATACAGCCGAACGAAAACAAAAATACTCACCAAAGAGTAAAAGTAAACAACAATTTCATTCAGTCTTATGAAAGCTTTTGAACAAAGCAGGTCTATGTCGCATTGCCTTTTGAAATTCATATATATTTTTTTTTAATAGGTACACAGAGAATATTTGTTTAAAAGAAACCAAAAATGTTGAGAAAATTTCGAAGACTTGATAAACTAAATCACGCAAAGCAGTTGAATCTGCTATAAACTAAACATTTTCTATAAATTACATACGTCGCCTCCATTTGACAACACTATAGCTGTCTTTTATGCATTTTTTTTTTTAATTTTAAAAAATATCCAGTTACTGCAGGCTGTTAAGTTTTTTTAGTTTTTGGTAACATATCACTTATTAACCTTTGAAATTTCTTATCTTTGTTGAAGGGTGAATATAATTCGGCTTAAGGTCATCGGTTGTTAAATGATTCTTTGTTAAAAATAAATAAAAACAAGTTTTTTTATTTTTTTTATTAATTTTTAAACAATATTTATAACAATATTCCTTTCCAATATATTTCTATCAACTTTGTTGATCATCATCAGGGATAATCTGATATATAACAATAAAAATAAAATTAAAAACATAAATAATTTTGAATTGATCATTAACAAAAAAGAATAAAAATCATTTAAAAATTATATTTACTTTAAAAACAAATTTTTAATTTGTTTGAGTTATAACCTTCTTTTACACAGTGTAATTGTCAACTAACTTTTGTTTTAATCGTTTGTGTTTGTCAACCGTATGTCTGTAGATCTTAGCGACGTTTTCCGTATCTCTCTTATAATTAAGAGCTTTGTCATTGGGAACATTCATTGTATGAAGCATTTCCAACATAAATCTTTTCCTATAATTATTTTCCTCTTGTAATTTTTTTTTTTTTTTGTAGAATCAAAGTTTGGTTTATGTTTGAACAATGGGCAGCGAGTGCGGTTTTTTGCTCTATTGGTCTGTTAATAACTTTAAAATCCGATCGATGTGAGGATAATCTAGTTTTTAGTTTGGTTTTTGTTGTACCAATATAAACTTTGTTGCATATTTATTTTTCATAGCCGTCACAACTAATTTCATATATAAGATTACATTTATCATCTTTATCTACTTTTGTTTTGGTTTTGCTAAATAATTTTCCAATTGTATTGCTTGTTTTAAATGCTAACTCGTATTTATCGCGATTGTAAATGTTGGTATTCTTTATTCTCTCAGACAACCCCGGTGTATATCTTGTCGATTTATATTTTTTGTTGGCTTTGGTTCTCTGACAATCGTATTCTTAGATTTTACGTGTTCGATTACATCTCGAATAGTTTTCTTGCGAAATTCGTTTTTGCGCATTGTTTCTTCGATAGTAATAATGTTCTCTTTATAAAATTCTTCATCACTTATGTCCAAAACCCTTTTTATAAAATTTGTTGCCGTATTTATTATAATCCTCCGAGGATGTTTCGAAATGAAATAAATCAATCTTCCCGAAGCTGTAGTTTTCTGATGCCAATTTACCTTAAGGGTCTGTCCGGTTCTAATAACTACCGAGTCTAAATATGGTAGTTGGCCATCAACCTCTTGTTCCTTCGTAACCTGAATACATCGGTTGTAAGAGTTTATCACTCTTAGGGTTTCGTTGACTGCGTCCCTTTTTATAATGGCGAAGATGTCATCAACGTATTTGGTTAAAATCCTGGGTTTTGGTTCCCCTAACTCCATTGACCAATCTAGCAGCTCTTCCATAACTATATCAGCAATTACAGGCGAAGCTGGGAACCCCATAGGCAATCCCTTCCGTTGCTCGTATATATACTTTTGATATTTAAAATATCTTGTGTCTTTAATGCAAAAAGTTAAAATTTCCATAAAAAGGTCTTTTGGTATTTTGGTATAATTTTGTAAAATGTCCCATTTTCCCTCAATAGTGTTTAGCGCCAAGTTTACTGGAATGCTTGGAAACAATGATATCACATCAAAATATATCAAGATTTCATCGTTGTCGATTTTTGTATTGTTTGTTCTCGATTTAAATTGAACTGCATCTTTAACATTGTATTTAGAAGTTTTAGTTAGATTTTTCAATATATTTACATAAATCATATGCCGGGGAATTAATGGAAGAACAAATCGGACGTAGTGGTGTACCATTTTTATGGATTTTTGGTAATCCATATATACGGGGTGCTAAAGCGGTTTTATTAATTAATCTGAATTTATCCTTAGACTCAATTATCTTCATATTAAAAAGTTTTTCTACCAGTGAATTATTTTTATTTTGTAGAACTGTGGTCGGGTCTTTTGTTAGCCTTTTATAGGTGCACATATCACTTACTATTGTTCTCATTTTGTTTTCATATTCGATTTTGATCATTACCACTGTTTTGTTACCTTTATCCGCGTTAAGGATTAATAAATCTTTATTCTTTGCTAAAAACCGCTTTGACGTTTCCATTGTGTCTAATCTGAATTTGTCTCTCTGTGTTATATTTGGTTTGTTTACGTGGTTGTCGATTATTTGGGTAAATTTGTTTCGAGCAATCTCTTGATTTTCTTTATTCTCTATTGTTTGTACAATATCTTCTCCATCAGCAATACAATTAAATAAGGGGAATGTTGTGGTTGTAGTTGCTAGTGCATGCTTGGGTCCTAAAGAGATCTTATCTTTTTAAGTTTTGCTTTTTTTTTTTTTTTTTGTTTTTTAAAGAAATGAATAATTTATTATTACTTATTTGATTTAATAAACTTCAAACTTATGGATAAAAGAGAATGTTCTTCACATTTTTTTTTTACATTTTCAGAATTAAAATTTAAAACAACAAAATATATTTAAAATTTTACCATATTCTTCGTGAACTCAACTACATTTTTTCTCTTTTAGTCATTCATAAACACATTCATACAAAATCTACACAAACCCATTTAATAACGGCATTGTGTTACGTCCATGGATTTCGATCAGTGTAGTACTACTAACACATGCTCATAAACACTATTACTAACTCAATACTCTCGATGGTCACTACTGGTTTAGAGACCCTATATCTTAAGTCCAATTAATTAGATATAGAAACTAAGCATAAACCAAATTTGAGTGACATTGTTATTAATTTTGTTGCATTCGAGTATGGAAAGTTCATATCGGATGCTATATTTATGTGGGGACTAGGTTCAAAAAATGGACCGACATATACAAACAAAATTTGGAAAAATCTGTGCAATATTTTTGTTTTTTTACAGATTTAATTGAAGTTTGGGAATCAGCTTCATATGGGGGCTATAACCAAGAATTGTCCTATAGGGTTTATTTTTGGACTACTGATAAATGGATGTAATAAACATAAACAAACCCAATTTGACCGAGATCTATATGATAATTTGGATCATATGGCAATTCAAGTCGATTTCACTGGTATGGGGTATGGGGAGTATGTCTGCACCGATTTTCGCCAATTTCAATAGCGTTCATGCTATGGCTGATAGAAGCTTGTGTACCAAATTTCATCAAAATATGTTCCCATTTGCGACCTGTAGTTTAATTACAAAGTTTACGTGGACACACAGTCAGACAGACGGACAGACGGACGAACGGATGAACGGACACCGCTAAATCGACTCAGAAAGTGATTCTGATTCGATCGTTATAATAAAAGGTGGGTCTAGGTCAAATATTTTTGGTAGTTACAAAGTCTTTATACCCTGACCACATAGTGTTATAGAGTATAAATATGAAACAACTAAAACTTTATAACAGTAACGGCCAATTTAATTTGTAGAGCTATTCAATTTTAAATATAATAAGGTTGTTCATGTTTTAAAAATCGGTTAAATAGATGTCTGTTTATTTTATACAAGAGCTCTTACTAAAATCTGGAGTTTCATAAAGAAACTGATTAACCCATTTCGTGTAAAATTTTCTTGAATTAGCACCCCTTTGTAAAGCTTTGGCACAATACACCAACACTTAATTAATTTTTTACTGTTTCTTGAATCTTATTTATAATTTGAGAGTTATTTAACATAATTTCTAGCTAAAGTTGAATACTATAACCTATTAAATGCGTAAAATTTGAGTAAAAATCATGAATTTAGGCATTTCAAAATACGCCTTTTTTTATTAATTTGTGGTAAAAAATAGCCACTGATTTTTTAACGATCTATTAGATAACAGTATGAACTTACAAAAGAAGGAAAAAATATTTAATTTTTATGATTTTTTATATTCAATCAAACTTCAGTAATTTCTGTATTTTCAACGAAAAAACGTGTTTTTGGAGCAATAACAACTAATTATTTTGTAAACATATAATAAAATCCATATTTGAATCTAACTACAAATATATTAAAGTAATTAAAAAAATGTATTTTTAAGAATTATTTTCGTGAAACAAAAGCCATTTTTCTGTTATGTCATTTTTGTATAAAATTCTCTGAGTATAGCGGCCTCTCGTGACGACATAAGCAATCAGACCAAAGATCGTTTTCATACTTACATATTTGAGTCACTTTATTATCTTTGTAAAGATTTATTCCAACATAACCTGGTCACTAAAGGTCTCATGTAATATGCTAAATGCAGCAAAAATTTCATTCCGCAATCAAAATTTAAAAAAATCCCAACGACTACGTTTCGTTGGGATGAAATAATTAAATAAATAATCATTTATTTACATTGATTATGACCTTAAAAGCCCATTAGAGGAATTTCTAAATATATCAAAACTAAAATTAATGGAAATTCTTTGTTCAACAAAATCAGATATTTTAAAAATTGTCAAATTCACATTTAGTTGTAACAAAAACGAGCGTCACTATTGAACCGATGAAGACATTGATAGAGAATTGGCAAAGATGTCTGAAACAGTACTAACAACCTGAAATACCCGCGGGTCTTAAATAGAAAAGTAATCTTTTCACAGTATTTGAACTACAGACTAAAAATCATTACAAACAAAGTAGTGATTAAAAAACCCAATTTGCATTTAACGAAATTCTAGTAGAAAAAGGAGACAGTTTTAGTAGCAACTAAGACATACTAAACGAAATAATTTAAGCATATAAGATATAAATTTCGTAGAAATTATATTTATGGTATATCATATGGTAAGTCTGCAGTGCGGTATGTCAGTTGTCTTGCTCGCTTTTTAATATTTAGATTTGAGTAGTTTCCACGGGTCATTGCTGATGTTTCTTGTAGGATTAATTTGAAAAGCATTTTTAAACTGATATACAGATGTTATTTTTTACAAGAAACATAATGATATCGATTTGTGGGTAAGGCGATTTCTTGTGACCGATGATTTGTTAAAAAGATTTCTCCCGATTTTGACCAAGCGTATCTTATTTGAAATGTATTTCTTTTTAGCAGTCCACCATATTAACAGATGTGCACCGTCTGGAACATTTTTTTTTAGTAAAATACATTCCAAATTGCTATATTGCACATATATAAAATTATACAATGCTATGTGTATGTTTATTAAATTTATTAATGTGTTTGTGAGTTTCTTTTCTTATTTCACAATAATATTTGTGTTGAATTGAAAAATAATTTTGGACAAAAACCAATAATTGGACATAAACCAATAACGACAATAATCGATATTTAAAAAGTGTTGAATTGTGAATTGGGTAAAATTGATTAGCATACCTTTAGGGTCTTTATTAAATGAAAAAATAAAATTTCCTAGAATTTGCACTCGAATTTCGAGAGCTGGAATCCACTAGTTTAAACTTAATATTTTAAAATTTCAATTAAAAAAAAAAATAATACGGTTTACAAAGCACATAAGGAAATCTTTTAAATTTCAAACCATTGGCAATCCTTTCAGTTGATATTTACGAGTAGATAAACACATACAACGAATTCACATCTACCACCAACAAAAAATAAAACAAAGTGCGCACAGGCAGGTCTGTTGCGTACATGTTTTGAAGACCTTTAATTACTCGTACACAGAAAACTTTAACGCACAAAATACTAACATAGAATTTAGTAGAAATATTTTGAATAACTTTTTCAAATTTATTGAACACGCAAGGATTTAGAAACGTGTTAAAATAACCAAGTATTCAAATCAACCCAGTAAAAATGGAAATATCAAAAACTGTATAATTAAATGAAATGCAATGCAATTGCAAAAACAATTTCAATGATTTATTAACCAATTTTGTTTTGAGTATAAGTGCAAGTATTATGCTCTACATTGAATTGTTTAATTGACCGTATCACACATGTACTCGTACAATAACATGAATACAACAAGTCTGGTTAAACTTTTCTACAAGTCAATTTGCTTAAAAATGCGTAAGTGAATTTGAGTACTTAAAAAAAGAACAAAAAATTGATCATAAATACGAATGCGATGGTATTAAGGTTTACATGGATAGGTGGCATTTAACAAAAATTCTACAAAAAAAAAACTATATTTATTATGAATACAATAATTTTAAGGACGTATTGTTTTGTGTTCACACTTAAATGAATAATAGGAGAAAAAACTTTACGAAAATTTTGTTTTTGTTCAGTAAGTTAAGTGGTTCTCCCTCATTTTTGTTATAATTGGAAAACGAATTCACAACAATACTTAAATAATTGTTCAATTGCATAAAGAAAACAAATAAATCACAAATGGATCATTTAAATAATATTTCAGCATATAAATAAGAATTACAAAAATGTACCAACGAGCTTATAAAATTGTACTTTCCCGGCCCGAATTCTTTCAACAATTTTTTACACCCTCCACACCAGTCTGTAGAGGGTTTTTAACGCATCGAAGAATTCATAAAGTAAACATATTCTTGATCCGTATGTCCGTACATCCGTCTCTCCGTCTGTCTGTTGAAAATATGCTCATTCACAAAATAAACAATTAAGTTGGTTATACTCGTAGTTATGATAATATTGTTTACCGTTATTTCGAGCAGGCTGCAATTGAAAATGGGATAAATCAGGCATCATTGTGCCAAGATATGTCAAAAAATATGAAAACATCTCTCAAATATGTTCAAACTTCAGTGTGTTTGTTGTAGTATTTTAGTATTACGTTTACAAATTGTTTACTTTTTAAAATACTTGGTTTATATACATTTGTTATTAATAGTGCAAGAAGTCCAGATATTAATGTAAACTAGCTGATTCCAGCCCTCGAAATTCGAGTGCAAATTCTAGGAAATTAAATTTTTTCATTAAATAAAGACCCTAAATGTATGCTAATCAATTATAGCCAATTCACAAATCAACACAAAAAACAAACTCAATTTTATTACGAACACATTAACAAATTTAATAAACACACACATAGCATTGTATAATTTTATGTATACGTAGCAACTTTAAATGCAATATATTCAAAATAAAGGAAAAAATTTAAAAATCTCTAAGTCTGCAAAACGGCTAAAAAGAAATACCTTTCAAATAATATACGTTTGGTCAAAATCGGGATAAAACGGTAGAACAAACCATCGGTCATTCATTGCCTTCAACTGTAAGGTAAGTCTCATCACCAAGATATATTTAAAATGGGAGGAAGTGGAATGTAAACGTTAAATTTAAGGATTTTTTCAGAAGAAATTACGCTCAAGCGACACATGCTCATAGGATACCGTTGTCAGTAAATAAATATTTTAATAAATATTTTAAGAAATGAGAGCATATAACTTGCGATAAAGTATTTATTTAGTTGGCACTGAATATTTTGAAAACCTTGGTTCAAAACTCTCATCAAATAAACAATTAAATTCTTCTATATGTGATAAACCAGAAAGTTTTTAAGTCCTTCATGCCTTGATAACAAATATGTCCTATTCGCTTGCGCCATATATTTGATTCATCAGATTTAGTCATATATATATTTGAGCTTTTGATTTTTATTTTAAGTTTTCGTAATAAATTTTTTAAATCTTAATACCTTCATCAGCTTTAGCAACAACTATTTAAAGTGGCTCAGATAAAAGTTATACGTTAGTAAAGAAATTATTATCCATAGCACCAGAATTTAAGACAAAAACCATTTCTTCTTCATGTCAGCTGTTGACTACAAATGGGTTCCGACCATTTTTCACCACAAAACTAATAACGTCCATTCTTTTTGCAATAATGGCTTATTTGAATTGACAGTCCTTGAGAATGTGTTAAAATTTACCACATTTGTGGCACTTTCCATTGAATCGATTCTTGTATTTTGAAGTAAATGCTGTTAATTGTTCAATTCTTTTTTTACAAAAATAATACAGATTTTAAAAGCAGTTATAAACATCGTTAGAGTTCAAAAAAAGTCTCTAATCTTCTTATTTAAGTGAGCGTTAAAGGGGACCCACCGTATATAACTGGTGTCCTACTAAAATGGATTTTGACATACAGAGTGCGCTGTGGTTATTTAAGTCTTCCGTTTTCAGTGACATTCTCTTTTAAGTTTGTTCTAAAACCAAAATTTCAAACAGCGAAATTGTAATCGTTTTTGGTAATCGTTGTTTGACCCCTGAACTGTAAAGATCAATCTTTGTATATTGGATTTTATTGTACATACATTCATCTCCATATTGGAAAAAATAAAGGAAAGTAAAAAAGCCTTAAGTTTTAGTTTATTTTATTTTGCTGTTTTGGTAGCCGTATAACTTGATTTTTGGTTCCACAAAACTTGGAAAATCAGCCCCCAAATTCTGCGTGAATTATTTACTTCTTTTAATAACATAAACAGCAACGGATAAATCAATTAAAGCATAGTGTCTGTTCACTTCGGCATAAATTCTTCGGAATGGATCAAAATTTATAAAATTTTATCTGTGGGAATTCAGGTAAACAGATTCATCAGATCGAAGTTGTTAGGAACATTTATACATATTTTGCCAATAAGGTATCCAGAATCAATTTTACCCTAAAATAAGTTGAGGAAGAATGTTGTATTAAAAATGATCCTTCTAATTTTCCAACGACTGTGATACGGCGGGACACATTATTTTGCATTCAACCGAAGATATCGAAAGCAAAATATCAAAAATTGTTTATGAACTGATTTAAGTTTTTTGAAGAAGTCGTTGTACTGTGGATCCCAAATTACTGATGTGTATTTAAGTATCGGCCTAACCAAAGACGTGAATAGATTTTTTGTTACTTCGTTAAATTCCTTCGCCCAACGTTATATAAAACATAAAAAATAAAACATTAACAGTCCATATTACATAAGAATTAAAGCATAGTCTTTTATCGAAGTGAACTCCCAAATTTATGAATGAGTCAACTGAGAATAGTTTTATTTCATAGTCGTTAGAAAATTGCGAATATCTGAAGAAGGTTATACAGTGATATTTTAATTGAATGTTTTTAATTAACCATTAATATTGATGAGCTTAAATAAAGGTTATAATTATCCGTTATTTAATATATATTTAATTTTGGTCATCGTAATCAATATAGGTGAGAAATTTTTTTTTTTTTTTTTGGTTATGAATAACTATTATAATAATAAAAACAATTTCTTGGTTACTAATAATCATTATTGAAATTAATTTTATTTTGTGGTTATCGCTAACCGAATATATATCGTATGTTTCATGTAATGACTTCTGGCTATAATATATAGACTTTGATCAATTTGATAATTACTTTTCTAAAAAATTTTATGGAGCCTGTCTTTACGATTTTTCAACCATGTCAGTGTGTTCGTATTCAATGAAGGAGCATCTGCTATTTTTATTAAAGGAACAGTATAAAGTGTTTGGATTACTTGACAAAATTGCTTCCATCATTTGTTAATGTTAAATAAACATTTGGAAGTTAGTGCGTTTAAAGCATAATGATTTAGAAACTCTAGAATTTTAGAAACACTGGAATCTTAGATCTCTGTGAGAGTGGTGTGTATATTAAAAGTGTTGGATGATGACAATGCTCAGGAAAACATAAAGGATTTGTTATAATTGCACTGATTAGTGTAGGGCATTTTATTATTGCAGTTGGAAAATACACATATCAGCAAGAAATTTAAGGAAATAATGAGTCCAATCAGTTGGGGTAATTGGAACTAAGAAATTAGTGTCATCTAAGGTTATCCAGGATGTTATCGAGGTATTCAAATTTTATTGCTAAAGCGTGTTAGAAATAGGAGTTGAGAGGTATATAAGAAAAAGTAACAAAAAGTGTAAAATAGTAAGTGTGGCCAAAACCACTAGCTCCAAATTTGAAGAGTTTTCAACGATGATTTCCTCAGCAGGATACTTACTCGATACAACAAGAAAAGCACCGCCACCAAGCTTTCCATTTCTATCTCGCCGAAACGTTTCATATTTCTTTGGTTTTCTGGAATAACCGCGTATGTCCATTATTGTCAGTTTTGAGTTAACGATGCCAAATATATTAATTTTTAACGCTCTTTACATGTGTTAAATTTTTTTTAAAAAAAATATTGACCATTTCTGAGTTTTTTCGTTAAATAACGACGTAACTTAAATGTTTATTAAATCAATATGCAGCACTATCGACGTATGTCAACCTACGTTTGATCGCTGACAAATTATTTTCTCAGAAAACGACGCATAGCGACATACGTTGTTATTACTGAAAAAAAATTCAAAATAATTTTGGATTATTTTTCAGTTTATAACCACTTATAAGACTTGAGGGTTTATTTCTGTTATTTTTTGTCACTATTATGCTTGATACGTTGTTATATTCTCATCGTACCTCCCGTTAACTTTTTGATGACGAACAAAAAAATTCTTTTTTCAAGCGACAACAACTTATGTCTACATGAGTGGTTGCTTTGGTAGTTTTCTATTTCAAAGAAACACTTTAAGTGTTATTTACATATTGTTTTTTCGTCCTTCTCTAGGATCTATTCCTCTGAAGATTATTGACTCAAAATTTTATATAAAGTATTTATTGCCCATATCTACAGGACTGTTAAATGAAAAGCTCTAAAAACTTTATATCGAGCCCATAATTTCAAATATAAGGTTTTTGGCTCCCCTAAACATTTAGATTATGACATACGCGGTTATTCTAGAAAACCACGGATTTATCACACATTATTTTGCAGTTATTAGTATTAGCTTTTAGCCGTAAAAGGTACTACTACTATATTATAGAATTCAAATCGAAACTGTTCAAGAATATACTAGAGAGTTTAGTGTATATCCCATTTGCAGTCTGTTAAACAATGCTACGAGTTGAATTTGATACTACACCTTTTCCTATTGTATTTCAGAAAACATCAATTGATTTTCAGAAAGTATCAATTGTATTTCAGAAAGTATCAATTGTATTACCGAAAACATCAATTGAATTCCAGAAAATATGAAATGTGTATCAGAAACTATCTGTATTTCAGAAAACATCAAATATATATCAGAAAGTTTCAAATGTATTTTAGAAAATATCAAATATATTTCAAATGTATATCAGAAATTATCAAATGTATTTCAGAAAATATCAATATTTTGAGAGAGGCCCTTTCCTGAAGTTTCCTTTATAAATAGAATGTTATCAGATAGTGCATTAATTTCAGAAAATATCAATTGAATTTTCGGCCTTATGTTGGAACAATTATTTTGAAGGAGGCCCTATTGCTGAAGTTTTCTTTATAAAAGAGAATGTTATCAGATAGTGCATTATTGAACGTCGACTTTATAAAAATTCTAATTTTATCGGCAATCGTGTCATAAAGGAAACGAGTAGCAAACATTATTTATCTAGGATCAATGGTACGAGGTTCTCTAGAGATGGATTAGGAGCTTCATATGAAGAAGCAATTACTTCTGTTGGAGTTATAAAATTTTCACAATTCTCTAGCAATATTTATGTTTTTCAAACTTTTGTATGTGTTGGAGTCATTCTACATTTAAGTCATTTGACTAAATCTGTTGTAAAATAGATCTTAACATTGTTATCTTTTAAAAGTTTTATCACACTTTTTAACTCAAGTAGAAGTACTCATCAAATATTGAATTTTTTATGCACAGTCATTATTTCTTTATTACTGCCGCAGCGTCGCAAAGTGGATCGTTTCATATAGGCTAGACGAAAAAAATTAAAGTGTAATTTCGATATGATTGGCATGGGAAAGTATTCTTAGAAGTCCCGAGACTGAAAAATGTCATTTTTAAACCACCTGTTCATTCTACGTTTTACACAATTAAGCGTTAAACTGGAAATTTACAATTATCTTGTTTTCTAATTTTGCTCAGCAAAAAAATAGTGCAATAGAAAAAAAGTTTTTCTCTGTTATTTGGGATTCTGATTTAATTTTTATTTATGTTTAATAAAATCTTAAAGTATGTACTTTTTTCTATAAATAGGTTCTTATTATATATTATTTCTAAAATTTGCATATGGGGGATTTCATGTCAAGTGCACCAACTTTTGAAACCGATGTCTTTCGATCGAGATGAAATTTGCACCAAGGTTAGTCCTGTTGGATAGTAGTTTAGGTGCAATTTTTCAACAAGATCGGTCCAGATCTCTCTGAGTTAGAGGGGATCAAAATTTGACATTTTGGCCAAACAGGTGTCTTTTCTCATCCATGTAACTTATTACCTATTGTTCTTAGAAAATTTTCTCCCAAAGAGTTTAGATAGCTATTTCTTCATTATTTCGGAAAAAAATACTTAAAAAAAAAAAAAAAAATTGTAGATTTTTTATTTGCTAAATTAAAGCATTTTTTGCCTTTTTTTTCCAAAAAGGGCATTTTTTTTTTTTTTTTTCATAAGAAAGTTTAGGATTTTTCCTTTAAGAGCTTTTTGGTCGCTTAGTGGGATGGAAGTGGGATATCTATCAAAATAAATGTTTTGTAACTCAAGACAACGGTTTTTCAATTTTTCACAAATGCACTATTTTGAATTTTTTCCTATTTGTGTCTAAAACCTTACAAATAAAACTTATACTGAGAAACTAGACAAACTAAACTTTCCGAAAGTATGTAACATACCTTCATAACAGAACAGAAGAGAATGGTTCTCAGTAACCTGAAAGAGTTATTTGCAACATTTCAATCTGAACACGAGGGTGTTAGAATTGGCTTCACGAAATTAACCCAAATGAGGCCAAAACATTGCGTTTTGGCAGAAAGCAGCGGAACTCACACAGTATGCGTTTTCATTTACCATGAAAATGTTAAACTGATGTTGAAGGAAATCAACTTAAAGTATTTAACAGATGATTCGGCAGAAGATTTACACGATTACCGCGATTGCCTTAAATTGACTATGTGTCCTAATGCAACAACTTCTTGCCACTTGGGTGAATGTACCATTTGCCCGAAAACCACATTCATCAAAGAAAATTTAATCAACTCTTTAGATCGAGAATATATAGAGGAGGTCAAATTTGATTCTTGGATTCAGACTGACCGATGCACATTGAAAACAATCATTTTAAATGTGGATGATTTTGTGGAAGAAATGTGTAAAGGATTGCTAAACTTGAGAAACCATGACTTTTTAGTCAAAGAGCAATGGTCATTCTTCAAGGATTTGAAGATACATTTGAAGTCTGTCATCCCGATCGGAAGACATCGGTTTCAAAAGTTGGTGCACTTGACATGAAATCCCCCATATTTATATCTTTATTTAAAAAAAATTAAATTCTTTTGACTGATGTAGAAAATCTAAAGGAGATACCTTTTGAACCTAATGAAACCTAGCTCATCTGAAAGGAAATTTTGTCTACTTTTATATACCATTGTCGGTTGACTTCGCACGACTTTGCACGGGATGTTTTTTGTTCACATTATAAGCGCACGTCTTACCTTCTCATGTTTTTTAATATCATGTAAAATCCAGGAGAAGTGTAAAGGAGGGGAAATATTTTACAGAAATATTTGAAGTTACTGCGCCCTGTATTTCTCCACTTGAAAATACAACCGTGTCAATTTTAAATATAACTTACTTCTAAATCAAGTGGCATCACTAATTATGCTGATGAGGTGCCAAATTGTCCAGTATATACAGTTATCTTAAAAGTTTTTTTAATAAAAAAATAAGCGTGGTTTGTGACATTCTTAGGTATTTTTGTAAAATTTTATTAAATAAAATCATAAAATGTCCGAGAAAAATGCGACTTTGATTACCCGTGCCGAATTTTTTGAAGCGTGGTCTTCAGTTTGCAAATCAGAGAGACAAAATGCACTACTCAATTTTGTTTCTGAACGAATGTGCTTTGATCACGTTTATGCAGATGCAAAAAATGTAGAAGACGAAATATATTTAAGTTCAAAAAACATAGAAAAAAAGTGTAAAACAACTGGCTGCAGGAAAGAACGGTACTCGTAAATCTTTGGTTGTAACTTTTGAATTTTATTTTTAAGATTTTTAAGGAAATTCAGGGCTATTTTGTTTTTAGTCAGACAAGTGGAGACCTCAACTTTGAAGAAAATCGGAAAGAACTGCCTTGTACTTCAAGGGCAGGACGGCCACCTAAGGTGAACTCAACATCTACGGCTGAATTACTTTTTGCTGGTCAGATGCCCAAAAGATCAGATGGGTTTCGTATCGCAGCAGATGTAATAAAATCGGTTGCGGAATCTGAAGTTGAAGCAACTCAATTATTAAAAGCTAGAAAAGAGGTACAGCTGCAACGGTCACTAACAAGGGAAGAAGCACTTGCATTATATATTGATACAAAATTAATTCGTAACAGTTACAAAACTCCGCGGAAACAAGCAATAAAAGTGGGTCACTTACTTTATCATTCTGCAGATGGGTTAAAAAAAGCGAAGGAAGATTGTTTTCCACCTGAAGACAGTATATTTGTTGACGAAAGCCATGCAAGTATCGTTGTAAAAGATATTGTAAATTTGGCCACTGCTCGTTTGTTAAAAGTGCAGGAGCCTGTCATCGCTGACAATGTCCCTAATTACAGCACATTGACTTTTGTTTGTAAATGGGGTGGTGATGGCAGTTCAGGACATAGCACATACAAGCAAAAGTTTCGTGCCTTTAATACTGCGATTAAAAGAAAACCCAAGTGTAGTTATCTGGCAAAATGAAAGTCCATCGTCCACTCGGCTTTGTCGACCAATAAAATTTATGCTTGCTAAAGAAACAGAAGAACTTTCGGTAGAGGTGTTTAAAAGCATTCGCGATCAAATTGATACATTGAATAGTTTCGAAATAACAGTACCAACAAAAAATCTCAAAATTGAATATGAATTTGTGTTGACGATGATTGATGGTAAAATTGCCAAATATTTAATTTCTCACAAATCCACGCAATCTTGCTATATTTGTGGCGCTAAGCCTACTGAAAAAGCTTACACGCTTGGATAAAAACATTTGAGTGCCTTTTACATATAGCATATAGGCTAGAAGTAAAAAAAAATGGGCAATAAGAGATAATGACGATAAAATGTTGGTCAAAACGTATAAGAAACGAATACAAGATCAATTTAAGTCTGAAATAGGTCTCATAATCGACAGGCCAAAACCGGGTTTTGGAACTACAAACGATGGCAATACAGCAAGAAGATTTTTTAAAAATCATGAGAAATAACTGGACTGGACAAAAAACTAATAAATAATTTTTATATTATTTTAAGTTGCATTCTTCCGGCTATGAGATAAATTTGCCCTTATTTGAATTATTCTTGAATGAAACGAAGGAATTATGTTTCAAGCAATATAGCTGGTATTGTATGCCTGTTAGCGTGCATAAAATTCTTTGTCATGGTTGCGAAATTATTAAATTGTGCATTGTCCCAATTGGGCAATTGTCTGAAGAGGCACAAGAGGCTCGCAACAAAGATTGCAGACGTTTTCGTATGTCACACACTCGAAAAACATCCAGAGTCGATACGAATAGAGACTTGCTGAATATGTTACTCATATCTTCAGATCCTCATATAAATTCTTATAGAGAAAACCCTTTAAAATATTTTCGACAAATCTCTCCAGATATTTTAAAATATCTTGCCCAGCTTCACAGCATAATAAATGTGGCAGATGCACGGTTTTCTAAGGATGATGAAGTCGATCTTAAATACTATTTTTCCATCAGCATTGATAGCGATTCATCATAAAAATCTGTGAATATGTTGTATAATATATTTCTGTAAAAAAAAACTAATCTAGTGCAATATCTTTTTTTATTTCTTCAAACTTATCATATTTTGGAAGAAAGTATGACTTTGGTCTGTTAAAATAATAATATCTAAAAAACTAATAAGTCGACAAAAATTAAATTAATTTTGCACAAAAATCAACGAAAACCACAGTTGTCTTATTGCATAATTCTTTTTTCAACATTTCATTGCTTATTTTTTGTATGAATTTTTTTGGTCAAAAAGCACAAGGAATTTCGCATCACGTGCCACGCCCACTAAAATGAATTTGTGGAACTTTCCCAGAACAAAAGTTATTAAGTGCGACCAAAGCAACAATTTAAGCTAAGAAAAATATATTTTGCGTCTAGGTTATATGAAACGATCCACTGTGCGTCGTGAGTAGAGCAAATTGTGCAAATTATATTTAATAAAAAATTAATATTTTCAGCTGTTCCTTTAAAAAGCTGAATAACTTAAATCAAAATAAGTTGTTAACTTTATATAAATAAAACTATTTATATTGCTCTTAAAAGCTTTAAAAAATTTTTGGTCGACTATTCGAATAATTCGTATCTGGTTGACAACCCTACTATATAAATATGCGGTTGTGGTTAGGATCGTAATGATGTTTAAAGTGGATGGAGGTATTTTCTAAATGTATATTAAGATGTTTGGTGATAATTTTGTTATAATAAACGTCATGACCAAATAAAATCAAATTGCATGGTAATTTTTTTGTAAACCAAACAAAAACATTTCTTTATATTATAGTCTAAGTTTCTGTCATACACAATCTGGTCACCCTTATTATCTAAACAAACACTTCATTGATTTTTTTGGTATATGGAATCTTTTCTTTTTCATTTAATGTCTAAAAACTAAAAAAAAAAATATTGATATTCATGATGAGACATTAAACACCCAACATGAAGCAATACAATACGACGCCATTGTGGTTAGTCAACCCAATCTCTGATCTTTCGCTAGCTAGATCTTTGTTAACAAAAAATCTGGTTAAATAAAAAGACGACAACAGCAATGGCAAGAGAACACATCAATACTTTTTAGATCATACGCACATTCTACATAGAATGAACATTAAAAACAGTCACTAAGAATTAAGAAGTAAAAGTTTGTTTTACTTATACGTAGTTTCTACGTTTTTTTTTTCTTTTTTGTTCAACATTGAATCGAACTTATTTTAACAAAAATGAAAAAAAAATCACCATAACCAATAGCAACAACAACAACAACAGCTGCAGAATACGCTTCTTTCAATAAACATACTTAGGTTTTTTGATAACTATTAATCGTAATAGTAAAGAGACAGATGGGATTTTACTATTATTCAGATTACTTTGCAGCTACAGTTGTGTTGTCTGTTTGACACATTTGTAAGTTTATTACTGTAACATCAGACCATTTCCCATAACTACTAATATTATGAACGTTACAAAATAGCTGAAAATAACGTTACCAAATACCCAAAATCATTTCCTTACCCGAAAATTGAAAACGAAAGCGCTCATGAGAGAGTAAATTTGCTTCTGAGCATTTATGCGGGTAAGCTGATATATGTTTCAAACTGTCAGATGTTTTATGATTTTTTAAAAATTCAAAATCACAATAATATAATTTAGTTGCCGTTTTCTTAACAAACGCTTTTGGTATTATTTTATAAATATGTAAGTGGAAAATAATCAAAAGATACTTGAAAATGTTTTTAATTAAATTTTTTTTCCACATTCGAAAAATATTCCTTTTATGCCCTCCACATCACTGTGCATAATGTATATATATATCAGTTTGTCATTCATTTTGTAACGCGCCGAAAAATGAATTGGCGACCTCATAAAGTATATAAATTCTTATAACAACGCGAGTAGATATAACGCTGTCCGTCTGTCTGTCTATCCGTCTGTCTGTTAAAATCAAAATAAATCATTTTCCTGGGTAAAATTAGGACAATATTGTTTGCTGGTTGGTATTTAAAATAAGGTGAAGACACCTCTAAAAATGCTTAAAGTTCTGTGTGTTTGTCGTAAAAATTTCCTTTATCAAATTGTTTACGTTTTCAAAAATTTTGTTATACATAAATAGTGCAATAGGTTCAGATGGTAATATAAACGTAAAACACAGATGAAGGGTATCAAAGATTCGGCATAGCCGAATTTAACACTATAGTTCTTTATTAACACCTTAACTTTTTTTGGCTTAGATTGACGTATAAGTATATACTGACATTTAAACTTCAACTTCATTTATATTCCTTCATTTTCCACACTCAATCCTAATTTGGCCTCTTTCCCAAACACTCTCAATATTTGTCAAACAACCTGTATACTGACTGAGACTCTATTTCCAACAATAGTGTTGTTTTGTTTCAAAGATTCTTTTTTGAAGAGAAGCGCAAAAAACTACAACAACAAAAGAAGAATAAGAACCAACAAACGAAAAAAATTTACTAAAATAGTTTACGACCAAGTTACGTGAAATAATGACTAGTTTGTGTTTTAGTTTTTTGTAACCATATAATCGGTCACTGACTTGTCAGCATGGCTGCTTGCAATTTGAGAACTCCCAACTCTATTTTTTTTTTTTAAGTTTTCGAAACCAACCAACAACAACTAGTAACCAAACATTTCTGTGGTTCCAGAGTAAGTACATTCGTACATATGGACGTTCTAGTAACAGTAAGAAGACATACGAAATATAATCTCTCGGTTGACACTGAGATGGTAAAAGTTAGACAAGAAGAATAGTGTGTGAAGAGTTGGTGTACAAGTATGTATGTGTACGTCTGTGTTTTGAAGAATGTTAAAGAAATTAAAAACAAATTATAATACCTGTCATAAGTTCAAATACTTATATTCTTTAAGTGTAGTTTATAAGAAAAAATCGTTGGTTAATTCAAAATCAAATGTATGAAATATTGCTAAGGTGAAAACTAAGCTTGTTCTTTAACTTTAAAAATACGAATATATTTTTTTTTTTTGACAAATTTAATTCTAATAGACAATTCATAGCTATTTTACGATTTTTTTTTTGTAATGGAATACAAACAACACAACACATACATTTTACTGAATACTTTGTAACAAATTCCACAAAAATATCGATTACCAGTATAATAAGTAAATATTTGGTAAAGTTTGATTTATTTTTGCTCCAGTACCAACATTTTACTGCATATCATGCTGCTCGAGCTACTTGAGTTCTAAATAAGATACTTGAGTTGAATAAGTAGCTCGAGTAGTAAAACCTGTCACTTTTCATGTTTGAAAGCGTATAAAATGATATGTAAATATAAATATAAATTTCACTTGCATCGGACTGTTTTACTGGCGTGGACTAACTACTACTCGAAAAAGTTTGACCTCTTTCCATACAAATGTATGCAAATTTGCACCTATATATGTTTGACACCATTTAATAAAAAATTTTGCAAAAATACATTCTATAAAATTACATATTTTGGAATCAGTTTTATCAGTGATTAATTTCCTGAAATATTGAAAGATTCTGATGAAAACTATGGAGTTGGGCTAACTACAACTCAAAAAAGATCAGCTTCTTTACAAATGTATGAAAATATGTTCTTCGTAGTTACAAACATAAGCACAAACTCATTACAGCCTTACACCAAGTTGTATAGGAAATAAATAAGTTCGTCATATTGGCTTAATGCAATAAATTTTCTGTAAAATTACATCAGTCCTTAAATATATTTTGTAGATCGATGTCTAAGGACATCGGGAATGCAGCAACTAATATTGATGTTCTATATAACAGTTT
Source organism: Cordilura impudica (assembly GCA_963682025.1). Taxonomy (NCBI): domain Eukaryota; kingdom Metazoa; phylum Arthropoda; class Insecta; order Diptera; family Scathophagidae; genus Cordilura; species Cordilura impudica. The sequence goes on from OY821517.1 coordinate 178,425,050, forward strand.
ACAAAAAAATTATTATAATAATATTGATGTTGTATATAACAGTTTACAAAAAAAATTATTGTCAAAAAACTAATGCCGTATTCTTTTCTGACAAAAAATTACGCACTTTTTTGCACTTTTTCCGAAAAGTGTACTTTTTGTATATTTTGAATTAAGAGCAACCTTTATCTTATACATCAATCGGAAGGTCTCAAAGTGCTGTCTTCTTAAACTTTAAAAAAAATTGATTATTATCTACTTTAAAGTCAAGGGATGAAAATGTTAAAAATGGGGAAATATTCTCACACTAAGACCTGAAAGAAGTCAATGACTGCAATTTTTTGCGATTTACGAGTGCTCGACCTTGAGACCTTTCGATTGATATATAAGATCTTAATTCAAAATATACAAAAAGTAAATTTTCGAAAAAAAATGCAAAAAAGGGCAATATTTTTTGTCTGAAAAGATAACGGCATAAAACATATTAACACTAACATTAATTTAAACTAGCAGATTCCAGCGCTCGAAATTCGAGTGCAATTTCTAGGCAAATTTATTTTTCAACTTAGCCAATTAACAAACCAATACTCTTTTGGTGTATTATTATTGTGAATGAAGATAACAAACTCATTAACAAACACATTAAAAAATTTAATAAATACACACATAGCATATGTTACCTTCTCCGAGAAAAGGGGCCTGTGAGTGAAAATTAAGTTTTGAGAAAAAACGCATTTAAAGTTTCTACACCCTTTTAGGTACCAGAATCCACCGTTTTTGAAACAACCCGTTTTTTGACACACTAGGTCCCTTTTCTCGGAGAAGGAAAAAATTTAAAAATCTGTAAATCTGGTGAACAGTTAATAAGAAATACTTTTCAAATAATATACTTTTGGTCAAAATCGGTAAAAAAAAAAAAAACGATAGAACAAAACATCGGTAACAAAAAATTGCCTAGCCTATTAATATTATAGATATTGCTCGAAGCATTGGTTAGTGTAAAATGAAACCGAATTCAAATATTGAAAAATACTATCCTATAACATTCATAGATTAGAAAATAAAATTATATATGTATACAAAATAACCGAACTAAACATCCGACAAATATTTGAAGCATCTAAATACTTTTGGAAACCTGCAGTAGGAATTAATAGATTTGGTAGAGGAATTATAGGTTGCGTGTATGTTTTATACCCTATACCACTATGTGGTTTGGGTATAATGACTTTGTGCTTCTGTTTGTAACAACCAAAAATGTTTGACCTACACCCATCTTTAATTATACCGATCGAATCAGAATCACTATCTGATTCGATTTAACGATGTCCGTCCGTCCGTCTGTGTGTCCATGTAAAGCTTGTAATCAAACTGCAGGTCGCAAATATGAATATATTTTGACGAACTTTGGTATTTGATCTTTTATCGGCCATGGGATGAACGCTATTGAAATTGGTGAGAATCGGTCCATGTTCAGACCTAGCCCCCTAGACCCCTATGAAATCAACATATATTGTCATAAGATCCAAATTATCATGCACATCTTAGTCAAATTGGGTTTGTATGTATATACTACATCCATTAATCAGTAGTCCAAAAATTATCCCCATTGGATAACTCTTAATCATAGGCCCCATATAGAGATGCTTCCCGATCTTCACTTAAATCTATCAAAAAACAAAAATATTGCACTGATTCTTCTCAAATTTTATTTATATATATTTTTGCAAAATACAAGAGACTTCAACAAACATGGTCAGGATCGGTCCATTTTTAGGCCTAGTCCCCATATAGATATAACATCCGATATAAACTTTTTCATATCTGCAGCCAAAAAAATTAATAAAAATCCCACTCAAATTTGGTTTATGCTTATTTTCTATATCCAGTTAGTTGGGCCTGAGTGATAGGGTCTCTAAACGCATGGTATAGGGTATCGTATAGTCGGTCTAGACCGACTATAATTATACCGTATACCACTATGTGGCTTGGGTATTATGACTTTGTGCTGCTGTTTGTAACTACCAAAAATATTTGACCTAGACCCATCTTTAATTATACCGATCGAATCAGAATCACTAAATGATTCGATTTAACGATGTCCGTCCGTGCTTACGTCCATCTGTCCGTCCGTCCGTCCGTCTGCGTGTCCATGTAAACTTTGTAATCAAACTGCACGTCGCAAATATGAATATATTTTGATGAAATTTGGTATGTAAGCTTTCACTGGCCATAGGATGAACGTTATTGAAATTGGTGAGAATCGGTCCATGTTCCGACCTAGCCCCCGTACAAATGACCCCTATGAAATTGACATAAATTGCCATAAGATCCAAATTGTCATATAGATCTTACTCAAATTGGGTTTGTATGCGTTTATTACATCCATTAATGAGTATTCTAAAAATGATCCCTGGGACAACTCTTAGTCATAGGCCCCATATAGAGCTGATTCCCGATCTTCACTTAAATCTATCAAAAAACAAAAATATTGCACTGATTCTTCTCAAATTTTGTTTGTATATATTTTTGCAAAATACAAGAGACTTTACCAAACATAGTCAGGATCGTTCCATTTTTGGGCCTAGTCCCCATATAGATATAACATCCGATATAAACTTTTTCATATCTGCAGCCAAAAAAATTAATAAAAATCCCACTCAAATTTGGTTTATGCTTAGTTGGGCCTAAGAGATAGGGTCTCTAAACGCATGGCATAAGGTATCATATAGTCGGTCGAGACCGACTAATGAAATATAATACACTAACTATAATAAACAATAGTTAACAATATATATTTTTGGTATACACAATGACCCTTGATAGAGTACTATTGGTATTTCTTATTACATATGAAGCATATATGATTAAATTAGATTTTTGGTTTTTGATTCTTTTAAGGAATTTAAATCTCTTCTTGATATATTTTTATCATATTTAATATTCAAATTTGATAAGTTGCAGTCCACTGCTTTTATATTTACCCATCTATAATTATGTTAAGAGATGGGTATGCCATGTTCATTTTCTATTAAATGTTTTTTGTCAAGGAAAATAAAGGCTTCAGGAGGAACAAATCCCTTCTGTGAACTGCTCATGTGTGTAATAAGTACATCTTAATATATTATTTCTAATAAGGGAAAATTTAAAATTATCTATTCTTATAATATTAGCCTGGTTGTACAATTTTTTATTAGATACATATTTAATATAATTACTTTCTGGAGAACTATAAAGCGATGTACATGATCTTAAACATTTCCTTTCAAAAAGTTAAATTTTTCCATGTTTGATGGTAGTATGTTAAACCATATTGGACAACCATATATTATTATGGGTCTTAAGCTGCGTTCACACTACGTGTTTTGCTTGTGTTTTTCTTAGTTTTTTAACACGTGTAATTTGTACACATAGTGTGAACCCTTTCAAACATTGTTTATGTACAACACATTTTGCAAAACATATGTAAATTTTTCAATTAGAGCAGGTTCTATTTTGGCAAGACAAACATATAAAAATACAACACTGCTTGTGGCGAAAGAAGTAAATTATAAAGATTAACATTGAAAGAAAAATAAATTGTTTAATATTAATTAAAAATTTAAAAATATATTAAATATATAACTTTATTTTTAACAATAAATTTTTGCAAATTCACAAATTAAATCAGCTGTTGTTTACATTTAGAGGTCATGTCATACGGAAATACATATGTACGTTTGAACGCAAAAAATATGAGTCGTATGTAAAACGCCAATTTTGACACACACACAGAATATGGATCGTAAAACTGAATTTACATATGGAAAATACACATATGTAAACACAGCTTTATTAAGAACTGATACATTAATATTTTAATTTTAGAACTCACATATTTAGAATAAAACAGTGTAATTATTTCCTTAACGTCTAAATAGACACCTAAGTATTTAACTATTTCCCTATTAGGAATGTTACAACTAAACGAGTTGGCCTTGATTCGAAATTCTTTCCAGTTTTTTCTAATGTTATGGTTGCATTTATTAACTGGTGGTCTGAAGAGTATTGTTTCACATTTTTGAGCATTAATTCTCATATTCCAATTAGTTGCGTAACTTTCAAATTTATTGTATTTTTTTTCTTTTTTTGAGATTTTCATTAATACTTTGGATTTTATCATCAGCGTGATATATACTAATATCATCTGCAAATGAGTTTATATATAATCTATTTCAGATAAAAGATCCATTATATATAAATTGAAGAGATTGGGAGAGTTTGCAGTTCCCTATTGTAATCCATTAGAAATCAAAAATTTGTTTTTTCTTGCTTTATTTTGGTAACATCAATATAATTTGATTTAAAGGAAAATTGTAGTGAAATAATTTATATATCAGACCATGTAGCCATACACTCTCGAATGCTTTTTCCATATCAGTTGCATGTATGGTTTTAACCAAAACATCAATTCAACATAAATTAACTGCAAATTCATACAACAAAACGGAGAGGATACAATAAAGGTGGTTGTAATCAGGTCGATGATTTTAATATTCCCATTATATATTAGAGGTTCAGTGTGGTATTCGGATTTCGATGTTGTTGAGAAAGTTTTTATTGAAGATAGTCCAACAAATTCGGTGGTCGTTGGTGATTTAAATGTATGAATTGGCACACTTCAACAAAAAATAAATGAGAGTTATATGATTTCGTCTCATGTATATTCGGGTCTGAGAAAAAAGATTCTGTGGTAAATGCGAAAGGAATGACAGTGCACTGTGGGGATGTTGTGGAAAAAAGTAAAATTTTCAACATACTATCAACGGAATATGCAATGGTATTTTTAAATTTCGGAATAACTGTTGCAATCAGATCAAAAAAAATTACTTAGATCTGAATACTAGGTATTTTAGCCGTTTCAAACTCATTACTTGTTGTTTTATTGAACAGACTGGAAATAAACCTAAGAATTTCAAGGCGAATATTATTTTATTGCTTGAGGTGATGTCTCTGTTTTTATTATTTTATTTAAAATAGGATATTTCAGTATGCTAAGGTTAAAAAAATAAACATTGCAGAGACTTTTATTATCTGTTAAAAAATATTTTTACGAACATAGAATAAAAAAACCACATTTCCCCAAACTCTTCGACTTTTAATTTTAGCTACATTTGCTTATAGTTGGAAATCACTACCAATACATTGTATAATATCAGCTTTTAGATTTTAAATCAATTTCAGGGGGCTCCTAGGGGCACCCTTTTAGTTGTAATTATAATTGAACGCTATTAAGATCTGTATTTCTGAACTACTATAATTGACGCAACATTTTGAAGGTAGTTGTTGGGTCAACGTATAACATTTATATGATACTAGCAGATTCCAGCACTCGAAATTCGAGTGAAAATTCTAGGAAATTTTATTTTTTCATTAAATAAAGACCGTAAAGGTTTGCTAATCAATTATAGCCAATTCGCAAATCAACACAAAAGAACAAACCCATTTTTATTACAAACACATTAACAAATTTAATAAACACGCACATAGTATTGTATAATTTTATGTATGTGTTAGTAGCAACCTTAAATGCAATTTACTCAAAATAAGGAAACTAATTTAAAAATCTGTAAATCTGCAAAACGGCTAAAAAGAAATACCTTTCAAATAATATACGTTTGGTCAAAATCGGGATAAAACGGTAGAACAAACCATCGGTCACAAGAAATCGCCTAGCCTATATATAGCTACTTTTTATGGGCGGTGCCATGCCCACAGTTCCGACGAGCCCATTTTTGGACGACTACCCACATTAATAACTCATGAACTCACACAAAGTCCCAATCCTTTTGATACTACAGTACTACAGATATGTGATATTAAATATTTAATTTATATGGAGTGCCACGCCCACTTATCTGGTCCGGCCACTCACATTTTTTTATTGTTTTTTGCAATAATGTACCTTCTAGACCGATATTATTTATTTAAATATTAAGAGATACAAACTGCATGAAATTAAATACTTAAATAAAGTTCACTGCGATCATAGTACGTCAACGAATTCTTTTACATCTGATAGTATTTCAAGGCAAGGAATGGAAATTTGTTTTCGGTATTTGCTATTAGAAGTTTGAATTGTTCATATATTGCTGTGCGAAGCATATAGTTAACATCAGCCGTAAGTAGTACAGCAGTTAAAATGCGTATTTTTGTTTTTCGAGATATGTAATTTCTTCCCAAATTATCCTAATGAAATTAAAGATTCATACGATCTTAAAGATTTATACGATCTTCTATATATGACAGGTTAGTTTTGCTTCGATAAAGAATTCGAACAAAGTCCAGCAAATACCGAAAGGTTCATCTCAGTTGATTCATTCAATAAGTGCATTTATAATATTTTTATACCCTACACCACTATGTGGTTTGGGTATAATGACTTTGTGCCGCTGTTTGTAACAACCAAAAATATTTGACCTAGACCCATCTTCAATTATACCGATCGAATCAGAATCACTTTCTGAGTTGATTTAACAATGTCCGTCCGTCCGTCTGTGTGTTAATGTAAAGCTTGTAATCAAACTGCAGGTCGCAAATATGAATATATTTTGATGAAATTTGGTATATAAGCTTTTATCGGCCATGGAATGAACGCTATTGAAATTGGTGAGAATCGGTCCATGTTCAGACCTAGCCCCCATACAAATTACCCATATGAAATCGACATAAATTGCCATAAGATCCAAATTGTCATATAGATCTTATTCAAATTGGGTTTGTATGCCTTCATTACATCCACTAATGAGTAGTCCAAAAATGATCCCTTTGACCCCATATAGAGCTGCTTCCCGATCTTCACTTAAATCTGTTAAAAAAACAAAAATATTGCACTGATTCTTCTCAAATTTTGTTTGTATATATTTTTGCAAGATACAATAGACCTTACCAAACATGGTCAGGATCGGTCCATTTTTGGGCCTAGTCCCTTTATAGATATAGCATCCGATATGAACTTTTTCGTATCTGCAGCCAAAAAAATTAATAAAAATCCCACTCAAATTTGGTTTTTGCTTATTTCCAATGTCCAGTTAGTTGGGCCTAAGAGATAGGGTTTCTAAACGCATGGTATAGGGTATCGTATAGTCGGTCCAGACCGACTATAATTTTCTTACTTGTTATATATAAAAGAGTTACGAGGATGATCATCATCGCCCAGCCCAAACCATTCGACCCGGAAGCTCGATTTGGACTGTAGGTTCCTCTCTTGGCGTAAAGATCCACTAAGAACGGATTTTTAAAAATTCGTACATTAACGGGGTAAAAGCGGACAAAATGGGGAAAATGGTAACAAATTAATCTAGGAATATGAAATTTGGCGCGTGGACTCCATCCGAGAAACAAGTGTTGGTTGAGAACTAATTTTTTCCATTTAAGGGGAAAAAACGGCCAAAAAGAGGTAGAAATTGTACCTTTCTGCATCTGCTTAACATATTAATATATACATATGGACATATGAATTTTGGTATAAAGAGTCCACCGAATATATGGGCATCAGTCAAAAATGAAGTTATTGCTAATTCTATCGTCTAGGGGAGGAAAAACGGCCAAAAAGGGCAAAAAGTGTACATTTGGTATCTTCTAAACAAACGAATTTAGAAATATCAAATATAGTATGCGGATTCCATTCGAGACATAAACATCAGATGAGAGGAAAACTTTGGGGGGGGGGGGGTAAAAACAGCCAAAAATTATAAAAATGGTACCTTTTTGCATCTTCTTTACAAAGTAATTTAGGAGTATGAAATTTGATATGTAGGCTCCACCAGAGACACAAACATCGGCAAAGAATACCAATTTTTTTTAAATTCGAACCTTCAGGGATAAAAGCGGACAAAAATGGGGAAAATTATAAGAAATTAATCTAGGAATATAAAATTTGGTGTTTAGACTCCATCCTGGAAACCAATATTGGCTCAGGTCTAATTTTTTCGAAATCTTTTTAACATATTAATCTATACATATGAGTTTTGCTATACAGACTCCACCGGATACGTAGGCATTAGTCAAGAATGAAGTTATTGCTAATTCTAATATTTAGGGGCGGAGAAATGGCCAAAAAAGGGAAAAATTTTACATTTGGTATCTTATAAACAAACGAATATAAAATATAGTTTGTGGATAGAAACATTAAATGAGACGAAATCTTTTGGAAATTAAGATGATAAAACAGGGTAAAAACGACCCGTAAATGTAACAATGTACCTTTTTGTATCTTCTTTACAAAGTAATTTACGAATATGAAATTTGATATGTAGATTCCACCACATATACAAACATCGGAGAAGAATAAAATATGTTTTAATTCGAGCCTTAAGGGGAAAACTGATACTTTTCAACTGGTAAATTTTCATTTGAAAGTACATTTTCTTAAAAAAACAATTAAGAAATTTATAGTCGGTATAGAGCGATACCCTATACCATGCGTTTAGAGAATTTATCTTAGGTAAAACTAATTGGGTTTAGAATTTGAATTTTTGGTTGATAATTTGAATCTTATGGCAAGCTAATTCGAACTCATAGGGTTAATTTTTATGAGAACTAGGTCTGAACATGTGCCCATTTTCACCAATTTCAATAGCGTTTATCATACGGCTTGATAAATAAAATAATATCATTTTTGATCTTTATAATTTGAATAATTTTCGAACCTATTATGAATAAAAACAAGTAAGAAAATTATAGTCGGTCTAGACCGACTATACGATACCCTATACCATGCGTTTAGAGACCCTATCTCTTAGGCCCAACTAACTGGACATAGAAAATAAGCAAAAACCAAATTTGAGTGGGATTTTTATTAATTTTTTTGGCTGCAGATATGAAAAAGTTCATATCGGATGCTATATCTATATAGGGACTTGGTCCAAAAATGGACCGATCCTGATCATGTTTGGTAAAGTCTCTTGTATTTTGCAAAAATATATACAAACAAAATTTGAGAAGAATCAATGCAATATTTTTGTTTTTTAATAGATTTAAGTGAAGATCGGGAAGAAGCTCTATATGGGGTCAAAGGGATCATTTTTGGACTACCCATTAATGGATGTAATGAACGCATACAAACCCAATTTGAGTAAGATCTATATGACAATTTGGATCTTATGGAAATTTATGTCGATTTCATATGGGTAATTTGTATGGGGGCTAGGTCTGAACATGGACCGATTCTCACCAATTTCAATAGCGTTCATCCCATGGCCGATAAAAGCTTATGTACCAAATTTCATCAAAATACATTCATATTTGCGACCTGCAGTTTGATTACAAGCTTTACATGGACACACAGACGGACGGACGGACGGACGGACGGACGGACGGACGGACGGACGGACGGACGGACGGACGGACATTGTTAAATCAACTCAGAAAGTGATTCTGATTCGATCGGTATAATTAAAGATGGGTCTAGGTCAAATATTTTTGGTTGTTACAAACAGCAGCACAAAGTCATTATACCCAAACCACATAGTGGTATAGGGTATAAAAAGTGGTACTTAAATAGAGTAGGTGGCAATATATTTTAAACTTTTACAAAATTCAAAATTTGCCAATTTTGTTATACCCTATACCACTATGTGGTTTGGGTATAATGACTTTGTGCTGCTATTTGTAACTACCAAAAATATTTGACCTAGACCCATCTTTTATTACACCGATCGAATCAGAATCACTATCTGATACGATTTAACGATGTCCGTCCGTCCGTCCGTCCGTGTGTCCATGTAAAGTTTGTAATCAAACTGCAGGTCGCAAATATGAATATATTTTACTGAAATTTGGTATATAAGCTTTTATCGGCCATAGGATGAACGCTATTGAAATTGGTGAGAATCGGTCTATGTTCAGACCTAGCCCCCATACAAATGACCCCTATGAAATCAACATAAATTGCCATAAGATCCAAATTATCACATAAATCTTAGTCAAATTGTATTTGTATGTGTTTATTACATCCATTACATTACATCGGTCTAGACCGACTATAATTTTCTTACTTGTTTTTTAATAATTTCGCGCTTAGTAATAAAATTATGAATTATTTGGCGAAATCACTATTTGGTGTGTTTTATATTGGAAGATAACACATTTGTTACAAAAAATACAATAAAAAAGAAATATTTTCTTTAGCGATGCCAAAACAGTGGAAACTTTTAAACTTCTTTACCAGAGATGATTAAAATAATAAAAATAGAAGAACGAGTGATATATCTATTTAAATAAAGATTCTGACACTTTCTTTCAATTATTATAAAATAATGGCAAGAATAAAGTTTTATGACGATTTGAAAACTTGAATAATAGTTGATTTTAGTGATGGTCGTAAGCAAAAGAATATTTGTGAGAAATATTCTATGAATAAATCCATAAAATCGTCTGACTAGCATTAATCTTGCTAAAAAAACGCATGAACTGAAATTAGAATACTGTCGGCGAATAGCGTAGACGCAAAAATTAAATATTTAAATGGCCGCAAAACGGCTACACGCTTCGGGGGTTTTACTAAAATAAATTAATACAATCGTTCAGTATAGGAATCATCTACCACCCAAGACCTTTTTTTTTTTTTTTTTTTTTATTAATCAACACTCAGGGGATGCCCCCTACAGATGCAGTGCATTGTGTTGATCTTAGGAAAGATAGACATAGGAAGGAGGAAAGAGGGAGTAGTGTGTTAATTTTTTTTTTTTTTTTTTTGCAGCGACAGACCAAAGCCTCTGGTAGGAATCGAACCCACGACCCCCGCATGGTAGGCGAGCACGCTACCTACTCACCTACCTTGTGTTATTGTATAGTAAAGGTTTCCATTGTTTTGTCAACAGCATAAAAATGAATACTTTTAAGTTTTGTTAATTTTTTCTGAAGTTATGTTAATATTTCTTCTTTGTTAAATAAATAAAATATACAAATGTATAAATAATAAAATAGTTTTTAATTTTATGATAAAATTTTTTGGTATTCACCGTCCAGTCGTCAAAAATATATTTTGTTAAAAGTTTCCATCGTATTGTCACTCACACCATATTTCTTATTGTTTTTAAATATTATTATGGCTTAAATAATTGATATAATAATTACGCTAACAACGTAGCGGGCATACTGCTGGTAATTTATACATATTATTATTCGTATGTAATACAATATACCGTAGGCTTATAATGTGAATACATAAAAAAATTTTGTTTTGATGTTCCTATTTGTGCATGATATTTAAAAGATGAAATTTAATGTTGGTAGGAAGGAACAACAACACTTTAAGTGAGAATAGTTATGTATCCTTGGGTTTTTCACAAGTTTGTTCAAAGTTTTTAGTTGTTTTAGTATTTTGATTTTTCTATTAGTGCATGCGTTAATTTTGCATTAATTTTATGGCGCCATAATGGTTGATTTACTTTTAAAGTTTCTTTCAATATTTTCTCAACAAACAGTTCTTCATAACTATTCTTTGTTGTCCTCAAAGTTATAGTAAAGCTCAGTGGTTATATTTAATCTGCTAGAAATTGCATTGCCAGAAGGTTAACTTTTATATGTTTTTGGATCAATTTTAGTTATTCTCGACATTATTAATTACTTGACACGCTTGACCCTAAAATAACCGATTGGCTGGAGACTTTTTCACAAATTTCATCTCCTATCTTCTCCAGTTTTTTCTTTTCGAATTAAATCATTTTCTATAAAAACTACATAACAAATTAAAACATTGCTTTTATTTTACTACAATATCAAAAATTCGGTTCTTCCCTATTAGGCCAAGAAAAATATTACGATAAATTAATTGTTATAATATATAAAGTTTTCGTAAATACAATTAATTTTTTAATTGAAAATGCACCTATGACTTTGTTAATATATTAAATATATAATTTTTAACTTAAAATTTTTAACACTCTACAATCTTCTTTAACAGCTAGTTTGTCATATTGAACTACAAAATTGTTAGCAATCAACAATTGCAATTTAACATTGTGTCCATCATATTAGGTAATTATATTGTTATTAGTTAATTATATTTTCTACAGTGGATTTTTCATGTTAAAAACTTCATTTAAAATTAAATGAATACATTTTCATTATTTTTTTTTTCTAACTGAGAATAATATACATACAGCAAATCTATAATATTATTAGGTAAGGCGATTGCTTGTGGCCGATGTTTTGTTGCACAGTTTTCTCTCGATTTTCACCAAACGCATCCCATCTGAAAGATATTTCTCTTTAGCTGTCCACCAGATTTACAGATTTTTTCCTTTTTAAATTTTTTTGGAGTTAATTTAAGGTTGTTACTAACACATACATAAAATTATACAATGCTATGTGTGTGTTTATTAAAATTGTTAATGTGTTTGCTTTCCTCATTCACAATAATAATTGTGTTGAATTGAAAAATAATTTTGCACATAAATCAATAACACAATCGATATTTAATAGTTATATATTAATATTAGTAAAAAATTAGAGTGGGCTGATATAATCAAACATTTTAATCTTTAATATACCACTTTAACATTAAACATTTTTTTTTAATTTTTGTTGTTTGAAAAGTGTATTTAAGGCGTAAAATCGAAAAAATGTTAACATTCGAAAAAATCTTAACAAAAAGCCTTAACTATTTTCCCAAGCATTATTTGACCTTTTTTTGATCAAGTTATGTCATTTATAATGCTTAATGGCAACCCCATTCATTTGTTGTTGGTTACATTAAAATAAGTGATGAAATAAAAGTACGTGTTAAAATTATTAAATATTTTCAGCAAAAACCAACTTAGTCCTAAAAAAAGAATTAAAGATTTGCCGTCATATGTTATTAGAAACTATCAAAAGCATTTTTTTAGGTCAAGAAAATAGGAAGCATATCAAAAAGAGCTCCCAATACATCCAGTAGAAAAGCAGCCCGGTTAGGTCAGTGCGGGAAATATTTGGTGCGAAAAGTTAAAGCCAATGTAGATTTGAAAACATTTAAAGTTGAAAAAGTTCCAGACAGGAACGATGTAAATTATACAGAGCACGGAAATTGAAATCATGTTTCATAATAAACTGCCCCTGCTGCATAATGGACGATCGCATTTTCCGGATCAAAATTTGTATGTTGCTAAAGCTCACAGAAATGTCGAAGATAAGTTTAGAAACAGAGACGAAATTTCAAAAAAAAAATAACTTTGTTTCGTAAACAATATGCAGTTGCGGCAAATGATAAAAGTAAATTTGTTACTACGTGCTCGATAAATATCGAAATTCATATTAAAGAATATTTGCAAAGTAGACTACTACTACATATTTTTGGCCGATTTGGACATACTGTCACTACGTTAAGAAAACTCTTGAGTGGTACAAGAACAATATCGTAGTCATGTGCACCTTCTTTCTTCCCGACCGATGTTTCCTCTCAATGGTCAAACTCTCTTGATAGTTTCTAATAACATTGGAAACAATTTGATCTTGGATTTTTTTTTTGTCCAACTTTTTGTAGGAGCAAGTTGGATATTATTCAAAAAATTTAATAATTTTGGAATGGACTTATTTTTCATCACTCATTTTAATCAAACTAACAATAAGTGAACAAGATTGGCGTTAAACAATATAACTGACATATATTTCAAAGATAATTTGATCAAAAAATCAAATCAAATAATGCTTGCAAAAAAATTTAAGAGGAAAAGACTTTTTCCATCTCACTGCTTAGAGCATACAAAAAATCATTTTGAATAAAAAAAATGAATTACAGTCCATGATACAGCTGAATGGAAATCCAGTAGGAAAAACACTCGGACGACCCTCAAACTTGCCTCGATTTGTTTCTTATTGGTTTCAGGATCTTTAAGAATTGATTGACATCAAGTTGAGTACCACAGCAGGCTCCTTAGCCTCTGATATAAGCTTAGATCTGTTTTAGTGATCAAAAATCATGTGAGTCCGATCACAGTGGAGATGTGTATACATCTTGTAATTAAAGGCTTTTTATGTCACTTTTTTAAAATCAAACAGAAGGCGTCATCTATAGCAATCAACTGCAGGAGCTCTGCTAATAGAAAAATAATTATTATTATTTATTATTTCAACCGGTTAATTTTTAATTTTTTATTTTTCATATTTCATTTTTCGTTTTTCATATTCATTTTCATTTTTTATTTTTTATTTTTAATTTTTCGTTTTTAATTTTTCATTTTACATTTTTCATATTTGTCATTTTTCGTTTTTCATTTTTCTTTTTTCATTTTTTAATTTTCATTTTTTATTTTTCATATTTTCTTTGTCATTTTTCGTTTTTATTTTCATTTTCATCTTTCATTTTTTATTTTTAATTTTTAAGTTTTCGTTTTTAATTTTTTATTTTTCATTTTTCATTTTTCAATTTCCCATTTTTATTTTTCATATTTTCATTTTTAATTTTTTATTTTTCATTTTTCATTTTGCAAATTTCATTTATCATTTTCCATTTTTCACTTTTAAATTTTCATTTTTCATTTTCCTTTTTCCATTTTTAATTTTTCATATTCCATTTTTCATTTTTAATTTTCCATTTTTAATTTTTTCAATATTTCATTTTTCGTTTTTTATTTTTCATTTTCATTTTTTATTTTTCATTTTCATTTTTCATTTTCTATTATTCATTTCTCGTTTTTAATTTTTCATTTTTTATTTTTCATTTTCTATTATTCATTTTTAGCTTTTAATTTTTCATTTTTTATTTTTCTTTTTTCATTTTTTATTTTTTATTTTTTGTTTTTAATTTTTAATTTTTTTATTTTTCATTTTCCAATTTTCATTTCTTATTTCTTATTTTTCATTTTTTATTTTTCATTTTCATTTTCATCTTTCATTTTTAATTTTTTATTTTTCATTTTTTAGTTTTCGTTTTAATTTTTTATTTTTCATTTTTGTACCCTATACCACTATGTGGTTTGGGTATAATGACTTTGTGCTGCTGTTTGTAACAACCAAAAATATTTGACCTACACCCATCTTTAATTGTACCGATCGAATCAGAATCACTATCTGATTCGATTTAACGATGTCCGTCCGTCCGTCCGTCCGTCTGTGTGTCCATGTAAAGCTTGTAATCAAACTGCAGGTCGCAAATATGAATATATTTTGATGAAGTTTGGTATTTGATGTTCTATCGGCCATGGGATGAACGCTATTGAAATTGGTGAGAATCGGTCCATGTTCAGACCTAGCCCCCATACAAATGACCCCTATGAAATCAACATATATTGCCATAAGACCCAAATTATCATACAAATCTTAAACAAATTGGGTTTGTATGTATATATTACATCCATTGATCAGTAGTCGAAAAATGATCCCTATTGGACAACTCTTAGTCATAGGCCCCATATAGAGCTGCTTCCCGATCTTCACTTAAATCTATAAAAAAACAAAAATATTGCACGGATTCCTTTCAAATTTGGTTTGTATATATTTTTTAAAAGTATAAGTGACTTACCGATCGACTCAGAATCACTTTTTGAGTCGAAATAGCAATTTCCGTCCGTCCGTCCGTCAGTCTGTGTGTCCATGTAAAGCTTGTAATCAAACTACAGGTCGCAAATATTAAAATGTTTTGATGAAATTTGATGTATAAGCTTTTATCGATCATAGGATGAACGCTATTGAAATTAGTGAAAATCAGTCCATGTTCAGACCTAGCCCCATACAAATGACCCCTATGAAAACGACATAAATTGCCATAAGTTCCAAATTATCATATAGATCTCAGTCAAATTGGGTGTGTATGTGTTTATTACATCCATTAATCAGTAGTTCAAAAATACTCCCTACAGGAAAATTCTTAGTCATAGGCCCCATATAGAGCTGCTTCCCGATCTTCACTTAAATCTATCAAAAACAAAAATATTGCACAGATTTTTGTCAAATTTGGTTTGTATATATTTTTTCAAAGTATAAGAGACTTTACCAAATATGGTCAGGATCGGTCCATTTTTCGACCTAGTCCCCATATAATGGGCCTATGAGATAGGGTCTCTAAACGCATGGTATAGGGTATCATATTGTCGGTCTCGACCGACTATAATTTTCTTACTTGTTTATTTTCCATTTCTCATTTTTTATTTTCCATTTTTTATTTTTCATTTTTCATTTTATATTTTTCATTTTCAAACAGGTTATTACATATCATAATTATTTCACCAATAGAATCATAAGTCACGCCGATTTTGTCTTACGCTCACATGTTAAGCTGTTTTTGGAATTGTATTGTGTAATAGAAATTTACCCCCCTGCGCTATAGATGTTTACACATCAAAAATCGTAATAGAATCTCTCAGTAAATACATATTATATTATTATACCCTCCACTCCAGTGTGCAGAGGGTATATATAAGTTTGTCATTCCGTTTGTAATTATTAGAAAAAAATTCTGGACCCCATAAAATAAATATATTTGTGATCCTTATAACAACCGGAGGTGATATAGCGATGTCCGTCTGTCCGTCTGTGGAAATCACGATGACGGCATCAATCGGGCAGCTAGTAGGGTGCTCGTTGGCTTAAAAAATGACTCATTAACATTAGGCCCGAGATTTGAATGAAGAACTAAAAAAAGTCTTGAAAAAATATAATTTTCTATGTTGTTCTTGTCACGATCACGCCCTCACAAGGATAGCTAAGGTGATCATTTTTAGTGAGAATGATTCAACGGATTCATGGGAAGATTTCTATTTCAAAAATCATTAAAATCGGTGGAACAGGTCCAGGGAAATCTCTGAAAAAGTAAAAAAAAAATTAAAAATATGATGTTTCTATATTGTTCTTGTTGTTATTCTAAATGTTGTATAGTTGTAATAGCTGGACTTGTTGTTTTTGTGGTCGTTGTGGTAATAATATAATAAAAACTAACCCTTTGTACATTTTTTTATCAACTCTGGTAGAAAAACTTAAAAGTTTCCATTGTTTTGGCATCATTTCTGTCATTGCCACGAGCCTGCCTGCAAAGTTTCAGAGCGATTGGGTCACGGGAAAGGGGTTAAAATCGATTCACAATTTTTTCGACACGCAGACTACGAGTTATTATAAAGGGAGTAAAAATTCACCAGCATCTAAAGCAAATAATGCTAAAATACTTAGTTATTACTAAAAAAAAACAATGTAAATTTAGCAAAAAAAAATTTATGTATTAATTTATTTAAAGAGAAAAACACAAAAATAACGTTTGATGTTGTATTTTTTGTGTGTAATATATACATATACATACATACACTTATTAATTAATATAAATAATATACATATATTCTATATATGTATATCCATAATAACTGCATGTTAGAAATAAATCGTTATATTATTTTATTTACATCAAATTCTGCAATATTTTGTTGTGGGGAAAATACATTTCTTTTGCATTAACAGAGTGTCACTTCATTTTGCTCAGCGTGACTATGCCACAGTAGATGGCGCCACAATTTTTGTTTGTTCTAATTAGCTTTGCAATAGTTATTTCTATTTTAACATGAATATCAATATTTTCAACTAGATATCATACAGAACAATGTTAGGAGTATACACGGGCTGGTCTTTTATTTCATATGTTTTTTTAATTATTCTTTTACAAATATGAACATAAGTTTGGCATATTAACTTTTTGTTGTCTTTACAAAATAGAGTTACCGAGTTCATCAATGAGTTTTTTGCTTTCAAAACAGTTATTATTCTTCTTCTGCTTTACCTACAAAATATCTGATTGCGATTACATCTAATTTTTAAAAATTGTTTATAATTACTAAAGCATTATTATTCACATAAATACAAAATTGCACTTTTTAAATTTTCACTTCAAATTTTAGAAAATATCAATTCTAAAAACTGGAATTAAAATTTCCAATTATAAATTTGAAAATATTAATTTAATTTCAGAAAATCATATCAAATCGTCGGAAATAATAATTTTAAATTTAGAAGACATCAATTACATCAAATTCAAAAAAAAAACACCAAATATGTTTACATTTAAAAAATATTTATATTAAAAAAAATTATTGGCATTCAGGAGAAATTAATAGCTTTTCAGTATCTTCTTTTAACGATGGTCGAATCGTTAAAAAAAAGAAAAGCAAAATCAGTAAAATTTTTAAACGATATTCGCTATTGTTAAAGTCAGCTGTTGTTGTTATCTAAACGACAACCATTTTTGTGTTGTTTATTCAATCGATAAAAACTTACGCCCATATTCATAATCAAATTCTAGCAGTTGGCTAACTTGTTTTCATACGAAAATTTCAAAATTTGTATGAAAAAAAGTTAGCCAACTGTTAGAATTTGATTATGAATACGGGCGTTAAATTTTTGGGTTGAAATGTCGTCATACATAAAAAAATCAAAAAATATTTGGCTTCTATTGAAAAACTATTTTATATAAATAAAAAAATTAAATAGGATATTCAATTCATAATTTCATTTTCAAATAAATAAACAGAAATATTAGTAAAAAAAATAAAGATATTAAACATAAACATACATATGTAAAATCATCCTGTCAAACACGAAGTAATTTGTTTTTTCTATTCTTTTTTGTGTTTCTCGCTTATTTTGACAGAGATGCCACTCATTTACAATTTAAATAAATAGAAAAATAGATTTGTTGACTGTCGTTAAGATGTATGTACTTAGTGAATCACTTAATCCTCAGTGCAAACAACAATAGCTGTCGATATATTTTGCGATTGTCGGATCGTTGAAATTTACAGAATCGGACTACAGAAAACATTAATTTAAATTCAATGATTTTTAGTAAACCTCAAATGATATTTAAGAATTGCGAACATAAAACTTGTTACATAAATAAACGCAATTTGATGAGAATGTTATTTTTTATATATAAATTTTCACAATTTTTTTTTGGATGAATATTTGAAGTTTTTCAGAAAATAAAGATAAATTATTTTATTTAAAATGTTTGGAACATTTGGTTTTTTGCGTTCGGCATCCCAAATTTGATTATTTATTATTATAAATTTATTCTCCAAATATGGCAATATTTTAATAAAAAAGTTGAGAGAGCTTTTTTTTGGTTATTATTTTGTTACTCCATCCGACCTATATGGCCGCAATGAAAAAATATTTCGCCAGTTAAAAGAAACTATACAGCCATCTCCAATTAGCACGATTTAATGCGTATAGCCACCCTACACAACCATTACCTTTGCAATGGGCGAGCTATTTAATTAGCAAAAACTAAATTAAACGAGAAGTTATGTCATATAACCGGAAACGCATACATATTTTTCCAATATTTTGTTTACATTTATTATCAATACTCAAACCGAGGTGGAGGGTATCAAAGATTCGGCACAGCCGAATTTAACACTCTTACTTGTTTTTTAAATATCCACACCCAATTTAGTCCAATTCACGAAGTTAAAATTTACGAAATTTTAAATTAACTTCTTGTTGAAATTTCAATATTAACTTTATATTCTTCATATTACTCAGTGGTGAGGATATTATGAATAATTGCTGATGTTTATAACTACCAAAAGTACTCTTTTTTGTCAAAGATACCCCAAGTAATGATCACAAATATATGTACGTCGAAATTCTTAATCATAAATTTTCAATAATAATATACATATTGTGAATAGTATTTGTTTGTATTCATAACATATGAATCACAGAACAAATTATTTTTATTTGCAAAATAAAAAATAAAAAAGGAAAACAATACAGTCACTTTTATATCAAATGACCAAGGTTCATATTTGTCATTAAATATTTTTACATAGAAGTGTTTTCATTTGAGTGCTGCTGCTATCACATTAAAAATTCCAAATAGTCAAAAGGGTAAGCTTTTTTAGGTTTTTGTCATTATGTTTATTTTCGTATTTAATTTTTTTTTTTTTTAATTTTAGTGGTTTCCAAACTCACATTTCTGTCAATAAATTCAACGAGACGAGTGAGTAGAATGCTTTGCACACTAACCGTGCACAATGTTTGCTTTACTGTTGTACTTGTATTGCTGTATGTAAGTGTTGTTGTGCTTACAAATGAATATACATACATAAATACTTAACCTACGACAACCAAAATTGCTTTGTGTGTAAGTTATAACACAACAACAAGTTCATTGAACTGAGTGAGTATTTGAGCAAATGAATATGACGAATACTTTAGGGAAAGCAATTGCTGACTTTTTCGACGACCATATGTTACCCTTCATATTGTATTGGCAATCGGATCGATTTCAATGCTATTATATGAAGCCAGCAAAAATAAGTGAAGTGAAGAATCACTATTGCATTTCTTCCAAAGTCGCAGTATATGAGGAAATAATTGTTATTAACTTTTCTTAAGCTGTGTCGCGTTTGCGGGGATTTTATAAAAAACAAGTAAGAATGTTAAATTCGGCTATGCCGAATCTTTGATACCCTCCACCTGGGTTTTACGTTTACATTAATATCTGGAAATATTTGAATATGTAAACACTTTGATAAACCTATTACTGAATTATTACAACAAATGCTCTGAATTTTCAGCATTTTATAGAGGTGTCTACATATTTTAGGTCATAAATTGGCACAATGACTCCCGATTTATCCCATTTTAAATACTAACCTGATCCAGATAATTACAAACAATATTAAGTTTCACCAGGTAAATGGTTTATTTTGTAATTTTCTTTTTAATTTAAATTTTTTAATATAAAGGTTTTTATTTTTTACAATCCTTTTCAATTTTCCAAACCTATTAGTATAGGGCACATTTGTGAGTCCGCATAGATCAACTTTCAACTCTTACTTCTTTTTATTGTATTAAATCTATCTTTGTGTCTTTAAATTAATTAAGATAATTAAGATGAAAATATTTAACAAACTGTTTTATCTGAACATTTAATATCTGAACATTTTACTGATACAAGGCAAAACTAAAACTGCCAAAAAATTCAGTCAAAACTATTTTGAATGTATTTGTTAAATATCGCATAATTTTTTTCAATTTTAAACTTTAAAGTCTTTTTAAGTCTGGTAATAATTCTATAATATGAAGGAAGTAAATATGTGGATTCTTTAATAACAATGACAAGTATAAAACACTGTTTTGTGCATAACATTAAAATATTATAAATTTGAACATAATTAATTTTAGAAACATAATTAATTTTAGAAAAATGTTCGATTCGTTTTTCGATGATGCTGAAAACACATTAAAGAAATACAGAACATAAAGATTTTGCTTCAGTTAGTTGGATGGCTGGAGCAGGTCAAAGGTGACGACTATAAATGCAAATGCAAGGCTTTTGAAAATATATTAAAATGCGAAAAATCAGATCTAAGTATATGTACATGTCATGCTTATAACCACTATTATAAAAAATCTTTTAAAACCAACAGTATTGCCATAATTTGAAATTGTAAAGATGCTAAATTGCAAAAAAAGATGCTTAAACGTACTGGATGCTAAATTTTTTTTTTTCAAATTTCATTACCTTTATACTGAAAAATTATATACTTATTAATAAATTCTTTGGTTTTTAAATCGAAAAATTAATATAAAACATATGTTTCGATTTATATTTTTTAAATTTTAATTAAAATTTTTTGAATTTCATCTGAAATTTTTATTAACATCAAATTGAGTTTATTTTAAACTTAAATTAAATAATTTTAATTTTAGAGGGATTTTTTTTTTATTTAAAATATAACAGAAATTACATTATCAAAAGATACGATTATATTAGAATAATTGGTTTATGGAATCTAACATTTCTGTGATGTCTTCATGTTCAAGTTCTTCTTGGCTCTGATATATTTCTGACGATCGACTCTTATCAACGACATCGCTCGGTATATTGTAAGTGTGACAGCACCGATTGTTCAATTTCAATCCTTCTTTTATACGTATTACAGAACATAACAACTCGGATTTTATTCTGTTCGAAATTTGCTTTTAACTAAAGCTATTAAACTAAACAAACGTTCAACTTCGGCTTTTGAGAAAGACAAAACTAATATAGACAATACAAATATTGATAACTCCTAAAATGGATTTTCGCCAATAGAATTTTTCAATCCATAAAGAGGTTGTATTCAGTGTTGTATCCCAGTTTTGTTCTGTGATATAACTCCATTGGATTTGAATTTTTTCTGTTTCAGATGATATAAATTTAAACTCTTCTAATATATTGGTTATCTGTTCTTTTACCCGTTTTAATGTGTTTTGTATTGAAAATTTTGGCATTTTTTTAATACAATAATATTTTTTGGCAATCGACTTTCAAATTCATTAAAAACTGTTGTTGGTGTTTACATTCTTCTATTTCAAAATGTTTTGTTATATTTGTTGAAAGAAACGAGCAGAGTGGTAAAAGGAGTAGTACACAAAATTACTGTACTACACTTTGAGAAATAAAAACATATCAATACCATTAAAAGATGCTAAAAGCAACATTTTATTAATAAAAGATTCTAAGTTAGCATCTAGCATCTTTTGAGAAATTTTGGATGCTAAACGCCAAAAAAAAGTTGCTAAATCTAACAACTAAAAAGCTAAAACGGCAACACTGAAAACCAAGAACAAATATTCTGTTTGAGTTGTAACATCTCATTTGCAAGCCATTTTAATTAAGCTGCGTTCACACTATGTGTTTTGCTTGTGTTTTTCTTATTGTTTTAGCACGTGCAATTTGTACACATAGTGTGAACCCTTTCAAAAACTGTTTATGTACAACACATTTGGCAAAACATATGTAAATTTTTCAATTAGAGCAGGTTCTATTTTGGCGTGACAACCATATTAAAATACAATACTGCTTGTGGCGAAAGAAAAACAGAGTAAATTATAAAGATAAATATTGAAAGAAAAATAAATTGTTTAATATTAATTAACAATTAAAAAATATAAAAAATATATTACTTTATTTTTAACAATAACTTTTTGTAAATTCACAAATTAAATCAGCTGTTGTTTACATTTAGAGGTTATGTCATACGGAAATACATATGTACGTTTGATCGCAAAATGATGAATTGTATATAAAACGCCAATTTTGACACATACGCCGAATTACGTATGGATCGTAAAACTGAATTTACATATGGAAAATACACATAGTGTAAACACACCTTTAATTGTGTAAATTTTAAATGCACATCTAACCATATCAAAAAGATGAATTAAACAGAATTGCAAAAATATTTTTTTTATAATATCTGTATGTTTTTTATATTATTCTTATGTAATTCTCATGATATTTTTATCTTATTTTTTATATTTACATAATTGAAATTGAAAATGTACAAATTAAAAATAAATTTAAAAAAAAGTAGTGTAGGGAAAAAAGGGAATTTTTTTCATAAGCGTAGAGATTTCTGAAAAAATCTCCTGGCATCACTAGTACCTGTTAAAAAAAAATGTAAAAATTCACAAGACAACGCGACACACAATGGTGCCGCGGCGGCAATAATTCCATTTTTAAATGTTCTCCGATCTTGATGATTTTTCATAATTTAAGAAAATACACCTTGAATATCGTGTTTCTAAAATATTAGGCCGATATTTTGTTTACTTTACTGTCCAGAGCCACTCAAAGTCAAGCAATGCGAAAATGTTTGGAATATGATATTTATGTATGTTATATTTAAAGGGTTTATACTGTTAAAGTACGACACGTATGTAACTTTGAGTATTTTTTTTTATTAAAAGAGATGTCATAGATAAGATTTATGAAAAAAAAATTTTTAAATATTGAAAAAAAAAAATTTTTTTTTATCGATATATTTTTGGTCCAAAAAAAAGAACATTCATCAACTTCATTGGACTGCATCTTCCTTGCGCAGGCAAGCGCACCCTGGAAGTCTATATGGAATTAAAGCCTGAAGTCTCACCTAAACAATGAAAAAAAAAAAAGTGAGACATTGCATGGCCATTTAAAAATATTAACAAAAAACAAAAAAATGAGCGGCTAAAAATGTGCATATGCGTAGTACTTTGTAGTAAGCATTGCAATGATTGCATACATGCTTTGTTCTTCGCTTAGTTGTTGTTGTTGTTTCTTGCTTAGTTCTTGTTTTGTTTCGTTTTTGTTCTATGCAGAAATACAATATGCGTACATTTTTTTTTTTTTTTTGTTTTGTTTTGATAGATATATATATATATATTTTAGTTTTTAAATTTATCAAGAGTTATTCAAATTTATTTATTTATTTTGTTGATTACATGTGCAAGCTAATCAGCTGTTCTGTTATCTCTATTGCACTTGACTCTCTATTTATATTAATTATGCAAATTTATTTCTATATACAAGTGCAAGTGTTTTGAATATTATCAAGTGTAAAATAAATATTAAAATATGAATAGTTTACAATTATCATATCGAGAAATCGTTGACATTTTATTTGATTGTGATAGCGATATTGATGTTGTTGTTGATGTTATTTCAACAAATTACAGCAATATCTCACGGGATAAAATAGATTCTTTTAAAAGATTTTTAGTGAAAACATTTGTGCCTAGATTCAAATCTAAATTGAAAAGTGTATTAAATAAGAAGTCAAGGTTTTTGGAGAAAAATGATGATTGGCTGTCCTGTAGTATGTACTCTTTTGGTGAAGATTATGTGGATATTGAGGAACCGAGCTGTTCCAATAAAGTAAAGCGTGGTCGTCCTGTTATGACCTTTGAGGACTCTCAAGAAAGATCGAAGCGTTATAAAGTGCAACAATTGTGTGCCAATACCTCTGCGGAGCTGATAACGTCAGCTGCAAAGAAAATTGATAAAGGTGATAACACGTTGACAAAGTTAACACCAGAAAAAGCGCTTAGCATTATTCTTGATGCAAATTTGTCAAAATTTCAGTACGAAATAGTGAGGAATGCAACGAAGGAGCTTAATATTAACATTTTTCCGTCATATAAAAAGGTTCTTTTAATAGAATGTGTTTTAATGTTTTGTATTAAAAATCGTCGTAGAGTATCTAATGTTTTGTGTATTGTTCAAAACATTTATTGTGTGTGTTGTTTTCTCTTGTTTTGTTTTACAAAGTAAGTTGCGTTATTATTATTATTAAACTTGTTTTAATCACCAGGTGTTACTTGCAAAAAAAGAATGTTTTCCACAGAACATTAAAGTTAAAGAAAATTTAAGTCAAGTCGATCTTCAAGATTTGTTAGATCATACGGCAGAAAGAATTTTGAAGTCAAAACCGCTAAGTGAAATCCGTGATATGCCTAATGACTTGAAATTAATTTCGAAATGGGGATGTGATGGTTCTTCTGGTCATAGTGAATATCAACAAAAATTCACAGATGAAAATACAACAGATAAAAGTATGTTTTTTATCCTAGTGATTAAAAAAATTAATTTATATATTTTCAATTTCTCATTAATAACTATTAAAATAAGTAAAAAGAATTACGCTTTTGAAAAATATAATCAGGTTCTTAATTAGTAATTTAAAACATATAAATTTATTTTTTTTTAATTATGTATTCAGTAATACTTACAATTACTAATTATTATTTAACAGGTATGTTCTTAACTTCACTTGTGCCGTTAAATTTAATTAAAAAACATGATTCATCGTTGGTGTGTTGGAAAAATTCCAGACCATCTTCCACCAGACTTTGCCGTCCAATTAAATTTGAATTCGTGAAGGAAACGGCGATTGTCATCAATGAGGAAGTCAAGAGAGTGGAAGATGAAATTGCAAATTTAGTAAACACTGTAGTGGAAGTTCATAACAAAATTTTTAGTATTAGCCATACACTTTTATTGACCATGATTGATGGAAAAATTGCAAGTACATTAACACAGACTTCATCCATGGCTGTATGCTTCATTTGCAATGCTAAGCCTACGGAAATGAACGATTTGGAAATTTTAAAAACAAAGACTGAGTCAGAAGACGCACTTAAATTTGGCATTTCTCCACTCCACGCGAGAATTAAATTTATGGAATGCATTTTACATATTGCATATAGAAAGCATTTCAAAGCTTGGCGAACAAACGCAAATTCAAGAACTGCAATGGAAGAAGAAAAGCGAAATATCCAAAGAAATTTGAAAGCTGTTTTGGGAATAAATGTTGACGTAGTGAAACAAGGTGTAGGCAGCACAAATGATGGTAATACATCTAGACGATTTTTTGAAAATCCGCGCATAACTGCTGACATTGTAGGGGTTGATGAAAACCTTATTCATCGTTTTAAAATAATATTGGCTACAATTAATTGTAATGAGCCAATCGATAGTAAAAAATTCCATGATTATTGTATGGACACTGCACAGTTATATATTTCTTTGTACAGCTGGTACTATATGCCAATTTCGGTACACAAAGTGCTAGTCCATGGCTGTAAAATAATAGCAGCAGCGATCCTGCCTATAGGAATGTTATCGGAAGAAGCCCAAGAAGCTCGGAACAAGGATTACAAAAAATACCGCTTGCATCATGCTCGAAAATGTGATAGGGTGTCTACAAATGTAGACGTGATGAATCATTTATTAGCTTCTTCGGATCCTTACATAAATAAATTACGTTCAAAGCCTAAAAAAAAATATTTAGAAATGCATGAAGATGTTAAAAACTTATTATGTGATTAAAAATTATAAAAAATTGATTTTAAAATTTTTTTTATTTTAAATTCGTTGGTTTTTGGATTTCTATAACTATTAAATTAGCCGAAATAACTGATTTCTACGTTGAACTTGTATGGAAAGTGGGCGTGTTTGTAGGCAGATTTTTTTCATATTTGATATCTAGAAAGAATAAGTTAATTTAAAGCTTCTTATGCAATTTTCATGATTCTAGATCTATTTTTATAGAAAATGTTCCACTTTACAGTTCACTTCGTATGGGAAGTGGGCGTATTTGTGGGCGGATTTTGTTCATATTTTCAGCAAAGCTTTCTAATATCAAAAAACACAAATTCACCAAATTTCATTGATCTAGGATAACTACAAGTATTTAATGCCGGGCTTTATATGAAAGGGGACCACTGTGCGACATAGACTTGCTTTGTTCAAAAGCTTCCATAAGACTGAATGAAATTGTTGCTTACTTTACTCTTTGGTGAGTATTTTCATTTTTGTTCGGCTGTATACATATAAGAAGCCAATTTGAGTTCGGTTTACTCGTGCTGCTATGCATATGTTTGTGTGTTAACAAAAATATACGATATCCCAGTCATCATTTCGAAGATTGTTTTAACAAAAATTACCTTACTGTGTCTTCTTCGAGCACTTTTGATGATTAAAAACTGCTTAATCACATGCGCTATTAGAAAAAGACTAGATAATGATTTTTGCTTTCTCTTAGAAAGTGATTTATAGAAAAATTACATTAAATAAGACTCAAAAATGAGTCGAAACTGATTAGAAAAGCGGATAAAAAGGACTCTCAAGAAGATTCGTGGGTAAGGTAATATTTAATCCCAACAAAAGAATATTTTGTGATCAGCAAAAGGGCGCATTTATAACTGTTTTAATAGCACATATGAGTCAAAAAGACTCTACATGATCATTTATTGCATAAAATGTTTACTGGGATTTTATTCACTATCTGTAGAAACAGGTTTTTTAAGTAAAACAAATCTGCATACAATTTCAATTCTATTTCGTTCACAATGATACGATCACTTTGTTTACTAGCTACTAGTAAAATAAGAAAATAGTATTATAATACAGCGTACTGATGAATTGCACTTCTCAATTAGTTTATTTTTAATGTGCCATAAGAAGTTCGGTTTGTGCTAAGAAAATCATGAATATATGTTTCCCATGGCGAAGCTTCATCATTGCACTATGATTGAGTTGAGCTCCGCGACTATTCATAATGTGAATAGCTCGTGTCAAAAATTTTTGGTAGTTGGGAATGGTGTTTGTGTTAAGAGAAGCATAAACGCATGTTTCCCAGGGCAAGGCTCGATCATTGCACATTGATTGAGCTGAGCTCCGCGGTTATTCTTAATGTGGATAACTGTTGAAACAAAATTTTGGGAATGGCGTTTGCCTCCGTCCCGACATTAAATAACAAAATTTAAAAATTTATTGTAATTAACATCTGACAAAAAATAGTATTTTTCTAAACAATTTTTTTTACAGGGTAAATAAATATTTTATGGCTTACCTATCTACTACTTTTGAAAGCAAGTATGCAGGGTTTATACATGTACTAAAAATACAACTCTTAAAACCATACTATTTTTTCAACTCTAAAAATTTCAGAATTTTGTAAAAATAAAATAAAATACCGATTTATTTTAATATGCGCTTATTATGAATATACATTTACAGAATATATGAATATTATTTATAGTATTTTGATATTGGCAACAGTAGTATGTATCAATTTGTAACATTTTGTGATGTTATAAAAATCGCAGAATATTGATATTGATTTTATATAGTTTCTTTTATTAATTAATTAACTTAAATATTACACCAAAAAATATTGATATTGATGAATTTTTATATTATTAACACAACGACCACAAAAACAACATGCACAGCTATGACAAAATGCAAAATTTAGGAAAACAATATAGGAAAACGTCATATTTTTTTTTACCTTTTCAGTGATTTCTCGGAACCTATGAAACCTATTGTCATGATTTAAAAACAGGAACCTTCTCAAGATGTTAGTGAATCATTATCACTAAAAACAAGCGTCCTATCTGCCCTATTGAGGGCGTTATCACAAGAACATATATTCAAATCATATTTTCTCATGACTTTTTAATTCTTCGCTCAATTCTCGGGACCAGATTAACCGATTTGGACGATTTTAAATAGCGAACTTCTCAGGATGTTAGTGAATCATTTTTTATACCAAGGAGCACCCTAGCTATCCGATTGAAGCCGTCATCGTGATTTCCACAGACGGACAGACGGACAGACGGACAGCCGGACAGACGGACAGACGGACAGACGGACATCGCTATATCAACTTCGCTTGTTATAAGGATCACAAATATATATATTTTATGGGGTCCAGAATTTTTTTTCTAATTATTACAAACGGAATGACAAACTTATATATACCCTCTGCACACTGGAGTGGAGGGTATAAAAATATTAGCATCCTGCAATATAGTACCTTGTAGTTTTAATTGTTTAAATAAATTCTAAGTTTGAAAGGATTATAATTATTTTTAAAATATGTTTTAAAAACAACAAAATAGATCATTTTATTACTACAGTGTATATAAGGGCTATAACCAAATAGTTTTATTAACGAAAAATATTATCTTGGGTTTAAATGGTGCGTGGTAAAAAAGAAGAAAGCATATATTTCAAAAATTCATAACTGCACTGTATTCTTAATCGGACCGGTTTCTGGCATTTCAGCCTTCATCAGCGATTTATTGAACATTGTGATAATTGTTATGTTTTAATTGAATAGATTGTTTCTATATGAAAATTTTTTCTACTTAGGGCGGCCGT
Organism: Cordilura impudica; assembly: GCA_963682025.1. NCBI lineage: Eukaryota > Metazoa > Arthropoda > Insecta > Diptera > Scathophagidae > Cordilura > Cordilura impudica. The sequence goes on from OY821517.1 coordinate 178,454,460, forward strand.
GAGGTTTTGAACCATGAACCTTCACATACACTCGTACTTGCACTTTTTGGTCAGCGCTTTAACACACTCACCTAAAGTCAGGCCTACGAGCAGTGTGGTTAGTTTCAGTTTTCGTACCATACAGCTTTACTTTGTATTAATTTCAGAAGATACAACTCTGTCCATTTTTTTTTATTTTTTTTTTTTAAAACTTGACGCACCAAATTAAATTTCTAAATCAACACAAAAAAATTTTTTTAACAAGTTATTTTATTTCATATCATAAAAAGTTATTTAACTTCATATACAATGGTTATATTACTAAGAAAAAGAAACAATATTATAGCATCCTTTAATTACTATTGTAGGATAAAAATTGTAAGTTTAAAGTACGTGTAGATTTTCAAAATGGATATATATCCTGCACAGTTTCTATTGCACGTTCTGCACAAATATTACTCTTTTGCTGATTTTTGATTAATGAATCACCGTGTATCCAATGTTTAAGAAAGCATTTCTTGGCGTTTTTGAATCTTTATAATGACTGCTTTGAAAGTTGAAAGTTATCTTCGTGAAATCGGTGATCTGAGAACCATATATCGCAAATAAACTCACAAATTGGGTATAACTCAGATTGATATTTTGGTATTAGTATAAATGCTAAAGTGCAAGGATGGCCCTCGAACTCCATCGTGCATTGCTGATCGTTTTTTTTTTTTTTAATATCTGAAAATATCTGAATACATTTCCCAATTCAAACAAATACTGCATATCATCACGCCACTTTATGTTTTTGGTGTCAGTCATTTCTCTATTTTGGATATAGCGTTGCTTGAAACTTCATCGCTGATGGTACGTGAACTTTTTTGGCACCAGCGGAAAAGTAAAAGCGTACTCCTTCATAGTTTTCAATGGTCTATTCGACTATAGTATGCCAATTTTAATATTTACAAAAAATGTTAAAAAGTTAAAGCCCTAGTGTACACACTTTGCATTCACTTCTTGGATGTTTTTTTTTTTCTTCTTTTGTTTGTTGGAGGAATGTGCTGTGTGAAAATGCCTCCATTACTTAGCTTGCAGTCTAAGAGGTGTATCTCCTTGATTTCTTGTGACCGATGTTTTGTTCTACCGTTTTATCCCGATTTTTACCAAACACATATTATTTGAAAGGTATTTCTTTTTAGCCATTTTGCAGATTTACAAATTTTAAATTTTTTCCTTTATTTTGAGTAAATTGCATTTAAAGTTGCTACTAACACATACATAAAATTATACATATGCTATGTGTGTTTTATTAAATTTGTTAATGTTTTTGTTATTGAGTCTGTTATCTGCATTCAGAATAATAATAAACCATAAAATTCGAGCTCTGGAATCTGCTAGTTATTATTATTATTATTATCCAAGTTCCTATGTGGAACATAGGGCCACAACAAAATTTTTCCAATCACTTCTTCTTAGTGCTAACAATTTTATTTCATTCCACGTTATATGAGCCTTCTTTATTTCGTCTTGAACTTGTCGTCTCCATGTTTGAACTGGTCTGCCTCTGCTTTGGCTACCCTGTGCATTCCATTCAATTGCTTCTTTGGCAATATTTCCTTGAGGCCTCCTCAATGTATGACCTATCCAACACCTCTTCCTGCTTTTAATTTCATAATCCATTGGCTTTTAATTGCACCCTTCGTTTAGATGTTGGTTCGAGATTATGTTTGGCCAATGGATTCGCAAGATTATCCTAAGACATCTGTTTACGAATGCCTGAATTTTGCCAATACCTCTTGCAAATGTATTCCATGTTTCGCACCCAGAGAACAATACAGATTTTACATTAGAGTTAAATATACGTATTTTGGTGCTACGTTTAATCTGTGATGATTTCCAGATGTTGTTCAACGCTCCAAATGCTTGTCTTGCTTATTTCATCCCGTTATTAATATCTATTTCGGAGCCCCCGGTTGCTGTTAATCTATATATATAAAAATGAAGCGTGGTTTGTTCGTCTGCTTAAAACTTGAAAACTATAGGTCCAAAAGGGATACTTTCTTCTGCGAGTTTTTTGTAACTGCCACGCGAAGGTTTAGGAAAAAAGAAAAGTATAAAAAGTGTCATCAGATGGCGCTGTACGTGGTTATTCCATTTTTACATCATATATATTGAGTACTATGAGAGGGAGAGCTTTGTAAATTTGTGTGAGGCCATCTATTATTAACATGGATAGTCAGACCGAAAATAGTGGGTATCGGTTAAGTGGGCGTGGTACCTCCCATACAAAATAAATTTTTAACATCATATCTTGAGAACTGTTTTAGGGAGAGCTTTGTATGAGGTCATCTATTATTGCTGTGAGTTGCTATGAGTTGCTGTGAGTAGCCGTTATAAATATTTGCATTATCGGAACAGTGGGCGTGGCACCTACAAAAAAATTAATCACTCAATGTCAGACTCAATATCATCATAGGGAGAGCTTTGATCCTTTATGTGACGTCATTTGTTATTAGTGTAAGTACACCTGACGAAAATAGGCTGGATCGGATAAGTGGGCGGTCTAGGTCCCTTACAAAGTACTGATTAAATATTATGTACATATAACGAGTATATTGTTAGGGAGAGCTTTGCAAGTTTGGGTGAGTTCATCTAATATTTCTGTGATTAGCCCTGGCGAAAATGGGCGGGATTGGACAAGTGGGCGTGTCACCTACCGTATAAAAAAATTTTTTCAAAATAATAAAAGTATCTTGAATAATATAAAAGGGAAAGTGAAGTTAATTTGTGTGGGTTCATGGGATGTTAGTGTGAGTTATTAGTGTTAGTGTGAAAATGGGCGGAATCGGATAAATGGGTGGGGTTACTTCCATATATTGGATCGTTGTGAAGGAAAATTTTTAAGAGAAATGGCAATTTCAGCAGCATAACAAAAATTTAAATTTCCGCAATTTTCATTCAAGTTAATTGCTACTGTGGTAGTATAAGATGAAGGAGTGAATTTATCAAGAGACTTTTTAATTTACTTTATTTGCCATGTCTTCCATCACATAATTTAATAGCAAAGTTGAATCTTAAAATAATATGCTTAAATTTAAGCTTACATAAGTGTTTTGATTTCAAAAAATTGGTCTATTATTGAATAACAGTTTCTTTAGATGTATATATTCCTTTTGACTTTTGGACAATTTTATCATTTTTATAACGATGCCAAGAAGAGTTCATGGAAACATTGGCAGGCGTTCTCAGAATGCAACGCAACACGTCGAACGGAAGAGAAGCGTGCTATTGGAAAGGAATTAGTTCGGCCAGAATGGTTGGAAATCGTGCGCGACAGTCAGAAGAGATCAATGAGATGAAGCCAGATCACAATGTGCGATTTTTGAACGACAACGTAGGCTACAACAAATTATTCAGGTGAACGTTGAACATGCACCCTTTCGATATGAGCACTACATTCAATACAGTTCGCACACATCAGTTCAATTCGGCTAGATGTCTGTCGTTTGTGAGCATTGTAATGCACTTAAATTTTAGAAAGAACCGCCTGGATTGTGTTGCGTGGGAGGAAAGGTGAAATTATCAAATTGCTTCCACCACCATTATGCACGCTGCTCTACGGTGAATCTCCTAATTCGAATTAAAGTTGGGTCTGTCATCCTTATACCCCGAAACTATGCAATGGAACCCGACTGATTGTAGCGAAATTAATGAGTAATGTGATAGTGGCAAGGATTTTGAAAGGGCGGTTCAAGGGAGATGCTTAATTCCCCGAATTCTCTTGACTTCAACCGATTTGACGTTCCATTTCAAAGATGTTCAGTTCCCAATGAAACTTGCATTTGCGATGACAATAAACAAATCACAAGGACAGTCTCTGGAAGTGTGTGGCATAAATCTGAAAATGTCATGTTTTTCACAAGGCCAGTTACATATATGTTGCGTGTTCCCGAGTTGGAGACCATCATCACTATTCATTTACGCTCCGCAGCAGAAAACAAAAAATGTTGTATATTGTGCAACATTAAATTGATTACATTCATTGTTCTATTCTTTTTTTAATTAATACTTGATTTTATTCTATTTTCGCCATATGTTGGACGGGACGAAGACCGTCGGAGCAGCTATCAGTATAATTGTAAGATATTGAATTCAACCGAATTCGAAACGTGTTGTATTCAAATTATATTATTGCGTCATCTGCCAACGGTCGATAATTTTCGATAAAAAAAAATTTCGAAATTATTTCAATCAAAAAATCTCTTTGGACAAAGCGAAGTTTGCCGGGTCAGCTAGTATACTACAGATATAGTAAAATTCCAACACCTCTTCCAGTGGTGTGTTGTCTAAGATTAGGGGTGTTGTATTTCCGGCGTTTATGCGCATGGATTTGGTTTTCGAGCTATTGACTGCAAGACCAGCCCTTTTCGCGTACTCATGGACTTGGTTTAGTTTGTGTTGCATGATGGACGTAGTCAAGATCCTCTAACCGGCTATTATAGCCGCTTGTAATACCGTTAGGCTCCCGAGTCGCAGCTGTCATGATTGTGTCCAACACAATATTGAAAATCAGTGGTGACAGGATACATCCCTGTCTTACCCCCGCATGAATTTGTGATTGTCTTGCACGTAGTTTATAGTTGGGAACAGTTAGGCCTTTTAGCATCTGCAATATCCAGGTCAAAGTCTATAAAATACATCTTTGTTTTAGTAGTGGAGCCTATCAACTTGTAATGTATGATATAGGAATTGAAACTGCTATGTCCATCATGTCAGAAAAAAATTTGTGTAACCTTTCATAATTTTTTTCATAATAGGGAAACATGATATAACTTGGTCTTGCCGATCCAAAGCTCCCATTTATAATTTAATGGACCTATTTTATATTATTTTTCCCGTATCAATCATTTACGAATAGTTATGCTTCGTAGAGAGCAAGGAAACGTCCTTCTTATTATTGCATTTCAAAGCTAATAACCCACTAGCAACTTAGATAGCAAGCTTTCCTCTCTTTAATTATACCCTATACCACTATGTGGTTTGGGTATAATGACTTTGTGCTGCTGTTTGTAACAACCAAAAATATTTGACCTACACCCATCTTTAATTATACCGATCGAATCAGAATCACTATCTGATTCGATTCGATTTAACGATGTCCGTCCGTCCGTCCGTCCGTCCGTCTGTGTGTCCATGTAAAGCTTGTAATCAAACTGCAGGTCGCAAATATGAATATATTTCGACGAAATTTGGTATTTGATATTTTATTGGCAATGGAATGAACGCTATTGAAATTGGTGAGAATCGGTCCATTTTCAGACCTAGCCCCCATACAAATGACCCCTATGAAATCAACATATATTGCCATAAGATCCAAATTATCATACAAATCTTAGTCAAATTGGGTTTGTATGTATATATTACATCCATTAATAAGTAGTCCAAAAAATTATCCCTATTGGACAACTCTTAGTCATAGGCCCCATATAGAGCTGCTTCCCGATCTTCGCTTAAATCTATCAAAAAACAAAAATATTGCACTGATTCTTCTCAAATTTTGTTTGTATATATTTTTGCAAATTACAAGAGACTTTACCAAACATGGTCAGGATCGGTCCATTTTTGGGCCTAGTCCCCATATAGATTAAGCATCCGATATGAACTTTTTCAAATTTGCAGCAAATAAATTAATAAAAATCCCACTCTAATTTGGTTTATGCTTATTTTCTATATCCAGTTAGTTGGGCCTGAGAAATAGGGTTTTTAAACGCATGGTATAGGGTATCGTATAGTCGGTCTAGACCGACTATAATTTTGTTTTTATTGGCATGTTTTTACTATTGGGCCTAATAGTGCCAATAACATTTATTTATTTATTTTTTTTTTTATAAATTCAAAAATAGTTGTGATGAAGAATACCAATTATATAATCCATCGCTTAAAAATTGCTATATATTACTTTTGTAGTGCGTTAAAAATAAAATTTATATGTAAATTTCAAAGTGAAGTAAAGTTGGGCGTTTTATTTATACTGCTATCGCGAGGCTTGCCGTTATTGTTTCACAATGTAAATCTACATTTATTTTAGTAGAACTCGTGATAGTTCGACAAAGTAAAAATAAGTTTACACGAATCAGTCTCGAGATTACTCCACAAAGGGATATAGAATAATCTAAGATTTTTTTACAAAAAAATATCCTAAATTTATGAAAATTCTACAAAAGAAATTTGGTAGAAAAATGAAATGTTGTGAAATGAAAAAAATTTGTAATAGAAAATTTTTTCACCACATTCAATTTTAGAGTTCTTAAGAGAAAAACTGCTAACATCAAAGTAAAAAAAAAATTGATTAATTTTTATTTAAATCTATAAATAGTTATTGCAATTTCTATTAATAATTATTTAAATCTACATAGTTATTGCAATTTCTCTTAATCTATAATATTAATAGGCTAGGCGATTTCTTGTGACCGATGTTTTGTTCTACCGTTTCATTCCGATTTTGACCAACCAAATATTATTTGAAAGGCATTTCTTTTTAGCCATTTTGCAGATTTACAGATTTTTAAAATTTTTCCTTTATTTTGAGCAAATTGCATTTTAATTTGCTACTAATACATACATAAAATTATACATATGCTATGTGTGTTTTATTAAATTTGTTAATGTGTTTGTTAATGAGTTTGTTATCTTCATTCACAATAATAATTAACCATAAAAGTGTTGGCTTGTGAATTGGCTAAGTTGAAAAATAAAGCTGCATAGAACTTGCACTCGAATTTCGAGCGCTGGAATCTGCTAGTAATTATAAGGTATCACACACAAAATACAAAATTTATAACAACAACAATAACAAGAATAGCATAAAAAAATGAAATATTATTTTGATGCATTTATTTAACAACCTGTTCAGGATGAGAATGAATTATTTTCACCCAGGTTACCTATTGAGGGCATGATCGTAATTCCCACAGATGGACAGGCGATCATCGCTATATCAAATCCGCTTGCTCTAATGATCAAGAATATATATTTTTTATGGGACCCACATTTTTCTCTAATAATTACGAATGGAATGCACACCTTTGGGTATAAAAACGATCTGTCTATCAGTGTACCCATGTATGGAAGTATTTTGAAACAACATCCAAAAATTTCAATGAAAAATACTGCCCAACAACAAAAAGTGAAGTCATTGCATTACATTCAAAGTAGCAATATGTAAAGATTTTCTTTCTCTTAAGAAGTTGTTTCAAGTTTTTTTTTAATTTATAGTGACTTCCTGTCATGACATCCTAAGCGTATATTTAACTCAACAAATTTTCTTCTAAGAAAAAGAACATCAAAAAATCTGTTTTTCATTAACTTATGAGCACTACTTAGATTGAACTACCCAGGATCGATAAAAAGGCAACTTCAATTAATTCGGTTGTCGCATAAGTTTTGTTATGATTATTAAATGAATAACTTATTTCTTTCTGATTTTATTTAACTTTGGTATTTATGAAAATTTAGATAGTTTGGAAATATGTTTCAAATGGTATCCATTGTTTGTTTCGACCTGACGTGCTCTTTCCCATAACTTTTATTAGAATTTCATGTTCCAGTGCTCGGATATTAGCCTTAAGCTAATATTGTTCTCGGCTTATTGGCATACAGCTCACCCTTTAGGTTCCCAGTTAAAATAAAATAAAAACGTGATATTATTCGATCGCCAAAAATTTCGCGCAGTATAGCCGTAGTTGGACGAGCCGTATGAGCTGTGGCTTCATCTTGCCCGATAATGAATGCCATTTGCATTAACGGCAACTTTCGAAAAATTATAGTCCAATAATCCTTTCTCAAGTTATTCCACACCATGCTGTGCATATAAGTTGGGTGCCCCATTTTTTTGTTTTGTTTTTTCACGTGATCAATAGGCACAATTCTTAAAAACGGCGAATATTTTGAATGCGTATTTGTGCATCATTTGGTTTTAACTCCTGAACCAATTGAATTATGTAAAACTCTATGCCTAGACATCACTAACTGCTGAGAACGTCGCCTAGTGGAAGTTTCGGGATTTTCCGCAATACTTGCTTGCATCCAAGCAAATTTCAAATCATTTCGAATTGCACGCGGTCTTTCACCATGCAGAAGATCACAGACAACAACTTTGCTTCTTTTTCTGTGATGAGCCTTTCCATCATAAATTTCATAAGTTTTTCAAAGTTAATTCTGAAAAAAAAAACGATAAAAATACGTTAATATCAGTGTAATCATAACGTTAAAGCAAACAAAACAAACTGTGATATATTATTTTATTTGATTTTATATTTTGCATCAACATTAATTAATTAAATAAGTCTGTGTATTGTGTCTTTTTGTGTAAAAAGAAGTGTAAAAAAAAATTAATATTGGATCCGCCATTTTGGATTTTTAAAATCTATACCAGATTCGTAATTAGCGACCCCGAAACCCTTTGAGTGACGAGTTTCAAGTAAATTAGATCAAATGCAGAAAAGTTTGTCACAACGGATACTTTTACTTTTTTTAAATCAAGTGTCTATTTTGAAGTTAATTTATGAAAAAACTAATGCAGCTAGAAAGCTGCGGTTTGATGCATTAGAAAGAGCGTGTTGTCTGCTATTCGATTTTTTCGAAACATAGGTCCCTTTTAACTTTCCATGTCACATATCTGTGGTTTTCTGGAATAACCGCGTATGTCCATTTTTGTCAGTTTTGAGTTAACGATGCCAAATATATTTATTTTTAACGCTCTTTACATGTGTTCAATTTAAAAAAAAAAAATATTGACCATTTCTGAGTTTTTTCTTTAAATAATGACGTAAATTAAATGTTTATTAAATTAATTTGCAGCACTAACGACGTATGTCAACCTACGTTTGATCGCTGACAAATTATTTTCTCAGAAAATGACACATAGCGACATACGTTGTTATTAATGAAAAAAAAATGCAAAATAATTTTGGATTAGTTTTCAGTTTGTAACCACTTATAAAAACTTGTGTGTTTATTTCTGTTATTTTTCGTCACCATTATTCTTGATACGTTGTTATATTCACGTCCTAAGTCCCGTTAACTTTTTGTTGACGAACAAAAAAATCAATTTTTCAAGCAACAAAAACGTATGTCTACATGGGGGGTTGCATTGGTAGTTTTCTTTTTCAAAGAAAACGACGTTTGTCAACATAAGTTGTTTTATCTGCACACACTTTAAGTGTAATTTACGTATTGTTTTTTCGTCCTTCTCTAGGATCTATTCCTCTGAAGATTTTTTACTCAAAATGTTATATAAAGTATTTATATCCCTTATCTAGAACACTTTTAAATAAAAATCTTTAAAATCTTTATATCGAACCCATAATTTCATATGTAACGTTTTTTGGCTCCCCTGAACATTTTGATTTTATGACATACGCGGTTATTCTAGAAAAACACAGATATGTAGAAAATTGATGACCTTGAAAGCCCGCATTAGAGAAATCTGTAAAAACAAACGACAAAATAAAATAGCGAAAAGGCCGAATACATTTACAAATAAAAAATATATTCACTAATTAAATCATAATGTTACTTATGCGCCACCCTGTGTGACAACCCTATCTTAAATTCATTAGAGTTGATCCAAATCTGAATGACCATTATTGGAACTTTTTTGCACTTCATTGGATATCTTTTCTGCGCCGAGTATTGATAACATTGGTTTAATATATGGAAATATTGCTTTTCAAAAAAAAATTTCAATATATTGTTTCGCTCTAATTCAATTTTTTCGTATACAAGGTTGAAAAATATCTATACTTTTTGTATTTGATATTATCTTTTTTCCAAAGCTTTGGCAAAGCTTTGCCAACGTTTCCAAATGCAGCCAGCCAAGCCCAGATCGGTGTTATCATTTTGGGTCTGGAAAATAACTCTAAAGTTAAAAAATGGTACGTTCTGCCAATAAGTGTACCACCTTGAATTATTTTACTGTTGTATTTTTCGGTCTGGTCATGATCAAAAAGATTAATATCTTTATTTTTCTTTATAAGGATGGAATAATATTAGTACACAGAGTTAGGTTCATAAGTAACATTGCATGGTGTAGGGCATCAAAGCCATATTTGAATATTTACATGTGTGTGAGTATGTTATTTTTTGTATTCTACAGTTAACAAAATGTGCGAAATTTTATGGATAAAAAAAACTAAATATTTATGTATGTTATGTTCGTATATGTATGTTGTTTTTATTTCATTATTTGTTGCTACATGCCTGTTTTTGTTTTTTTTTTGTGTGCATACGCAAAGCGTTTAGTCAAAAACTCATTTTGAATTTTAATTTAACTCAGGCCACTTATTTCTTATCAATTTTCCTTTCAAAGGGCACTAAACTCTTCTAATCTTATAAATTCTTCACATGAGAGGTTTGAAATTAATTTAAATTTTAATTTTAGGTTTAATTATTCATAAAAGTCATTAATAAATATCTATTAATTACATCTTAGTTATTTTAAGTTATAAGATTATAAATAAATGGATTTTAATAGATATTACTAAAAACAAATAAACAAATATAAATGCAAATTTGAATAATCTCAGATGTCATTAACAGCAATTGACACATTTAATGTTTATTGCTGCCAGGAAGCGTATTTAACTGTACAAGTTTTAGCTAAGGAAGTGGTAGTTGATGATTTTTATGTAAGTAGTCTAGTTGATAACATCTTGTAACTGCTACTGGAATTTATTTTGTACCATAAGACTTTTGTTAGATGTTGAATCAAGTGATCGCTGTAAAATGTTGTCAAACACCAAACATGAATTAAATGGCAAATTTTCAACTTCCGCTTAACTACAATCATGTAAATTATTCGATTATTCTAATCGAAGTTAAACCTTTCGCATTGCATTACGAATTTGTGATGAGGTTGGTGGCTACTAAAAGTATGTACCTTATACCATGAGTTTCGGAAAAGCTTTTTAGGTGTAATCGTACTTGTTGAAGTCATTAATTTAGAAAATTATAGCCGGTCTAGACCAGGGGTCGGGAACATTCGGCCACATGTGGTCGTTTATTCTATACTAAAAAAATTTTAAAGTTTGTTCATATTGTAAATTCTTATATGCAACTACAACTATACAAATTTTTGTGAATATTTTGACCTAAAACGGTACTTAAGTAACACTATTGACAAATTGTGGTTTCAAGATCGAGGAAAACTCTTAACTAACACATTTCGAAATTTAAAATTTGTACAATCTAAGTAATTAGTGGTTTGGGCGGGAATTCCCGGTATTTCCCGGAAAATGTTTGACGAGAATTACCGTGCATTGAAAAATGCAATTGCGATCCCAGAAAGGATATATATATGTATTCTTGATCCTTATAACAACTCGAGTCGATATAGCGATGTCAATCTGTCCGTCCGTCTGTCTGTTGAATTCACCTTCATTCTCAAAATAAACCGTTTACCTGGGTAAACTTAGGATAATGTCGTTTGTCATTTGTCAGGTACTATTGAAAATGGAGGAAGATATGATTTTGAAAAAAAATTAAATTCACTGTGTTTGTTATAATAATTTAGTGTACTTTTTTTTTATCAAATTGTTTACTTTTTCAAATATTTTGTTTATGTTTATTACAAATAGTGTAATGACTCAGTTGGAGATTTTTTACTTTAACATTGTATTATTTACTGACAGAAAAATAAACATAACATAAATCAGCTGGTTGCAAAACGTTTAATAAAGTATGTTTTTTAAGACCAATAGAAATTGAAATTGAAAAAAATAACACAAAATGTTAAATCGTATTCAAAATAATATTTTTATTCGAAAGGTCAATAAACTTTTTCGAGTATTGCTGGCGTATGTCATGAATAACACGATAAATGATAAACTAAAAGGCGTCAATTGTTGCTGGTTTATCAGCACAAACCAGTGACTTCACGCAGCCCTACAGAAAATAATCGAGAGCTGTGAAATCGCATGACCTTGGAATCCAATTGACAGGTCCATTTCTCTAAATTAACTTGTCGCCAAATTTTGATTTCAATAAATCGATGGTTGCGGTCGCCATATGGCACGTAGCGCCATCCTGTTGAAACCACATCTCGCCCGAATCAATTTCATCCATATTTTCAAAAAACTAATAAATATCTTAATAGTTTGTTAGAAAAAAAATATTTCAGCCTAGTTAATTTTTTGCTCACCTTTTTCGTAGTATGCCATTTTTAATCTTAGGTATATGGATTTTTTTTTTTAGCATGTGTCTTTACATGTGTTTTTACATAGATTGGAGTTAATATCGGGAGAAGACTTTTTATGTGTACTCGACTAAAATTGTTCAAGCACTGTTTATTTTTGGAAAAATCATTTTTGACTATAATAAACATGTGGTATATTAACCAAATTTGATCCAGAAATATCCCATAAACTGTATCTTATGCTGCGTACACACGATGGAACATTAAGAGAAACATGCGAAAAAAAACATGTTTTCATTTTTTAATACAGACGATGGAACTAAAAACGAAACTACTAAACAAATATACGCAGAAGAAAATAAATTTTATATTAAGCATTAAAATTTTTAAAAATTTATAAATTATATTAATTTTTAAATTTTTATATTAATTTATAAAATTCCTCAAATTTTCATTATCACTATTCATTATTATTTATAAAATTCTTCAAATTTTCATTATGTTAAATTTTCGACATTTTCGCCTCTCTTTTATTTTCTTTACTCCAATATACAAAACAACATTACAGCACGACTGCTTTCAATGAAATAAGAGAGCAAAACCTGTAAACATCGACACAGACGATGGAACACTGAGTTTGGAAACATAAATTATCAAAATAATTTGATATTTGAGGAACCAAAATTGAAACATGGATTTTGACAGGAAACATTGCTACACACGATGGAACATTAAGTGGAACATGACGATGTTCCTGTTGATGTTCCATCGTGTGTACTCGGCATTAGAGAAAAATTTGATGTCGTAAAGGTATTTGTGTGAGGCCTTGATTTGAATGTTTACCGATTTTTACCAATAGCAAAGACCGATGAAAGCTTATACACAAATTTCAAAAAATGTATTTTCGTTTTGAATCTTCTGCTTATCTCATCTCAAAAATTTTATATAAATATAGTAATAATAATAAAGTTTATATAAAAAATAAGTACGAACATAAATAGCATAGAAAAAGGTTAAGTGAAAAAATTAAACAAAAAAGTTGTAAAATACATTGCTTTTCTACTAAGCTGTTATGCATGTGGAATTGTATTCCAAAGACGAGCGGCATGGATAAAGAACTGCCATTCTGAAACTAAATGTCGATGTCTTGGTATGATGATTTGTTTGCCCCTATCAGATCTTGTAAACTGAATTAGGGCATACATATATTGCGCGTTTTTCGTATAAATAACTTTATGTAAGAGTATAAGTACTCTTATCTTAAGAAAGTTTTCAAAAGATACTCCGTATAAGTTTTTTGCGAAAGTAGACACATGGTCGTATTTTCTTAACCCGTAAACATACCTAATGATGTTGTTGTATAAAACATTAGGCTTGTTTTCTACTTATAGAGTCGCAACTGGAAAAGAGTTCACAACCATAGGTATGTCCCGGAATAAGAAGTATCCTAACTCTTGAGGGTGTAAATACCTGAGTTGCCCAAAGCGTTCTTAATTTCACATAAGTTTGACGTACAAGTGAATTTATATGAGGTTAGATTTTTTTTGAAGACTAATCCAAGATTTTTCGCTAATTGTACAGTTTCAATTCTCGGACCATTTATAAGGATTTCAGGTTCGATATGCGGGATTATGGTTCCTTTGTGCATCACTAAGTATTTTGATTTCTTAGGATACAGACATAAGCCATTAGCAGTAGCCCATCGATATATGATGTCCAGATCTTGGTTGAGTTTTCCCATGCTTGCGTTGATTGAATTTACTGATCACTCAGTTAATTCAATGTACGGCATTCATATGTACGCTGGAATGGCATATTTGTTGCGGCAAGGCATTTGCATATATGGAGAATAAAAGTGGTCCCAATATTGATCCTTTCATAAGTGACACTGGATTCGATGATGTATTGTTAACGAAAACTGATTGAGTACGGGCTGTAAGGTATGATGAAACTAACTATGTTGATGTTGGCGCAAAATTGAAAAAACGGTTCAGTTTCATTCATAGTATGGAGTAATTTACAGTATCGAAGGCTTTTGAATCAAGAAGCACCAACAAAGTTACTTTTCCGCAGTCTAACTCACGTCTTATATTTTCTGACACATCAGCCAAGGCAGTCCCACAGCTATCATTGGGATGTAAAGCAGATTGCATATCAGTAATAAGATAATTCCTATGTACGTATGTGCTTATTTGTGAATCTAGAAACGTTTTTAGAACTTCTGAAAGGAAGCATAGTATCGCAATCGGACCATATTCTGTAGTAGACGTTGGAAGTGGAATAACTTTTGCATGCTTCCATTTCATTGGTAAGCAGCTTGTTGCAATGATGGTGTTGAAAAAATTAGTAAAAAAAAATGGGAAAAGAGATGGTAACAAAATTTTAATTTTGGGTGTATGTTATCCAATCCAATAGCATTGGATTTAACTGCGAAGAAGCTAGCTGACGTAATTGGCTGACGTCAGATTGGCTGACGTAAGAAATCTCGAACGTATTTGCTTCGGGAAAGGAGTTGCTACTGTTGATAAATGTATTGATGTTATAGAAGTGCTTATTTGCTGATATCGTTGGTATATCTGTAAAAATCCTATTGAGTTCATTAGCATCGATAGGGCAATTAGTATTTTTTGCAACATTACCAATTCCTATATCTCGAATAGTCTTCCAAGTTTGTTTGGAATCAATAGCGGAACTCAATCGTCTTGAGAAAGAAAAAGATTTTGCATTTCTTATTTGAGTATTAACGTCTTTTCTAGCAGAACGAAACTCAGCCTTAAGTTGTAATGTTTTAAAACGCTTCCACCTGGAATAAGGTAAATACCTACGTTCAATTGATTGTCGAAAACTGGAGGTGAACCAAGGTTTATATCTCGCCGTAATTATTTTTGTTTTCAAAGGAACAGTTTCATCATATAATTGTAGTACATTTTCTTCTAGAAAAGACAATTGTTCGTCAACCGAGGTCATAAAGTAAATGCTACTCCAATTGAATTGTGAAAGATTCGCATACAGTACGTTGTAATTCAAGTTATTGAAATCTCGATAAGAGTAATAAGAAATTCATATGTCGTAAAGATTAAAGATCGTGTTTAGAGAAACATGGTGCAGAACTTTTACTTCCTCGAAATTTTAATTCCTGCCATTTTTACAATTAATTCAAGGATTCTTAAAAAAAATTAACATTCCTAACAAACAAATCATTATTATAATTTTAACAAGTTTTCAAATTTAACTATTTACACAAAAGTCACTTTCAATTCCAATGAAACTCAATTAAAATTTAAATGTAGTTATTCCTCACACTTATTTCGTCACTAATTCTCGTTTTGTATTAGGAAACTAAATTACAGACAATTATCTGAAAACAATAACGCTCAACAATATGAATTGTTTTAAAATTTTGTGTGAATAATAGTATAATTTCCATTGTTAGAATAAACCAAATCAACTTGTGCATAGAAACTGTAGACGGGCAGACAAACCGACAGACAGATGCACAGACTATGTTTAAAATTATTTTGGTTAGTACTTAAGTAAAACAAATTATGCTAACAAGTGGAGAAACTCATGAATAGAGTGAAATGGTATTAAAGCATTTAACAGCTACAACAATCATATTAGCAATAACAACAATAGTATAAATATGAATACTATAAAGTTATCTAACAACAGGCTTTTCTACACAGTGCATAATGGGCCAGGTTTAACGCTTATATATTTTTAGAGCAGTCATTTAAGGTATACATACATGTGATCTGGAGTAGCACTTTTGGGGACACAGTACAATGCTCCAGATAGTGAGCGCGATACAGATTGATCGGTATTGATATTCTTATGTCTCGTAGACTTTCTGACAATTTAGTATATTTCAGGCCGAGATTCATGCAATTTACTTCCATATTTTCGTGAACAACCTTGCTACTCTCAAAGCCTTACAATTAAGGAATGTCAAAATATACAAGGGAATATATTGGGTCTTCCAACCAATAACACATCGTGAGAGTAATAACACAGTACAACATTTTTCAGTTCATTGATTTGAAACTCAATTCTGAGAATTGCAACTGAAAGTAGCCCGAAAAATAAGAACTTCTGCCTCATTAGTTTGGACAATTTGGCTGCCATTATAATTTTAATGGCCATACGATTTTTTTTGCTGAAGGTGGATTTATATCACTTTTTGTATATTTTAACATGGTTACAACTCGGTAACCGTACGGAATATCTCTTTTGTGTCTGAAACAAAGTTGTAGATATTGAATAGGGGAAAAAAAAGCGGAACAAACCTACCCGAAAAAAGTTCATCCAGTGCCTTAAAAATCGTAAAATGCCCGTTTTTCCCCTATTTTCCCCCCATTTTCACCTTTTTTGCTAAATAACTGTATTACAACTCCAACAACAAACCTCCGCAAACAATGCATCTAATTTTTTGCCTTTGAATCGCTTTTCCATTGGCATGGTCACCTAGTGGAACCTCTCTCCTTGTACGCCCGATTCCTGAGGTAATTGTGCCAAAAAGGTATCAATTTGGATATGCATGAAATGTAATTTTAACGTCATGGATGCATTAATTTTTTCAAAATAATACAGCAACTTGGCCACTCGTGTCTGTATGTCATCTCACTCTAGACGGTTCTTTCCTAAAACTCCATCGTAATTAGATGCATTGCTTGCGGAGGTTTGTTGGTGGAGTTCTAAAATTATGCAGTTTGAAGATGAAAACACCGAAGATGGAGATGATACTGAAATTGGTGGACACACTGAAAAAACATGCCCTCGAATATTATGTCTAACTCAATTCTCAGAATTGAGTCCCAAATCAATGAGCTGAAAAATGTTGTACTGTGTAATACTTACTGTGTATATGTTACTAGCTGACCCGGCAAACTTCGCTTTGTCCAAAAGAAATTTTTTGATTGAAATAATTTCGAAAATTTTTTTTTATCGAAAATTATCGACCGTTAGCAGATGACGCAATAATATAATTTGAATACAACACGTTTCGAATTCGGTTGAATTCAATATCTTAGAATTATACTGATAGCTGATCCGACGCTCTTCGTCCCGTCCAACATATGGCGAAAATAGAATAAAATCAAGTATTGATTAAAAAAAGAATAGAACAATGATTGTAGTCAATTTAATGTTGCACGATATACAACATTTTTTGTTTTCTGCTGCGGAGCGTAAATGAATAGTGATGATGGTCTCCAACTCGGGAACACGCAACATATATGTAACTGGCCTTGTGAAAAACATGACATTTTCAGATTTATGCCGCACACTTCCAGAGACTGTCCTTGTGATTTGTTTATTGTCATCGCAAATGCAAGTTTCATTGGGAACTGAACATCTTTGAAATGGAACGTCAAATCGGTTGAAGTCAAGAGAATTCGGGGAATTAAGCATCTCCCTTGAACCGCCCTTTCAAAATCCGTGCCACTATCACATTACTCATTAATTTCGCTACAATCAGTCGGGTTCCATTGCATAGTTTCGGGGTATAAGGATGACAGATCCAACTTTAATTCGAATTAGGAGATTCACCGTAGAGCAGCGTGCATAATGGTGGTGGAAGCAATTTGGTAATTTCACCTTTCCGCCCACGCAACACAATCCAGGCGGTTCTTTCTAAAATTTAAGTGCATTGCAATGCTCACAAACGACAGACATCTGGCCGAATTGAACTGATGTGTGCGAACTGTATTGAATGTAGTGCTCATATCGAAAGGGTGCATGCTCAACGTTCACCTGAATAATTTGTTGTAGCCCACGTTGTCGTTCAAAAATCGCACATTGTGATCTGGCTTCATCACTTTGCCGAGCACGAACTTCTCTTCTTCTCAATCATTGTTGCTCATTGTGTGCTTCATTGATCTCTTCTGACTGTCGCGCACGATTTCCAACCATTCTGGCCGAACTAATTCCTTTCCTTTCCTTTTGATAAATTGCGGAAATTTGAATTTTTGTTATACTACTGAAATTGCCATTTCTCTTAAAAATTTTCCTTCACAACGATCCAATATATTAAAATTCAATAATTACTTTTATGGAAGTAACCCCACCCATTTATCCAATTCCGCCCATTTCCACACTAACACTAATAACTCACACTAACAACCTATGAACCCACAAAATTATCTTCACTTTCCCTTTTATATTATTCAAGATACTTTTATTATTTTGAAAATTTTTTATACGGTCGGTGACACGCCAACTTGTCCCATCCCGTCCATTTTCGGCAGGGCTACTCACAAAAATAATAGATGAACTCACACAAACTTGCAAAGCTCTCCCTAACAATATACTCGTTATATGTACATAATATTTAATCAGTACTTTATATGGGATGTACACCGCCCACTTATCCGATCCAGCCTATTATCGTCAGGTGTACTTACACTAATAACAAATGACGTCACATAAAGTATCAAAGCTCTCCCTGTGATGATATTGAGTCTGATATTGAGTGATTAATTTTTGGCGGGTGCCGCGCCCACTGTTCCGATAACGCAAATTTATACAACGGCTACTCACAGCAACTCATAGCACTAATAGATGAACTCATACAAAGTTGCAAAGCTCTCCCTAAAACAGTACTCAAGATATATGATGTTAAAAATTAATTTTGTATGGGAGGTACCACGCCCACTTAACCGATACCGACCATTTTCGGTATGACAATCCATATTAATAATAGATGGCCTCAGACAAATTTAGAAAGCTCTACCTCTCATAGTACTCAATATATATGATGTAAAAATGGAATAACCGCGTACAGCGCCATCTGTTGACACTTTTTGTACTTTTCTTTTTTCCTAAACCTTCGCGTGACAGTTACAAAAAACTCGCAGAAGAAAGTATCCCTTTTGGTCCTATAGTTTTCAAGACGAACAAACCACGATTCATTTTTATATATATAGATAATTTTTTTGAATTGGTGGAGGAACAACATATTTTAGTCGTAGTTCAAAACCATTTTATCTTATCTTTATTTAACTTTTTTTGTTCTATGAGGTAAGTCTTATTTAGTTTAATGGAAAAAGTATAATTTATTAAATAATGAATATTTAAATAATAATAAAAATTTTATTTTTATATGCCATTATTAAAAATTAAAAATTATTAATGGTTGTAACAACCTATAATAAAAATTCATAAAATCGCCTTGCCTTTATATTCATTAATCACAACAGAATAATTTGATCCAATATTCAGTTGGAAAAAATACGTTTCCCTCGAAAAACTGGAAAAACACCAACTTTCATATAACAGATTGTTTATAATTTTCATATTCCAAAACAAAATATTTTGGGAATTTTGGAATGAATTTGGATTTAAACACTTCTGACCACATTTCACGGCCCCTTTTTTGTGGACTTTATTCCACACAGTTCAAAATGGCTTTGTAGATTTTTATCGAAACTTTTTAGATCTTTTTGCCAAAAGCCGGGCATAGTTATTTTGACATGAGAATTGTTTGGCAATTAAATATATATAACAATTCCAGTTCATCTAAACATTACTACCGTTACCATTTACCTTCTTGATATTGTTTCTTTTTTCACCAGAGAAATAAATCTGAAATATTTTGGACATAAGAAAACAATTTATTTAAAATTCTTTAACAATTATTACTAGTATCACCAATTAGAACTTTGCATGTGATTTTTGGAAATACACAAATTTTCGTTGACTGTCATTTCTAATAGTTATTAAAAATAGTAGTTTGATTCTTCAACATTTGATGGTTGCCATCCCATAGTGCACTGTACATATGAAAGCAAAAGAGATTCTATGTAAGGATATCATCTAACCAAATGGTGGTTGGGTTAAAGGAACACTTGTTAGTTGGTTAAAGCATCATGTTATTATGTGCTTGCAATGATGATGATGAAGTTAGTGCTACTGCCACATAAGGCTTACGTTGTAGTTTTTGCATATTTTTGGCAACTTCACCATCAACCAAAAAAAGGCCTGACTGCATTTGTTGCATGATGCTTAAAGGATAGAACAGTTCAACATTGTGTTAGTAGTAAAAGTTTTACTATATTTTGTAGTTGTTCGTATGTTACGTTGTTGCTTAGTAGTCTTGTGTGTGAATGTGCATTTGATTTTGTGTTTGTGTGTTTGTGTTGCCAGAAGTGATGCCTTTTAAATTGTTTTGGCAATTTGTTAAGTACCAAAAGCGTATTGTGTTGTTTAAAAAGTTAGTTATATCAAATATTTATCACACAAACATGTACATATGTCTGTACGTTCATACTCACATGAATTCATTGTCATGTATGATTTCATTTAACAACATGCAACAAGTGATTGTTTAACACTCACAAAGGAATTAAAGGATATTCATGAATAAATTATGTAGGTATAATAGCAGACAAGAACGATTTATATCGTAAACAATATTAAATCAGAAAAAAAATTAAAAACTATTAGTTTAGAATTTTTAGACTGTGGTTTTAATTCTAATATTTTTCTTTAAGAAATTTGAGGGAAAATATTTGCAAACGTAAAGATATTTGAATGGAACAGTATATAATTTTCGATGAATTCTCTATACGGAAAATGTTTAGACCTAGTTCCAAAACAAGTTACTACTATTAGGTGAAATTTGCTATTCTGATGGTTGTTTCCAAAAATAAACTTATTATCTAAATAACTAAATAACGTAATACCAGGGAACATACACATGATAATCATACTAAAATTTCATTTGTACTTACATATATATTTATTTAAGTATCCACCAAATTTCTTAGTCGGTTAAATAAAATATTTCGTCAATTATAAAATGGATGCTGAAACGAGTAAGAGTGTTATGCCTGGTTTTCATTATGTCATTTTCAATGTCAATTGTTGGCAATTATTGTCAGTTGTATGAAAACGGGTTGTAATGTATTGTCATTTGCAACCCCTGCCAACATTTGACATCTAAAATGAAATTGCCAACATGTTGGTAATTTGTTTTTCTCTGACAGCCGGATTTTTGATGTGTAAACATCTGTACGCGCAGGGGGGTAAATTTCAAAAACAGCGTAACATGTAAGCGTAACATGTGAGCGTAACATGTGACCGTAACATATGAGTCGTAAGACAAAATGTGATTGTATTGGTGAAAAAATTATGATATTATGATAACCTGTTTGAAAATGAAAAATGAAAAAAATGAAAAATAAAAAATGAAGATCAAAAATTAAAAATTAAAAATGAAAAATAGAAAATTAAAAATGAAAAATAAAAAGTGAGAAATAAAAAATGAAACATGAAAAATAAAAAATTAAAAATGAAAAACGAAAAATTAAAAATGAATAATGAAAAATAAAAAATTAAAAATAAAAAAATGAAAAATAAAAAATTAAAAATAAAACATGAAAAATGAAAAATGAAAAATAACAAATGAAAAATAAAAAATGAAAAATAAAAAATTAAAAATGAAAAATGAAAAATTAAAAATGAAAAATGAAATATGAAAAATGAAAAATAAAAAATGAAAAACGAAAAATGAAAAATAAAAAATGAAAAATTAAAAATAAAAAATGAAAAATAAAAAAATTAAATATAAAAAATTGAAAAATAAAAAATGCGAATTAAAAAATGAAAATTGAAAAATAAAAAATGAAAAATAAAAAATGAAAAAAGAAAAATAAAAATTGGAAAATGGAAAATGAAAAATGAAGAAAAAAATTTAAAATGAAAAATAAAAAATGAAAAATGAAAAATAACAAATGAAAAATTTAAATTAAAAAATGAAAAATTAAAAAAGAAAAAAGAAAAATAAAAATTGTAAAATAAAAAATGAAAAATTAAAAAAAAAAAAAATTAAAAATGAAAAACGAAATATTAAAAATAAAAAATAAAAAACGAAAAATTAAAAATTAACCGGTTAAAATAATAAATAATATTAAATATATTTATATTAACAGAGCCCCTGCAGTTAATTGATATAAGTGATACGCTTTCTGTTTGATTTTAAGAAAGTGCTATAAAAAAATCTTTAATTACTAGATCGGAATCACATGATTTTTTTTTTTTTTTGTTAATCTATAAGATGTAATGCAAACGTAATTAATTGAAAATTACGAGATGTCAGTTGAGGCAATTGTTTGTTTTCAATTTATATGACATAGTGAAAACCAGGCATTAAGTTGGGTACTTTTACCATTGTCAGTTTCCTATAATTAAAATTTTAATTTAGTTTTTTTGTCCAGTATTTTTATAACCTCTTATTTATTGTTTTATTTCTTATAAAAATTTCATATTTTAACAAATTTTATATTTACATATGAGATCTTATCTTAACATATAGATATTCCAACAAATAATATACAGGATCTTAAGATGTTAAATAGTTTTTAATTTATTTTTTAATGATTTTTAAAGGAAAGGAAAAAAAACCTTTATATGATTTAATATATTCAAATACTATCTGAAAATATTTATAGTCTTATAGGAGGTTTATTAGAAATAATAGACCTCTATAAGCATATAATTTTCAATTTGATGATTTCTTTTTTAATTTTACGTTATTTCTCTACATTCTCTTATCACTGGGTAAGAGGAATTTTCAATTTTGGCAAAGTAATTGTTATTAATCGTTGTTATGAAATCGAGAATTTTTTGATAACCTGTTTTTTTCATGAAGGATATTTGTAGGATATCTCCAGGGCTTTTTATACCCTATACCACTATGTGGTTTGGGTATAATGAATTTGAGCTGCTGTTTGCAACAACCAAAAATATTTAACCTACACCATCTTTAATTATACCGATCGAATCAGAATCACTATCTGATTCGATTTAACGATGTCCGTCCGTCCGTCCGTCTGTGTGTCCATGTAAAGCTTGTAATCAAACTGCAGGTCGCAAATATGAATATATTTTGATGAAATTTGGTATTTAATCTTTCATCGGCCATGGGATGAACGCCATTGAAATTGGTGAGAATCGGTCCATGTTCAGACCTAGCCCCCATACAAATGACCCCTATGAAATCAACATATATTGCCATGAGATCCAAATTATCATACAAATCTTAGTCAAATTGGGTTTGTATGTATATATTACATCCATTAATCAGTAGTCCAAAAATGATCCCTATTGGACAACACTTAGTCATAGGTCCCATATAGAGCTGCTTCCCGATCTTCACTTAAATCTATCAAAAAACAAAAATATTGCACTGATTCTTCTCAAATTTTGTTTGTATATATTTTTGCAAAATACAAGAAACTTTACCAAACATGGTCAGGATCGGTCCATTTTTGGGCCTAGTCCCCATATATATATAGCATCCGATATGAACTTTTTCATATCTGCAGCCAAAAAAATTAATAACAATGGCACTCAAATTTGGTTTATGCTTATTTTCTATATCGAATTAGTTGGACCGAAAGATAGGGTCTCTAAACGCATGGTATAGGGTATCGTATAGTCGGTCTAGACCGACTATAATTTTCTTACTTGTTATTTATCATTTTAAGATATTTTTTTTTTGTATTATTTGTAACCATTTTAGGTGGCAGTTGGCAGCATCACTCCAAATAGGACACGCGTATGTTAATATTGGCCTTATGACACTTTTGATGAGTAGATTTTTATTTTTGTGCTTTAGAAATTACCTTCTATTTAGTAGTGGCCATAATGCTTTAAATGATTTTATAGCTTTTTGACACGTAGCCATAACATGTCTTTTAAATTTAAGCTTTTTGTTCAAGACAACTCTGAGATATTTGACATCGTTAAGTATATTTATGGTATTATTTCCAATAAGAAGATGACGTCTTGGCAGTCTTTTGGGAGATTTGCTGAGTGAAAAAATTATTGCTTGGATCTTGTTTGGGTTAATTTTGATTTTCCATTTGTGAAAATATTTACTGCAATTTACAAGTCCCTTTTCTATTTTCTTCAGGAGTGCACTTGGAAGTTTGTTTGAATAAATTAACGCAGTATCATCTGCGTAATAAGCAATTTTCATATATTTTGGGACTTTAAAATCGGATGTATATATCGATTAAAGCAATGGCGACAAGACAGATCCTTGAGGTAACCCTGTGGTAATAGTTTTTGGAGATGAAGTTTCATTATTAATCGCAACTTTAAAGTTTCTGCCGTGAATGAAATCTGAAATAAGTTTGCATAAATATTTTGGTATATTTGCATTAAGAAGTTTAAATACTAAGCCATTGCCATTATGCCAAACGGTGTCAAACGCTTTTCAATATCTAATAATATTAGACCCGTTGAACGTTTATTCTTTTTATTTGTGATTATTTGATTTTTAATTCTGTTTATTTGGTGCGTAGTGCTATGCCCTTTTTTAAATCCAAATTGTTCTTTGGCAACAATAGAATTGGTCGTTACAAATTCACTAAGACGAGAATGTAGTATTTTTTCAAATATTTTACTTAATAGACTAATAGGTCTATAGCTATTTGGGTTATTTTTTGGCTTGCTAGGTTTGTTTATGGCTATAACATTAGCATTTTTGAAATGGTTTGGGAAATAGTTGAGTTTGACGCAGTTGTTAAATATTATAACCAGTAAATTTAGATCTTTGAGTTGTAGTTTCTTTAAGAGCAGGTTGGGAACATTGTAAAAACCAGGAGATTTTGAGGGTTTTATTGCGGAGACAATATTCATTACTTCTTCTAGAGATGTATAAATTGCTGATTCAGAACAAGGATTTTTATTCTTAAAATTATTCACTGTTGTATTTATTACTGTATCCGCTGAGTGGTTGTAGTTCGAAGTTAAGTAATTTGCTTGGACAAATGTATTTGCCAGGACTTCAGCCTTGACTTATCAGCTGTTATTTTTGTATTTCCAACTTTAAAGTGAGAGATTTGATTTTCTCATTTTCCCCGAAAGTTCCTGCTTATTTTCCAAAATGATTTATCACCTGGTTTTAAATTGGATAATAATTGAGACCATTTCTTATTGCGCTCCGAATTAATACTTTTATCAATCATGTTACTTAGAAACTTAGTACACTGATTATAAAAAGTTTGCTCGGCTATATTTGAAGATCGTTGGCTTTTTCTTTTAAAGCTTCTTCTTAGTTTAATATATTTCACAGTACTTTCTGGCAATGTGTAATTATTTTGTTGAGTTATTTTAGGTGTAGACACATCCCTTGCTTCGAAAACTTCATTTATAAATGTTTGTATTTCCTGATCAATTACTACCTTGGTATTGTATATATCCGAATTTAACGTGATTTTATTTTCTAAAAAATTCATATAAATGTTCCAGTTGGTTGCACTATAATCATATGAATTGAGGTCAACCTGCAATGCCATTGATCTTTTAAGTGTTCATATAATGGGGCGGTGGTCTGATGGTATTTCTTAATCCATTGTTTTTACGTCTTTATTTAAAGCGGAATTGCTTAAAATAATATCGACTGTGGATGCTTCGCGATTGTGTTGATGGGGGAATAGGGTTGGATTATTAGGATAGTGAATGCAAAATTGCTTGATTGCTGTAGGTTGTTGAGTGCGATTCCTGCAGTATTATTTGAACGGCAATTCCAAGAACAATGTTTGGCATTTAGGTCACCAAAAACTATATGTTCTTTGGTGGAAGATGTTAGGTTCAAGTTATCAGCACAGAAGTTATGGGTATATCTTGGTGAATATAACGAAGATACAACAATAGGTCTATTATTTATAATAACTTCAATTGAGATGTTTTCGATTGTTGAGGTTTTTGATATAAAGAGGTTTTTATGTGAGACAGATTTATGAATTAACTGAGCTACTCCTCCTCCCCTTGCAGCTGTTCTGTGACTTCTATATAAATAATAATTTTTAAAATAGGGTCTATGATTTTCTGAAAAAAATGTTTCATTCAAAGACGCTATTTTAATATTTTCTCGTTCAATTAGTATTTCAAATTGTTTCAAAGAAAAAAATTTTTTAAAAAAAAGATTGTCTAAAAATCTTGGCAATTTTAGTTCTACTTTGTATCAGTAAGATGTTAAATATTTCTATATAAATAAGTTAATGTAATATGTTATTTATTGAAGAAAAATAGTGTTGTACATAACATCCGAACAAACCAAGTACTGAACACATATTTTCAAAAACAAATATAAAATCTATCCAGAAAATGCGTATATCAATTTTATTGTTATTTCTAGGCTTTTGAAGGTTAATATGTATTTTTTGAAAATTTATATTATATTTAAAGCCATTTTCAAAACTAAACAAGAATTTTCTTTAATATCCTCCACTTGGGTTTTACGCTTACATTATATCTAAACTGATTTCACTATATATAATAAATGTAACCAAAAGTTTGGAAAAGTAAACAATTATTGATAAACTTAATACTAACTATTACAACAAAACGCCTTGAATTTGTAGCATTTTTAGCGGTGCCTTCACATTTTAGACCATATCTTGGTAAAATGATGCTCGATTTACCACATTTTAAGTACGAAACTGTTTAAAATAATGACAAACAATATTATCAAAGCATTAACCAGGTAACTCGTTTATTTTATTGCTGAGCGTGATTTCAACAGACATTCGGACGGACGGATAGACGGACAGATGGACATCGCTATATCGACCCGATTTGTTATAAGAAACAATATTATATATACTCTATATATAGTTATACGTTAAATAATTGAATGTATTGTTTTAAAGCAAGGGTTGCCAGATCTAGTGAATTGTTTTTTTCAATTCTATAGGAAAGAACAGACAAATATTAAAGAAAAACCTTTGATCGAATTTAATAGAAAATTTTTTAACAATGGATAAAGTTTCTAACCTGAAGGTTTTCTATACAACAGATATGCAAAAACTTGTAATATGGATATTTTTGTCTAAGTTCTAAGTGTTGCAAAGTAATAACGAATATCTCATTATATTTTATTTTGATTAAAATCTATTAATAGTTATTTATTTATTTTTTAACAATTAGGTAATTTTTTAAGAAAATGTACATGGTTATTATATATTTAGTTCGGGATCACGTTAAAAAAAGTGTGACAATAGCAGCCTAAACTAAAATTACACGTAAAGTATAACGATTAGGGCGGGTCGATTTGTAGGGAGGCAAAAAAATCGCTCAAGTGAAAAGGAAAATCATATTCTAGGGATCAAAATAAGAAACTTTGCCCAAGGAACCATTCCTCTAAAACGAATTCTGATGTCCCGACTTTTGATCTGTCTGTCTGTCTGTCTGCCAAGGGGCAACCCCATTCCCCCTCTTGCAATTTATCTGAAACTTGGCCCATAGTCTTGTTGTGACTACAGATTAATTACCCTCATCTGATCGATCTTTTTGAATAACACAACTTAGCCAAGGCTTATGATTATTATTTATTAGCAGAGTAGAAGATACGTATACGTATGAGTGTTAATTTTAATATTAAATCAAACATAGTCAGCCCAATTCTAAACAAAAAATTATGATTTTTTGAAATGTTTGTATGAGGAACCCCCCGGGGTGTTCAATGGGGTGTGCCACTGGCATGGGTGGGTCGGCCCTCCAAAGTTAGTGGGGGTCGATCATACATTTGGACTCGATTGGGCACTCTAAATGGGTCAAAGTGAGACAGACAGACAGACAGGTCAAAAGTCGGGACATTAGAATTCGTTTTAGAGGTATGGTTCCTCGGGAAAAGTTTCTTAATTTGATCCCTAGAATACGATTTGCCTTGTCACTTGGGCGATTTTTAAATCGCCCCGCTCGTTATTAACGATACATACACATTCATTAAGTGATGCAAACACACAAATTACAATAGCAACAACAACATAGAAAAATCATATTTTTAAATTTCATTGAAATCTCGGAAGCTATTTAACCAATTTTGATGATTTTATATATGGAACCTGAGAAACCGAGCTCAACTATTGAGGGGGTTGATCGTGATTTCCACAAAAGGACAGACGAACATCGCTATATCAACTCACTTGTTATAACGATCAAGAATATATATATTTTATGGGGTCCAGAATTTTTCAAATTATTACAAACATATTGACAAACCCCAACGAACATGAATTTAGCACTTTTCAATTTCTTAAACTGGGCGTTGGCTTGGCTAAACTAATCCTAACTATCTGACGGGAAAATTTTTTATATTTTAAAAACGTTTTTATTCATATTTATGACTACTAGCAAAGCCCAGCAGTCGAAATTCGAGTGCAAATCTATCTTTACCAATATTTTGGTAATTTCTTACATTCCTTTATTCTTCATTTAATACAGATAATATATTTGACCTCACTTAGAACAAAAGTAATAGTATGAATTGATATTTAATGGGCCCAAAACCTTTGAAATCTAGTATGAATACTCAAAAAAAAATATTTAATTTGTTGTCAACTAAAAGACAGTTTACTGTTGATAAAAATGGAGCATTACCCGATTCAACAACTCGTTTTCATTGTTGAACAATGTTTCAAAAATCATTAAATTTTGGCGGCTACAGCTTGAAAATTTCGTACAAAATATAGTTGAAATATTAATCTACCTTCGTCAACTGTGTAAGAGAGTAATTGAACAATTCAGGCAAACACACTGGTCGTCCAAAAACAAGCCGTTCAAATGTCAATATGGAAGAAGTGTGTAAGAGTGTTGATGAAAGTCAAGGAACATCAATTTGGCGTCCTAGACAAGAGCTGCAAGTTTCAAGAAGCTCTCCACTCACTGAAGATCTGAGTCTACATGCTTATAAAGTTGAATAAGAACTGAAGCCCAATGGCCATGCACAGCGAAGAGGGTTCGTTGAATGTATTATCGAACATCAGCAAGTAGTTGCTGATTATTGGAGCAAAATCATCCTAAGCGATGAAGTGACATGCACCTTCGGGAATCGTCAAAATTACCGCAGATAACCCACATGAACTTTGTCGAAAAATAAATTCGTTCACAGCGTGTCACTGTTTGGCGCTGATTTAGGCTGGAGAGATCATTGGACCATACTTCTTCGAATATGAGGCTGCTCAAGCAGTGACTGTTCGATATATCGGCATGATAATAGAATTTTTCCGCCATAATTGGATGATATTGTGTGGACTATATTTGGGTTCAACAAGACGGTGCTACGCACCATACAATGATTCAATTTTTGCATGAAACATTTAGTGGTCGTGAACTCTCTCGTTTCACTGAACAGAATTTGCTCCATAGATCGTGTGATTTATAGGGTTATTTGAAGTTAACGGCTTTGAAGGAGGAAATCCAACGCTGCATCAATGAAATTCAACCATATTTTGGGACAGCCTTGACCTAATTAATTGCAAAACTTTGCAAAGAATAATAAAATTCAGTTTTACGCTAATAACGCACAAAATTTATGTTGTTATATCCGATAAAGATGGCAAGGAATTCCATGAAAATTCATGTATTTACTTACCTATAATTAAACCAAGTTACAACCAAAGCGGTAAAAGTGATAAAAATGTAATAGAAAAATTCGATATTATGGTCATAAAGTATATGGAGAAAAAAATCTTTCGGACAATCCCCGAAAATGTGCCAATAGGCTAGTAAATACGATTGTCAAAATTTCAGCTCAATCTCATACTATTAAAACGTGCCTGACTGAGGTTACAGATACGAAAAACAGCGGTCTTCCACAAAAAATTATAGTCCTTTGTCCTTAAAATTGAAACCATTTATCGTAAAAATCTGAATCGATTCTTATCTGACAGGAAATTTTATTCTTATAAATTTTTATTTTAATTATTATTTCCTTGCTAAAACTAAAAGATTTAGTGGTTTAGCATTTATCGTAGCTATCGCATTAAAAGCCAAAAACTAAATCTGAATTGCACACTAACTTAGTTTTAATGTTAATATAATTTGTATTTCGGTGTAAATAGAGTTGGTGTTCAATCAAGAGTGGCGAGTGTAGTAGTAAAGATCTTGTACAACATTTTGCCCGCGAGCTCTAGATATAGATCTACTAGCAACTTCCAAAGTATCAATGAGCATGAGTTCAAGGTAGAAAGATAACATTTTTTTTTACTGGTCGCATGCCTCAACAAATAACTGGCAGTAAATTATCTTCTCATTGCCAAGTCTTACATAGTTTATTTTATATTATACGCCAAGTTAAATTAAACAATAGAGAAACTGCTAGACGTACCATAAAGGTAAAAAAATGTGAAAATAAGTATGGTTATAAAATTAAGATCCGAAGTAGAAAACGATGAAGTTAATTCTGATGGCAGTGATCTTAAAGCAAAACTTAATTTCCAAGAAGTTGAAAATATGTTAGACAAACAAATTGCTTATTTTGTTTCTTCTTGGACTCTAAATATTTCCGACTCTAAATATTTCCAAGAGATTAGAAATCGATACAGATTTCTTAAATACTGATCCCGATGAATGGTGTGAAAGTCAACATTATTTAAAAGTTAAAAAAAATAATAAACGGTTTAAGAGTAGTTAATGACACATCGGTCAACTCATCCTTGACAAGAGATGAAAAACAGCGACAGTTAGTATGTCCGTCCATCCGTCCATCCGTCTGTGTGTCCATGTAAATTTTGTAATTAAACTACAAGTCGCAAATATGAAATTTTCCTCGGCCATATCATGAACAACATTGAAATTGGTAATATTTGGTTAATGTGCAGATCTAGTCCTCATACAAGTGATGCCTATGATATCGACTTTTTTCAAATGTAATTTGAATATTTGTTTGCAAAAAATTAGTGACTATCAAATTTGGTCAGAATCGGTACATTTTTCGATCTAGTTCCCATCTAAATATAGCATTCGATATGCACGGACAGACAGATCGCTAAAACGACTCAGAAAGTGATTCTGAGTCGATCGGTATAATAAAAGATGGGTCTAGGCCAAGTATTTTTGGTAGTTACAAACAGTACTACAAAGTCATTATATCCAAACCACATAGTGGTATAGGGTATACAAAGTAGTTTACCCAACAATACCGAAAAGTTATTATTGTTTCTATTAGTGATTTGAAGTCGGAAAATGTTTAGCAATATGTGGACTTATTTGTTATGCTCTGGAAAATAAACTATCAAGACCGGCCTTTTAATCGAAAAAAGATGAGGACTTCATTTGTTAATCAGCTACAATATAACCACCAAGATAGAATTTTGACCGATTTTGAAGTCATCATTTTGAAAAAAAACATGTTTATATCGTCACGTAAAATGCAAAAGGCCGTAACTAACAAAAAGTTCAAAATTGACTTTTTGTATTGTAATTACCGCCTTTTTTTAAGTAAAACTACTATTTTACCATAAATTTGTTTTCATAAATAAAAATCCATCTTTATTTTTCAGCTTGATTCTAAAATTTGGGTATTAAGTTTAAAATAGTTTTTGTTTTATGATGTTTTTTACTTCTCCTGTAAAAAAATAAAAATATTAGTTACGGCCTTTTGCATTTTAGGTGACGATATGTACTTTTCAAGAAATATTGCAAACCCATGCAATACTTAAAAAAATATTTTTTTATATAGCGTTCTGACTATTTTTCTGAGACTCAATTGATATTTTCTGAAATTCATTTCATATTTTCTGAAGTAAATTTAATAATTTCTAAAATACATTTGATGTTTTCTGAAATACATTTGATATTTTCTTAATTACATTTGATAATTTCAGAAATACATTTTATGTTTTCTGAAATGCATTTGGTTTTTTCTGAAATACATTAGATTATTGCTGAAATACATTTGATGTTTTCTGAAATACATTTAAAATTTTCTGAAATACATTTGATGGTTTCTGAAATACATTTGATAATTTCTGAAATACATGTGATGTTTTCTAAAATACAGTTGATATTTTCTGAAATACATTTGATAATTGTTGAAATACATTTGATAATTTCGGAAATACATTTGAAAATTTTTGAAACTCAATTGATATTTTCTGAAATTCAATTGAAATTTTCTGAAATACAAATGATAATTTCAAAAATCAATTGATGCTTTCTGAAATACAATTGATTATTACTGAAAATCAATTGATGTTTTCTGAAATTCAATTGATACTTTCTGAAACACAATTGATATTTTCTGAAAATCAATTGATATTTTCTGAAACACAATTGATACTTTCTGAAACCCAATTGATGTTTTCTGAAACACAATTGATATTTTCTGAAAATCAATTGATGTTTTCTGAAACACATTTGATACTTTCTGAAATTCAATTGATGTTTTCTAAAATTCAATTGGTACTTTCTGAAATTCAATTGATGTTTTCTGAAATACAATTGGAAAAGGAATAGTAATTAAAAAAACACCTAAGTTTATTTTTGAATTCTTCAAAGTTTTCCTAGTATTTAGCTTTATAAACTCACAGCACACCTAGCGGTTCTGCTTACTAAGAAAGTTCTGCCAATAGCAAATATATACTTGAACATTAAAAAAAACAACTCTGTAAGTTTGTGAACATGTTAAACTCACGGCACACCTAGCGGTCAATAGCTTGAACATTTAAAATTAACGAAAAATATTTGTGATTTTGCTAAACAGACAGCGATATACACTTACATATACCTCACACCGATTTTCCATTACGCTGTTTTTGAGATTGTATTGTGAAATTGGATTTTACCTCCCGGAGCGCATAGATGTTTATACATTCGACACGTTATTGGCGAAATACGGTCGCAAATCTGCGAAAAGTTTGTGACAAACGTAAGCACCGTTATGACTGCCAAAAGGCCCAAATCATACTTTAGCATGGTTTATGCCATTAGCTATCCAAAAAAGGATAGTTTAATTAATAGTAAAGATACTTTTCTTTGTTTTATTTAATTTAAAGTTCTGTAACCCAAAACGACACCCTTTATGTATCGTTGTTTCTTTAAATTAACATAGGTCATTCAGGTAGAAGTATTTAATATTTTATTGATATAAGGCAACAATAAAATTATCAAGATTTTTAGTCAAGATTTGAAACTTTTTTTTAGTAACCCTTTCTAAAGCCCTAAACACATAACGGCGAGTTGCGAGTGCGAGTAAAAACTAAGCTTTTTGCATGCGAGAATTTGTGCTTTTACAAAATCATCAAATCATCGCGTTAAATGCCTATCAGCTTATCCTCCTGTCATCTGATTTTTCTTGCACTGAAAATAGAATCAATTCTATTTCCCTTGCGAGTGTTTTTACAACCTAAGTTGGCAACGCCACACAAAAAAGCTTTACTATCGATCTCGCTTCCACATATAGAAAAAATCATGCTGCCTCATTCTGGTTTTTTCTCGCACTCGCAACTCGCAGTAACATGTTTAGGGCTTAACGACGGGTGCATTCAAAAATTATTTCTTTATGGTCTCTTATGAATGGAGCTTAATAGTTTTCTTACACTAAACATAGAATTTTAATGCTATTTTCAACAAAAAAGTTTATTCTTTCAATAAAAAAAAAAACAATAAATAAGAAATTACAATAAATATTGGTCCAAAAAAGAAAGAATTAACGTTAAATTTGAATGGTATTTGCATTTAAAGATTAACAGGCGTATTCATAAAAATTTTAAACAGCATCTCAAATGATTTTTAAGCAAAAATCGATAAATTGTATTCATTAACGAAATTTATCTTAAAATGCCTATTTTCAACCTTCTGTAAATAAAAGAATTTTAAAATTGGTTCGATCCTTGTGTAAACCTATTTTAGCATGACATATTTGCTTTTTGCTTTTTGATTATTTATATATTGAACATTGTAGGGAAAAATTGTGATAAATAAATAATGGACATAATATATTTGATCAAAAGAATTAGTAAGAACCATATTTATTTACAAAAATTTGTACATACTGAGAAATTTTACACAAAAATATTTTTAATCGCATTTCATTCGTCATATCATATCTATAATATTAAGTAAGTTTCATAGTTTTATCCCGATTTTGACAAAAAAATCTATCATTTGAAAGGTATTTCTTTTTAGCTGTTACTCAGATTTATAGATTTTCATCGACTAGAATATTTTTTTCGAGTGATTATCGTTTAAAGTTGCTATTAACACATACATAAAATTATACAACGCTATGTGTGTGTTTATTTAATTTGTTAATGTGTTTGTGTTAATGTGTTGAGTTTGTTTTCTTCACTTAAAAAGAGTTGAATTGTGAAGCATACCTTTAGGGTCTTTATTAAATGAAAAAATAAAATTTCCTAGAATTTGTACTCGAATTTAGAGTGCTGGAATCTGCTAGTTAATAATTAATACACGCACAAATGAATTGAATTGAATTCATTTATTTATTTTTATAATTACTTAATTATAGTTATCTAATTCCTTAATTTAATTCAAAATAATGTTAATTACACAAAATGAACTAGTGATTTGTAAACAATCAAAACAAATAAAATAAAATTGATTATTTGAATACTTTTTTATCTGCAATAAAATCACCATCTAAATAACATTTCTTCCTAACATTTGGCTTTGATTGTTTTTCTTTATATAATTAATAAACAAGTTTATCAATAATTTTTTTCTACGAAAACTATATTTTTCGCAAATACGGCAAACAAAAATTGTAGATACGATTACCGTATGAATTATTAACCGTGGCTTTGCCTCATTATGAAATATAAAAAATATAGTGTTGCCATCCTAGAGTTTAGTAAAATGTTTAATCGTCTATTACTTAAAATACTGATTATGAATATGAATTTTTAACAAACCTTTTTAGGCTTAAAATATTTTTGTTTTATTTGTATTTGAAACCTGATTTAAAAATTTTTTATGAATACGACTGTAGGTATCGACAATTGTATTCAAATGGTGACCGTATCCAATAGTGGTTATAGTATTGAGTTTAAGGTACAGGTGGAGGAAGAGGTGATACGGCGCAGCCGAATTCAACTCGTTTTATTTTTTGTAACACTGGGCATATCTATGTGAATAAATAACTTTACAATAAAATTACACTTAAAGAATGCTTACGAAAAAAATTTTACATATTATTTTATTCATATTTTTAAAACAAACATAAAATTCGAAATTCATATCACATAATGAGAACATAAGTATAATTTTTTAAAATATATAAAAAATATTAGTCTTCGATCGGTGATATCACATATTTACGCACTCTTGCCTTCAAACCCCTCATTAGGAATTGCACACCTCTTTCCCCAACTATTTTGACTGCTTTGATCCAACAAGTAATAAATTTTTTTTCATCAACAACAACTTTTGATGTTTTTCGTAAAATTCGCATCACTTGTGCCCAAAATTTTTCAACTGGTCGAAGCTCAGGACAGTTTGGTGGGTTGCATAATTTTGGTACATAGTTCACTTTATTACGCTCGAACCAATCTATTGTTTGTTTAGCATAATGTATGTAGCCAAATCTGGCCAGAATAAAGGTGGAGTTGAGTGCTGTTTATACAGGGGTAACAAACGTTTTTGTAGACATTCCTTTATATACACATTTTTGTTTAAAGTGCCACGTAGCACGTACGGTTTGGTATAAAGTCCACAGCTACGTATGGCCTGCCACACTAAAATTTTTTTTTGCAAATTTGTCAACTTTTTTAAATTTAAATTTCATCTTTACACCACATCTGACATGAGCAGTATAAAATTGAACACCGGGAATTTGCTTGAAATCACTTTTAACGTATGTCTCATCATCCATTAATATGCACCCGTTAAAATTTTTCAATTCTGATGTTAACAACTTTCTCGCTCTCGTTTTGGCTCTTCTATCCACTTTATGATTTCTGTTTGGAACTTTTATAACGTTAAATGATCTCAACTTGAATTTCTTTTTAACTTTATGCATATATGCAGGTGATACATTATGTTTTTTAGCTAAATCACGCTCAGATAGACCCGGATTTCTTTTAAAACTTTTAGCTATTTCTTTAGCTTATTCTGGGTTCATAAATCCACTTTTTCGACCTGATCCTGGTTTTCTCGTATAGGTATTGGTCTGCTGAAACCGATTGATAACATTTCGGGTAGTTGCCCGGGATTCTCCAACTTGCCTTCCTATGGCCGCTAACGAAGCAGTAGGATTGTTTAAAAATATATTCAAAATTTTTTTTCTTACTTCCTCTTGGATCGATGAAATCGCCTTGAAAACTTGTGTTTGAATAAACACGTGTTTGTTTTTATATAGTACTGATGACAATGAATTTGGAAAGCAACGGAACATTTCCATTGCACTTTCTGGGACTTAGTAATTGACATTTAATTTTGTAAAAAAATTTACGTTAGCATTCTTTATTTGTAGTTGCATATATGGCTTTACATGAATATTTTTGCATATTTTTTCACCTGTAATCTTGTAAAAATTTTTTTCTGCTATTATTTTTTTTGCCAAACACAAAAATAATTCATATCCGGTATTTCACTATAATTTTTTTGTACCCATACAGAGCCAATCCACACATTCGTCCAGTACAAAGGACAAATAATTCTCTCAATAATGAAGATAAAAGTGGCTCAGAAGAAATTTTTAATTCAAAATATTTTTAATATTAAATGACAATAATATTAGTAAGCTAGTTGGATTTTAAATGTTTGATGCCATTTATATTACTGGTACTTTTACCTAGTTTCCAATTTTTTAAAATAATGTAATTTTGAAATGCAATTTTTAACTTTGCCGGTAACACAATTAAAAATATTTGACAATTATTTCATAAGTTAAAGCTTAATTTTGTTTATTTGCCGTAAGTTTCTATGAGTAAAGGGTTCTTTTAGTTGATTTAATTAGAACTTACCTTTGTCAAAAGGTGTGATGTCTTGCATGAAATGAGCAAATGTTCTGTCTATAAGCCAAGACAACTAGAATGTAATTAATAAGAAAACTAGCGTAAAGTCGTAACAAGCGAAGTTTACTAGTTATAATCTATGTAAATAGTTATTCCGCTCAAAGATGTAAATGAGAAAGTAAATTATATTAGAACTTCATATTAAAGTTAGCTAAAAGTAAAAGAAATGAACTTATGGATTTGTGGTGCTTAAATAAATTTTGTTAAGGATTAAATTTTTCAGAGTTTTGCATCACACTCACCACTAATAACAAACTATTGCAATTCCTAATACCACAAACTTTTTAATTAACAAAAGTTCATACAAATACATTTATCATTATTTAGTTTTTTTTTTACCATAAACTCGAAAAATTGTTCAAAAATGCATAACAAAAAATAGAAAAAAGGAAGAAAAATAACTAATGCATGCATATCTGTTTTCAAATGACCATATAGTCTGTAGTCAATTGATTACTTTACATACATTTACGCATGCATTGAATAATGAATCAATGACCACAGAATAAATGAGCAAAAGAAAAAACAAAATAGAAATGCATACATTAATACTCGTATCAATGAAAACAGTTCATCGATAACAACCGATTCGAAAGTAAACTAAACCAGATTTTAAAAAATCGGATATAGAAATGTAATTTTAATGCATTTAGCCGAACTCATAAGCCAAAAAACTACTCATAGTTAAATGAATTTACTGTTTTTTCAAGTTTTAAAATTCAAATTTAAGCTAATATCTTAACGAGCTTGCTACTTCATTGACAACGTTTTCGGGTATAGGTTGATTATGGTGCAGAAAAATGCATGATGTAGGGTACATACAATTCTTCAGTATTTAAAAAGTTTCATTATAAAAATCTATAAAATCAAAATCTGTTTTAAAGTATGAATGAATAAACGCACTTTTGAAGTAATTTCCAACAAATAAGCATGGGTGGTTTTAAAAGTTTTAAGGCCATATTGTTATTTGGCAAGCATAACCACGCCATTCTTTTAATGTTTTACCAAACACTTTTTTATTACTATAAAGCAACACCCGAGGAATGTTAATGCAGCGCATTATGTTGATCTCGGGAAAGTACCTTACGGGAAGTAGGAAAGAGATGTAGTGTTTGTAGATATTTGACTTCAATTGTATTAGATTGTAAGTGTTAGGAAAGACTAGTATGGGGGTAATGAGTTTTGTGGCCAACCCTATTCGCTTTACCCCAATCAGAGATTGTTAACAGATCTTGATTGAGTGTGTCATTCATTGTCTGCCTTTTGCCACAACCTCAATAATTTCTGGACCCGCAATTAAAGGAAAATGAACGACAAATGTTGCTGCCATCGGCGAAGGAGTAGATAAGATTGAAGGTTTGACTAAGATATGACATTAGAAACATATATCCATTTCCAGTTATGGAACATCAATCAATTTAATTTCCTTTTATAGAGGCTTCTGATATCAAAAATAACTTTAAAAAATTCAAGAATTCAACTAACGGAGGACCTGATGGTATTCATAGCTGCATTTTAATCAACTGCGCCCAAACTTTGGCTGTTCCATTATGCATTTTATTTAATTCATCCATTAAACATGAGCATTTTCCTACATTATGGAAAGATTCATATATTATTCCTTCATTTAAATCTGGAAACAAATCGAATGTAGCTAACTATAGAGGAATAGCTAAGCTTTGTGCTATTCCCAAACTATTTGAAAAATGTTTAATGGATAATCTCTGTCATCAGGTTTCTTCTATAATCTCACACTCACAATATGGTTTTCGTAAGGGGTGCTCTATTTCAACTAATATTTTACAACTTACAACTTTGGTAAATCGGGGTTTCGTCAATGGGCTACGTACCGACGTTATTTATACTGACTTCAGTAAAGCTTTCGATAAAATTGTATTTGATGGGCTTTACAGCAAACAGCATAAGCTGGATGAAATCTTACTTGATCAACAGAAATCAACGTGTTTATTTTAATAATACTACTTCAAAGAATATTATAGTTAAATCTGGTGTGCATCAAGGAAGTCATCTTGGACCAATTTTATTTACTCTTTTTATAAATGATCTACCAAGTAAAGGGTCCGCCAAATAACTTTTTTTGTTTTGAAAATGCTATAAAAAAAAACTACTGAATATTATCTCAAATATCTTCTTTTATTTGAAAGTACAATCCTTCCGGTTAATAATGGAAAATAATCTCATTCAAATGGCTGCCTCGGCTGGCCATGCAGTAGCCTAAACGATCGGTCCAATTTTTAAGCACATTATCGATTGTGTGCAGCTGTATTTCACCAATGGCTTCCCGAATATTGTCCTTTAAAGCGTCAATTGTTTCTGGCTTGTTGGCGTAACACTTATCTTTGAGGGCACCCCACAAATAATAGTCCAACGGTGTCAAATCGCAGCTCCGAGGTGGCCAAACCACATCAGCTCTGCGGCTGATAATGCGATTTTCAAAAACAGGGCGCAAAACATCGAGTGTAGCTTCGGCTGTGCGGCAGTTAGCGCCGTCCTGTTGACACCAAATGTTGCCAATGTCCTCCTCTTCAATTTTTGTGAACAAAAATTCGTTCAACATGGCCCGATAACGATCGCCATTGACTGTAACGGCCACTCCTTGCTCATTTTCGAAGAAAAATGGCCCAATTATGCCTCTGGACCAAAATACACACCAAACAGTGACTCGTTTTGGGTGTATCGGCTTTTCAATGTTTGCGTGCGGGTTTTCTGTGCCCCAAATGCGACAATTTTGCTTGTTTACATACCCGCCAAGATCAAAATGAGCTTCATCTGAAAAGATGATTTTTTTGGCAAAATGCCAAATGCCGATTTTCTGTAAGTCGATCGCAAGCCCACTTAGCGAAGCGAAAACGCATTGGATGGTCAGTTGGCTTCAACTCCTGAACCAATTGGACTTTGTATGGCATCATACCAAGGTCTTTATGCAAAATTCGTCTCAATGATGCCTCCGAAATGTTCAATTCTTGAGAACGACGGTGAATTGATGTTGATGGCGCTTCACGCACACTTTCTGCCACAGCAGCAATATTCTCGGGTGTACGCACTGTTTTTGGCTTTTCACGCTTAGGTTTATCGATGAGGATGCCAGTTTCTTTCACATTTTTCACAAGATAACGAACATACGGAGCTGACGGTGCTTCTCTTCTTCCAAAATCCGTACGCAATTTTCGCACACATTCTGCAACATTACCATGATTTTCAAAGTAATGTCGCAATATTTCCCAGCGTTGTTCAAGCATATACACAACCATATTCGTTCAGCGGAAGGATAAAACTAATTATCTGTCAAATCAGACATGAGCTAAGTGTTACCATTCACGAAATAAGCACTAGTTGAAAAAAAACGTTAGATGGCGGACCCTTTATAATACTATATAAGTAATAGCGGATCCCTCCGAACTTCATTTCGCCCTAGCCTATAACCGTAAATAATTTTTTTCGCAGATTTAAAATATTTCGTTTAATTAAACAGCAATATATTCAAAATGACATTATTAATATTTGAACTCCACATTGATTTAAATATGTATTCACTTTGTATGGACAGTGGCATCCCATTTGTCTGATCCTGCCTTTTTGTTTGACGCTACTAACCACATAGTGTATCTTATAATTATAAAGTCAGTTGGTTTTTCCTTAATGTTTTCTTCAAATATAGCTCCGATGGTTATATTTTTTTAACCTTTATTGCGGATTATATTAAAAAATTTTATTTTTCATACTTTCAACCAAATTTGTAATTATATATTCATCAATTTTGTCACATTCTTCCAAAATCGCTGTCTTTAGTAAAGACATCATCATAAACCTGCTGAAATAGAATTCCCTCCATATTTTCCTTACGATTCACATCTGGGGAATTGCTGGCCAATTTTTTACATCAATATTTCGTGATAAGAACTAACTTTTCGTGGACGTAATGTTCGAGATTGCGGCATTGTCCTGCTGATATATGAATCTTTTTGAGAGATTTCGAATTAGTAAAGGCTGTACAGAGGATATATATCCGTTTGTCATTCCGTTCGTAATGCATCGAATAACGAATTTGCGACCCCATAAAATATATATATTATTGATTCTTATAACAACTCAAATCGATATAGCGATGTCCGTCTGTCCATTGAAATCATGCATATTCACAAAAAAAAAAAATTGGCCTGGTAAGATTATTTCGAGCAGTTTGATATTTATCATCATTCTGTAAAGACATAGCCTAAGCTGAGGAGATACCTCCAAAGAGTGCTAAAAATTCAGATGCTTGTTTAGTGGATAAATATTACTTCCAACATAGTACGAAAACTTGCTAAGTCCAGTTTTTATTGAAATTGATTTTTTAACTCAGTATAATAGTACAAATCAAAATACATCAATTTCAACAACAAAAGTTACCGAACAACAACAACAAAAGTTGTCCTCAAAACAGCAAAAACAAAAAAGAAAACGTGCTAATTACAGCTGAATAAAGGGAATTGTTTTTTCCATTCAGTTTGCTTAATCGATTTGATTGCAATTTTGATATTTTGTTAATTAGACAAATGAATGCTTACAATTGGGTGAAAAATTAGCTCATTAATTTAACATTAGACACGAAAGGTAACTATTTTATATGGTTTTTTGGAAAACATCGTTAAAATATTAATTTTCTTAAGAGATTGTCATGAATTCTGCTGATAATATCACCAATCGTGATAAGTAAGGGATTGAATCAGATGACGGAGTTGTAGGACTTATTCCCTATGGTTTTAATAGTGATTCTGATGATTCGTTTGAGTTACCCTCTACATCAAAAGGACGCAAAAAGAGAGTTCGTGATAAAGATCCTACTTGGTTTGGTGAAAGAAATAAAAAGCATAGCGAAAATGGAAAAAGTTTTTTTGGGAAGACAAAAACTCGATAACAGTTGGTATTAGAAAAGCAAAAAAGAATCACGGACGTTAAAAGAAAGATGCAGTTGTAAAAAGAATAAAGTAGTGAAATGTACACAGTTTACTGATGACGATAGAAAAAATATATATTTTCAGAATTTTGGCAAATGACATGGAGTGAAAAAAGGGTTTTTGTGAATACATTGATTCAAACTATAGCAACTTCAAGATTTAGGAATAGAAAAGTGAGCACCGAATCCAGAAGATGTCGAACCTTGCAGTACCATCTCTGTGTTAAAAAGACAAAAATGCGAGTGTGCAAAATTTTCTTTTTTAATACTTTGAACATTGGTGAGCAAACAGTGACTGGTTGGGTCAAAAAGCCTTTAGTTTCAAAAAACAAAACTGCTCCTAAAAAAATTACAGAAGAGAGGCAATGCCTCAATTGTTTTTTTGATTCTCTGCCATCAGTGGAGGCTCACTACTGTCGTGATGTAACTAAAAAAAATATCTACTCGCAGAATGGAAATCAAAAAAAAGCTTTACCACTTTAATGTTCATGACTGGTGTAACCAAAAGAACATTCCACCACTTTCCACTTCTGTTTTTTATGAAACTTTTAAGGACAAAAATCTGACCTTGTTTTTACCTAAAAAAGAAAAATGCTATATATGTACACGGTTTTCAGTTGGAAACCTCTCGCAAGAAAAATA
The DNA here is from genome assembly GCA_963682025.1 of Cordilura impudica. Classification (NCBI taxonomy): domain Eukaryota; kingdom Metazoa; phylum Arthropoda; class Insecta; order Diptera; family Scathophagidae; genus Cordilura; species Cordilura impudica. The sequence goes on from OY821517.1 coordinate 178,496,980, forward strand.
TGATCATCACCAAGAAAAGAAAATAGAGGCCAGAAATGAAAAGAACATAGATTGACATGAAGAAACACATGTTTTCGCTGTAGATCTTCAGGCTGTATAAATGGCGCCAAAATCCCAAGTCAGCAGCCTATACTACCGCACAAAGTTAGGCATTCAGAACTTAGTTTTTTACAACCTTAAAATCCAACAAGCTTACTGTTTTTTATGGAATGAAGTAGAAGGTGGATTAGGTGCTGAAGAGTTTGCAAGTATTTGGATTTACTTTATTGAAAAGAAAGTACTCTGTGAAAACGATGTGATGGTTGTACTTATCAAAATCGCAACTGTGTGCTGAGTAAAGCCTTGCATAATTTAGCAGTCAAACATAATATTAATATTGAACAAAAAATACTAGAAATTGGCCACCATAGAACGAGCTATGAAAAATTGAAATATTGATGTATCTGCTGAATATATTGGAATATGTAAATCAGCCCGAAAAAAACCTTAACCTTATAATGTTTTTCAAAAGTTTTAATAATGTTAAATATTGTAAAAGTATTCGACCTGGACGTCGTAAAGGCGATGCCAAAGTGACGGATATTCGTGGAATTAAGTATACTCCAGATAGTGAAATTTATTTTAAACTTCGAGTTACTGATGAATGGAAAATTTTACCACAAAAAATTTGTAAAAAAAATTATGCTATAGAGTTTTCAAATTTGCAGCAACTTTACCTGGAAAGAAGAAAAATAACTGCCTGAAAATACGAAGATTTGCAAATTCTAAAAACAACTTTACCCAAAGACCACCATAAATTTTACGATGATTTACCCCACCAATTATTTGTTATACCCTATACCACTATGTGGTATACTGACTTTGTGCTGCTGTTTGTAACTACCAAAAATATTTGACCTAGACCCATCTTTTATTATACCGATCGAATCAGAATCACTTTTTGAGTCGATTTAACAATGTCCGTCCGTCCGTCCGACCGTCTGTGTGTCCATGTAAACCTTGTAATCAAACTGCAGGTGGCAAATATCAATATATTTTGATGAAATTTGGTATACAAGCTTCCATCGGCCACGGGATGAACGCTATTGAAACTGGTGAGAATCGGTTCATGTTCAGACCTAGCCCCCATACCATAAGATCCAAATTGTCGTATAGCTCTTAGTCAAATTGGGTTTGTATGTGTTTATTACATCCATTAATGAGTAGTCCAAAAACGATCTCTATGGGACAACTCTTAATCATAGGCCCCATATAGAGCTGCTTCCCGATCTGCACTTAAATCTATCAAAAAACATAAATATTGCACTGCTTCATCTCAAATTTTGTTTGTATTTATACCCTATACCACTATGTGGTTTGGGTATAATGACTTTGTGCTGCTGTTTGTAACAACCAAAAATATTTGACCTACACCCATCTTTAATTATACCGATCGAATCAGAATCACTTTCTGAGTTGATTTAACAATGTCCGTCCGTCCGTCCGTCCGTCCGTCCGTCCGTCCGTCTGTGTGTCCATGTAAAGCTTGTAATCAAACTGCAGGTCGCAAATATGAATATATTTTGATGAAATTTGGTACATAAGCTTTTATCGGCCATGGGATGAACGCTATTGAAATTGGTGAGAATCGGTCCATGTTCAGACCTAGCCCCCATACAAATTACCCATATGAAATCGACATAAATTGCCATAAGATCCAAATTGTCATATAGATATTACTCAAATTGGGTTTGTATGCGTTCATTACATCCACTAATGAGTAGTCCAAAAATGATCCCTTTGACCCCATATAGAGCTGCTTCCCGATCTTCACTTAAATCTATTAAAAAACAAAAATATTGAACTGATTCTTCTCAAATTTTGTTTGTACATATTTTTGCAAAATACAAGAGACTTTACCAAACATGATCAGGATCGGTCCATTTTTGGACCTAGTCCCTTTATAGATATAGCATCCGATATGAATTTTTTCATATCTGCAGCCAAAAAAATTAATAAAAATCCCACTCAAATTTGGTTTTTGCTTATTTTCAATGTCCAGTTAGTTGGGCCTAAGAGATAGGGTTTCTAAACGCATGGTATAGGGTATCGTATAGTCGGTCTAGACCGACTATAATTTTCTTACTTGTTATTTTTGCAAAATACAAGAGACTTTACCTGCCATGGTCAGGATCGGTCCATTTTTGGACCTAGTACCCATATAGACATATCATCCGAACTTTTTCATTTCTGCAGCCAAAAAAATTAATAAATATGCCACTCAAATTTGGTTTATGCTTATTTTCTATATCCAATTAGTTGGGCCTAAGAGATAGGGTCTCTAAACGCATGGTCTCTAAACGTATCGTATAGTCGGTCTAGATCGACTATAATTATCTTACTTGTTTTTCATTTTTAGTTACTAAACGTTATTAATAGTAAAATATTTATATAAATATATTATAATAGTATAGTATAATATTTATCAAACTAGTTATTTTTTCTAACAGAAATGAAATAAGACTGTATTTTGTTATAATTAATTTAATAAGAACAATAACCCAACCCATAAAAACAAAGTTTTTATTAAAACTCTTTATTTCCTTATGCATATGAGTTTTGAAACACTCCGTGACTGTGCGTGACTTTTCGTGACTATTTTAAAATTAATCTTTGGTAACAATAAGTCTATGGACAAAGTTTCGGATCGATCGGATCATGGGAAATGGGGTTTAAATCACTCCGTGACTGTACGTGACTATGCGTGACTGTTCGTGACTATGTCAAAGTTAATCTTTTTTCACAGCAAGTCTATCGAGCAAGTTCCAGATCAATCGGATGAGGGCAAATGACATTTAGATCACTCCATGACTGTGCGTGACTATGCGTGACTGTGCGTGACTATGTCTAAGTTAAGTTTCAGTTCGACAGGATGAGGGGAAATGACATTTAGATCACTCCGTGACTGTTCGTGACCACGCCTGACTGTGCGTGACTACACCAAAATTAATCTGTAGTCACAACAAGACTATGGGCCAAGTTTCAGATCAATTGGATAAGGGGGAATGGGGTTGACCCACGACAGACAGAAGTACGAGTTAAAAGAAAGAGTTTAATAACAAACAACAAAAACAAACAAAAAATCTTTTATTTCGGGTAAAAAATAAAAAAGATCAGTAAAAGAAAATATCCTAAGTCTACATTTAAATAATAAAAATAAAAAGAGAAAATGTGCTAAGTCCGCAAAACGTCCATTAGTCTGCAATCCTTCTATTTTTAAATTCTTCAGTTATTATTCAAAGAGGAGAGAAGAAAACTGCATTTACAGATTTTAAAAATAAAAAAACTAACAAAGTTATAATGTCTTTGTCCCTCCTGAAAAATTAAAAAAAATGGACTTAGCATATTTTCGTACTAAGCTAGTACAACATTGGTGTATAACAAATATAGCTACAAAAATAAAATCAAATTGGTAAAAATATATTCACCTCACGAACAAACAAAATTTACCATTAGTTATGTTAGTTGACACAGCGTTAAGTGGGGTGCAAGCTCGAGTCATGAACGACCGATCATGGGTTTATTATCCGTGTGGGAAATTATTTTTTTTTTTTATATGGTTTTTTTTTTCAATATTTCATATTATATAATTTTATGTTTATTTCATTATTCCGACATTTATTATTTAAATGGAATTAAAATTTAAAAGTGAAGTATAGGAAACTGTATTAAAATTTTAACTGTTCATAACATTAGTTATAATATTGAGCTTAGGACACCGGTAGAGGGTATCGAAGATTCGGCACAGCCGAATTTAACACTCTTACTGCTATTCATTCATAAAATTTTCTTCTAGAGAAGTTTAGTGTTGATTTTCTTAAATCTCTTAAGAAGCCCCGATATTTATGAGGACCATCCAATTTTTGGTGGTTGCTGCATTTAAAAAAAATAATCATAATTGGCTTACATTTTCCCAATTGGTACTTATATTTTCAGAGCAAATTGAAGTCTTTCCGTTATATGACGGGACAATAATCTAGGAACTGTTATTATTTTAGAGTAAACTATATTTTGATTACTCGGAATTACTCCATATATTATCAATTTTGACACCATTACTCACCTGTATTGTTGCCAAACGGGTGATGTGAGTTATATCTCACATACAGTTTTCTTTTTAAAAAGGTGTTTTTTAAGAAAAGTATTTTTTTAAATGGGCATACATACTTTCATGCAGCAAATGCTACATCTCCACGACTACAACAATAAGAACAATTTCAAACACATTGAATATTTTTACTTTTTCGAGCTTTTTTTTTTTACATTTATATTGATATCTCATGAACCATTAGACCGATGTTGATGATTTTCAATAATAACCTATTCCGAATGTAAGTGGACAACATCGTGCAAAAATGGAGATCCTTGCTTAATTATTGAGGACATGATCGTGATTTCGACAGACAGACGGACAGACGATCATCGCTACATAAAATTTTCTTGTTATATGAATCAAGAAAATATATGGTTTATGTGGATTTCCAGAGTTTAGTTCGATACGTTATAAGCGGAATCACAAACTGATTATACCCTCTGCACAGTGATGTGGAGGGTGTAACAGCTTATTATAAATTATTTCGAAGAGTAAAAAACAATTGGACCAATATTTGAAGAGAAATTTATAAAACCTGTCACCTTATAATAATGAGGCACACCAAATTTATAGCCCTCCAGATACTTAATACTAACTTAATATTTCCTCTGCAAGGGCTGTACCTCGCCCACTAATCCGATCGCGCCTATTTTAAGCATAACTACTTAAATCTGTAATTTGTAAACTCACACATATTTTAAAGACTCTCCTTATCATAGTACTCTAGACATGGGATGGGATATTTATTTTATATGGTAAGTTCCATGCCCTCTTGCCCGACCAGAAAACCTCGAAGCGAACGTATAGTGTAAATCTTAACTCACTAGCTTTTGGAGATCATTCGCTACAAACAAATGCACCAACGATTTTTTTATAAAACTAAAAAATATGGCACGTCTGCAAGTTTAAATGTGTTGTTATGTCCAGAGAAACAATTTGTTCTTTTATTAGCAATTTCAAACAATAAAGCAAACATCATTCTTAATAAACGAAGGATTTTCAAGTTTTTATATAAGAAAATTAGTTGACATAAAATATTGAATATAAAAAAAGTATGTCAACAAAATGGCGATAACAGAAATATTGAACCCAAAAACTTATTAAGTAACCCATATACTTACGTAAGTGCACAACTAAGTGCACATTTAATGTTGAAAAATTCTGTATTTCCTAAACCTTTCAATATGAATTTTGTAACTTAAAAAAAAGGTATAAAAACTGAATAGAGATTTTGCATTAGAATAAAAAGCACTAATACACACTCATTCTTAAACATTCATACTCACGCATGCACTTATAGCAAGGAGCGTTATTGATTTACCCATGCTCTATGTCTTTTAATCATTATCATTATCCTCCACCCTCTCATCATCATCAACAAACCATCTATAACCATTAATCCATACCACCAAAATGGCTTAAAAAAATAAAAATAAAAAAAATCCAAGGCAACTAACAAACTGACTAACTAAATCCACCAACCCATAGACACACTAACTTTCTATACACATTTCTAAGTTCCATTCACCGCTTTTTTCACAAACAAAAATCCCCTTTGCTACAGAAAAGGAAGAAGATATGTATATAACTATATACAACACTGTTGCTAAATTAATTTAAGCTTTATCAGATTATGTTTTATAATTTTGAATATTGACTGAGTTCCTTTGTATGACTTTGATTTTGCAATGATTTTTGCCAAGTTTAGCATCAAATATATTTAAATTTGCAGTCTGTACAGACAGAAGGAAGAAATCGGTACTTACTAAAAGACCTAAATTTTTTTCTTTATTTATTTAAAAATATCTGTACAAACCAGTAATAAAAACAGCCATGTCATAGAGCTGTTTAGAGTATAATTACCTCGGCGATGATCTTCGGAAATGTTGATCCAATTCGACTAGCTAGTAATACAAAAAAATGGCGAATTACTTCCAAATATTAAGTTATCCTTCATGAAAATTTTCTTTGCTAAAATAACCACACTCAGAACTATTTTCTTGCCAAAATAATGCTGTGTCAAAATGAAAAGGTGACTTTTGAATTTGGACTTCGCTGGCTTATCGATATGGGAAAATACTTCTTTTTTTAGGTTGGTAGTACTGTTTTTACATTGTGGCAAAAAAACATGAAAAAACTAAAATAAATTTGGCGTTTTAACAACAAACAACAAACTGAACAAAAAAAGTTCATTGATCCGAACAACTGCATTTGTATAGAAAACATCGAAAAGTTTATTGAAGATTAGTTTGAAGTCGGGTCTGCACATGATATTCGTAGCGATGGTGAGTCTTCAGATAGAAGCTGAGGCGATATTGTTGAAGTCACACCAATTGTTTCTAATTATACAGCCACTGAAAGCGTTAATAATTTTATAAAGTGGTTTTAAAATAATGAGTTATTTTTCACCGAACATTTGACCAATCTTTTGGAGCCCCGTAACGATATCGTTATGCCAGATTTAAAGGAACAAAAAAGGTTTTACTGATTACACCGCGTTACAAAAACGAGCTTTTGTTCTGTCCTATGAACCAAATATAATTTTTCGGAAAGGGGAGAAAAAATAAAAATACACGTGTATCGGCCATTTTCATGTACACGTCAGAATTTTTTTTTATGTATAAAGTATAAAGCTCGTAGTGCCCGTCTGTCCGCCTGTGTGAAAGACTTTGGATCGATTTTTAACCCTTTTTCCGTGATCCAATCGAGCTTAATTTTTGCAGGCAGACTCGTGGAAATGTCTGTATCACGTCAAATTTTTAAAAAATTGATTTTTATCAATTCTCAGATTTTCCTGATTTTTTTTTTTTTTAAATCTTTTTTTCTCTTTTTTTAGCATAACTTGAAAGGATTCCAAATTTTTAAACAACTAAAGCGTTCCGAAAAATGTTACGTTTGTGGCTTATTCGCACCAAGTAAAAATTTGAAAAATATTACGAAAACAGTGGTTAATTCGTTTCAGAAAATTTTCAAGACTGCTTATGTACCTTACTTGTGGTATACTCCGGAAGTCGTGTGCGACTATTGCTATAGAAATTTATGCAAGTTTACTGATGGAAGGTCAGCAATAAAGTACGCTGTACCAACAATTTGGCTACCACGTACGGAGCACTGCAATGAATTGTCCTACTTTTCCGTAACTTTTACTCAAACTAAAGGGTACCAATACTTTCGCCGCAACAAAATTCGCTACGCTAATGTAGAATCGGTTACTCCAGCGGTTCTGTACTCACCAGAAGAACGTATAGCGGCTTTAGTGGAGATTTTTGATGATGTTCCCGAATTAAGCCATGGAGAACCAACAGTAGTACCAACAATGCTATTAACATTTCTTGCATCGAATGCGAGATGCGAGAGTCCAGAAGTATCGGAATTTGTACCAACATCCAGTGAACTTGAGACTGCAGTGCCGCATTTAGTAACGCAAGCAGACTTCAATGACCTTAAAATAAAACAATGAAAACCGATTTTAATGTAGTTTTTAGAGTCAGCTTCACAACAAAAAGTTATCCTCTATGAGCCCCAAGGTTTTTGAGACAAAGTAATTTGGAGTTTCAACAATTGACATGATTTTCTAAATATTCCAATGGAGATAAATTAATTAATAATTATTTAGATTATTTTGGACATAAATTAATATATTATTAATATATTATCAAACACTACACCCTTTATCCTCCATCGCATAACCGATTTACACACCAGAGTGTTGGTTTGTGATAAAAAAAAAAACATAAGATGCCAACGGTGTGGGTTTAGAGATGTCTTTCAGTACAGTTGGTGAGCAAGAGATCAATATCGGAAAAGCATATAATAAAGCTTGTGTAATGCTTGTTTTATAAATGAAAAGTTTTGTGTCCTCTGGTAAATATTGACTTTTAAGTAATCTTCCAAACGAACCTTTAATGAACTTCTAATAAAAATCCTCGCATTAGTATTTAACTTAACCAAATTGTTAAAATGAACACCGAAATATCTCTGGCTACTAATAAAAGGAATTTCATGACCATCAAGAAACAATCTAAGGCACAGTGCTTCACTTTTGGAAACATATTTTTATAACCCATTCTTTATAGTAATAATTTACAACATTTAAATGTATGTAGAATGATTATTTTCAGACTGATTTTTATTTTACATTTCTTTTGCAGTTGAATACAATATTAAATATGAATACTAGATTTAAATATAAAATACAATAGCAAGTAAATTAATTATATTTAATTAGTTATATTAATTAAATATTATATTTGGATCGATAGTACGGTCCATATAATTTAATGTTTGAAGATTATTTCATGCAAATGTTGACCGTGAATGCGCCTCAAATGGTCCATCCGCTTAGTCCAATTTTGGCATACTCTTTTCAACATTTCGGCCGGTATCTCACGAATAAATGCTTCAATGTTGTCTTCCAATGCGTCAATTGAAGCGCGATTGTCTGTATAGACATGAGCTTTAACATAGCCCCACAAAAAATAGTCTAAAGGCGTTAAATCGCACGATCTAGGCGGCCAATTGACCGGTCCCGAACGTGAAATAAAATGTTCACCGAACTCGCCTCTCAATAAGTCCATTGTTGTGCGTGCTGTGTGGCATGTGGCACCGTCTTGTTGAATCCACATGTCATGCAAGTCAAGTTCTTGCATTTTGGGTCAAAAAAAGTTGGATATCACATCTCGGTAGCGCTCATCATTCACAGTTACGTTACGATTCGCATCATCTTTGAAGAAGTACGGTCCAATGATGCCACCAGCCCATAAACCGCACCAAACTGTGACTTTTTCTGGATGCATTGGTAGCTCTTCCAATGCTTCTGGCTGATATTCACTCCAAAATCAACAATTCTGCTTATTTACGTACCCATTGAGTGGGTCGATTAAACTGACCATAAAATGGAAGAAGCGCGCGATGACCTTTCTTAACAGAGCACGCATTTTGATAATAAAATTCAATAACTTGCAAGCGTTGTTCGTTTGTAAGACGATTCATGGTTAAATTATAGACCAAACTGAAGATGTTTGACAATGAAACAAAACACGAAACGTGCGTCAGCTGTTTAAACCAGTGTTGCCAAAAAGAAAATAGCTAAAAAATCACCCTTTACTTAATGACTAATATGGAAATTTAAGTAATATGCCTGTCCAACTATGTCAGCGTCCGTCAGTTTCTATTTCACTTCGTCGGTTTACTATTCTGCACTTATCTCCCTTTAACCCTTACCGATCTTCTAAACCCTTCTTTGTACGATCCCACATTCGGCCCTCCTGGTGTCACATTCGACCCGAATGTAGATCCTCACGGCTTCATGTATTCAACGACGGTGGTACATCTCCTGGATCCTTCGCATTCACCAACTTTCTCCACTTCGTAGCGACCATGATGAAGTTTCTTTAAAACTTTATACGATCCTAAAAAGTTGGGACTAAGCTTTAAACCGGAACCAAACTGTGTACGCTTAATGGCGATCAGATCGTTAACATTGTACTCCCTTTCAGGTACTCGATTTTTATTAAAATAACGTTCATTTTCCTGCTGTATCTTTAGAATATTTTCACGTGCTTCTTCTCGTAGTACATCACGTTCTTGTTGGAGTTCGTTCACTGCTGTTTCCTCTAATATTGCTCAGATATCTGGATTATCTTTAATTCTCATTTCCAGACCAGATGTATCTTAAACGGTGTATTTCCAGTACTTCTAGTGGGAGTGATATTTATAACATGTTGCACTTTATCAACATAACGATACCAATTCTGTGGTTTCTCGATACACAGTTTTGTCAGCATTGGGACGATAATTCGGTGAACCCTTTCCACCTGTCCGTTGCCGCGAGGTACAACCTTTGCAATTAACAAATGTTGGATACCTTCCTCTTTGCAATACTCCTTGAATCGATTTGAGGGAAAGGCGGTGCCTCTATCCGTAATCACCCGTACCGTATCGTGTATGAGTATTTAACCTTACGTCACCCATCATCAACAAAGAATCATACTGCACGGCACTTATGTCGATGCCAGTGTCAATCATGGCCGAAAACTCAAGACCATGAATGTTAATGTTCTTAAAAACTCGATTCGGGCGAGATATAAAAATTTTCGGAGGTATAGTATCCGTAGAAGATGTCATAGTATGAACGCTACTATTCTCCCTTTTTATAACCTTTCTATCCTCTTCTTTAATATTCTTTCCACAATTGAACGACTTGTGACCGAAATCTTTGCATTTAAAGCATATAACTTTTTTCGACTTGCACTGATTTGTCAGGTGCCCCTTTTCTCCACATTTGTAGCATCTTCGAATATTTTCATCTATCCCTTTCGTACCCTTTGTATTCTCTTGTCCTGTATCAAATCGATTGAAGTTCGATGGCTGAGCCGTACTTAATTTCTCATAAACTTTAATTTTTGTCTTCAAGTCGTCTATGGTAGTGGCCTGGTACAAAATGGACTTATTTATCTTCGAGTCGCGAATACCCTCAATGAAATATTCGATTATGCTTTCATGGTCCACATTAATTGGTACTCCTATTTCCATAAGGCTATACAAATATTCGCGAAAACTTTCACCTGCTCGCTTCCTACGATTTTTCAATATCCGGTGAATTTCGATAGAGGAAAGTTTCTTACCAAATTCCTTACGTTGCATCGTCTTCTTACGAAAATTTTAGCAGCCTCTGTTGGTAGCTGTCGGGCGTAAATATATTTTTGCACGTCATTCCATTTCACGGTGTAAGCACTGTCTTCAAAATCTTGGATCCACTGGTCTACTTCTGGATGAACTTCCCCTGAAAATTTTGCCAATGCATCCTCGATGTCTCTTAGGGAAAAAGTAGGACCAGGATGTTCTGCAACACTTATACGTTGAATTCCCGAAGCCGCTTCGCCGTACTCAGAATCATGATCAGCCCCATCACTTGAAGATCTAAAATGTGTTATCAACCGTTCCTGTAATATCGTTTTCGTACCGTCCGATGACAAACCCAATTCTGTCAATTTACCCTCTACAGTTAGTGTTAGAATATCAGTTAGTGTCAGAATATCATAAGTTCCTTTTCGCTTTAAAAGTTTTAATATAATACAAATTGAATAAAATATTTCAATATATACATATATATAATATGCTAAAAGAAATAATATGATAATATGCTGTAATAATAATAATTTTAAATGATGTTAAAATTAATAAATTTTACAAATCTTTCATTAAAAATAATTCTCAAACAAATATCATTTAATTATCAATTCTCCCTCGGATCAAATTGAGAATATCCAACCGCTAACTTCAAAATTAAACTCAGAAATTTAAGGCTCATACAATTAAAGTTCAAATTCATAAAATTTTGTTTTGTTACAAATATTATACTGAATATGTTCTTTAAAAAAAAGTCAACACACGACAAATGTTTTTGTTTCAATACACACTAACAAAACAAAACATGAAATAACCTCTAAAGCGTCTACACTTTTCTATTCTAAACATCAAATATTAACTTCTATAATGAGACATCTAGAAACATCTTCATACACTCTTTAAATGTAAACTTCTATACTGAAACATCCTGAAACATTTTCAACTTCTCAAAACATACATGTACATCGATATTTAATCTTCGCGCAGCAAACACGCAACTTTATAATTTAATAGGGATAATTTGAAGCAAAACACCAATAAAATAATATACTTATCTCTATCCGTTCATTTGCGAGTGGAGCTTCTCTATACTGCATTTTGTTATATCGCTCTGCTGACCTCTTGCATACACACACGCATCTTCTATTTCGACAGCTTAATTTCTTTAAGTTTTCACCAAACTTGTTTTCTATTTCCCCTGCATTCTCATTTATTCTTCTGAAATTTTCTCTCGGCTACTTCTATTCCAAATTATCTTCGCTATTTGTTGTCCGGTTTCTCTTGGCTACTTCTTTTCCTAATTCTTTTGGCTACGTCTTCTTCAAATCTTGGGTAGGTTTTTTTAAAAATTTTCTTTTCTCATAATAAGTTTCAATTTTCAATTTTGAAAAAAAAATGTTACATATATTTTCGTTTGACATAATATTCAAATAATTATTTTTATTATTTTTTTTTTTTTTTTTTTTTGGTTGAGCCCCCAATTTGTAGAATGATTATTTTCAGACTGATTTTTATTTTACATTTCTTTTGCAGTTGAATACAATATTAAATATGAATACTAGATATAAATATAAAACACAAGAGCAAGTAAATTAATTATAAGTACTTAATGACTAATATAGTAATTTAAGTAATATGCCTGTCCAACTATGTCAGCGTCTGTCTGTTTCTATTTCACTTCGTCGGTATACTATTCTGCCCTTATCTTCCTTTAACCCTCACCGATCTTCTTAACCCTTCTTTGTACGATCCCACATGTATAATAATAAAATACTTGTAGAACCTGAAATTTCATGCGGAAAATCAGAAATGCAAATACTATATAAATGGAGAGCCAATATGCGGCACACCATAATAAATATTTCCAAGGACTGGAAACTCGTTTTTGAGTTGCAGACGAAATCATTTTAAATAGAACACGATTATGGTGCAAGCATTATCAAAAGTTTTTTTTATATCGAGATATATATTCGAATAGTACAACGTTGTTCTCTTAAATTACACAGTGTAGCAGCCATTCTGGGGGGTGAGAAATTCCAAGTCAGGGTGAAAGTACTAGGCCAGTATAGTAAAAACTCCAGTGGTGGCCAAACTTTTTTTGTGACTTTTTATATTTTTTTTCCTTATCTTATGTTTGTTTGCTTAGTTTTTCAGCTATAAAACAGGAACCATCAATAATTTCTCATTTAATTCTTCACCAAAATTTCAGCTTAGGCTTAAATAAATAATTTTTATTAATAAACGAGAATTATTGACATGTATGTTTTCATAATAAAATTATCCTAAGAGGTTTGTATTGTACAAATAAATTTTTTTTTTATTTATTTTTAATTTTTAATTTCAATGTTTATACAATATTTTTTGTTTTTTAATTGGATGCAAAAATTATCAAATTTTTCGGCGTTGAAAAAAACATGTATTTTCCAAATTAAATCCGACAACACTTAATAATTGGCCTGGAATTTAGAATGTCATTTGACGATTTCTTATTTTAGCGATTTTTGATTTTGAAGATTTTTGTTTTTTGACGATTTATGAATTTGGCGACTCGCCCATATTTTCCACGACTACAAACATTGGTAAATAAGTATACTTTTCAAAAGTTTCAAGACTGTCGCTTTCATAGTACTTCATATTTGTTTATAGGAGGTCCCACGCCCACTAATCCTATCCCGACCATTTTTTATTTCACTACTCACAATAGATCTGATGGACTCGTACAAAGTGTCAAGGCTTTCCCAGTACTCCAGTTAAATGATATTATATATTTAGTTTGTGCAACGCCCACCGCCCATTTTTTGTTCGATTAATTACATGAATAACTCATGGGTTTGCGTAAAGTCCAAATGCTCTCACAATTACAGTACTCCAGATATATGACATTTAATATTTACTTTGTATGGGGGGCGCCACGCCCATTGATCCGATCCGCCTATTTTTGACCGACTATACCTATAATTATAGATGACCTCGGGAAAATTTGCAAAGCAGTCTCTGTCACAATACACGAGATATTTGATATTGAACAATTACTTTGTATGGAAGGTGCCACGCCCACTGTTCCGTTCACGTCCATCTTCAGCATGGCTAATAACATTAATATTAGGTGACCTCACACTAGAAACATCAACAATTATATCCTATAGTTCCGTCCAGATACACAGTAAGATTCTGTAAAAATATCAGGAAGACGGGTCCAATGGCTTAGTCTGCTAGAAGCTACAAAATACAAAAATAATTCCGTTTTATTTATATATATATATATATATATATATATATGGGGGGTTTCATGTCAAATGCACCAACTTTTGAAACCGATATCTTCCGATCGGGATGAAATTTGCACCAAGGTTAGTCCTATTGGACAGTAGTTTAGACACAATTTTTCAATAAGATCGGTCGAGATCTCTCTGAGTTAGAGGGGATCAAAATTTGACATTTTGGCCAAACAGGTGTTTTTTCTCATCAATGTAACTTATTACCTATTGTTCTTAGAAAATTTTCTCCCAAATAGTTTAGATAGCTACTTCTTCAATATTTCGGAAAAAAATACTTAAAAAAAAAAAATTTTTTTTTAAACTTTTTTTTTGCTAAATTAAAGCATTTTTTGCCTTTTTTCAAAAAGGGCATTTTTTTTTTCATAAGAAAGCTTATGATTTATCCTTTAAGAGCTTTTTGGTCGCTTAGTGGGATGGGAGTGGGATATCTATCAAAATAAATGTTTTGTAACTCAAGACAACGGTTTTTCAATTTTTCACAAATGCACTATTTTGAATTTTTTCCTATTTGTGTGTAAAACCTTACAAATAACACTTATACTGAGAAACTAGACAAATTAACCTTTCCGAAGGTATGTAACATACCTTCATAACATAACAGAAGAGAATGGTTCTCAGTAACCTGAAAGAGTTATTTGCAACATTTCAATCTGAACACGAGGATGTTAGAATTGGCTTCACGAAATTAACCCAAATAAGGCCAAAACATTGCGTTTTGGCAGAAAGCAGCGGAACCCACACTGTATGCGTTTGCATTTACCATGAAAATGTTAAACTGATGTTGAAGGAAATCAACTTAAAGTATTTAACAGATTATTCGGCAGAAGATTTACATGATTACCGCGATTGCCTTAAATTGACTATGTGTCCTAATGCAACAACTTCTTGTCAGTTAGGTGAATGTACCAATTGCCCGAAAACCACATTCATCAAAGAAAATTTAATCAACTCTTTAGATCGAGAATATATAGAGGAGGTCAAATTTGATTCTTGGATTCAGACTGACAGATGCACATTGAAAACAATCATTTTAAATGTGGATGATGTTGTGGAAGAAATGTGTACAGGATTGCTAAACTTGAGAACCCATGACTTTTTAGTCAAAGAGCAATGGTCATTCTTCAAGGATTTGAAGATAAATTTGAAGTCTGGTGAATTCGTTATTTCATATGATTTCGCAGAAAACTATAAATATGTTCTTCAGGATGCCATAAAAGCATTCCACTTCAATAACGACCAAGCAACTATATTCACAGTAGTTATTTACTACATGACAGATGAAAAACTGGAACACAAAAGTATGGCAATCATATCCGACGATTTAAAACATGATACCGTTGCAGTTTATGAGTACCAGAAGAGAATACTAAAATTTCTAAAATCTAAATTTACAGTAAAGAAGGTATACTACGTTTCGGACGGAGCTCGTCAACATTTTATAAACAAAAGTAGCTTGGCAAATCTTATGGCCCATGAAAAAGATTTTGGAATGCCAGCTGAGTGGCATTTTCATCCTACAGCTCATGGTAAAGGAGCATGTGATGGTATTGGAGCAAACCTTAAAAGAAATAAATGCAGCGAAGTATAGCCTCCGGTGCTCTCATCAAGATCGCATCTTAGATCCGATTGCTTTATTCCATTGGGCAAAGAATTATTGTAAAGAAACTAAAATAGTTCTTAGTAGCAAAGAGGATCATCAGGAAACATTGAAAACACTGAAGAGCAGATTCGATGCTGCGGTAACAATCGATGGCACCGCTCAATACCATGCCTTTATACCGCTTGTCGATGGAAGACTCAAGTTGAAAAAGTTTTCTGCCTCTATTCAATGCGATTTCTCTCCAAAGACAACAAATAAACCAGCAGCGAAATCAACAGCTGAACCTAGTAACGCCAAGAAAGGATTGACAAAAAAGCGCAGTAAATAAAGGCGACAAAAAAGCTGGATGAAAGACTGGGTATTTAAAAATTTACAAGACTTAAATACTTCATCAGCTACAATATTTTAAGTATAAAAATAGTTATGATATAAATGGATCTAATGCAATTAAGATTAAATTTTAATAAATTATTTATCTTTTTATTTTTAATATTATTATTATTATACATTAATTTAATTATTATTAAAAATAAATAAAAAATAATAATTTTTCAACATTTCTATAGAAAAAAAGCGATTTTTTTCCTGAAGTTAACATATTCTGGGTATTACAGTATCGAGGGTATAAAATTTTAGTTAGGTATGTTATATACCTTCGGAAAGTTTAGTTTGTCTAGTTTCTCAGTATAAATTTTATTTGTAAGGTTTTAGACACAAATAGGAAAAAATTCAAAATAGTGCATTTGTGAAAAATTGAAAAACCGTTGTCTTGTGTTACAAAACATTTATTTTGATAGATATCCCACTCCCGTCCCACTAAGCGACCAAAAAGCTCTTAAAGGAAAAATCCTAAGCTTTCGTATGAAAAAAAAAAAAAAATGCCCTTTTTGAAAATAAAGGCAAAAATGCTTTAACTTAGCAAAAAAAAAGTCTAGAAATTTTTTTTTTTTTTTTAAGTATTTTTTTCGGAAATATTGAAGAAATAGCTATCTAAACTATTTGGGAGAAAATTTTCTAAGAACAATAGGTAATAAGTTACATTGATGAGAAAAAACACCTGTTTGGCCAAAATGTCAAATTTTGATCCCCTCTAACTCAGAGAGATCTGGACCGATCTTGTTGAAAAATTGTGTCTAAACTACTATCCAATAGGAACAACCTTGGTGCAAATTTCATCCCGATCGGAAGACATCGGTTTCAAAAGTTGGTGCACTTGACATGAAATCCCCCATATAGATAATAAATCAAGTTGGACTAATTTTATCGAATTAAATCTTCTAAAAATTGTAATTTTTCCCCTGTAATTTTGTAATTTTTAGTTTTTCTTTTCTTGAAATCGATTTTCGTCCATAACTCGTCAATAACTCCAAATAAAAAAAGCCAAAGACATTCCATAATATTTTTGGACACGTACCAATGAAATACGGAATTTTTTTTTCTAAAAAAAAAAAACAATTTCTCTTTTATTCGGGTTCTATAAATTCTAACATGGATATATGTTTAACGTAGTTGACCATTTTTATACGCTATAAACCTTGTAATCAAACTACATTTTTCAACCTTGCCACTCAAACTTCGTTTATGTTTATTTTCTATATCTAAATAGTTGGCCCAAAGAGATAGGGTCTTTAAACGCATGGCATAGACCAACTATAATTTTCTTACTTGTTTAATATTTCTTAGTGCATCATATGTTTCTTTCGTTTCTATACTTATGCAGGAAATCCACTTTCAAGCTGCATTCCTAAAAAACTAAGCAAATAGCCATAAAAGACCAACTATTAAAGGTAATAAAAAAAAGTTTGGCTTGATAATGCCTAGTACTGGCCTAGTACTTTCACCCTGACACGGAATTTCTCGATCCCCTCCCCCAGACAATAATCCAAAAAATTTTCCCCAATATCATAATGAAATTTAAGTACCGCATGTGAAGTGAAATGACCATTTTTGAAACCAAACTGATGATTTGAAATACATTGTTGATGCAAATTTATATCCATTTTCTCTCTAATGACTTTCTTAATCACCCCTGTTCTTGAAACCACTATCACAAAAAAAAATCGTAAATGAAAAAATTCTAAAATCTACGAGTTTTTGCTGTTCTCTAATTTCAATAAGAATATTTTTTCTCGTTTTAATTCACATAGAAAAGGCTTTGTGAAATCAAAACAAATGCCCTTTTTTCTACTAAGCAGATGTTGTTCTATAACTATAATAAAAACTTTTTATTTGCACAATCTATTTTCCTTTATAATTTTTTCAATTATAACATAGATTCTTTATGTACTAATTATTACGAATAAAGGAATTTAAAATTATATTTCACTCAAATCACATATTTTTATTTTTTTTTTTTTTTTTGCTTATGACTGGCACAACTTTGTTTATGTTCGAAACAGTAGTGATGCCAGTCAAATCCAATTTATTTGAATTTCGAATTTTCTTTGGTGATGCCTAACTTATTTCAAAAAGAGAAGTCATTCTTAATTGAATGAAATTGAAGAATAAAAACAATTAAATGAACAAGTAAATTGTTATTTTAAAAGAAAATATTACTTAAGGTTTTTTTGTGAAAGTGACTAAAGAACCATATGGCACCTCGGTTTCTAAATAACATATGGTTCTGAAGCTAAACCATATGTTTCATGTCATTTGATAATAAAAAATTTGATTTCGAAAAATACTTCGAAAATATAAAATTTGTGTTTTCAAGAAACCCAAAATTTCAATTTCATGTTATTTCAAATTCATTCTGATTCAAATAACAACGTTTCAAGAACAGGGCTGAATGAGTTTTCCCACATTAGATAACAAGGAATTAGGTGTTATATTACCTATATCCAAATTGACCGATATCTTTTGAATTGAACATTGGGAAGTAAGAATTATTTATACAATAGTTCAAAATAATAGTCAAATACTCAAATGCATTTTTCGGAAGTTCTTTTTATAAGATAATTTGAAATGTTATCTAAACCTGTAAATTTTTTATTGTTAAATAATTTAAAGTACTTTAATATGCTACAAACTATAATTAATTTTTCTTAATTTTCATTATTCAATGCCGAAACATTTTGACTAAATATAAATGTAAAAATTTGGAATATCAGACAAATTGCTGGTTATGGTATCAATAATATCAACTATATTCCTATTTGGCAAAGAATCTGCATAAATTGAAGAGAAATGATCTCTAAGATTCAACAATTTCTCGCCAGTATTTGTTATATTGACACCCGAACAACTTCGAAAATGTATATTTTTTATTTCCTAATATTTTATAAATTTCCTAATATGCTCTTGGGCCAGGCTTATAACAAGGAATATTATTTAAGTGTATGCATCGTTTGCGTGAAGCTATTCGCAAATAGAGGCCCACGATAATGCTCCGTCACACACTGCATTGATTCTTCGAGACAGCAAAAACTTCGGCTGATATTCTCAATGTAATCAAACGACCATTTGGGGACACTGTATTGAATAGATTGAGGAGATTAAAACCAAATCGCTGCACGTTTTGAAGTGTTTCAAGCAAGTGCATTACCTTCCAAAAACAAATTAATCACGATACGGACAGGCCCAGTAGAATACACATAATAGAACTAATTCTCAATATTATCTGGTTTTATATAAACCCATTGAACAGGTGCCGGAATATACTTCAGAGATTTTTGGATTGCATACTGGATATACCACAGAGAATCTGATTTTTTGGGATATAGTTGCCAGTAGATACATAGGTAACCTCGAATGTTTAAATCCATAAGTATATTTAATAAAACATCAATCTATGGAAATGGTGTAAACTGCTTGAGTCTGTGTAAGTGAGTGTAATGTATGTGTGTGTTTGTGCATTTGTATTAATATACTTTCCTAGGACTGACGACTATTGAAGTGTTATGGCCTGTGGGCCGACCGACGCATGGTATTGTATCTTTAACAGTGCGTATTTTTTTACATTCTATACATTTATTGCAATGCTTACGTGCATACTCGTATGTTCGTTTGTATGTGTCTAATTGTTTGTAGTACATTTTCTATTTGTGCGTTTTGGCTGTAATTCGTATATGTGGTGTGTGTGTGTTTGTTTCGAATATTTTCATTTGTAAAATGAGTTTAATTAGCAACCCCTTTTGTGTGTTTTTGATTGTAAACACATGCATTTCCGTTAAAAAAATTGTGAATAGAAAGAAAAAATAGGCAACATTTAGAAATTTTTTTCAAATCTATAGTTGGGGAAGTTAGGTTAATTCAATCGATATGAAAGTATTCCATATATTATTTATTTTGTTTTGTTAAATTAAAAGGTTAATATTCTTTTACAATTATTATAGATTAATATTAACATTTGTTTAGGCCAGTCGCTCAATTCGAAATATTCGTCTTGTGACCAACGTTTACTTTTCCATGCATGAGTGGTCTTAAATAGGTACAATAAAATGCATAATGTTCTTTTGGAATATAACAGAGATCGGTTTATGTAAAACCCCTTAGTTTCAACAAGGATTAAAAAGTTTCGTATCCGTTTTGAGAATTTTTTTCGAACTGACTTACGGCCCTCAGATTTTTTATTGGTCGTATACTTTATTTTGTATATATTTTGTTTTATTATTGTGGAAAATAATAATACTTTTAATAATAATTATTATTAAAAGTATCCTCTTTTATGTTTAGATGTACTTGTACATATTTCTACAAATCTTTCAAATATATTTGAGAATCCATAAGATCCAAAATATGATACAGATTTTGGTCAAATTTTATTTGTGAGTATTGTTTATATCCATTAATTGCTAATCCAAAAAAAAACCCTTTAGGACAATTCTTAGTCATAAAGCAGCTTCCCGATCTTCACTTAAATCTATCAAAAAACAAAAATATTCCACACATTTTTCTCAAATTTGTTTTGTAAAGGGTGTTTTTTTTTCTCAAATAGAACTTACGAAAGGGTTAGCAGACAAACGAACTGTCATACTGCGCTCACTTTTTGACATTTATGATCAGTATGCTCTAGCAAATCATCATGAACAGATTCACACTTGAACGACTCTACCAAATCATTCACATTTACTTGTAAAATCAGTCATCGATTCGCGCAACTTATAGATGATGTTCTATCGCAAAATTGTGTTCAGCGATGTGGCTCATTTTTGGCTTAATAGGTTTGTTAATAAACAAAATTGCAGCATATAGGATGAGACCAATCCACAACAGGACCTACAGACTTCATTACATCCAGAAAAATACATCGTTTGGTGCGGTTTATATGCTGATGGCATCATCGGAATTTATTTCTTCAAAAATTAAGCCGAAGCTCGCGTTATAGTCAATTCAGATCGTTACCGCATGATAAATAATTTTTAGTTTGAAAAAACGGACCTGCTTCAGATTATAACGAACATTTTAAGCGTCAGTAGTATGACCTACTCGACCTATTGCGGACAGGAGAATGTTTTCAAAAGACAGACAGACATACAGACGGACAGACGGACATCGCTATTTCGACTTCTCGTTTTATAAGGATCAAGAATATACATGGCTATGGGGTCTCCGGAATTTATTTCGATGACTTACAAACACATTGACAATCTGATATACACCCTCAGCACAGTGGTGTGGAGTGTATAAAAATTCTTTGGTACAAATTATATTAGAGTTATAATTTTACATGACGTTTTTCTTAATAATATAAACAGATCGAAACTAAAATTGCCGACTTTTGTCAAGAAAAAAAAAACGAATGAAAGGTGAACAGTAATAGAACAAAAGAATTGAAGATAATAAAACAAAGAATAATAAAACAAGTAAGAAAATTAGCATAAACCAAAGATATAGAAAATAAGCATAAACCAATTTTGAGTGGGATTTTTATTAATTTTTTTGGCTGCAGATGTGAAAAAGTTCATATCGGATGGTATGTCTATATGGGGCTAGGTCCAAAAATGGACCGATCCTGACCATGGTTGGTATTTTGCGAAAATGAAAGCTTATATACCAAATTTCATCAAAATATATTCATATTTGCGACCTGCAGTTTGATTACAAGGTTTACATGGACACAAAGACGGACGGACGGACGGACATTGTTAAATCAATCAAAAAGTGATTCTGATTCGGTATAATTAAAGATGGGTCTAGGTCAAATATTTTTGGTTGTTACAAGCAGCAGCACAAAATCATTATACCCAAACCACATAGTGGTATAGGGTATAACTAAGAAAATTATAGTCGGCCTCGACCGACACTTATTTTTTTGCAAAATCATATAAAGAGTGTTTTTTTAAGCCCGATATAAACTGTAAAATAACAAAAAAAAAAAAAAAAATTTTAATCAAAAAAGTTTTTTATTCGAAAGGTCAATACATGGTATCAACATTTCAAAATGATTTCGGACATATGGCCACCGTGGCTGTTCTGCCCGTATATCACAAGTAACAGGCACAATATTGGCCTCCAAGGCATCAATTGTTACTGGTTTATCACCATAAACCAGT